>SMMW01000565.1:700000-1900000 GCA_004794655.1 Marisa cornuarietis | reverse complement strand
AGTCCACACAATGCTCGTCTTTCTTACTCTCCCCTCTTCCGCTCTTGGTACTTTCCTACCATCTTTCTCTGCAGAATCGCTATATTCTGTTCCTGTTACTTGATGCCTTTTTGTGTTTTCTATCTTTGTTTTCTGTTTGTCGTTTATTCTTCCGTCCCTCGTGTTCTATCCATTTAGTTCATGTCTCCTCCTTGTTTTCAGCGCGAAGAGCACGCTCTCTATGAGTGTGAATATGGGCTATAAAAATCTTCATTTATGACTATTGTTATTATCTCGTTTTCTCGCCATTCACCAACACCGTCTCTCGCCACACTTTGTGGCAGAACAGATTTTCCCCAAAATTACTTACTTAAAATAATATCTAGAGCTACAGACTAAAGCACAAAGCAATAACCCACACATACATCGCTTTTTGAAAAAAAGAAACAGAGTCCATAAAGATACAGTAGTCTCGACAAGAAAAGTAGTGTTCCGTCTACCTGCTATTCATTCTCTACGCAAGGTAGGTGGATTCCGGTTGCCAAGTGTCAAAGATTGGGTCTGATTCGCCTCTTTCCCTTCTCAAACGTCTGCAGTTTACAGACACCTCACCGAATAAAACTGCTGCTATATACAGACCGCACAGAGTATAAAGCCTTTTTGAATGCCGTGCAGAGTGAAAATGTTATGATGTCTTATCGTCCATCTCAAGTATGTGCTTCCTGCTTGGGCAGTTGACAGCAGCAGTTCCGAAAACAATGGCAGGTATAGTGGTCTGACCCCGCACTTATCAACAGGTGAATCAGGCACAACAATTACTTATTCTTCCGGCGAGTCACTTTCTGTAGCTTTAACAAACACTAGAGGTGCACCACCTGAGCGCTAAGTTTCCTTTGGCGGTTCCTTTCAACGGGCCATTTTACAAATTCGTTAAAGTAGTGGATACCTTATGGCAAACCACACATACACACGCATGCAGTCGGTCAGCTTTTAGTTCCTACCAGCGAGTTCTATGTCAGGTGCAAGTTATTTAAACTTACCCCCAATTATTTGAACATAGTATATTACCCTAAGAACTCATGCGCATACATTTGTGCTACATCGGTAAAATAAAACATTAAAAGCTAACCCAAGTCAAATATGAAATTAAGTTTAAAATTTTGACTTATCAGAACTTAAACATAGTGCATAACAAAATAAGTTCTTTTTTAATTAATATTTTATTTAATGAATAAAGGCACACATGGACTGATCTACATTCTAACTTTTCACGTCACTAAAGGCAGCAGCCAATGTCACAGGTTCGAGCCCACACTGACAAAGTGTTGCCCTGTGAGGTGGCGGAAAATGCGGTCAAAATCCAACCGAGAACTGAGCTATTGGAAGCCATGCATCTCGTAAACGGAATAGTATCGTTAAATCAGGTTTAAGTAATTAATAATGTGTTATAAACTATACCCTACTATCTATATTTTTTAAATACGCTCGGGTGGGTCTTTAAGTCGGGACAGGAAATAAGCTTTTTAAAACAGTCATCTGGCCGTCCAAGTTATTTTCTCTTCGTTTTCTTTTTCCGCGTTCTGTACATTTCTCAGCTTCGTGTTAGAGTGTTGCGTGTAGTTTGTGAAGTTCTTTGAAACCTTTTCAGTGGAAGGTTCAAATAAAAAAAACCCTCGAGAATATGGGGAATAATGAAGCACACTGGCGTGGAAAGATGCTCGGCTTTGTAGGGGTAGGGGTGGGGCAAACTCCATGCTGACAGTGAACGACGTGCACATTCTTGTCCCCTCAGTATCTTTTTTGAGGGGGCGGCTGCCTTCCTCCTCACCAGTTCCTAGGCCACTGGAGCAGGCGACAAATTCGTCGCTTTGGAGAGAAGTATATTCTTACATAGGAGAAAAAAAATAACTTTGAACAATAATTTGTTCAAAATATGCTTGTCAAAGCCACGTAAAATATAATAAAATGCTATTAACAACAGCAATTTCAAAGGGTAAATAAACTGTGATGAAGCACAAGCTGGGAGTTAGTCATTCGTCTGATCCTTATTTTAAAGATGACATGCAATATCTCAAAACCTGTTAACCTGGCCTTGGCTAAGACCGTGAACTCGCGCTTTATCACGCACTGCAGTCTGGACACATTAGCAGCAATACAATCAAATAAAATACAAGAAAGTGACGCTTAAAAACCTACTAGGATGTAAAACTATTTTTCAGACTACTGAGCTAAACTCAGAACAAGATACTATTTCCCAAAATATAAGTAAAAAAACTCGGCCTCCATCAGCATGAAGAAAAAGATGTCATCAATGGCCAATAATTACTTTCTTAACACTAGGGTCTAGTTTCCCGCTAGCAACAGCCTTGACAACACAAGCATATCTATATGGTATATTCTTGATGTCTGTGAATATTACCCCCATCACTACCTGGTTTTGTTTATACCCAAGTTGCTCGAGAACAGAATGGATTATTGAGAGTAAGGGGCGTAGTTTCTGAGTTCCAGCCACGTGCCCACGTCATTATAGGACTACTGCACCAATACGACATTCCTTTCTTAAATTAGCACAGGGGAACGATCGCCCGAGCGAGTTTTTGGCACTATTTTCATTGCATAGTTCTAATCTTGTAATGACCTATTCAATAGGTAAAAGTCGTAACTTTAGCCACAAACCATCCTCATCCCTCGCTTGCTCTCTCGTAAAGGCGCTCGATGAAGTTTCATAGGTGCAGAGATCGCGAGTAGTTAGGTTAAGAAATGCTAGGTAACTTGGTCATGGCCATAAAACTTCTCGATTCGACAGTAGTATGTATTTCGTTACTAACTAGTGTCACACGCTAAGCTACAGAACTGGCGATAGAAGACGGTCTATGGTCAGCAATTACACAGGTGGGTCAGTAGCAGTGACGATGCCAGGCACGACTTAATCAGGATCACGATGTGTGATGTGACAAGACTATTCTGATAATTAAACATGCCAAAACTAGGTCCGCGACCCACATCACGATCTTCACCTCTCTCTACCTGGTCGTAAGGTCGTCGTCCGGAAAAGACATTCGATCCGTGAATCCCTAGCCCCAGGTAACAACTGTTCGGTTGGCAACAGTGCCTCATACCCACTATCGAATAACCAGTAGTAGTTCTTCGGCTTCCCTTCTAAGATTAACTACAACCTTACCACAAACCGAAAATCTCCCCTCTTTCCCCAGTCCTTTCTTCTTGTAGAAAGCGAGATGCTGTGTTGACCAGGTGCCAGATGCACAACACATTTCTAATTTTAAACACTTTTAGGCCTTAACTCTATTTAGATAATTAGATTAAAGTGCACACCACAATTTTAGAATCTTTAAAACTAAAACTGCTTTAAGTAAGATCAACTTGTTTAAGTCTGACTTTCCGTCCTGTCAGTACAATTTTATGTATGTTTTTCTGCAATGCATCACAATGGCTAAGAAGAGATTTTGCTTCTTTAGAACAGTTTAAAGGTTTAGAAACGTGTTGTGCAACTGGCCCCAGTTCGTCCTACATGTCTTTTAATGCTTTGCTACAACCTTTTTCAAGCTTTTAAAAAAGAGAAATTAAAAGTTTAAGTCTAGATCGAGGTTTTAACATAAA
This sequence comes from Marisa cornuarietis, assembly GCA_004794655.1. Classification (NCBI taxonomy): domain Eukaryota; kingdom Metazoa; phylum Mollusca; class Gastropoda; order Architaenioglossa; family Ampullariidae; genus Marisa; species Marisa cornuarietis. Next base: position 1,896,403 of record SMMW01000565.1, on the reverse strand, counting down.
ACCCCGCTTTGTCAACTTATTGTCAGGCTCCATAGTTTTTGTACATCATTTTAATTGTTTTTTTTTGCCCAGTTGTTATTCATACCGCTGGTCAGGACATTCTGTGTGACATCAGTATACTGCCGTTATATCTGCAACAGGAGGTCGCCACCACGGTGCCCCCACTGCCCCAGGACCCACGTCTGCTACCCCACGCCCACCACTTTGTTTTGACACCAGATTTGAAATGCCAGCCTTGCGGGTTAGCCTTTATGCTCGAAACGCACGTGGCTGCCATCTTTTTGTCCCGTTCTCTCCCAGTTCATTGTTGGCATAGCATGTAAAGCACATGTCGATCTAACCGGACCTGTAGCTCATTAGACTGGCGACACGCCACCCAGCCTCACGTTCTCCTGCAATGTCGCGGAGGGAGGAGAACAGTGGAATTCTGGGAGAGATCGATAGTTCTTGGTGTTGTGAATCCTCACCCCCCAGACAGCGATGTTGTATTGAGCGGACCGGCCTACCATACTGTCGTCTTGTTTCAAATAAAATCTCCTCCCGTGCACACTTTATGAATGAATGAACGAGGCACAGTGCATATGCGTGTACGTATTTGTTATGAATGAGTGTGCAACAGAGAAACAGGCAGAAAAATTCAGACAAGGAGAAAGCATAAGGTAGATGTGAACGATCGTTTCTTGTCTTTATCGAGTCTAAATTCCGTAAAGACATGTGGGTGGTGGTGGGGGGGGAGGGAAATAAATCACTCAACTTACCACCGGTGGATATCGTGCCCATCAGTCGTGAAGAATATCGAGGGGATGACGACATGGTTGAATGACCGTGTGAGTTCACACTCCGTCACAAACACGGTAGACACGGACCAGATGATGACCTGATGTACTCCTCACCTCAATGACGAGATAATGCACTTGTTTCGGGCGAGAACGACTTTCGTAATCCGAGATCAGAAATCCAACATCCAAGTTCCCTAATCCACCAGTCTCCACCACAACCGCCTGTCGAGTTAATCCGAACGGCAAGGATGATTTTTAATGGTTGCGATCAGTGGAGCCGAGAGCAACTGGCACGTCTGCGCTGCAGAGTTCGTCTGCAAGGTTTTCCGAATGCATCCAAATCCTTCAACGAACACTGCTCCGCGATCGATGTCACTTCCTCCCACTCTCTTGTACACACAACAACAACAGTGGAGGAAAAAAAAAGCTTCTCAATCGTCAAGACGTACGAGGGAATGCTGCTAGAAGTGGCTGGAGCAGCCGACAGCCGGGCCACACAGTGCACTCACAGCGCCAGCCGCTGCTCCACAGATACACAGACACACACACGCGCTGAGCCGAACAACGCCGGGCTTGTGTCGTCACCCATTACGTCATACGCTTGAGCAGCAGACGACATTTCACACGACACGCGAATGGCGAGCTTCTTATGTCAGGACTTTGATTTGAGAGAGAAGACTGGAGTGGGTTTTTTTTTTCAAGCTCGCGTGCCAGTGTAAACAAAGCAAAATCATTCAATTCCGACGAGAAGAGTTTTCAGTGGACTGATTCTCCATCGAGCGCTGGCGCAGACCCGCACGCAGGCCTGGTTCTGCCCGTCAATAATTCATGCACCATTGTCTTCCTCGTGCAGAGGCGGGTGCTCGTGGGTTTGTGCGTGCAGTTCGTGTTACCTTGCCCTAGCCCTGCTGTCTGTGTCAGGGTTTCATGTGACTGATCTCTCTTTATTACACACCTCGTCCATCCAAAAGCTAGACGAGTTAAAAACAACAACAACAACAAACAAACAAACAAACAAACAAAAAACTCGACAAACAAAGCGTGGCTCATCAGATAACTTGAAGGATTCAACAGCTGAGGTGGCTGTTGGTTCAATCTTTGAAATCTGTAATGAAGCCTAGGGATTGTAACTGGTTCACCGTGTCTACAGTACATAGAAGCCAAAGCACAACTCTTCAGTCTCTGAATTTCCCAGGTAAATCAAGCATCTGTCTGCTGGGTGCACAGGTGTGCGTGTGTGTGTGTGTGTGTTCCAGTCCCAGGCCTGGACGAACCTTGAACTTTCTGCACCCTAGTAAAGCCCACTTACCACTCTAGCACCTCGTGTACTTGCAGTAACATGGCTCTCTCTGTGTTTGTGCTTGTGCGGCGAATTAAAAAAAAGTTTAAAGAAGGAAAGTGGTACCAACGGTTTCACAGCACTGCAAGAAGTCTGTCGTGCCATATTCACACATTCAGCAACAGACACGTGTGGCGCTCGCTTTGACCAGAGCTGCCATCGCATGTTAAATTATTGATTTTCTGTCATCGGCTGTCGCGCATGCGTACAAACGGTCTTTCCGTCTTTGTGACTGATTCTTTTATTGCCAGCTTTCTTGGTCCAGAAACAGAAATGGCGACAATTTTTCACAGGTGGCGCAAAAAGTCAAGAATAGCACAAAAAAAAGTAAAAATTAATAAATCCCAAAACGCTCAAACCAGTACCATTAGGTTAGAAGCAGAAACTACAAGCCCCGAGTCCCCATCACACTATTTTACTCTTGTTTACTTTGCTCGTCAACCCTCCCTCCCCCTCTCATTTACAGGAGGGATTTCCCGTTCTTGAAAATGTCATATTCTTTAACCAAACATAACAGCAACAGTCTCGAAACACTTTGGTCAATTTGTTGGCACCTCACTCTTTATTCCCCGGTGAGTGTAGATATCGTTGAATGGAACCACAGCAACTCGCGCCAAAATTCTGAATGTCAACAGTATACTTATCATAACTTTGTTGCTTACCTACTTTCCTATTTTTTAAAAATATTTTTTACATTCTTCGTCGGCCTCCATTCGATCCTTGGCTTAGAACCCATAAACCGAAAACACAACAGACCATAAAAGCTTGAGCCTGCCAAGGTGAGATCTCGCATTGTTTGCTCTTCTTCAAGAAAGCGAACTCGTTCTACAAGCTCGTGGAGGAAAATTTGTTTTCCAGCCGTCCACTCTATAGACGATCTTTGCAATGAGCTCCACCACAGGGATTATCTATAATCTCTCTGGCTTCACCCTTGACCCCAACTCACATCTCCTCGAGTTCTTAATCTTCTCGAGATTACGAGAAAGCGTCAAAGTTCAGTTCCGATATCCTACACTAGGTCCATGGGGTGGATAAGGTGACACACAGGTGACAGAAGTTGCAGGTGACAGTGACTGAGGTGTTGACTGACGTTCGTGTCAGTTTCCTCCAGCACTGAGGTCAATGTCAAGGGCCCCACTCGAACCCCCGTGAAGATAACATCGCTCATTTCCCGCCTAGTTGACTTATCGCTACTGGATCGAGCACCTGCTTGAGTTTTTTTTTTCCCCTTAAGCTAAATCTGGTGTTAGTTTTCTCTCTCTGCCCGACACAGCCTGCTCTCCTGCCCCTTCCCCCATAAATCTGTTAATTTTGTAGCCGTGTGTTAAAAATATGTAATAACTTTTCGCTAAAGTGTGCAGTTCTTTCCCGATTAAACTGAGAGAAATCAAAAGAAAAAATATAAATGTGAAAGTAAAATAAGAACATGATATCTTAGGAATAACGTATCATTATCAACACTTGCAAATAAGGAATAAGGCAGCAAATCATCAACACTTCTGAATAAGAAATAGCAAAGCTTATCATCAATACTATATAAGGGATAGCGCAGTATTAACAATACTTGTTAATAAAGAATATCGTAGTATTTTCTAATCTTAATAATAAGAATAATGAGGCACTGTCAATATTTCCTAATAAAAAACGTAATATCAATACTTAACGCTAATAACAACTATAATTATCAATGCTGTGTACTGCGCGGCGATATCATGACTTGTTAACAAGCAACAACAGACTCGATAGTCAGGCTGCTTAGGGGAACAGCGCATGGCTGTCAATCATTGTGAACAATACAGAATCTGAAAGTTCATACACCATGACATCGCTCACACCTGTTGACAGTGTCGAGCTTCGACTGATTATAAAAAAGCAATCAATATCAAACTCGTGTCATGATCAACTGTTGTGAAAAACTGTAAGAGAGAGAGAGAAAAAAAAACGGCGACGAGAGGGGCGGTAGATGGTGGAGAGGGTGGATGGGGGGACAGTGGAAGGCACTGGGAAGTAGAAGAGGGAAGACAGATGCTATCATGATTACTAAACTCATTTAAAATGGTCTCGATACAAACAACAAGAAGAAGTCTCACGACTAGCGCATAATTCAGAGACATGCTGTAGCTGCCACAGGACAAGTCCATGTCACATCGTTAATTATCGCATTAGTGGCTCTGATCTCATTATGTGAGGTGAGCAAAAGAAGGTAACCACCGCGGAAAGTCTTGTCCCTGCTGACGCATCCATCAACATGTTGTTATTTTTTTTTTTTTTTGTCCGGGTGGAGGCTAAAAAACCGTCCCTGACGCGCGGAGAAAGACTGTACTAAAAATAGGAAGGCCAATGGTGCTAGAGGTCATTTCCTGTTGGTGATACCTGCCACGGCAATCTCTCTCCACCCCTCTATTTTTTTTCTCTCTCTCTCTCATACACACACACACACGCACGACCATTCCTCTCACGTGGTCTGGAACGCTTTTGTGTGGTTCATGTCAGTCGATTTGTCCACGGCCTGCAGTTACCCTCTCCGGCGGTAAACAGTCTGGTGGCAAGTGCTAGACAACAAAGGTAACGATCTTCGGCCTCTAGGTCCATATGCTCCTGGTATGACACCAGTGCCCACGTGCGTGGAATCTCACACGCGCATGGTAGGAACATTTCACTTTGCGTCTCCAAATCTGTTATATTCAATGTCAATCTTACAGTTGTATCAGCCACAATGTTGACGCTTTTATGCACTTAGGAAACAGAATACGATCGGTCGGGTCAGTTATTGGTTTACAACGAGACAGCAACTGAAACCACACGGTGCACCCCTGTAAATAAGTGTCACGTCCAGAATGAATGAATTTTTTTTAAATTGGTGTTTCACGCCGAGCAAGGCAGCCAGCCCTGTAAACAGATGCCACATGCAGAGAAAGAACAGCGTGCCCGAGACGAGAACTGAACCCAGGACAGTCAACCTTCACTGTATTGGTGACAGGCGCTAACCGTTGCGCCACCGAACCGCCCAGAATGAATGAATGAGATCAGACCCCAGAACATATTCCAGAACACACGACTGTTTTTATCGACAGGACCCAGTCTGGTAACTTACCCGTTAGGTAAGATGCCTGGGTAACCAGAGGCTTATCCTCAGTAGTCTAACCTACAGGGTAAACATAGTTTATGAATATGAAACCAGAACGATGGTGAATGTGCAACTGGCAGTATCCTCTTCTATAGCTCTCTCGCGGTAGTGAAGGGCCAATTGTTCTCCTTTATCACCTCAAGTGCTTGGAGGAGTTTTCAGTGGTGTCTACCTTGTCCGATACCCTACTCAGTTCTTAAGACCACTTGAAAGGTTTGTAAACTAGTCGATGCCCATTGACGAAACATTGAAGTAAAAACTTTGAAATAATTTATGAACGTGCAGTATTTGAGAGGCTCCTGAACAGTTCTACCATAGAATTCTAAAAGTTGACACCCTCGTACATCGCAATGAGCTTAACTAGAATACTTTGATTTATCTTACGTATGGGTAACAGCAATTTCTTGAAAAGAAAACGAGAGAAGAGATGAACTGAGAGAGAGAAAAAGCTGAAAGAGTTCACTTGTACTCGACCAGGCCCGTTAAAATGAGAAGTGTATCAAACAGAAGGAAGCTTCTTTTGGCACAGCTTTCTGTGTTCACTGTGTATCAGGTATGAAACCCTAGATTTCATGAAAAAGCAGATCTGGATAAAAACAGTCTTTGGGAAAACCAGTCACACCTAGTTGGAGCTTTTCGGCAGACTCAGAGAGAAAGAGAGTGTATGGAAGCTGAAAACGTGCGCGCGCATGTGAGTGTGAGCGAGTGAGTGCGAGAGTGTGCATAATGATTTCGAGGAGAGTCGACCGAAGAAAAAGAAGTAAGGCTGCAGTCTGGCTGTGCTCATCATCAGAAGTCCGCAGGTGGTGAAAGTAATGTTGAATGTGCTGCCATAATCGGTCGACACTTCCCATCTTACATAAAAAGTTGTTTCAGAAGAATAATTGAAAAGAAAGGCAAAAAAGACATATTTAAAATGTAAAAATCTTTCCCATCTGAGGTGATTAGTGACAGTTCTCTCCCCACCTCGGCATCTAGGGTATAATGTTATTTAAAGACCAACACGAGTACAAGTTTCAAACGCCGAGCTTCAAAATTTAGTTTCTTTCGATTGATGTCCGTGGTTGCAAGATGGTAGAGGACATGAGAGACAAAGCACGTGATAGGGTATGTAAATGTAACCGTAGTCTCATCGTGATCTGTTCTGTGCAAGACAAAGGTGAACTGGGGTATCTTGATGGGTCCACTTTCTGATGTTTCCGGATCAGTGTTTGCCTTTCTTTTGTCTGTCTCTCTGCGCGCTTGTCGAAGACATGATGTACCACACAGTCAAACCATGGCAGCTTCCTCTTCTTTCTTTGGCAAGGAATGATTCTATAATGTTTTGAATGGTCACCACTGTACCAAACCTGTATAATAGTCTCCAAGAGACTCTCCATTTCATCTTTGCAGAGTTATGAAGTCTCTTCTTATGAGGAACGCATATCCTAGTTCGCTCCCTTTTTTGCCAGGGGTGTAGCGAGTACAGACAATCAGTGAATGTAAATTTTTAATAGACTACTGATTCCAGTCACAGAATCCAGCAAGTCCTAGCGGTTGCACGAGAGACTATTAATGTTTATTTTCATTTACGCATGCGATACGGCTAGCCTGCCCTTCGATAGTAGAATTTTACCTGTATATAATTTTTTTTGCTTACATTATTTTCTAGAAAGTTTATGTTTTCATGAGAATCCAAATTCGGCTTTTTATCCTAAACATTCGCTACTGCATATGCAAACACAACAATAGGAAGTACCATCGCGCCAAGAACTTGACTCACTAGGGAATTCTGAACAGAGAGCAAGTGGGTCGACAGGTGTAACACCATGAATATTCGCGGAACAGTCTATGTGCCAATGGTGGTGCTATTGTCTGGCAGTTTGGTGGCAGATTGTGTTTCCTCTGGTCCACCCTGCAGGCGCTTAGTGGAAAGCGCGGACAATGTTGAGACAAGTTTCCGCTGTGAAGAAAACAATACAAATTACATGCATACGGGTTGGGCTTTAAGCACTGAGCTATCGCTTTAAATAAACAGAGGAGCAGGGGAGCTGTAACAGATGACTGTGCAGGGCGGGGCTGACGTGGGGATCTCGGGTGCGTCTGTTCGCGGGGCGGTTGTAGGTTGTGACGTCTCTTGTGTCTGCTTACCGTTCGGCGCCGAGCAGCTCCCCCCACGCCCACCCCCCGGATCTGCTTTTCAAGCAGACTCAAAAACAATGTTCTCCTCAGACATCGTGTTCTCTCTTTTGGCCTCTCTCCAACAACACCGTAGATCACGTGCGGCTTTGTTTCTGGATTTATCGTAACCCGCCCTTCGCCTCTCGCACACAAACTTTGGTAATGGGCCCTATATCTTCTGAGAGTTCCGTCACATACAGGTCCCCAGGAGAGGATTTCATTCCGGACGGCCCCACAACTATTGACCAATTATACTTATTGACAACTAAGACTAACGCCCACACCATGTAACTTATTATGAATGACTTAGCGGCTTGTGGTTTCCGAAAAGATACATGCATATACATTTTAATTTCTTGTTGGAAAACAGCTCAGAAATAGTTAGCCTTATTTATGCACTTTTTATATGTCGCTAACAAACCTTTTGCCATGGATTTGATCTTTTTTTTCATCAAGGGTATAACAATTTCATAGTGTGATACTCATCACCACAAAAAGATTTGAACGCAGAAGACTGGTTCTCGTGACACGAAAGTCCTGTGTCTGTATGAATTCTCACTCTTGATGTCCTGTATTCACACCAGTGTCCACAACAACATTCGTCGGCCTGCAGTTTTAGCAGACATTAGGAATGGCAACTGCTTCATAACCAAAGGTATCTAATGACATTTTCTCGTCAACAAAAGTCTGCATTTCTTAACTGCGCGGTCAGATATTGGTTCAACCTGCGGACAGAGAGACGACTTTGTGGCAGTTAGCCTTTGCTCCTTATTTTAACAGTAAAAGAAGAGGAAACTGCAGCGAAAAGCCTTTTTTATTTATGTAGTTCATGTATTTAATATATATATATTGAACATATACAGGTGTTTATGGTACTTTATGCTGTTATAAATAACCATGTTGCCGCTTTCATTGCATTGTGGCGAAGTACCATTATTCGACCTCGTTTGGGCAGTCCGGTGGCGCAACGGTTAGCGCCTGTCACCAATACAGTGAAGGTTGGCTGCCCTGGGTTCAGATCTCGTCTCGGGCACGCTTTTCTTTCTCTGCATGTGGCATCTGTTTACAGGGCTGGCTGCCTTGCCGTGATATAACCTTAGTTGCTGGCTCGGCGTAAAACACCAATTAAAAAAAAATTCGACTTCGTTTTGTTAAAATGTTGATGAAAAAAGAAAAAAGTTCGATTCCCGGCCGGGACCATTGTCTGTGTAAGAGTTTGTAAGTTCAAGAGACTTTCTTGCAAGTGTATATTGAACCAGAACACTATCATGCAAAAAAACTGTAGAGTTTATACGACCTATATGACAATGACAATGACAATGACCAACTTTATTTATCCCAGTGGGCAATTTGAATGTGGGCATGTGCTCTAGTTCAACAGTGAGTGGCAAAAACAAAAACAAAACATGTATCTCTATATAGATTTAAAAAAAAAAAAAGAAAAAAAAAAGAAGAAAAACTTACAGGGAAATCAAGTATACACATACAACATCACACACGCGCACACACACCACTGACAGCTCATCTAACATTAAGCAGCTGGACTGCAGATGGCACAAATGATTTTAGGTGTCTGTTACTCTTACATATAGGCATGGCATAACGTTTACCTGAGCTTAATAATAAAAATTCTTTTGTTAATACATGATCAGGTAATGATAAAATGCATGAGGCTTTCCGTACTATTTGCTGGTTACAAAAAGAGGCTAAATCCCTCTGTCTGATACCAATTATCTTAGAACAGATGTTAACAACACTGTTCAGACTATTCCTATCATGGACAGAGAGATTGCGAAACCAGCAGACAAATGAGAAAGATAGAAGACTCTCAATGAATGACTGGTAAAAACGGCCTAATATTACTTGACTAACTGAAAAACTCTTTAATTTATGCAAAAGATACATTCTTTGTTGGCCACGTTTAACAATGTGTTCGGTGTTTAAGTTCCATTTGAGCTGGCTATCAAAAATAGTTCCCAGTATACAGTATATATACAGTATAAACTCTTTCACAAATGGGGAAAAAAGATTCGATCGCAGTACCATGTCTCACAAGGTCCTACTTAACCGGGAAAATGTCAAACTTTTGACCATCTGTGGCGAAGCTGTCTCTGAAGGTAACATGAACCCAGTGGTTTGGGGGCAAAGGTCGGGGCATCGGCACTTTGGCTAACATGCCATGTCCAAACCTGTTTGCAAAGTCATTTGCCAATATAATGGCACTTCGGAGGTTGGATGTTTCGGTACTTTTCTCGGTTAAGAACGTCTTTTACCCATCCTTTTCACCCACCATGTGTGGATGCTAGGCAAAAGAATCCCGCAACATATTGCATTTGCCGCCATTGCCTTTCAACGGGATAATATTATCTCAGTCTCGTGTTTACAATAATTCATCATATTTTATTTAAAGAACAGATTATCTGCCTCGAGAGTTTTAAAATCACCGTACAATTAAGGTAATTTTATCAAGACATGATTAAAATTATGTCGGCTCAGTGCACGCAAGCTTGTCTCATTATCTTGATTAATGGGAGAAAAATTAACATGGCCAGCACGATTCTCGTCACATCGGTGTGGTAGGTTCTCCACGCGAGGCCACGAGCGTCAACATAAACACGGATGCGATGTTTGGAAGTGATTACCTCTGCTGCCTCTTGCACGTGATGACGAGGTAGACGCCACCTGCTCTTAACTCTCAACGTGCATCCATCCAGACATTTTGCTTTGCAAGTCTGGCATGGTCGAGTCTCTTTGAAAATTAAATAAAAATTAAACTAAGACTCGAAACCTGTGAGTGTTTTGTGTTGTTATATATAGACCATGACGTAATCTGTCTCCCTGGAACTCACATGGTAACCTCCAATATAATAAACAAACATAAAATATTTGATATGGCCAACTCTTGAAAATGCATTTGCCGGCAAGCACCAATTACGGCACTCAGATTTGATTTAGTGTGTCTGGGGCTCAATATGCATAACCGGATACAACAAATGTAGTAGTCTTAGTTTCTGAGCCTTTTGAATTTTGTGGGCACTACACCGACTACAGTGGTAAAAGGCCTGTTCTGCTGCAGGATTTCGACAAAACATTTTATGTGGGAGGGTTTATTCTTCTGTATGGTCTTGTGCTAAATTTTCATCGTTTTTACAGGTGCACATGCTCTCTACTTAGTGGGGTGGAGGGGGAGACTACAAAGATGTCACAAGACGAATTATAGCAAATATTTTGACCGATTCATTTGCCAAACAGTTTAACTGGACAGGAAAGACAGTGTTTTCCACATTTATCAACTGTTAAACAGTTATTTGCCGTAAGTTCAGATTAAGATTTCAGTTAATATATATTTCCGAGTGAAAATTTATTTTACATTTCATTAGATCATATTTCACTAATTATCTCAAGGCCACTGTTCACTAATAGAAATAATTCCTTGTATTTTCAGGTTTTGTAAAGTAATTGTTTTATAGTACTCTATTTTGATTGTCACTCAGCCATTTGAATTTGCAGAACTGACATGTGCCTCATCATTACTGTTCAAATTTCTGCTTATTTTTCTGGACCATTGCAATGTCTGCTAATTTAAATAATTGTCTCCGAGTTCACTGAATGATCAGTGGTTTGTAATCTACCCCGTTTCCTAGAAATTCAGCCTAGTTTGAAATCTTGAAAGAAATGAGTGAGCATAATAAAATGTATTTTATTATATCATGATATGCAAATGTGGTGCAAACAGAAAAGGATTCATCTATTACAACACTCCTGCTTCTTCATACATTCTTAACTCACTATATGTACACAGGCCAGATCAACAAAATACATTAACAAGCTATATCCACCATCAATAACATGCCTCATACATATTATTTACAAAGTTATACATGGACCACAAGAGCAGGAAGCACGTACGTCTGCAGCTTATGCTCCACTATCTTCAGACGAAATCCATCCTGGTAAAGCTTGAGAAAATATGCTGATTCATGCCACTGTTCATAAACTTCATTCACAGCTTCATAAAGAATTTACAATATTAATAATAAAACTTATATACCTTTTAGGGGTTGAAGTTATATACTTTTGAAATGTTAAATTTGGTTAAAAGGCCAAGAGTAACTGCCTTTGATGATGCAAAGCAAGTTACATGCATCTGAATAAGTGATTTAAATCATCATACAAAAAAAAATTACACAAATGTTTTGTACAATTTTGCAGTGTTACTTCGACATTAATGAACTATAAAGAAAGGCATGAATCTAAAAACCCATGCATTTACTTATGGACAATAGTTTGTTAAGTACAGTAGTTTGTACTTAACAAATACCACAGAATTAGTTGCATATAAAGTATTACATCTCTGAATGATATTTAATACCTTTTAGATTGTTGTTTCACGGTGTTGTCAGTACCTAGGCTGAACATGTTTTGGAGCAATGGGATACTTGCTTAAATGGCTTATGGTTTTTCTGGATTTGCATAAGGAAGTAATAACATATATTGTATATGTGTATGGACAGTAAAGTGATGCCAGTACCAGAATGGATTTGTTTTTGTGATTTTGAGGGGAAGACTAATTCCGACAAGGAACGAAATAAATCGTTGTAATTAAACTCTAATAGAATGTTAGTAGTGGGTTAACTTTATTTACTATTACTTTATGTGCCACATTGATATGGCTTTTCTAATGACCATGGAGAAAACTGACAATGGCATTACTACTCCATTGTAGCAGCAACAGTTGGCAACTGTTAGTTGGTAACAGTTAGCACTAGACGTGAACATTTACAAATTTGAGTGTACTTGCAATGTTCGTTATTTGATGTACTTTATCTGGAATGTAAGGAAACAGGGCTTTACATCAGTATTTGCACTGATTTTTTAACAGGTTGTTTGTATTTTAGCTGTATGAGGAACAAAGGCTGGGCATGGGTTGGGTTGTCTTACTCAAACCAAATTTAACAGAATGTGTGCAGACTGGCAATTATGTATAATATTCCTAACAAATAAAATGAAGAATGCTAACTGGTCATGTTTGAAGCATTCAGTTTCTAGAGATCACAACATCGTCAGCCCCCTAAAAGACCAGAAATCTTGACAAAAATCACACATCTTTAATCGATGTGACTACAGAGGTAATTCATAAAATAATCCTAGCATGAAGAATAGAATATGAGCAGCTGCTCAAAATGCAGGTGCACTCAATGATGTATCTCTAGATTCCATGAATAGGATAATATGATATGCTCCCATAAGACTTCTTTCCTGAGGGTTCAGCTCCGTGTGCAGTTTGTGTCTTAATGAAGCAGCTTTTGAATAAGTTAACAAAGAGTTATATGTTGATGTTCATGCCATCACCCTGCAACTGCTGGCTAAAAAACGATAAGCACAGAGCGTTTGATACTAAGCTGCTACTTATGCTCAGAAAAACTGAAGGAATATGCAAGGCAGCATCACTAAATGTTAGATATCAAGAGACTACAGATGGCTAAACCTATGATGGTGGTAACAGCCACAAAAAAACTCATTAATTAAAGAGGTTACACCATCATCACCACCCGGAGACGTACCTAGACAATGGGGAAACAAAGATACATGAATGCTCAGTTCATGTCAGGCCTGCAACACGTTATCCAAGATGGGGGAATGCAGGTGGTCAAGAAGAACCACTACAGTGTCTCACTACATCAGGCAACCGTAACTCAAAGCTAGTTCGAGAATACTTTCTGAGACATTAATGTTACATATTTAATGTTCGTTGTGCCTGTCATATGAATTCTGTTATTTTTCTAAGTTAATTTTGATTTTAGAGTCCTTTGTTTGACGTGTCCTGATTCTAGTGATGTGCTGGACTGTGTTTCTCGATTGTGACATTTTGTTTTACTTCTATGGCTTCAACTGAGCCGCTAACGATCCTTCCTTCCACGACGCCATTTGCATCTGTCCAGTTTCTTGTTTGTGTATGTAGACAGCGAGATGAAACGTGCAATGTGGCTAAACTTCTTGATGACTCGAGGCAGCAAAACGGCGATTGAGGTGGCAACTGACTGAAGTGGGGGGACCACCCCAGGCCCCGCAAAAGGAGATTCTTGTGGTACGGTAAATAGGTACATAGCCTACACCTACGGTTCTCGGCCCCGGAGGCCCAACATACGACACTCGCCCAAGAGCCTTATAAGGCCGTTGCTGATTTCAGCATTCTTTAACTGTTCTTTGTAGTGACTTCTCCGATACGAAACAATTTCAAATTCAAACTCTAATTCTTCGACAATCAAATGGGTCGCCAGGCCGCTCAGACAAATCTGGTCTTCCGTTTTCTTCTGTCTGCAGGATTTTTTCATAACTTGTGCATTTATTTTAATTTCACACAATTCTGCTATCGAAATCCCAATCGATCATGTGGTAAGCGTCTCGAGAAAAAATTAGAAGCTTTGAACTCGAATCCCCTTAGACTGACGAACGTGTTTCATAGTTTTCACCAAACCAGTGAAGACCACACCTTCTGGTGTCGGCATTTTTGTAGACGTTGACATATTTAAGCAGTATACCACTCGAGACACCATCATTTACTTATTGATCCAGGAAGCAGATTCATTTAACTCCGCATTAGTTGCCTTTTGTCCTTCTCGCAATATAGCACGCGAAAGCTCGGCTTTTACGAGGAACACTCAAATGTGCCAGAGTTTAAAAAAGAAACTTTCCCCCACGCGCGTCCTTCACTGCCAGTCACGTCGCTGTTCTTGGAAGGAGGAATGCTTCCCAGCTCCAAGAGGCTTCAAACCAGTTCTCCGTGTCTAGCGACCACCCATCCATTTATGTTCCTGCAGCTTTGCCATCAAGTATGCCACGACACGGAGACCATTACATTACCAGGCAACCGACATTTTCTCCCCCTGCCATCGCGTGGCATGAATCCAACCTCCAAGGAGAGGGAGCGTCCTGAAAGTTTGCCTTTTCATATTTCCATCCCCCAATTAAGCTCTCACCCGTTTCTGTGGCCCGGTACTCTTCCTCGCCAGAGTCACTGTCTAGCGGTGATGTCCCCACGACGTCCTACGACTACTCTTGTCCTGCACCGACGGAGAACCCGCGGGTGACCTTATCGAACATCGACTTGTGGCGTCCTTTTTACCAACACGGAACCGAAATGATTATCAATAAGCAAAGGAGGTTAATGTTACCGACACTGGATTTTAAAGTGTCGGGACTTCAAGCAGACAAACTTTTTGTCTGTCTCGTTGATTTTGCATCAATGGGATCATGGGATATTGCTAATCAGTGGCTACAGCTTAATCAACCCTTCCTTCTTCAAATGCCTGTCGGATCAAAGCAGCAAGAATCCGAGCGTTTCATTAAATTTTCGGGCTTAAACATCGACTTTCCCGTTATAAATGAGAGGGTGAATGGAATTCACGTCAAGGACTGTGCATTCAATCGCCTTTAATGTGTATCCGGAGTCCCCTAGCAAAGGACATCACTGAAGGTAAAGTCCGAGCGTCACACTCAGCAAGATGTCACAAATGTGAGCGATGTTCCTTCGCGTAACTGGCTAGAAGGTGACAGCTCTTCATCACATTTCGTCTTTGCCTGTTTATCTGCGTCAGGTTTTGTGTATACTAGTGATCAGTGAATCTGTGATATCTTTACCTATGTTTCTGAACTGGTTTCTGTGCCTTCGCAACTTGTCTCAAATTTCTACAGCATTTATATTCAACTGTAACGTCTGCGCCATCTGGCCATATTCTAGATCATCATTTACTTCTTGTTCCAAGAAACAGATTCATTTAACTCCTCACTATTTGCCATTTGCCCTTCTCGCCATATAGCACGCGAAAGCTCGGCTTTTGCGAGGTACACTCAAAGGCGCCAAAGTAAAAAAAAAAAACAAAACAAAAAAAACTTTGGCGTGTCATCTTTTACAATTTCTCTGCAAAGGATGGAGACAGGAAGGTCTGATGCCTTTCGAGGACTCGATAACGTTAAAGACAACGCTGCTAAAAGGATGCGAGTCGAAAGAGCCAGAGGGAACGTTTATTGCCTTACGGTTGGCGGGTGGATTGGTGTTTTACGCCGAACCAACTAAGGCTATATCACGGCAAGGCAGCCAGCCCTGTAAACAGAGGCCGCATGCAGAGTAGGAACAACGTCCCCGATAAGAGATCTGAACCCAGGACCGCCAACCTTCACTGTATTGGTGACAGGCTCTAACGGTTGCGCCACGACTACTTGTCTTCTGCACCGATGGAGAACCCACGGATGACCTTATCCAGCATCAACTTGTGGCGTCCGTTTTACCAACACGGAACCGAAATGATTATCAATAAGCAAGACAGGTTAATGTTCCCGACACTGGAGTTTAAAGTGTCGGGACTTTAAGCAGACAAACTTTTTGTCTGTCTCGTTGATTTTGCATCAATGGGATTATGAGATATTGCTAATCAGTGGCTACAGCTTAATCAACCCTTCTTCAAATGCCTGTCGGGTCAAAGCAGCAAGAATCCGAGCGTTTCATTAAACTTTCAGGCGTAAACATAGACTTTCCCGTTATAAATGAGATGGTGAACGGATTTCACGTCAAGGACTGTGCATTCAACCGCTTTTAATGTGCATCCGGAGTCCCCTAGCAAAGGACATCACTGAAGGTAAAGTCCGAGCGTCACACTCAGCAAGATGTCACAAATGTGAGCGATGTCCCTTCGCCTAACTGGCTAGAATGTGACATTTCGTCCCATTTCGTCTTTTGCCTGTTTATCTGTGCCATGTTTTGTGTATAGTAGTGATCAGTGAATCTGTGACATCTTTACCTATGTTTATGAACTGGTTTCTGTGCCTTCGCAACTTGTCTCAATTTTCTAGAGCATTTTTATTCAACTGTAACATCTGCGCCATCTGGCCATATTCTAGATCATCATTTACTTCTTGATCCAAGAAGCAGATTCCTTTTAACACCACACTATTTGCCTTTGGCCTTTCTTCTCGCCATATAGCAAGCGAAAGCTCAGCTTTTGCGAGGTACACTCAAACGCGCCGTAGTTAAAAAAAATAAACTTTGGCGTGTCATCTTTTACAATTTCTCTGAAAAGGAAGATGAGACAGGAAAGTCTGATTCCTTTCGAAGACTCAACAATGTTAAAGACAGCGCTGCTAAAAGTAGATGTGCGTCGAAAGAGCCAGCGGAAACGTTTCTTGCCTTACGGGTGGTGGGTGGATTGGTGTTTTAAGCCGAACCAGAAACTAAGGCTATATCACGGCAAGGCAGCCAGCCCTGTAAACAGACGCCGCATGCAGAGTAGGAACAGCGTGCCCGAGAAGAGATCTGAACAGGACCGCCAACCTTCCCTGTATTGGTGACAGGCGCTAACCGTTGCACCACCCAACCGCCCTCTTGCCTTACGAAACCGCAGCGAATGCCGTTTCTCCCACGCGCGGCCTCCTCTGCCAATCATTCGCTGTTCTGCCATCGAAATCACATCGATCACGTGGTAAGCGTCTCGAGAAAAAAATTAAAAGCTTTGAATTCTGCTACAAATCTCGGTAATAATCAGGACTAGATGTGAATGTTTACAAATTTAAGTGAACTTGCAATGCTTGTTATTTGATGTACTTTGGAATGTTAGGAAACGCGACTTAACATCAGTATTTGCACTGATTTTAACGGCCCGTCTATATTTTTAAATTTAGTCACAATATTATCATGCACAAACAGTGGTGGCTTTATCATTAGCTTCTGAAATAGCAGACAGAAGAAATATCCGTACAGCTGTAGCAATGAATTTTTGTCAAGCATGGGTGTGGCCTCAGAAGCAGCCAAAATTGCATAAAAAGATCTTTAGATTTGGATCTGTCTATATGAAAATACTATTTTATGGCGATTCAATTGCATGTATGTCAAACCCTTTCCCTGGTTGACATGTAATACAGACCTGAAATTTGGTTGAATTTTCCTTGATACATATCTACCTAAATATTTCTATGAGGGCTTTTTTTAAAAGAATATTTAGTAGTTTAGTTACACTGTTTAAAATCAAATTGTGTTAAATTTTAACACACCGTTTTACAAAAAAAACCCTCAAAAATAATTAAGTTGATTTTACTAATTTCCCCTCATAGGATTGTAGATCTTTCTTTTAGATAACCATTTCAAAACAAAACTAACAAAGTTATAAGCTTTTAAAAACGCTTGTTTGGGCGCCATTTTGAATCGTTTCTATGGCAACCGATAGCGCATGTGCAATAAAAGCATTTTTTGAACTTCCATTCAAGGGCAAAACAGTTGATATTAAAAAGTAGCGATATCATTAAAACGTATTTTTTTTCGGGCTGTGTCTGGCCTTAATAACATAATTACATTGTATATGTGTACGGACAAGTGATGCTAGTAGCAGAATGGATTTGCTTTTGTGATTTTGCAGGAGAGACTATTTCTGAAATGAAACGTTAATAAACCGCTGTAATCAAACTCTAGTAGAATGTTAGTGGGTTAATGGTTAACTTTGATTACTTGTAAGTTTATATGCTCCACCTCCAGCGGGAAAGGCAGCAAAGGTTCTCGTCGTTCTAGTCATACAGCGTCACATCCCTCCACCTCCAGCGGGAAAGGCAGCAAAGGTTCTCGTCGTTCTAGTCATACAGCGTCACATCCCTCCACCTCCAGAGGGAAAGGCAGCAAAGGTCGCCCTTCCACGGCTTCCAGCAAGACGTATACAAAGTTCAAGCGCTACAAACATAGCAGCAAGAACCGACAGCGAATGCAGCAGCAGCAAGAACCGACAGCAAATGCAGCAGCAGCAAGAACCGACAGCAAATGCAGCAGCAGCACAGCATCGGCAGCCCCAGTACAAGTGTCAGCAGCGTATGTTTATGTATCTCTCCTGCGTAAGCTCGCGAGGTCAGGATGACGAGGACGACTACGACACAGCGAGATATGAAGAAAACGATCCGGACTGGAATAATGGTGTTGCGGCGTCAGTCCTGGAAAACAAAAAGCTTATATAAGTGATATTTTCTTTTTGGGAGTTTAATGAAACAAGAGCGTGACTGAGGTACAACTGTACAATCTGTAAGCTTAATATCAAACTTAATGTCAAAGCGAAATGAAGTATAAATGACGCTGCTACGAAAATGACCGTACGTAAAACAGAATTTTCTAGATTTTTACTAGAGAATGAAAATATCTGCAGGCCACCAAAGACAAATACAAAAAAATACCCTAACGATATTCCACAATCAATTTCTCCTAACACTATTCCAGCAGAGAGTAACAAACGACAGGAGGAAAAGATAAGGGGGACAGCAGAGGAAAGTAAAGCGGGGAAACCGCATCTCAACCAAGTGTAACCTGGCCACCCTGTTCAGACAGAGCGGGTTGCGCCACGATTAACTGTAAGACAGAATTGACAGACCAGAGTACAGTAGAGGGGAGAGATGAAAAAAGTAGCAACAGAGGGACAATACAGACACCAACTTACGGCTAACACAAATTACACAGCTAACACCTCCACAATCCTTTCATACACATCAATATTAAACATGAACATATTATACATACATTAAAAGTATAAAATTCCACCCCGCTATACCAATACGCACGTATATCTTTCTCTTTTTTCTTTCTCCCTAGGTAATTCGTGAAAACCTTATGCCTCAGTGAACACGCAAGTCGGACACTAGGAAAAAGAATATATCGTATAATTTTCGTTGGAAAAAAACTAATTTTACACTTCTAAAAAAGTAAGGGTTCCAAATTACTCGTTCATTGGCTGTTACAAAGATAAAAATATATCCAATACCTTGTCTTTCATCACCTACTCTCATTCCCGGTCTTTTTCACTCATAATATCTGCACAGAAACTTTCTACCACGACGACTTTTCAAGAATGGTACAACCCAGTTCACGAAGAACAGGTGCTCACTACAACACATTACACAGGAACAGACGGCCAAGGGGAACAACCCTGGTCCATTCGTGCTTACCATAGAAGAGTCAGGGGCGATAACTCTCATCGCTGGAATGATATATACTCTCCTGGATTACAAGCAACTGGAGAACTAGCTTTGTCAAGGCGTTCATAACGTGAAAAATCCAAAAAAACTGCCAAACGTGAAGCCAGGTTTAAAATATTTGAAAGCTTTTCATACTGCTCATGTTTCTTGACCAAATAGCCTCTGATCAAACAATTTACAAAAAATGAAAGCTTGAAAACAATACCCTCATATTTTACCAAATTCTGTCTCACTTGCACTACTACCAATGTCAAGCCCCCTTCCAACACACACACATACACACTATCTTCACAAAACAAAACTAATTCAAAAAGAAATAGACTATATAAACAACAAGAAAAGTTGTGGCTACCTGCTGGAAATGGTGTGCAACTGGTGGCATAACCCAGTGAGTATGTGACATTAGCACTGTCAGTTGCACAAGCTGTGGTACACAACTGGCCTGCAGGACATGCTGAAGCCCCAACAAGTGAGTAGCATTCTGAAGAACAAGTTGTCATGCTGGAAGAACCAGCTGAGCAGTAATTTCCAGCACTGCACTGACTGTAAGCCAAAGAGGCACAAAAAACCTTTCAATATGTTAACTGATCTTACCACACTTAAATGACAATTTTCTTAATGTCTAACATCTGGTTATTACTGAAATCATATGGTAGCTAATATTTCTTTTATGTTAATGATTTTTAGTTATCAAATCTTCTACAGTATTCAATGACTTCATTTGATGTTCATCCCCCACACCATCCACCATCCAAAAACCAAACCAAACCAAACCATGCATAATACCTGATTATAAAACCCTTGGAGAATACTAATTTATAACCTAGTAATAATTTGATTACACAGAGCCAAGATAAAATGAATTTTGAAATTTTACTGCATTACTCTTCAAAGTTATTTAAGTTCACATCATTGGATCACTTAGTTTTATGCAAAGAAAGTTCTAAAGTCAAAAACATATTGCTCTTTTTTATATTAATTTCTAAGCAGTTAACGACAGCTATTTATGTTTTACTTCAGATTGATCATCCTGATACACCTTGATTATCTAGCTGTATTTATACAATGTTTAGTATAGTTCTCAGATTAGTTAATATTTTTGTAAAGTTTTTTTACAATAAGCATCATAATTTTCCGGCCAATTTAAAGACATTCTTACAGCCCAAAGCACTGCTATAGCCAGAACATTGCACAGATGCAGATGAAGCAGATGGACCTCCAAATCCTGCAGGACACTGCTCACAAATATGTATCTGAAAGTCACAATGAGTGGTGTTCAACATTTTGAACATACGCTCAATCCTTATTGTAAGCATGTTAGTATTCTCAGCTGTGGCTAGAAAACAAACCAAATTTTTATTGACATCTTTAATATATTTCTCCATTCTCATTATGTATAACATGCGCTGAATAAAGTATCTGAAAAACTTTGTCTCACATAAAATCTTATTGTTTTCATTACTGAAAAATGAAACAGGAAAGAAGATCTGCACACCACGTTCTA
Organism: Marisa cornuarietis; assembly: GCA_004794655.1. Classification (NCBI taxonomy): domain Eukaryota; kingdom Metazoa; phylum Mollusca; class Gastropoda; order Architaenioglossa; family Ampullariidae; genus Marisa; species Marisa cornuarietis. The sequence continues at coordinate 1,875,497 of SMMW01000565.1, read as the reverse complement.
CATGTAAAATTTGGTTATTTTCACGTTGCTCCTGAGGCTAGTTTTAACGGACGATCTTTGTTACTTTTGATAAAATCCATAATCTGATGTCCAGTATATCGCACCTTACGTCTCACTCTCCGTCCCTTTCATTCCTTTCAATGACCATACCAGCTGATTTTTCCGACCTGGTATACTTGCTTCCACGTATAGTACGTGCATGTGAAGTGTTCTAGACAACTTTCACAAATAAAAATGTAACTTGATACGAATGAAAGCAAAATTAGCAGTATCAGGTTGAAAGTCAAGTCACAATATACAACATTTGCCACGTTTGTTTCCTTTTTTTTCACTCTATCGACAAAGCGAACAAAAATAACGAGTGACAGGCGAGTGACCTTCCCTTAAGTGTAACTCTATAGACAGTCACGCCAAGCCTGTGAAGAAAATCTGAATGGACGTGTGGAGAAAATTTAATCACATGATGTTTCCTAACTATTTTATTCTCACTATCGCGACGTTCTGTTACGTACAAAATTAAGGGATTTTGTTTAAAAATACATCACGTGTACAAGACGATGTACGATAATGCTCATGACGTCATCGTCTCCCCATAGCGACCAAACCTGTACTGCATAAATTTGACTGCAGGGTGTTTTAGGGCAAAAGACAAAATCGTACATTAACATGTTGAGATAATAACAACGTAGGTAGCGAGTGATCATCATCATCAGTCCTTGTGCCGTCTGGCACGTGAGGCGACAGCAAGGGACCTCCACCTGGTTCTGTCTGCGGCTGTTCTGGGGGCTGTCTCGAGTGATAGACCTCTGTTCTTGAGGTCCTTTTCGATGGATCGCCTCCACGTCTCTTTGGGCCTCCATCTGTTACTCTTTCCCTGTGGTATCCATTGCAGGGCTGTTCTGTGGATTGAGTCTGGAGGCATGCGGCACACGTGACCTAACCATCGCCAGCGCCGCAGTTGGATCGGTTCTGCCAAGGTTCACATCCCCACCCTCTCGTGCAGTTCTTCATTTGAGATGGTGTTAATTGGGCCTGATTGTGTGAGGGTTATTGTTTGTCATGTTATTCCTTAGGACTCATGTTTTTCGAGTGTTGACTCCGAGTCTTACTAAGATTTTTGGTCTTATCTTGAAGGTCTTGGTGCCTATGGGATAGCAGTCCTAGGTTGTCGGCGTGGTCAAGATCCTCCAAGACTGTGGTTAGAGTCCACTGTAGACCCTGTCAACTTCCCTGAGTGACACGACGCATGAGCCAATCAATGGCCAGTGTGAACAGTGTTGGTGACAGGATGCACCCCTGCTTGACGCCTGTGTCCACTCACTCTAAAAGGTTCAGTCAGCTGGTTGTTGTGGATGACCTGGCATTCCAAATTTTCGTATAAGGACTTGGGAACAGCTTTCTTATAGGTGGTTTTGCGACGCCATAACAAAAATGGCTTACCTGTAGGCGGAGCTATGCAAATTAGTGACGTCACTATTACGTCACTCATCTCCTGCTCTCTCTCTCCTCGCTGATATTGTCTCCATCTTCTTCGAATCCTTCCTCCAATTATTCCGAGAAATAATATCCAGAAATGAAATTTTTTTCCTGAAGTCGCCTTCCCCATCTTCTTCGAATCCTTCCTCCTCTTTTTCCGAGAAATAATATCCAAAAATATACAGAATTTCTCACCTCTCGGAATCTTCTCCAGTCCCATCTCCTCACCACAACTCCTACATGTATTCCTCTTCTTCATCAATCCACATTCACGTAAAAACTCAAAAAACAAATCAAAGTCTTCGATTAAACTCAACACAAACAACCTTGTCACTTCTGCATCCATCCTAAACTTCTTTCTGCTATATTTTCCAGACTCTGCACCTCTCAACCTTTCCTTGAATTCCACAATTGCACCACAAATTTTCGCGAAATTTTCACGCACACTCGCCATCTTCAATCCTCTCAATCTATCGTCTGCTCACATCAAATCAAAACTTCTCCGCGCCAAATATCACATGACTAAAACCAGCCAATAATTTAACGACTAAAACCAGCCAATAATTTAGCAGAATAACAGGCACAACAATAAGCTAACACTAATACTAAAACTGTCAACTTGCAACAATGATAAGACCGCTCACAGGCTAGTCATCGGCAGTCTCTAAGACTGCATACTCATATAAGTCCACATTAGTTACAGTTGACACACAGGCAAGTCTTTAAAAGTTTCCAGACTGCACGCAAGCAAGTCCTCAGCAGCCTCTAAACTGCACACATATAAGTCCTCAACATAACAGTCCGCACACAGACAAATCTACTGCAATTACTGAAGCCTCTCAATCAACAGTTTTCCCTCTACCCCCGGTAGAAGGTGGAGAAACGTCAACGAGGTGACGGAGTCTCCCTCTAACTGGAAACAAATGTCAAAGAAAGTCTTACCTTCTGCCCGCTGTGTCTCTTGGAAGTTCGGCGTCCCCGATAGTTCACGTTTGCCCTGCGTCAGAGGTCCCCCGGATGTAACGGTGCGGTGCACAATGGACGTGGCTATCTTCGGCTCGCTGCTCGGGTTATAGAATACCGCGACGGCCCTCCCCTCAGTCGGTGGGTTATCGTCGTTGACACTGGTGTTGGTGGAGCACAGTAGCTCGACACTCTGGAACGCTGTGACTCGTACCGCCTTTCTCGTCCTGACTGGTTCTGGCAACCTTCCGTCAGCTTGGCGCTTGTTCTCCGCGTAGAGTCTTCTCAAAAACCCGTCCGGCGACAGCAATAGTAGCCTCATCTCTTCAGTAGCAGCCTGGCTTTAGCAAAGGTGCGACAACTGAAGAAGCAGCAGCAGCCCACTGGCCGCAAAAGGTGAGCTCACCCCGGACCGCACGAAAAATACGAGATTTATTTGAACTCCTAACTTCCTCTGATCTCTATGCGGCAGCAACTAGAATCAAAACACCCTGTCCACCTGGACAAAGGGTGAGCTCCGCACGGGAAATACGAAAACTTCATTTTCTCAAGATTCCTGTGTGTCATTGACAAGTCAAAAAAAAAAAAAAACAACCCTATGTGTTAAACTACGACTTTTACTGTATTATATGTCCACCCCCCCCCCTTTTTTACGCTACAAGGGTGTCAAATGCCTTCTCAAAGTCAATAAAGGCCATATACAGTGGCTGGTGAGGGATAGCAATGTGATGCCTCTCCAGTTATTACAGTCAAGGCTCCTTTCTTTGGAATCTTGACTATAACACCTTTTCTCAACTCGGCAGGGATTTCTTCACTGTCTCAGATCTTCTGGAGGATTGTTTGTAGGATACGTGGTGTCTCTTCTGCTTTCAGCATTTCAGCACATACACCATCCCCTCCTGGCGCGCCTTACCGTTCTTCGTTTTGTGAATGGCTTCGTAATTGTAGTGCAATGGGCCCAGTGTTGATATCAAGGTCTTCCTCTGTTTCGATGATTTCAGGTAGCACTGATGGGTCTATGCTGGTTAAGAATCTGTTGAAAATGTTCCCTCCATCTCTTCAGTTTGGCGCGCTCTTCAGTGATGGGTGTGCCATCTGCTCTTTTAATTAACCGGGAGGTCCTGGTTGTGCCTTTGGTCACCTCGCAGCTTCCTTATGATCTGGTAGGTCGCCTTCATGTCTTTCCGTTCGGCTGCTGTCTCGGCTTCAGCTGCTAGCTGTTCTGTATACTGTCGCCTGTCTCTCCTGGAGGACTTGATCTGTTTGTCTAGCTCCCTGTATCGGCTGCAGTCCTCTCTTTCAGCCTGGGGGACTTCGTGTTCAGGAGCTTCATCTTCATCTCTTTCTTTTCTTCTATTAAGTTCCATGTGTGCACAGATATCCATACATTATTGGGGCTTGTCCTGTAGCCAATGGTTTCTTTTGCTGCTTCTACTGTGGCTTTGTTAAAGGTATTGATCGTTATTGCTGCTTCATCTCGGAGGATGCTGAATTTGTTTAGTAGTTGAAGTTCTGTAGCAATAATAATAAATGAAGATTTTTATAGCGCATATTTACACTCAAAGAGAGCATGTTCTTAAAACGGGGAAGAGACATGGACTAAATGGATAGAACACGAGGGATTGAAGAATAAATGACAGTACTGACGACAAACAGAAAACAAAGATAGAAAATACAAGAAGGCACCAAGTAACAGGAACAGAGAATATAGTGATTCTGCAGAGAAAGATGGAAGGGGGGAGAGTAAAAAGGACGAGCATTGTGTGAACTGTGTTAGGAGTAATGGTCAAGGAAGAGGTGCGTTTTCAGTGCAGATTTGAAGGATTTAACCACAATCTGGCAAACAACGTGGCAGAGAAGCAATTCATTGTTATAACGACATCATCTCAATGTCTTTGAAATTCTATTTGATGTTTTGTGTTGTCGGGAATCTCATTTCAAGTCCATTGTTGCAGATGGTCTGCCTAGAACGGATTTCGTTCAAAAAGCAGCTTGTCACAATGGCTGACAAACATGATGGATGCATAAAGGCAGCTAAAGGCTCTCCATTATCAAAAGAAAAAAAAAGCAAGTGGAATATAGCAAGAGTAAAGATTTATTGGTCATGCGTGTAGATGCTTTACACAAACTCAAATGACAAAGTCATATTAATAAACTGATGAAAACTGCTACGGTACAGATTAATAAAACCTCATGTCAGCAATCTCAAGTGATTACATCATACAGTTTGATAGTGATGTTGATAATATGTATAATAATAATGTCAATGAGCAATACCATTTTGTGTTTTCTAATGTTAAAAAAACCCCCACTAAACTATAAAGTTTAAGAAAAGAGTTAAAAAAAAAAAACAGACGAGAACTCTCAAAAGCCAATTTGTTTCAGCAACTGCAATACTGTAAACAAAAAGCCTTGTAAATGGTTTTGGAGTAGTTCATCAAGTAAACTTTCAGAGAAAAACAGATGTCAAATATTTTCATGACTGTAAATAAGCTAAAATTTACTGGACTAAGAGCATACAAAAGTGAGAGCACACCCCTTTACTTCTGCCCTCTAGAAATCCCCAAACTTACTAACTCGGTTTAATGGACAGGGAATGAGGTAGGAGGACAAGTCTTCTCACATCTGAATCTCAAGCCAGCAACTTGGCCTAAACAATCCACACAGGATTTAATCCGATATTTATTGAACAGTTTACTTCTATTCTTTGTCAATCTAATTCAAGAGGATCTCAGAACTGTATTATTTTCAAAGCCACCCCCACAACTCACACTTGTTACTATTAAAAAGAAAACAAAGCAACAGAAAATTGAAGATTCTAGTATGCAGTTTACCTCCTGACCAACAAGAAGAGACAACTAAGACAACTATGCTGACAACTTTTACAAATCTCATGAAAAGTAAAAAAAAGCTTCCACCCATAATTACACAAAACCGAACACACGAACAAATTATCAGAAAAGGCTAAAAATCTTGTACACAAACAGCAGTAACTCACATGAAAATTGTCTGAATCAAAACACAAGATTTTAATAAGGTTAGAAAGTCTGAGGTTTCATTAATTTACTGTCTTTTAATATGAAAGCAAACCTTTGTAGTCATGCCATCTCCATTTAGTAAATTACGCCAAAAAAATACCAGTGACCAGTCAAATATAAATCTTTTTTTAGAACATAGATACAGTGGGATCCAGGTATGAAAGCTTTTCTTTTAACTTGGATTTCACAATACTTTCAAAAAGCAAAGCAAGTTTAACACACAAATTCTTTCTTGTAGAAATAGTAATACATTTAAGAGTGCTTTTATTTAACCAAGGATCTAAATTTTGAGAAAGTGTGTGAACATGCATAGGCATACACTTAGAACAATTCATAGTGTCAGTGTAGATGCTGTTATAAAGCACACATTTGCACCTTCACATAACCGAGATATAAAAGCAAATTGACAAAACCACAAATAATGCTGAAATCAAGTGGCAAAAAGCTTCAAAACTGGATTAAGTAAAAGACTTTTATCATAAATGGCAATGGGATGAACAAGGCTTCATTGTATTTACAATAGCATATGTTCGCATTGGGCACTTTGATGAGCATGAGATTTTACGACAGACAACGGAGTCTTTGATTAACATTTAACACAATCAGAAGTCACACGGATGAAACACGTCCACATTTCCAAACACAACATTAGGAAATGGCAACATTTGCCAACGTCTCCTTTGCAGTTTGACTCTAAAGTAAGCACCATATCTTTGTCGTGCAGACAAAATGAAATGACTCCAAGTGAAATAACACACTATGGAAATGGATACAAAAATTAATCTGCACTTTATCTTGCCTTCTACTGAACATATACACATTGCCACACAGTGACCCCCCACCCCATACAAACCCCCACCCCAACATATCACAGGCATGCATCGCTTCTTTCTCTCTCTCATGCAAGATCATAGATAATATGCAAACAACATAAAGACTCATGCACACAAAGCAGCTGACTTCATACAATGTTCTGTACAAAATAAAAATAAAGGACATCACACTTGTATGCAAACATACCTGAGCAAACCTGCAAACCACAAAAAAGTCCCCACCTCTGGGTCCAAAGAGAAAAAAATTGTGTTCCCCTGAATGGTTAGCCTAAAAGATCATTTACAGACACAGGATATTGTGCTGCTGTTAAAAATATGATGATGCCAACATGAATAATGTGGGAGAAAGGTGCTAAGTACAGTGAAACTGATAAAATGCGTATCAATCAAAAATTTGGGAAGCCAGCTCGCAAGAAAATCAAAAAAGAAAAAAAAAGAATATACCTGTCTAACATGATCAAAACAGAATTTCCTTGTTCATTCTTATTACAAGCAGTTCTGTGTACAACTATACCACATAGGAGGAAACATAATGCACGGGGTTTTTAACAGCATTTGTCACCAAACACTCGATGATGTCCCTGAAATGCTTTTCATTTTTAGCTGTGAATGTAGCCTCAGATTCAATAATCTATTGGAGAAAAAGATGTGCATCACAGATCTGAGGCTTTATGAATGTTATTCTGTCACCTCCAAAGGCATATTGCATAATCTAAGAAAAACACAGCATACATTCATGAAGCCTGAACAGCCATAACATTTTTGACAAAAAGCGAAAGCTATTTGCACCAGTTTTAGGAGTGTTGGGTGACTCTGTTGGATTATATCACCTTACACACCATTTCTTTCCCACAGTTCAAGGCCATGCACGAGGCAGCTGCCACAAGCTCAGGGTGCTTATTTTGATGTGAATATTAAATGGCGCTTCAGCAAAAAGCTGACTGCATTGAGGTGTCAATTACAGCAGGTTTCTTGTGATGAAATGCCGTGTGCTGCAGACTATGAGGTACGTGATGTTATGGTTGATCATGCATGGCAGCAATGAAGTGTCTATTATGGTAGGTTCCTTGTCATGAACTGCAATATAATGCAGACAACGATGTTGTGGCTAGTGTTGTAAGACAAAAATGAGGTGCATGTGATGGCAGCTTCCTTGTGAAAATACAAACAGCTGCATGATGTTGGTAGAAGTGAGGCATTGAAGGAGCTTGCTGCATGTAGACACAACAGTAGGTCAGGTATTTCCATTTCTCCTCCACTGCCAATACACATGGTCCTGCCACAGAAAACCAATAATTTGTAGAGTTGTAAAATGTTGCTACAAATCATGCAATCTTGCAATTAACCAGTTACTATTTAGAAGCACAAACTCGCAAATTACTGAAGACATCACCTCTTTAATGGGTGCAGTTACCAAAGATGTCCCTTAACAAAAGTAATAAATCATATTTGTAAAAAGCTATAATCCTCTAAAGGCTCAAAGCACACAAAAAGCACAAATACAAGAAATGACACACGTATAAAACCCGTGCTATATTAAAACAAGCTTTAATCAAAAGATTTCCAGAGAAAAGGTGTTTTAAACCACTGTTTAACTCTTCCTATACAGTTCACAACCACAGATGTGAAGATCTTCATAACTACAGCTCAATTACATCAATTCATCTATACTGAATGAGTTAAATACTGAAAGTGAGATGGAGATCAATAAAAACTAAAAATGAAAGCTTTCTTTGAACATTCTTATACCTTACATCAAAACCTAGATGGATATGAGACACTGAAACTTTTTTTAGACCTAAACCACAAAGTTCTAACTACAAACAAAGGCTACCATCAAAATAATGATATACAAAAGTTGCTAGTTTGTACAACATACAAATCTTAAAAATAAATGCTACCTGACCCTAAATCTACTGAATGCGACCTACTAAGAATTAATAATAATATGATTCTGCACATCCAGTCTTGAAACCTAAATATCATTTTAAAATCAGATTGGAAGCTGAAATTTTGGTTCATTAGTATGAATTCTGTAGAATTCTATCTATCATGCAATGCAATAAATGAAACAAAGTGAGAATGAGGATGGCACAGCATGATACAGACCTCATTGAAGGTTTTGGCGGGCACTTTAAACTTTCAGCACGCTAGAGATCATGTGATTTGATTTCTCCGTTCTGCTGCACTGCAGGTTTTCGAGCCTCTATCTCTGCCTGCATGCGTGCCAGTCGCTCTTGCATTTGTCTCAACTGGTAGAAAAAGTGACCAAAAATTTGATGAAAATGTGGGGACGAAAAGTTTTGTGCCTTCTTGCCTGTACTTTGAAAGGGCTAAAATATGTTTGTCAAGGGAATAAGTAATGAATACAAATGTACACTTCATTATTCAAGAGTAGTAAATGGGCATGCAATATTTTTCTATTTAAGAAATGAAAAATAAAAAGTAGTCTTTTTTTTAAAAGTTAAAGTTAACATTCTGTAGGCTAGCCATTCATTTGCTTATCATCTCTTGAGAGATGGAGAGGAAGCAGGGGATAAGGGACTAAGAGAAAGAGAAGAACCTCAATGTACCAGAGCTGTGTTGCAAATGCGGTCTTAATTCAAGTGAAGACTGAGGTTAAGCTAAGAAAACTGTCTTAGCCTAAGATGCTTTTTAAGCATGTTGCATGGGCTATCTTAACTAAGCAAGCAATTTATTTTTTAAAATTTAAGATAGCATCCTCCCTGGCCTAATGTCTTGCTTAGCCAAGATGAGCTGCTTACGCATGTGCACACAACAGTTTCCTAAGTAAAAATGGTGCTTGATCGTGTTGTTTACTCATTTGTCCTGCATTGGCAATTGAGAAGAAATAGGGATCAATCAAATCCATTTGAAATATACGACAACGTAGATTACTTTGATCATATTTTGATTCCGTTAAGCTAAAATAGCTGACCTCCTTTGTTTCAGCTCTTGTGTAAGCGTGAATTTCACAGTTTCTAGAGGACGTGGTTGGCAAGGCAACAATGTTATAGCACAGTTTTCATTGGTTGAATATATGGCTGCCAAGGAAAGCCTTGGGGGATCACTGGAAATTTTTTTTTTTATATCACTGACCTCGACCTTTGCGCAGACTTAATCTACTTCTCAGCTAAGCAGGTGGGTAGGCATGCTCATGCAACATGAATTAAGATCGCGACTTAACCAAGACTAAAAATGAGTTAAGAATGTCATTTTAAGATGAAAACTTAAGATCGCCTATGCAACGCAGCCCTGTAACATGTATTAGCTAATTAACACAGACTTGTGTGATTCAGGGCTACGAAAGGTACGATGGTTGGGAAGAGCTATAGTGCTATACCTGGAATAAGATTCTTAGTGTTCACAAGATATTTTGAAAACTAATGCAAAAATAAAAACATAATTAAACTAAACAATTATGATAAAAAAAAAACAACACCCAAACAAAACCATGTCACAAGGTTCCGTAGAAGTTTGTAAAAACTGTTTGATGTAGAGCATCATAAGACCGTACTCCACTCTCACACACCACCAGCCTTAATGAATTACCTCCTCCTCCTTCTGCATAAGCTCCCTTTCTCTATCACTGATTTCTCTTTCTGGCTGGCTGATAGCAGGTTTACTGCAAAACATCAAATTAAAAATAAATGAATTTAAAATATTCAATGATAATACTGTACACACACAAACACAAAATCTCACAGTATGTATCAAAATAACTAAATATATTTTGCACAACGTGGTACATATTTTCTTTTAAGCCAAGATAAACTTTTTAAGTAGTAAGAGATAATGGAATGCTGGGTATGGAATAATTTTAGATTTCTTTTTAACGCAAAACTCAGATCAGTTATCTTCATTCTGCTCTCAATTTGTTCTGCTTTTCCACCCCCCTCCCCAACTTTCCCAAAATACAAAATAAATCCCTACAAAAGCAAAACCTTTGTGAAATTTTGGCTGTAATATTTACTAGTAAATAAAATCTTTACAGGGCATTGAGCTTGCCTCCACACAAACAAATGTACTGTACAAATTCAATTACTTTTATCATTTATTACCACTGTAAATAATAATCCTTAAAACTTCAAGTTTTAAAATTTGTCACTGAAAGAGTATGTCATAGCAGTCTGGTGCATTTTACAGGGTTTAAAAAGAAAAAAACAATAAGCAATGAATGGTGGTGAGAGAGTCTAGAGTGCATGCATGCATGAATGGTTCTGAAGTAGGATCAGATAGACAGACAGATGCAGGGACAGAAATGAGGCAGATAATGAAAGGATGTGGCAGGAGGTTAGGAAAAAGTAAGAACAGCAAAGAAAGTTTACAACAATGATTTTTTTTTTCATATGACAGCATCAATGAATACTGTAACACAAAGTGCTCCAATTCATGAAAAACAAAACATGCATGTGCACAACACACTCTGCATGCAAAGATATACTTCATTTCAGATAAGCCCTTCAACACACCTAGCTACAATCCTTCCCCCAGAAGATATAAAATCAACAGCAAATTTGCACTAAACAAACAATGCCGAGCTCTGTGCAAAAGTAAGGATTAACTTCTGCTTAAAAAGTTTGTCCACATAGCTGAAGATGATGAAAAGTACAAGGCTGATTAACCAAAAAGCTATTTTTGCAGTGTCTTTACATTTCACATCATTCTGTAGCAATTCAAGCACCATCTTTAAAATTAATTATGTGCACTCATTATGAAATACCACACTATATGCTGTATCAAGTTGTGACAACTTCTTGCTAGTTAAATACACAGTAACCAGTAAAATCTACCCAATCTAGCTATCCAGACCCTTATTATTTCTGGAACAATCTGTTATCACATACATTATCTATGGAAGATTAAGGTCTCAACAAGCCACAAAACAGTAAAAACTAAAACCATACAGGACACATTATGCAACAAAGGACTGGATCCCAAAGAAATCATATTTACTACAGCATCCTTTACTGTCAGCCATCATTCCGAAAAGTGCAAAAGTTCATCATGCATAAAACATGCAAATTTCCTTGGGAGCAAACATAGTGCTCTGTAAACAAAAAAAAGTTGGGCAAAGAGTATCTGGTATACACGCATGATGATATTTCTGTCATTCTAGTCTCTACCTCTCAAGATGCTACACTGAAGCCACAGAAAATTAACTTTTATAGACAAATCAGCCACAATACTTGAGGAATAAATGAAATGTGATAATAAAGAACATGTTAAGACATGATGCAATGAGCACGAACAAGACACTAGAACATATGCTTACCATTAGAATAGAATTGAGGTTCAAGATGAAACAATACGTTATGGAAACAGAAAAAAATTGATTCAGTCACAAGAAATACATGAAATACGTCTTCAGCCAAGTCTATCAACTAATTAGATTTTTCTAGGGTATCAAAGCAGGGAAAATGCAGAACATAAAGCATGACACCAAAACAAAATAAAATCAATTAAAAAACCCCAAACAAATCAATGTAAGAATTGTATTTAAAAAGTGGCAACATGTTTTAGTGACTATATCTTTAGTATATATTTTGTAATTGCTCCATGTCTTCAGCTGGAAACAATGCTGCCAGCTCTTATCCCTTCAAACAAAGTGGTGGTTTCACATTCTTTAAGCCTATATATGGGTATATATATATATACTGGTAAGCATAATCTTCAAATGAAGCATGATCCCAGACTACTTACTGCAAGGTCTTTAGTTATTTCTTTTCCATAATGCTTCTGCAGTGTAAGCTTTACATACATTATCCAAGAGTATTTATTTACATTAATATTTACATGTTGCACTAACTGTAAAAATGGCTTTTTTAAGATGTTGAAATGCTGTTGGGAATGGACCCTATGATACTTTTTTGTTTTGATGCTTTGAAATGGTTATGTTTTACACATAAACACACCAATGCTTCCTTGTTATTTGCGTAGCTGGGATGTTAAAGCATATTTTTTCTTTGCAAAGTCTGCAGATGAACATCTATCGCAGCAGTAATACTTGAACACAAGCATTTTCTGTCTTCTGATGTAGCAGATGCTTAAAAAACTATCAGGGAGAAAAAGTTACTAATTATGAAACTACATTTTTATTCAGCCAGATCTGATTTTATCAAAAATCACTTTAATTTTATGCAATCATACAGTTCACCTCTAAAAATGGCTTCTAAGACTTAAAACTGTAAAAGGGGAAAACCCCAAAACAACAAAAAAACTTTTGTTAGTTTTTATGATGAATATAAACTATTTCTATAATCAGACTTTGTTAGCAACACATGCACAAAACAAATATTTCCAAACAAAAAAGCCCAAACAAACCAACCCACACATAAATGGACCTTAAAGGAACAATTTAAAAAAAGTGCAGAGGGAGAAGAATGGTAAAAGAGAGAAACTATATCTGGAAAAAAGAAAATTTTCTTCAGCTTGAAGTAGCGATGATGAGATTCCCTGTTAAAAGTTTCTGTATCTATAAAGCAAACACTAACATTGCAATATCATAGTCTGGTTTACTGTCAATTAGAAATATAAAACAAATGTTATACACAATTCTCAAGTGTTTAAATAAGTGGATTATTTCAGTTAAAAAATTAATCAACTTTATGATATGTAAACAACAATCAATATTAAATATAAAGAGAAATAACAAATGACAAAACAATAAGAATGAACTGTAGACAGAATCACAAGCAGTCATGCAATCACAAGCCTATTCAAAGATCTAAGATCAGGTCCCTTGCATGATGTGATCTGTTCACCTTGTACGTTGTTTGACAGGTGGTGCTCCCCCACCAGTGGCCAGCTTCTCCGCACGATAGTTCTCATAGTGAGTCTCTTGAGTCACTTCTTGCAGGTCTTGCATGTGGGTGCTGATAAATTAAGAATAATGTTAGAATTACTTGAAAACTTGCTTTGATTCTTCCTGCCATATGCATCTCTAAAACAGATCAAAAATTTGCTGTACACTAATGTTTATTAGGTTAGAAGCAGGTTGTAAAAGGGGCAGCTCTTTTCACACAGGGGATACAGAGTCGTCATAAGGGCTCCCAGAGATAAATATGTGCATTTATCTACTTTTTAAACTTACATTAGCATTGTGCGTAGCTTGATGAAATCACAGTGCTCAGGATTCTCCACCTCAACAACCCCCCATGGGTACATTCTACCTCTCACTTTGCGGCCTTTCACCTCAATAATTGCATTGGCTCCCACGACAGCAAAGGGCACAGCATTCTGAAATTTAAAAAAAAAATGAAGCAGCCAAGGAAAAAAGCACTGATCAGCTTAAAAATTAAAAAAGACAGAATTTAAAATTAACAAAATAACTTTAATCATCACACCTTCAGCTGCCGGCATTGCTCTTTGTAATCCTCATCTTCATCCGAGTCACAGTCAGGTAGTGGATAGATCTTGATGCCAAAGTCCTCTATCTGATCCAAGATCTGCAACAACACATACACACTGACTATGCCGTGATTTAACTCAGTCCTATTGCACTGAAATGATAATTGTAGTGGGGTCTGAGCATTTGCTGGTGACCAACTTCTGGACTTTCAAGACCATACAAGAAAATGTAGACTCCAATCTGTTTTAATAGTTCATTTTTACCCTAATGCCTTCCTTTTTTCGTTGAACATCAAATGCAGTCTGTGTATCTTCTAGTTTTTTCTCCTCCCTCATTCATTTAAAACACAAAGTTTCGAGGATCAGGTTTAAATTAACATGACACTTGCTCTACTATATATTTGCATCCAGTGCAAAAGGAGCTAGGGTTATAAAAGAGTAGATGATGATGATGATGATGATGATGAAGAAAATATTTATTTTTAAAGGTCCTCATCTTGTGAACAAAGGTAAATTCAAGGCGCATATGAAGTTGTTTGAGCACACACTTATCAGTAGGCATTTGTGTCTTACAAATTCATTCACCATCATTCAAATCATAATTATGTACACACAAAAACACACACAATGGAGAAAACTGGAGTATCAGGAGAAAACCACTAACAGTCAGCCTGGTAAACAGGTGTCACCTGACGTCTAATTCTCAATAATGTTGTGAAAGGCAATCTACCCACTGCACCATCAACTGCCTCAATGGTCCCAAATGTCTATGAACTTTTAAGAATTAGGTTATCATTTTCAAAGCTGGACAAATGTTGCCATAGACATTGGAAAGACTTCTAGGCAAATGAAAAGAAATAACAGATCTAGCTGTGACAGGCATGGAAACAGACATCTGTGCCCTCACAAATGCAGGCTCAGCAGGAAGTATTTCAGAGTTCAGGATGTAGCCACTTGTTTCTCAGCTGTACTTAGCAGTATATCCAGCCTTGATCTCCACCACTTTTAACCTCAGCCTTGTACTGGTGACTAGCTGCTAGATCACTGAAAGCCTGACTTCAGCACAAACTCAGTTCATGTGCTAAAGAATTGTCTTTAAAGTTATACCACAGAAAGATTACAAAGACTTTTGTAAACTGTTTACTCACTTTAAAACATCTTTCTCATTGTGTACTGCATTCATTCTAATAAAAGATGGCTACCATAGGTTGGAGGCATAACTATGTATACTGAGAAAGAAGGGTTGTTAAAGAAGAAAAGAAAAATAGACGTATGGCTGAAGTCCAGAAATGAGACATTATTTTACAATGCCAGTTGCCTTACAGATTAAGAGGTTTCATCAATGGCCTGATGAAAAAAAAGCCTAAACTTTGGCCGCCCATTAAAAAATTTATGTCAAAATGCAGGACAATTGTTACACTTTAGTTTTCATGGTTTTTATGGTTCAAAGTTGGAAGAAAAAGACATAAAATTTGTCCTTTAATAGGAGATGTCATCTACACCAACCAACCCACTAATACCCCCTGAACAAGTGCCAGCAGTTAACAAGGAAGGTAATATATTGGGGACAAACCCGTCGCTTGAGGTTGGTAACTTCCTGCTTTGTGAGAGTATCAGCTTTGGCAATAACAGGCACGATGTTGACTTTGTGATGTACAGCACGCATAAAGGCCACATCCAGTGGTTTAAGTCTGCAATGTACAACACACATACACATCTCTAAAGAAAACATACTCAGTGATTATGAGAATGTCCACACCAGCACTCTTATTTGTCCTGATTTAAACACAAGTGCCACTAGGTATTAAATAAAGTCAACCCTTCACTTTCATAAATATTTAGAAACATTATGCTTGCAGCAGACCTGCCTTGTACACTATCAGACTACTGCATAACTAAATTTGTAAAACATCTTGACAAAACATTATGCAACGGTCTTGGGAGGAGAGGAGGGAAAGTGTGGAAAGTGTGATGACCAAACTTAAAATCTATTTTTGAAAAAAGATATTGCCTGAGTGATCAAGCCGCAGCTATGAACTTTCAGGTTTGAATTTATCTGTGATTGAACTTAAAAATGATCTTATTTTACACTGATGGCATTTAAGATTCTATAAATGACCCAAGCATAACACTTTGTCAGAAGTGTCTTTATTGGACACAAGTTAGAATATTTTCTGTTGGAACCATTTTAGTGGTTTGGCAGCACCATTTACTTTAGTTCTGACACAATGTTGCCACATCTCATGTAGGGAGGGGTACAGCATGAGTTACAGATGTGGTTCAATGGTGAAAAACAAGGGAGGTGATAAACAGATAATACTGGCACAAAATGTGGCCATAAATAAACTCTTGCATCTTGATGAGTCAAGTTCTCTCAAAATCAAAGTATTAAAAGAATTCTCAAAAGGGCAGGAAGGCCCTGCAGTCTTGTGGTCAGTACGCTCCCTTTGGTAACACAGGTTTGTTCGCATTAGCCTACTGATAAAAATATTCTGCCCACCCATCAGTAATGCATATTTGATTAAGGTAAAGCAAAGCGAGTCTCCATGACCTATCAGTCACTTGAGTCAGCTTTTTTTTTTGTTAGGGTGTTGCGCATCTTCTCTCCCTCACAGCCTTTCCTTTCCCAACCCTTTTAACATATTCACAACGCAGGGATGAAATGGAGCTAGTTTACCCTTGAATGCACAAAAATACCATATTTTCCAAAAAGACTACAAGAGACAGGACTAAACAAACTTAACAAAATAGGCAGAAATCAACTGTAGAATCAACTCCCCTCCTACCTCCATCCATCCTGAAAGTGTACCCTTTTACACAAAAACAGAATAGCATTTAGTACGCATATGTGTGAAGAAGTTTGTGTATGCATTGGGTTTAGGCCATATATGTGCAAATAAGGGGTTAGGTACCCATTCAACAACCGAATCAACTATGGCCAGTATGTTGTGCCACATGGATACCTGATTTAACATGGTAGGTAAATGCAGAGAAACAAATTGCTCCTTCCACAGGCTGTGTCCTAGACATGGTGAACCACTTACAGTTTACTGTTCTTAAGTTACTAGGCCATGGGATCAGCCATTAGTATAGCTGCTTCCAAACCAAAGCACTAATCAACTTGCACAGAGATGCAATAATGATATGACACAGAAAACCTACGGTACTAACCCATGGCCTGAAGGGTTGATGAAGTAAAAGCAGCAGTGGACCCTGTTGTCCACAATGTGTCTTCTGTTCAGTCCACTCTCATCATTCAGATACCGCTCAAATTGATCATCAATGTAGCGAATAACAGGCTTAAAACTACAGAAAAATTCAGTGGCACCAGTAAGCATTTTCACAAACTATGGTTTAAAAAAGTAAAAGTCTACATAATAGTACAATAAAAAATAAAGTATAAAGGAATTTTTTTTAAACTGTATAATGAAAGTTCCTGCCAATGTTTGGGTAGCAAGAATACTAGATTCGTTTTTACACATATTTTTTCACACAAAAACATCAGATTAAAATAGAATAAGTGACTGCTTAAACAAAAATTGGATTCATACCAGTCTGTAGAATTAAGAGAGTCACCAAAGCCAGGTGTGTCGACAACCGTAAGGCGAAGCTTCACTCCCCTCTCTTCTATCTCCACAGTAGAGGCATCAATTTTAACAGTCTGCTGAATTTTTTCTGTTAAAATAAATATAAAAAATGCTTTATTTTTATGATTCAATTCACACTAATCTGACAACTCTTTTTCTTTCATCTGGTCATTATCACATTTATGTACCCTGCCATTAATGAAGAACTGGAAATAAGAACACAGGGACAATTAACCAGCTATTGCATCCTTTTATTAATCACTTGTAAAACTGTGAATACCATTTTTATTGTGGTAGGCTGATTAAAAACAAAGCAGATCAACTGATGTATGCATTGTCTGCTAAGCTACCCCCCTATCAAACACTTTGCCAAACTTGTTCATGCCAATTACTAATAATGCATAATGAGAAGATTAAAGTTGGTGGGCTTTGTTTCCTAGGCCTGAAAGGTGACAAGTTTCTGTCCTCCAGTTCTGGTATCCCAGAAGGCATTAATAATTAACCCACCAACTGCAGTCAATTAATGCTAGTGGAAATCTGGCTGGGTACCAAGGTCACCCTTCTGACTCTGCCTGAGGAAACAAAGAAACTTCCATGTGACATCCTGCCAAAGCCCCATTTCCTTGAGGCCACTCCTAACCCCTCCACAAGCTGGTGACATCACCAGGGTCAAGCACCATCAGACAGTCCCACTTCAACCCCTTCTCACGGTTTCCTCTCTAAGATCTGCAAATTTTAATTGTTATTAAGATTACTTCTGTTCCATGCTGTGGCTGTAGGAAATTCTTCATCATGGTCAGATCACACACCTTACTGTGATTTTCTGATTTTACTGAATATACTAACAAAGTTTCTTTTTAAAAAAATATAAAGCAAGTTATTAACTCAAGGTAGACAGATTGCATATTGCACTTTCACCTAGAATGTCTAACATTCTGAACCAGTAATCACTTGACATGGAATTCTTTTGTGGTGGACACTCATAGCATCTAACAGATCCCTGAGAATGACACACTTCTGAAAACACCATTGTCTGATGGTGATTGACCTTACTACATCTCTTATGGAGAGGCTGTATTAAGAACCATGAGTAACCTCTAGATTCAAGGTTGTTTTTAGCTCCATATGATGAAAACTTCCTTCTCTCTCTCTCTTCTCCTTGCACTTCACTCCACTCCTACTCCCCCTTGACTCATGGGTCAGAAATAATGAGTTTGACTCATAGATCAGAACTAGACTGTGCTGCTCAGCCAAACATGTATACAATTGATAAATATAATTATGAACACTTATCTGGGGCTACTAATACAAAATTATAAACATAAACATTGTAAACACTAGGTCTATTAGTTTATGTACATGAACTTCTATTACTCAAACATTAGAGTGAGAGGTTAAATGCACCTTCCTGCAACTTAGAAAAATGATAAAACTGCAAAAATTGGCAAAGAAACTGCCAGTATCAGTAAAAACGTCTATCACATCTGGCTTTGCTTCAGGCAGGTTGGCAAAAATCATTAAATGCAGGGGTAGTAGTAACAGGAATTGAATGGTTAGGTGACTCTTTTAAAGAAGGAATCTCCTACTCAAAACAAATTCTTTCCCTTCTCTGTGTCCAGTTATTTCTCTTTAATCTTGTATGAATAGCTGTCTTCCTACATTCAGCTGTGTGCACACTTCCACCTCCCTTTCTTCATTAACTCACTCATCTTTCAAGACATAATATTTTTGTCCCCCAGAGAACAAGAAATCCAACCTCCTCCCCGAATGACAAGGCTCAGCTTAGCCCATGATCATTCCCAAAATCTATTCTCATCCCCCCCCCTACCCTTCCACTCTCAAGACAAGCCTACAATCATAACTGTACAAAGAAACATGACACACCATAATAAATCTCCGCGAATGAACCTTAATTAGCAAATGATTCAAGTTCTCTTGCTGTAGACTTGTAGCCTAATTGGGGGGTGGGGGTGGTTATTCACTTAAGATTTAATAAAATATTGTCCTGAAATCAGCACAGTAATTTGACAGTTACAATCTGCAGTATGGTAAGCATTTATCATTCGAATGTGATAAAAACTGCTACAGCATCTTAAAAAATTACATTTAGTCAAAAGTCATGTAGGGAAACATGTTAGTAAAATGTTGTGATTTGCCACAGTACAGTTACCTGCAGCAGTGGGTATATGTCGTTCTGGGTACAAATCAGTCAGAAAAAGACTGTTGACCAGTGTGGACTTGCCCAAGCCAGACTCCCCTGCAAGCAATCAGGAATTTTTTTTTTCTAAACTGGCCATGCTGCATCTATTGTTAAATTAGATTATTCTGACTATCATCTTAAAATGATCTTCTTCTATCTGCAATTTTACTTCTGGCAATGTAATCTTGCTCTATTTTCACTCTTCTCATGCACACACCAGAACTGCACCAGCAACACTGCTGAGGAACTGCCAGCTGAAGAACAGGGTGTCTTTAGATAAGGTAGCATAGTTGAGCAGATCTTTAACGTGGTATCCTGATAGAGAAGCATCTTTAGCAGCATCAGGACCTCTGTCACAAGTTGACAAACTTTAAAAAGACTTTTGACATAGTCTAGCACGAGGCTATGGTAGGTGATGTGAAAATTACCAAAGAGGGCCTCATCTATGTCATCAATGCACTGTATAATAGCTCAACAAGTGCAGTACTGATGGATAATCCAATGGGACCTTTCTTTTGCATGTCAGTAGACATACATCAAGGGGGCATCACGGGGGGGAGAACACCAAGTGTGAAAATCACCATAAACATAACATTTCTATCAGCAAAAGTATAATTTTCAACCTATGCTTTGCAGATGATATTGATCTGATTACAGGCACTAACAGAAAACTGTGAGATGTTATCAACAGATTGACAGACAGTTCAAAGGCACATGGGATGGAGACCAGCACTGACGAGCAAAGTTGTGGTCATTAGCAACAGCAAAGCAGATATCTACATGAGTAGGGTACAGCTCAAAGAGGTAAACAGTTTTAAGATGGCAGCTCAGCGACCATTATCTCCATCAGGACTGCAACAGCAACAGCAGCAATGGCTAGACTGGACAGGGCCTGGCACAGCCATATCAGGTTTACTATGAAGAACTATCTGTACAATCCCCTTTTAGTATCAATCCTGCATTACAGATGTGAAACATGGCCTCTGCTTGCTGATACATAGAGGAGAATCCAGACTTTTAACATGTGCATGAGAAGGCCTCTCTGGATCTCATACAGAAAACAAAACCGATGACTTTGCATAAAGCATGGTTGCTACACTCACAGGACACCAAGAACCTCTACTTGCAACACTCAAGCTGAGTAAGCTGGTCTGGTTTGGCCACTGACTTGGCAAAACACTTTGTTGAAGACTGCCCTTCAAGGTACCTTGAAGGGTGGTCAACGCCATGATGGTCAAAGGAAGAACTGGCTTATGATTGCAAAGGAATGGACTGGTCATCAGGCAAAGGACTTGCTCACCACTGCCCATAACAGGTGTGAATGGTGGACCTTGTCACCTGTCATGGTTATTCATGTGCTCTTCCCAATGACTGGTACCAGTCAAGGGATGGATGAGTGACCGAATGACTGACATGTATGTACAGGACATATTGAATCCTTGCATGTGTACACAATAACAAACACATTTTTTAAAACTGTGATCATAGCAAAGAAAACAGCAAAATAAAGTAAAATAAAACATAAAAGCTGAAAGCAAATGAGAAACCCTCAAAGCTAAACAAATGTAGTTTGATCCAAAGTGCATTATTTTAATATGCTGAAATGATACTGTTAATATTGTAATTTATATTTTGTTTAGTTCCAACATTGCTTATAAGCAACAAAACACATGTAATTTTATTTCTACGCTTTTCTTGGAAAATGGCTTACAGGTGAGTAGGAACTAATGCCAGAAAAGTTCCCTAATACTTATCAACACTAATAGTAATAACACCAATCAAGACAGGCCACCATTTTAGGAATGACAACCACAAATAATCAAGACAAACAACCTAACATCCTGAATGAGTTGACTTTGCCACATTTATCAAGCAAGTACTATTAGGCGATTTCAGGTTTTTATACAAGTAAAGACAGATCTACAACTAAACTTTTTCTTTGAAGATTTTAAAATATATTGCATGTTTCTAAGTCCTAATATGCTTGAAAAATGAAAATAAGCAGGGGGGGGGGGAAAGAACCCTAAGACTTTGTCATATAATTCTGGTTCTGATATGCACTGCGATAAAGGAACAAACATACCGACAACCATAAGTGTGAACTCAAATCCTTTCTTGACAGACTTTCTGTGGACTTGGTTGGGAAGGTTGGCAAAGCCCACATACCCTGGCTGTTCTGGATTGACAAACTGCAACCAAAAGGAAACAGGATGCTTGAAGAACAAAGTAAAAATAATTATAACTGGTTAGACATTAGTCAGATTTAAATGGCAACATATAATCTTATCCTGCAAGTGGGAAAGGAGTAAAATAAGAAACAAAATGTAGACATTAAATCTAAAAACAATCTTTTTGGCAAACCCCCCAATTTGTAATCAATGAGAACAATGTTATTAAGCATGAGATGAGACTACAGTGGCCATGTCTTGAAACAATGTTATAATGCAGTTCCCTGGGCATTACAAGCACAGACTGCACAAACCTAGCAAAAAGAATGTTAAATATCCCATTGTTAACTGCAACATATTTTCTTAGCAGTGCATCAGATTTTCCCTCTGGATGTTGATGTCTCCAGCTGCTGTGCTGGGTTCAAGATTAGATCTTTTATGTGGCTAGATGTTTTTATTTCACTTATCTCTGCAGAACATACCATAAATATTTGTGTCTCTCCTTCCCTTGAGATTGAGACTGTCTGGTATGCAAGGGTGCAGAGATGGTAGCACTTTCTTTCACTTGCACATGCATGCACACACACACGCAGCCACACAGGTATACACACAAGCACAAAGCACACCTTCTCTTAAATGCCTGCATTCCACCCACATCCAGGGTAAAGCATTAACAAAGGGTGTCTTTCATGGTAGGAGTGAAGATATCATGGTTTCAAGATACTACAGATGATATTACAGTGCAGTGCTGCTGATACTGTGATGGTTTTAAAAGATGGGAAACCAATGTTGAAAAAAGTGCGGTGATAAAGAATTGATACATGTGCATGCACATACCTTTGCGCAGGCATGACAGATAAGGCATGAGAGGGGAGGGAAAGAAATCTTCAAAACAAGGAATTTCTCAATCTGTCCAACTATTTTCGAATAGATTTCAATGAACTACATAATGCTCAGTAATAGTTTAATAGTTATTGTTTCCATGTACTCATGATGTTTACTTTATGACCTAGCAACACCTGACAGTGGGGACTGCCACACTGCTTGCTTAGGTCAGAGGTTCCTCTCCATCATCATCACTACCACTGGGAAAACATTCCACAGCTTCTATGCAGGTGCTCTGTTCAACATAGCTTCTGGAATTCACAAGATCTCATGACCTGGCCACTGTCCAGGTACCCACCTCCCAAATGACAAGTCCTTTTGGGAGGTGTACTTGAAAACATTTAACATGTACTGGCCTAAAAAAGGCTATACAAGTATCAGCAGTTACCCTTTTCTGAGACTGGAAGTTACAAGCCTTTTGTTGTTTAAATGTACCCACAAGGTTTCCTTTTCTTTACCCCAACAGGAAGCAGTTAAAAAAGGGTAAAAGAAACTCGCCCAACAGCACACACTTAGGACCGAAACCAGCCCTACAAGAATAGCCCAGTAAGCATACTTTTGCACTTTACCCAGAATATTCAATCCACCTAAAAAACAAACAAACCATAATAAAAAACCTATGGAATTTAAGGTACGAAAAAAACTGGTTCAGCATCTCAGCTTAATCTGTTTTGCCACACAGTACTTTTCTATAGCCATAAATTCACCCAAATTCAAAGATACAATTTCCTAGGCACAGCAAATATCTTTAAAAAAAGACCTTGAGGCATTCTTGGCTGCATCTTCAGACGTGACTGGTCAGACAAATTGTTTCAACTGTGACCATCACTGGGTTAAAATGATTCTCACGTCCTGAGCTGCTGGACACAAAGCACTGACACTGTCAGGATACTGGAAGTTCACAGCGGCAAAGACTGATCCTTGATGGCAGAACCTTACAAACCCTCCAGGAGTGGAAGCTAGGGATCAACTATTTCTGGCAAAAGAGTAAAATGTTGATAATTTGGGAGTAGGATAGGGAAAGCCAAGTTAAAGAGGAGTTAACTTTCTGTTAACCTCAGGTACAAGACCAAAGGAAAATAAAAAGGTCTGCCATATGAATTTGTAAAACCAGGAACTGGGGGGTGGGGGGGCTGAACAGAGGTAGGACCCAAACCATCAGCAGTACATAAATATCTGGAAGTGAAACCCTTGGTGACAACTTTACTGGACAGTGTGGGAAAAAAGCAACTAAATTGCAGTCTAATCGAAAGCATCTTAACATTCAATATGTCAGTGTGGTTTGGCGTTCTCTCTCTCAAAGATAAAGCTTGTTTAATGAGAGTGGTCAAGAGTGCCAGCAAGATCATTGGTTCTCCACAAAGACCTTTAGGTGATTTATACATCAAGGCTGTGAGGTTAAAGGCCGTCAGAATCATCACAGACCCCTCTCACCCACTACATCGCCACTTCCAAATGTTACCCTCTGGCCGCAGATGGAAGCAAGTGGTCGCCAGGAAGAGTGCCTTTGCCAAGTCATTCTTACCAACCGCAATAGCACTCCTGAACAGGACTAACAAATGTACCTAGCCTGAATGTCTGTGGGTGTGTGTGTGTGTGTGTGTGTGTGTAAGAGAGGAAGAGAATGTGCATCTGCTAACTGTCTTAGGTGTGCGAGGGCTAAGCATGAGTGTAACTGTATGAGTGTATGAGGTGTGATCGTAATTTTTTTTCAGTTTATTATGTATCCTTTTCTCCAGTTAATTGTGGGAGCTCCCAGCAACAAAGGAAAATTTCTATCTCTGTTGTGACCAGACATAGACAATAAAGATGTATTGTATTGTATTGTAAATCTTGCAAACTAGCTGCCATGCCCAACTGCAGAAAAGACACTTGCTGGATGATAAACACAAGTGAATCATAATCCAGAGTTACTCTTTATTACTACTAGAACTTTGGGCCAAGGAAAGAAGGTGTGACATAAGAAATGAAGGCACAAACATGCGAATTGTTTTCACAGCTTTAGGATATATCTTTTTTAAGGTCAAATGGTGAATTATAACTTTAAATGTAGAATTAGCTTGCTTCAAACCAATTTAAGCCCATGATGTGTGACATTCAAAATGAATGGTAGAAATCTTTGCATTGCATGATTTTAAACAAGATTAGATAGAATTTACAATCTTTGGTTCTCTGTTCACCAATCTATCTGACACATGAAAATCATATTACACAAGTCCATGAATTTCTCACACACATCTAAATAGTTACTTCCAGAGATCAAAAGCAACTCCTGCAAAGAGGCATGCAGCAGAGAAATAACCGCGGTAAGGGGTTCACTGTATCGAGCAACTACCATGAAAACATCTGGTGACTAGACTGTCAGCGCCACAACTCTGCTGCTCAGGAATGGCAGCCTTTCATAATGAAATTTCAGCAACACAGGCTCCACCACATCTGCACTTCAATGATGTCAGTAACTGTCCTGTGATATATTTTGTTTTTGTTTTCATAGAATAATGTCCTTTTAAAAATGATTTATTAAGACTGTGAGCCATACACGGTTATTGTGAAACAGTTGCCCTTGATTACCTACTACTGTACTAATATAAGCTATGTAGGTAGCTCCAATATAAATCTTAGTGCTCCGTTATATACTATCCCCCTACCCCTCGCCTCTTCCCCCTGCTCTTGCATTAATATAACCTGCACACACGCACACACACTTGCCTTAACATGTTATGATGCACATTCTCTCTCACACACACACGCGTGAATGAAACAAAAAGCACATGCTTTCTACACATGCCTGGTTTTGTATCAGTATGCAGAGGTCTAGTATGCAGAAAGGACTGCTACTTCAATGAAAACGACACAAGACCAACATCACTGGCGACAAACACTCTATCTTAGCCTGAATATACCTTGTAACTGAATGCCAGAGTAACCTTTAAAAAATAGCGCACGCGTTTGTAAAAGACAGTAACTTACTTTCGCATTGCCGCCATCATCAGAACCAGCATTCATGATGAGTAATCTGTGTAACTGAATAGTGTAAAAGATGTTGGGTCGGGTGGCCGATAGGTAGCCAGGTGAAATGATACTTCAAGGAGGGAGGAGGGAGGTCTCCAACCAGCGCATGCAGACCACTTGCGGCTAGCTCGACTCCCCGAGTTCACTTAGTGCACACCCTCGCAGACACACAGTACGTTGGACCAGAAATGCTTCCAACTTCGCGACAAACACATCCTACAGCACCACAATATATTTTTTTAAAAATTACTCAAGCTGCGGGTTACAAACACAAACACGCAAACTCCCCCCTTCCTCCCTCGATCACACTCTCCCAGTCACGTGTCAATACCCCCCCCCCTCTCTCTTTCTCTGCTCGACTCGTTTACCTCCGCCATCGTCAGCGCAAGCTTCCCACGCGTGCTGCCGCAAGCTTCCTTTTTGCTGCACGCACGTTGACGGAAGCTGGCGAGCGAAAGAGCTGCTGACAGAACTTTGCGGGTCACCTCCCGCCTACCCCTGTCTTCCCTCCCTCCGTCAGCTGAGTAGCCCTTTCAGGCACTGAGGCACATCGGAATTTTCGGGACCCAAAACTCATCCCCCCTCCCCTGCAAACCTTTCCCCTTTAGAGTCGATGCGCTTGCAGTCTTTTGTCTTCTAAACTTTTGTCTACCCAATGCTTTGCCAACTTGTCTGGCGAAGCTTGGCCAAGGCCATCTTGAGTTCTTTCCCTTCCACCTTCCTCTTCCCCCCTCCCTCCTCACCACCAACCCCACTTAGCTTCGAAGGTCAGAGGTGAGTACAAGTCAGGGATGGTCGGCACTGGTAACCACGGCAACCCGACTGTTTCGGAAGGAGAGGGAAGACCAGACGATTTCACTGATGATGATGATGATGATGATGATGATGATGTCGATTTATATTGCGCAGGTATCCATTCAAAAGAATGCTCATTGCGCAGCAAAAACAGAAGAGAAGAAAAAAAACAACAACAAGAAAGTAAAAAAATAATAAAGACAGAAATGGTGCTAGGTTGTTTAAGTCTGTCTTAAGTAAACAAATGAGTCTTCAGTCTTTTCCGAAACGTGGGTGATGAGGTGATGGTGGAGAGTGTTTCCAGACCGATTGTACTTTACATGTGTACTTTAAACCCACAAACAACAAACAGCAAACGTTAGCACTCTAGATCTGGCTTTAAAAAAAAACAAAAAAACATGAAAGCTAAAGATAAGGGAAAAAAGATAAATATTTTTTCATGTCGATGGAACGAATGAAGAATAAACTGATATAAAATTATACTATATACAGAAAATAATTTATTTTTACATCGAGCGTAAAAGACTGGAAAAATGAAAATGAGCTGAACAATTCTTGTGCTGTTGCTTTTGCGAACAATTAAACTGAAGGTTGCATGGTGCTAATTAAAAAAACACATAAACCAATCAAAATGCACATTTCTCAACATGCAACAGCGAAGTATTTTTGCAAGGTAAAACCTGTCAGTCTAATGTTAAATTTAAAAAAGTCCAGTCATAAAGCCATAGCCTTGGTGCGTCAAAGAACTTTTAAAAATGTGTTCTTGTCCTTGATCTTAATGTAGAAAACCTAAACACCACAATAGTCATCATCTTTCCACCTTCCACTATTATCGTTTACAGAAGGTAATAGTCAAATGACTAGTCGCTGTCACTCCTGTCACACATATCCCATTTCTGCTGACTACTAAGCAAACACCTCCTGTTATTTACTGCCAATTTTACGGATGCATGTTTGTTTGTTTCCCTCTGATCTGGTTTGCTGTTTGCATCAATTTTGTCTGGTTGCAAAATTATTAGCAGGCCACAATTTTAATGCCAGTCAGTCAGTGAATCTACGTTGCAGTCTGTCTGTTTTTACTAACTGACAAAGTTCTGCAGGGCTTCAAGTGTCTTCCACAAACAGCAGCATGCCATTCCGAGTGCTGCTGGCTGTCGGAACTGGCATTTTGTTTATTCTTTTTGTTTCTTTTCCTCCCTGCTTTAACCTGCCAGTTCGCCAACATCCTCTGACTTCCCCCAAATCCCTGCAGCTGACTCTTGCACCTGTCTCTCTAATCTGGCTGCAAAGCGGTGAACCTGACACTAAAGAACACATTACATAACCGGCCCTTAGGAGTCCCAGAAAATTCAAGATGGTATTAATTATGTAAATCAAATCATTGTTATGTGTCCAGCACTGCCGAGAACACAATCTAAGGAATGATAAAAAAAAACAAACAAATTACTGAAGGAATTTACAAAGCAGCAATGCAACAGCATTCATGTGCAAGCTTTTGGCTGAACCCTAGCCCCTTAAAAATAAAAAGAAAAAACACCTTTCCACACTAGAGAACAGCTGTGCATGTCATAAGGTTTTTTCTAGAATCACATCTAATCCTAGGTCTGCAGGCACGCGTGTTCTAACAATCATGAAGCTTCCCAATCGCCCAGAGTTAAAATTACATGGTTGGTCCATGTCTGATGACAAATGCAGTCATCATCTCATTACACATAGATGCAACACAATTTGGTTTTATAGTAGAGTGGTAGGTATCAGTTATGCTACCAGCCCGAATAGGGCAGTCAGTTAGCCATAGCTCCATTATGAGTGAAGCAGCCATGACAAGAAAATAAGGAAATTAAAGAGAATGGTGCTTGCTGGCAGAAGAGACGAAGAAGGTCACAACTAACAGTATGCATTCATGCTCAAGTGCCACTTCCTGTCTAACAGAGGAAATCCATTTGTGTTGTCTAAAAATGTACACTAAGATTGGCAAAGATGCAATTCCATGCTGCTGGACTAGCTGGAGTGTGGTCAAACATGATAATGATGCTGTCTTTAGGGCGTGCTGACATGTTAGACTCAAGACTTGTGGTCGAAAGTATTTAAATATTTAAAGAAAAACAACACTAAAGTGATACAAATTGTGCCATTTTAAAATAATCTAAACTGGCGTGAGGTAATGCAGCATGTACTTTCTCTTTCCACTTAATAATGCATAATAATAATAAGTGCCTTTCCAAAGATTTTCTCAGTACATAATATATAGACTAAATCATCAACAACCATGCACCCATATTCACATATAACAGACACGCTCACTTCTACAACATACACTCACTCATACACAAAGTAAATTACAGACACGCGTTATGCATGCTCATGGTCAGGACAGGGTCACAGTGAAGTCGTCGTTATGAAAAGATGCGTCTAATTTTGGACAAAGGTAATAAAAGAATCAGTGACGAAGGGGCTTGGTAGGAGAAAGACAGGAGAAAGACCTCTATCCATATGTCTTTGTTTCAGTTAATGGGACTCACAGAAGCTTGGTATCAGAAGATGAACGAAGAAGTTATGCGGACGTATAGATGGGAGTGAGTTCAGAGAGGTACCAAGGACCTGTGCCAGAAACAGCGGAGTAAGTAAAAGTGGAAAGTTTGTAGGCAATATGATCCATGACTGGCAGCCAGTGAAGAAAGCATATGATAGGTGATATATGTCTCACAAAGATGGTCTGCAGATGAGGTGAGCAGTGTTATTCTGGATCCTTTGAATTATGTCAAGAAGATACTTGGGAATTCTGTATAAACGTTTGGTACATCAAAGACGATGATAGAGCAGTGACAGTAATTTTCAAAGGACACTCGACCATTCTCTCTAAAGCATCTTTTCTAACTGTATTTGCATTGAATTTCCAGGTTACCCCCAAAAAAACCAAACAAACAAAAAACACACCAGATCAAGGGAATGAAGTCATGTGTGGCAAGAACGATAAAAGCTGCATGTCTGGGTTGTCAAGGAAAAAAAAAACTCCAAACACAAAAAATACTTCAAACAAGGCAATAATAAAAAAATTCAAAGAAACCTTGAAAATGCTAATGGAAAGCCCTCACTCAAAATCGTGATTTTTTTCCCCCTACACTAATATCCTATTAGCCGTCAAAAACCAAGCCAAAGGGTACGCAACCCTTCCGTAACGTACCATGAAGGAATGTGAAGCAGTAGGTTCCCTTGAGCTGAAAGCCGCAAAAGAAGCGTTGTTGACGAATCTCCTTTTCAACAGGAATTCAAGTCATAAATTCTTTACAGCCAAAAGTCTTGTGACGTGACACACATACATACACACACGCACGCGCCACTCTTCTTGCTTGGTCGTCTGCTGGGTTCAGATCCTCTTACGATGTGAAACCAGTAGCTGGCACCTTTACCAGCTGTCTAACGATTTGGACGAAGAGAAAGGAGGAACCATGCACGCAGTCCGAGCACAGGTGGTCTGAAGAGATAATACCTGACTGCTGTGGGTGCTGGACCGATAAGCGGTAAATGATAAGGGCGGCAGAAAGGGGGAGGAGGGCGAAGAGGCAGGGAAGTGCGCTGTTGTTAGAAGGGAGGTAAGGGAGGCAAAGATGGAATGAGAAGTTTGCTAGGATCGCGCTTCAGCATTAATGTCTTTAACTCCTGCAAACTGCTTTTCCCAGTAGCACAGACCTGCTTTGCTTGCAAGTCACGGAAACACTCTGATATCTCATCACGCCAAGGCCAGGCAGCCACGGATGTTCATGAGAGAGTTCGTACAGGGGACACTTCTCCGGCCAAACCATGACAAATGGCGGTGCCGGACTAATGGAAGGCGCTACCACCAACCCACCCACTCTGCCTCCTCCATCTTCTCCCTTCTCTTCCTCGCAGCACCTCGCCCACCAGTTCTCTCTTTTCCTTCCTATATGGCCCGTCCTGTTGGAGGCAGGGTGGGGTCATATCACATGCCACCCGTTTCCAGTGTCAGGATGAGTTATTACAACGGGAAAACTAGAGAATGGATGAAGTTGTGAAGATGAAAATGGCGATAGCCACCTGGGGAGCTGGTGACGCCCAACACGAGTGCACGGATAGCGAGACCCGTCTCATAAGCAAGCGACTGGCTGTTCCCTTTCCTCCCCCTTCAATGAGGATCCCACCTACCAAACACGAGGCAGGACTTCACGGACAGCAGTATCGGGACGAGTCGGTAAGCGGGAGCTGTGGAGGGCTGAAGCGTCCTCCCAGGTAATTAAGGGGATTTGATTTGTCTTTCTGCCGACGTGGCAAGCTCGGGCTTCGCAGGAGGCTGAGAGGCTACGCACTACACGCTGGGTAACGGAAGTCTGCAAGACCGCTATTACGACATTGAGTAATGGGCTTATCGTGTCCACTACTGCACAGAGAAAAAACCCCAGAAACAGGCTGGAATTATCATATTATGCTGCAGACCTTAATGTAGCTCATGCAGTTTCGTTCTTGCAAATATGCGCTCTCTCTCTGTGCGTGTGCGCGCGTGCTCATATTACTCTGCATGCTAAGGACATACAAACGCAGGACGTCTGACTGCAAGCTCCGTAACCAGTTTCTCTAACTCAGTACTCGGGTTACCGTGACGTCATGGCCCTGCGTGATGCTCCAAACTTGCAGCCCTCGCTACTGAGGGTTGCGCTATTTCAGCTTCCCATTTCTCCACGGATCCTTACCCTCTACCTCGCCATGTCTTCTGTAATCCCTCAATTCGCCAGTCCCCTAGGACGCCGCCTCTCTATACCACTTTCCCTTCCTACTCTAATAGCACTTCACCAAAGTACGATAGCTGCAGGTGAGCAGCCATAATTCCTTTAGATGCACGGGATTATTACCACAGCCTTTTTCAATAATAATAATAATAATAATAATAAAAAGTATTTCTACTAGATTTCGAGATTTGTATAAAAAGAAATGTCTGACACATCGTTTTTCAGGCACATCTGCTAGCTGCACATTCGTGGCAACGTTGCGCCATCTGCTTTGATAAATCCGACATTTGTGTTCTGGGTGAGTTGGGAAAGGTTTCTGCCTTCCTCTTTCTTGATTCCTTAAGTCCTCCTGCCTTTCTCCCCCCCCCCACACACACAGTCTAGCGAAGGAAGGCATCGAATTTTGACAAGGTGTAGATGAGTACAATGAACAGTCTTGTTTTACGATTGAAAGCAAGGTCTAATTATTGCACTTTTTGTCGTTCAAGCCCGACCGTCTGGAGTTCCTCAGCTATTGTCACCTTCTACTGCTGGGTAAAGACAACTAAAGTGAAAAAATTGTTTGACCATCTTTGTGCTTGCTGAGTCCTGTCGCTACATCCAGAGGCTCCAGCAGTCGACAAGGCAAGAGGCCACAGCAATAATCACTTACGAATAAACATCTGACCATGTGTGACCCAGTTCTTACATAACCATCATGCGAAAGCTCCTCCAAACTTGATCAAACGTTCGTCCGTTTACAACAGCTTTAATGTGAAAGTTGGGTGTCAGCTGTTCATTCTGTCATTTGTCCTTCCTTCCACTACAGTTGTGAAGAACGAACAGATGAATCTCGGTGGCTACCGTGTGGCTCTGCTGGGGTATGGAGCGGAAAGAACTCTATGGGAATCCAAGCGCGGAACTCACCCCAAACAGGATGAGACTGAAAGTGAACGTTCGCGTCCCACAGTTTCGATGATGTCACTGGACAACCATGGCGACCTCCTTGTACCACCCGATGTAAAAGATTGTTTTGTAACTCGAAAATTTGTGGAAACGATTCAAACGTCCGTGTCTATTATTTATGCCCAACTTGCCATTTTTTCTTATATACGATTTAAAGGCATAAATCTCTGTAAAAGGCGAACGTCGACAGCAACTATTTTTTCATACTGACCTGTCATGTATGCTCAAACCGTTAATATCTTTTTCATGGTGTCCAATGAAAATTAAATATTTTAGACAGCTTAACGGGTAACACCTTTTTGCTGAAGCTGCTGCTATAGGGTAGTGGATAAGGCGAGTGGTTTTTTTTTAAATAGATATTTTATTTTCGCTTGGTATATATTCTGTTTTGTTGTGGATTGTTTTCTCGACATCTATGATTAAGGTACCTGAGGGGTTTTTAGTTAGGTTTATGGTTTACATGTTTGGGTCTGCGTGGGTCAGTCACCCAAGTCAGTGTAAAATAAATAAATTATATATGTATATATATATATCACGTTTTGGTCCAGGCAAGGCAAGTCATCAACATCCATTCCAGTGACAGAACACCTGTAAGCTTATTGATGCAATATAATTTGTTCATACTTGCTACAAACCTTTTTTTTTAAAAAAAATGTACGCCTCAAAACTATTTAAGTGCAAGCTTTCTTCTCCTGGGGGAGACGAGGGAGGGGTGGAAAGACATGGAAAGGCAAGATAAGAGACGCAATTTAAATTACTGCTCAAAGATATTTTATTAGTGGTGGGGTGGGAGAGAGTGGGAGGTGATGGCAGCAAGACGCTCACACAAAACAACCACTTAGCACAGTTCCTCCCCATCCTGACAACCCACACGTCTCGCAGACACAACAAGGAAGTCTTGAAGGTGTCAGCTCAGCAGCTCACCACCATCGCCGCCAGCCTTCCCCTGGTGTTTACGAAGCAACCATGTAAACACAACTTATGTGTCTACAACACAGCCAAAATTCGGTGGTGGTGGTGGTGGCAGCGGGGATGCAAAGATTGGAACCGCCGCCGCCTTCTGAGCACGCCCTTTCGGAAGGAGGGGGAGGGAAGAGAGAGTAGCAGACCATGGAAATCTGTCTGCTAATGATAACGCCGACAATCATGGGGGTTCTCCCAAGACCTACTTTTTGTGGCGCCGGAAGAGGTAGTCTGTGGCTCCAGTGAAGTAAAGGTGGGCGTGTATAGGTTGCGAAATGCAGCGTCTACTCCATCCATCGATAGAAATGAGGTAAAAATCATAAAGTGACTTCAGTGCCAATGACATCGAAATCTTCAACAACTTTTATATGAAGCCATCGTTAACGCATAGAAATTTCTCTCTCTCTCTCATAGCGGCCCGGTGGTAAGACGGTCAGCGCCTGTCACAAATACAGCGTAACTGTCCTGGGTTCAGCTCTCGTCTCAGGCACTCTATTCTTTCTCTGCATGTGGCATCTGTTTACAGGGTTGGCTGCCTTGCCGTGATATAGCCTTATTTGCTGGCTCGGCGTAAAACTAATTTCTCCACCCCAATAGAATAACCTGCCCTCTGATATCTTGGACGTGAGCATGTCATTTATTACGGGTGTTAACGCTTATAGATGATGCCTACATACTTCTTAGGATCAACAAAACCGCAAGCATTTCGAACTGCACGAAAAAAAGATCATTAAAGACAAAAATAACAGAGCTGGAGGTAAACTAGGCCTCCGGCAGGGGAAAGTCCGAAAAAGCAACGAAGGCTTGTCGAATGTCTGTTCATAAAACACGTTTATCAATGGTTTCCCTTTGGACCGTAGCGCATATCATTTTCTCCCGCATCTCATGGAGAAGGCAGCCCAGTTTTACAGAGTCTGCCGCCCATCCCTACTCATACTCCGGGAGGAGAGTGAAATGAAGCGAGAAACACCCACCCCACCTACTTTTTCTCTTCTAAATCGAATCTAACACGCTTTTGGTGACAAAATGTGCACCAGAGGATTAGTTCTTCTGCAGAGCAATTCTGCTGAACGACAATAATTTATTTTCAGCGACTTAAAAAAAACAACTGGATTCTTGGTAGTGCATCTCAGAAAATCACCCCACTTTTATTTTTCCTACATCGTCAGAATTTTATTACCCCTCCCCCCTACCCAACCTAAAAACTTCGTTTCTTCACTATAAAAATACATTTTAAAAAAAAATATAAGCTTGACGTCAATAGTGCCGACCATGTCGCCGGTCAAACGATCGTAAAATTCCTTGCCTAGCATGCTCAGGCAGACGGACCCCCCACCCCCACACCCCCCCACCCACACACAAACCCATTCTAAAGAAGCAAATTTTTAAACGTTTTCAAGAATCGTTCCTTTGCTATAAGACGTGTTGCACAAGCGCATATAAAATTGTGCTGAGTGGAGCAAAGCTCTGGCTTAAACAGTTTTATCTTATTTAAAACAATGTTTTTAAAACGTCATAAAATTGTGTTCTATAAAACTCATTATCTAAATAGATTTAAGGCCTAAAAGTGTTTACAATTAGAAATGTGTTGTGCAACTGGCCCCAGAACTTTAGAAAAACAAGTCTCAAAGCGAATTATGCGCACATCTTTCCTCAGCTGTCACAAGCGCTAGGCCACCGGTTTCTCATCTCCTCCCTTACCAATGTTCACCCTTCACCCGGACCTGACAGCACGCTGCTGTCGCACAATGAACGGGATGATGTCATGCCCAGACGACCCCCACCAACCTTCACCCAACTCAAGCCAAGAGGACAACCCAGACAGGCTTGCCAGGTCTCTGAGGGGGTGGGGAGAGACCCCATCGACTCTGTGACCCTGTACTGTGCGCAGTAAATGACCGACTTGCTTCCAGCGGTCTGAGAGGTCGCGATAAGGCTTCCAAGACCCGCCGGCGAGCGGCGGCACCGCTAGGAGGCAGCAGTGAGTCAACTCCTCCTACCTCCCTAACCCCGGTCTCTCGCCGCTTTCTCCTCCACACCCCTCCTCCCTCCAACAACCCCACCGCCAATGTGTCGTATGTCGCGTGCTGCAAAGCGAGTGTCCCCGATGAAGTGGTGTGCCGGGTGCGTGCGGGCAGACAGGACAGGGCTCATGGCTGACAACTTCCTTCCATCCCGCTCCCCATTGTTTTCCTCCTTGTTGCGACAGCTTCCATGCTTCACAGCGACGCAATGTCCTGTATTTCGAGCTGTAATGTGGCGCATCTATCGCACACTGATGTCTATCAAAGCGGCACGAGATCGAACAAGAGGGGAGAAATTAATCTATAAGACGCGAACTTCACTCAGATGTAGACTATCTAGCAACCCTGGCAACATCGATACTAAAAATGACATTACTGGAAACTACACGAGTTTCCTTTGCCTGGATTCATCAACGCGACAAGAAAGAAAACGTCACAAAAAATGTACAGGGTCCAGCTGCACACCACAGTTCTAATTGTAAACAGTTTTCGACCTTAAAGACAATCAGTTTTATACAATTTTTTCCATAAAATAAAATTTTAAATAAGATGAAACTTTACGCTAGATTTTCGTTTCCGTCAGCGCCATTTTTCGTATGCTTTTGAGCAACGCATAGAAGCGATTGTTAAGAAACATTTCTAACTTTTCTTCTTTTAAACAGTTAAAAGTTTGTTTGAAAATGTTGTGCAATTAGCCCCTTGTCTTAATGTCTCGGGTTGGATCGCTACGCCACTCAACCTTTTTTTCGGGGGTTAACGGGACACTTTGTCTCCTTGCTTCGAAACTAAAATTATTCTTCGTGAGAGAGAGAGAGAGAATTGCGAATAGAACGAGGGGGCAAGAACGTTGCTGTCAACATTACAAAAACGACACCCGCACCACCATCTCCTTGACGTAATCCGCGTGAGGTGACAAGTCTTGAGATCACCTTGGGTAGTAACATTTAAAAATAAAGAAATAACTTTGAAGAACTATTTTTGGAATTGACCTTATTTCTCTAACCTCCTCTCTCTCTCCACACACACACACCAACCATGAGAATGTATACTTCAATCTACATGCATACGAGAAGGAAGTTTCCAGGTGAACCTGTTTCACATGCATATTGTGTTGTGCGTGTTTGTATATGGGAGGAGGTACAACACTTTAAGGAAGTGTTAAATAATAATTGAAGAATTATACAGCGCATACATTAAATAACATTTATCCACTTTAGCATCGGGAAAAGATACAGAAGCAATAGATACAGAAGGCGTTTAACATTTTACACTGAACATGGAAAAGACCGTAAATTTGTTTACCCTGCTCGCGCCAGAAAATGCATTATGTCATTTGCATGTGTATTTCCAAAGGGTGCTAAAATAGTGTGTTTCAACGCCGGATACCTTTGCTAGTAAAATAAATAAAGCTGAAGAAGGAAAATGCTATCAAAGTTCCCACAAGTGGGCAGCAAAACTCGTCAATTCGCGATTTGTACTCAGCCTACAGTACAGTGACTATGAGTAGCTAAAGAGTACACACAAGCATGCAATCCTTCAAAAAAAAAAAGAAAAAAAAAGGGGGGGGGGAGTGCGGGAGGAAGAGAGGGTACAAATATGACCACCGACACAGGCCGTCCGTGCCAAACTATAAAGACAACTAAGACACACTAGAAGATAGGCTCTGAACCCGTGTTTATTCAGGATTCCCTGTCTCAACCAAACTCTCATTCCGCGAGTATTTCGGGTATGTCGTCGGGTGTGACAACTCTAGGTGTCTTTAGCCGAAACACCGACCACTACCCTGAGGTCGCCGAGGCGACCAGGTGACATCATTCACGGCTGCTGGACTCACCCAGTTGTTGGAATGCTGCCCCGTTCTGTACGTACATTCATGCGCGTCATATGCCGGAGGACTGGGGTTAGGTGGGGGGAGGGGGGAAGTGAAACAGCAGAAAGGACTCTATGAGAGCGCTTTAATAACCGACTCATCAGTTCTACTACAGTGACGATATTTCCCAATGATCACCAGAGAGTATAAATATGCCCGTTTACTTGTGCGATCGAAACAAATATACCAACAAATTAACCCTCACCACAATAATATTATAACTATAGTGCACCATAGTACGAACATTCACATTCGTCATACATCTCAAACACCACCACTTCTCTTTCAGCTGAGTTCCAGTCCCTACGTTAGAACACTTGAGGGACGACGATATACCTGTCACCATAAGAAGTTCTCCGAGTCCAGAGTGTTGTATGTAGTGGGTGCTCTTCATGGTTTACAATGCACTTGACCCTGTTCACTAGTTTGGGCTCGCCGCCTTAATCAGGTATAGACAGACTCCTTCCAACACTAGAGCTAGCTTGCTTAATTAGCTGTTCAGACGGCCAGCATCGCTGGCTATTCCCCCCCCCCCTTTTACCTTTCGCGCCACCACTATACAGAGCAAACGACGCCACAATGCACAACACCCTAATAAAAAGCATAGGATTACAAACATGGAAGACAGGACGGACTGTTGTAGTCTTTGGAGAAATGCGATAACGCCCAGCCTCGGTCTCGACATAGCAAGGGAACCGGAAGTGGACCGTCAACAGAACGTTGTGTCTCGCTTCCGCCAAGCAGATGAGGCTTTCCGTCCGGCTCGTCGCACGTGACACGACGGAATTTGCCGACAGGAAAGCCGGTGTTTCCGGAGATTGACGGCAGAACATGTAGCAGAACCCACCTTGGACAAAGCTCGAAAGAGACTGATAACAACAACAATGACGCCGACGTGCTTGCAGTACAACTACATTTACAACGTCGACAACCTATCCCTACCTCCGATCTATGTTATTCTTGTTTCATTTAGCATTTAAAATCTACTCTTGGAAAGATGCTTTAAAGTGTTTACTATCATGTAAACAAACGTATATCCATATATCTGCGGCCGTTGACATACAATGCTGCATGCATATAGATGATGATGATTTACGCCGAGACAAGAGCTGGAGGGCCACGAGCTACTCCAACACTGAAAACAAGCACAACATCAATGCCCGACTATATATATATATATGCAAAACGTTTGTGTGTGCAGCTGTATGCATGTTCCCTGTGACCCCTCTTCACTTGCGAAGAATGAGGACCCTAAAAGGTGGGACTGGTACACGCGTAAGCTGATCCGCGCAGCCAGACCCAGAAACGGAAAAGAACCGCATGAGGGGGCATCCTACATTTCTTAGAGGACGGAAACGGCGTCCCTTTCATCACCCAAAGGCAGGAAGAAACCATCATTTTGTTATTTTTTTGGGCGATAGACGACTGACGCATTATCGAAGGTAGAACGCACTGTGTGTAACAAGTTTGAAACCTGACGTCGCTGTCGTCGTCGTGTGTCGTATCTCCCACGACTGCAGCACCTGTCACATGCGTTAGGCTGTGAATCAGCGGAGCCGACGAGCGAATCTTTTATCACTTCACGCTCCTCGTAAATTGAGGCATCGAGCCCTTCGGTACAGAGGAGGTTGAGAGAAGTATCATGCCGATCGTTGAGTCAGGCACCGCGGTCTTTGTTAATTGAAAAATCATTACAGCTCAAACGAGAGAGAGAGAGAGAGAGAGAAAAATAAAACTCCCGCCATGATTCTAGTCGAGGCCTCTTCGAGTTTCACTTTTTGTCTCTTTGCGATAACAGCTGCCCACATACGACGCAAATCAGCCATGGGCTTGTATCTATCACTCCCACTCTGAATCTGATTCAGGCAGTCTGAAGTTTGTTCAGAATTAAAAGCCAATTTATTACTAACAGGTCTGGGGCCAGTTGCACAACACATTTCTAATTTTAAACACTTTTAGGCCTTAACTCTATTTAGATAATTAGTTTAAAGTGCACACCACAATTTTAGAATTTTCACAACTAAAACTGCTTTAAGTAAGATAAAGTTGTTAAAGTCTGACTTTCCGTCCTGTCAGTACAATTTTTTTGTATGTTTTTCTGCAATGCATCAAAATGGCTAAGAAGAGATTTTGCTTCTCTGGAACAGTTTTAAGGTTTTGAAACGTGTTGTGCAACTGGCCCCTGGAGTTCAGCAATGACAAAGGTTGCGGTTCTAAATGTTCCCAAACCTTTAAACGACGCATCGAAAGTGGCTGCTGCCAAAAGGATGTTTTACCGAGCGGTCCTACTCATTCAGTCAAACACGCGAAGGGCCCCCACGACAAGGATGCGACGCCCACAAACTAAGTGAGCAAGACGCCCCAGCTCATCGTTGTTGCCTCTTTACCATGTCAGCCCCAGCACTTTCTTCGTCTTTTACGAAACGAAAGCACTGCAAGTCGACTGCAAGGTCGACGACCAGACGATGTTTTCCCTGTAGCACATTGTCGGATACCACCCCCTCCTTTCCTCTACAGCCAAACCTCATACCTAGTTCCCGCACATGACCAAACCAGGGTTTGGGGCATCCACAAGTACTTCTCTTTAGGGCAAGGCACTACATATGCTCCGCAAAACGGAATGCTAGACAGGCATGGAGGAAGGAGGTGGAAGAAGAGAGAAAACTTAAGCGTGTTCAGATTCCCTCAGACCGACCGTGGCGGTGACGATGGACTGGCTGACCTCCAGGAGGTGTGAATGAAAGTGCGTGCAGGAACCCACTGATGAGCTGGAGCCACCACCAGACTTACTGGCCCTTCGGATGAGAGTAGGGGTCGGGGGGGGGGAGGAAGCAATGGAGGTGCGAAGTGCGATTATGAGCACAACCCTACCGGTGGAATGCTGGGATGCTCGCTGCTTGCACAAACGTCAATGAAGCAGAGCGACCCGCTGCAGGCTGAGAACGGAAACATAGCCAGGGTTGCACGGAACCCCCCCCCCACCACCACCACTCTCAACCCCCCTTCCCTCCGAACATAGACTGGGGTGCCTTTCGCGGTGAAACGACGTAAGATAAAACATTCTCCGAGTTCCAAACCATCCATCCTTGCTTGTGATGAAGTCCTTCTTGGTGAGAAATTCGAGAAAGATTACGTCATGGGACTCAATTCCGCACAGGGATAGCAGAGCTCTCCCTCTCATTCACACACACACACACACACACACATATTCTAACCCTGGACGACTCGTTAACTTGTTTGGTGTTTGGTATGTGCTCATGGGAGAGAGATTGCTAAATAATCAACAGGCATGAAAACCAATCTGTGTCGATCTGGTGTTTATCTTGTTTAGAACTTAAGAAAAATCCTGATAGACCTTGCAAGGCAGGATGGGCAAGCGGCCGTGGTGGTGGTGGTGGGAAGAGAGAACTCTATGGGTGTCCGTTTTTGTTGACTGCCATCATCACAGAGCCGTGGGATGTTTTACAATCTGACCTTTATCTCGGGCTTGCTTCCCTTTGGAGGGGGAAGAAAAAAAGTAAAGGGTTGGCCAGATAGTGAGGCGCAGGGTCTCCACGGGCGGCCGGCAGACTGACAAGAGTTGGTGACTAAACACACACACACACACTCTCCCCCTGACTCAGGCGGCGCTCAAAATTCTTTGGGCGCAGCTCTGATTTAAAAAAAAAAAAAAAAAAAAAAAGCCATGCTGGCGTGCATGTGAGCGCGTATTCTTGCTTGGATTCTTCAATCAACGTACCCCCTCCGACCTACTCACAGTCCACCAACCCCCCTCCCCCCGACGCCAGCAAAGCAATAAGGTGGGGATGGAGGCAGTCTTGCTTACAATGCCTCTAAATGTCAAGTGGCCCGTTATTGCATTTGGCGGTCACTAGAGTGCCCTGAATGCACGTCAGTGCACAAAGGGAGACAACTGAGAGAGAGACCGGACAGAAAGAAATGTCTTCATATCGGATTCGCTGAAACGGGGAGTAATTTCACATTCTGACTTCATTCACATCATCGCAATCCACAGCCTTGTTCTAGATATTCTAGCCACCACGCTATTATGTC
Source organism: Marisa cornuarietis (assembly GCA_004794655.1). Classification (NCBI taxonomy): domain Eukaryota; kingdom Metazoa; phylum Mollusca; class Gastropoda; order Architaenioglossa; family Ampullariidae; genus Marisa; species Marisa cornuarietis. The sequence goes on along the minus strand of SMMW01000565.1, from coordinate 1,834,593 downwards.
ATTTATTTACAGGCACACGCGCAGGAGGCGAGGGAGAGGAGAAGCAAGACAGATAATGAGAAAGTGAGGGCGGGGGGGGGGGGAATAGCGAGAACAACTCGAAGGGACAAGCGAGCGACATACACAACAGTGCAAGCGTCCTGGCATCATTCTTCTAGCTTGGTGCTAGCGGAACAGTCAGCTAATGCTACTTATAGCGCCGCTGTGCACCCGGCCACTTGACTAGCACATGTCAGTGTCACGAGCACGCTACCCTTCAAGTTACTAATACACCTGCAGCAGCATCACCGAAATAATGAGCAATCAAACCTCAACAGCTGTTCCCCCCAGATATTTTGTTCCAAATCTTGTAATCTATTTGCTGAACTGCTGATATCAAAGTCGTCGCCAAACTACAAAACGCCCTGCACTCCGCAGTGACAATACCCCCCCCCATGACATCATCATCGTCCTTGACATCATTTTGGAAATGCCATACGGCACGTGCACCCAAAACCCGTAAACTACAAATAATAATAACGACCAATCTGTTCATAAAATTCGCAATTTCAGTATTTTCATGGAAGAAGAAGAAAAAAAATTGTTCCCAGTGAACGAAATAACTGGGTGAACGGTACTTACCATCGGCAAGGGACTGGTTAGCAGTTTGCCAAACGTCATTTCGCCCGATTTCGACGTAATCCGAATCAGCTTCCTTCCAGGAGTCCGCTTTTCTTCCTTAGGGTTGGGTGAGCCCAAGTCGTCGTCGTCGTTGTTGGCTGAGGCGGTGGTGCTGATGGCGTTATCCATCTTCGTCCGCAAGCCAGCGTCCTTCTCACACGGTGCAAACCGCGCACACGCGCTCGCTCACTCGCGCGAACACACACACCTCGCAACTGCGGCCACTCGAATTTTCCTTTTATTTATTTTTTTTTCTCACACCGAGGCCCCCAAAGTGAATCACTTGACATCCATCAACAAAGTGCCAGCCACCAGTGCTTCGCCTTCGCGGACTGAGCGAGGGGGTTGAGGTGGCGGAAGACGAGCAGAGAGAGCACAGCACGTCGTAACGGCAGTGAGGGTGTTGGTCGTGCTGGCGCGCGTCTCAATACCAGTCGCACCAGTCCTACGTATGCTGTTGACGCTGACACATTCGCCCGGATCACAATGCCATATATCTGCAAGTGTATTACTACATATATCCGTCCTGTACGTTCTGCCTATTCTTGGGTTTGTGTCAGCGATGTGACGTCAAGGTTGTTTTATTCTCTCTCTCTCTCTTTCAATTTCGCGTGCAGCCTGACTGCACGATCCGCTTTCTCCCACGAACTTATGATCGTGACCAGGTTCGTCAAGACATGGGGCCAAGAACAATATCAAACTACAAGCTAGCTGGCTAGCTAGCCACTGGATGGCGACTTCGAGCTACACTTCGCCGCAGTGCCGTCTGCTCGCCTCGCCCTCTGACACAGCTTATTCAAACGTGAGGCACGACAACCGATGAGTTATCGTCTCGCAAAACAAAACCTCACGCGCGCGCGGACTTTCTTCTTGTCGTCCTCTTCTGTTCTTCTACGATGACTTGGAGGACGACATGCTCCCCACCGATCGCCGGCGACCTGTTGCTGCTGACAAGAGTTTCCGTAAGGAACAGAAACCGACTCATTGAGAGTGCAGCTGAAAGGAAGATTGGTTGTGGATGGTATGGTAGGGGGGGGGAGGGAGGAGGAGGAGGGCGTCCACTACAAGCTCTTTAGTGGCGAAGGTGGAGTTTGTCAAGACAAGAGAAGGGTGCAGCTGAGCGCGTAGTAGTGACTTGAGCGATAGGCCAGCCTGCTTTGTAAACCTAATACCGTCTACATTTATATAAACTCGGAATAAATCTGCAACGCGATGGAGGGGAGGATAGGCGTCTGCCGAGTTTTGACAGAGTTGGGTGGAGGGGGGGGGTATACTGCTGGGGAGTGCGGCGGCGAGAGGAGAGAAAGTCGTGGGGGGGGGGGGTATTAAGAGAAAAAAAGGGGTGACGCTGAGGCAAGAGACCCTGTGAGCGTCGAATGTGAGGATGGTGGTGGGTACCCCCTAATGATGCCTCCACCCTTCTTGTACAGAGAGCACTTCGACATACATGTACTTGCGGTCCGGCCTGGGCAGGTTGTCAAGTCACCTCCAAGCAGCACCGCCATCTGTCAACATCACCGAGACAGGTAAATGGGGAATACGAACCCATGCAACGTCCTCTAAAACAGAAGGGCATCCTCGACACAGTACAGTTATGTCGTCCCGGAGAAAAAAAATCATGAAGGACAACTCGTAAGCGCTGTTTAAAGAAAGAGAAAGGTGGGTGCTATGTATTAGCTGTCGACTTTACATACATTAAACAGACGTTTGACAGTAACAGACGCCCATTCATTCACCATGATCCCACTGTTCCCGATGATCTTAGCCAGTGGCGCGCACTTAAGAGATGACGGACAGGCACAGACGTCCGCGTGACCAGACGGAGGACAACTACATTCAGTCTCTGGTCCAGATGTCAGGGCGGCCTTGTCGAGTGCGCGAACGACACTGCACGCGCGTCGATCTCTCTAGTGTGGGTGCGCACTCACGTGTGCACATGCCCGCCTTGACACCAATCAGGAAATGTGTTAACATGCACCAGACACTACTGCACTGAAACCCACTGATCGTCTAGGAAAACCAGGAGGAAAAAAAATAATAAATAAGTCAACCAAAATAACAACAAAACGGAAGCCAAGAAGAGACTGCGGGTTCAGGGTTCAGTCAAGTCGGAGGCTTACAATATGCAGTCACATCTATGCAGTCTCCGCCTACCTCTGAAAAAAAAAAAAAATCCCCACCCGCCATCCAGCAATAAACCTGTTCAAAGAGGCGTTTTACTGCCAGAGTGGCGGCTTTCAACTTACACGGTCGCTCGTGTCAAAGGTCGTTAGGAGAATGCTCTTCGACGCACCACGTACCTTCGAAGGAATTTAGAGGAGCTGAGCATTTCCCCGCACGACGCACAATGTATACTGCCAATATCTTAAACTGCTTGCCTTCGTGTCAACCCCCACCCGAACGAAGGACAAGTGATCAACAGGCGCATACCCGACCTCGTTGTCTCCGTATGACGACAACCGCCTTAGAAACCTGGGCTTGGAGCTGGGGCGGAGAGAAAGGGGGATAAAATGAAGTATGGTGAACACGATACAGGCTGGTCTGTGTTCGCAATCCCCCTCGTAATCGCCTTTATTTTCTCCACATCTTGTCATCATGACGGCGATCTGGTGTGGGATGGGAGTCGGGGAAGCGCGTATCTAGCAAAAAAGAACAGGGTGGTATCAGTCGCGAGGCCCCCCCCCCCTCCGCAGACAAAGCAACAGACAGGCCGAGAAAACAGAAGCCATACTTCACTCTCAGATCTTCAAGTACGACAGATTTACATCTTCACTGCTTATGTCTTGACCATTAGGAAACTATCACACATTTGTACACGAAGGATATCTCACAATACCAAAAAAATCGACAAAACCGGTAAAGATGGTGGTTAAACAATTTGCAGATTAGTGGGTTAAGACGGTTAGATTAAGAATATCGGGGTGGCTGAAACTGTCTAGAAACGAGGAAAAAGAATGAAAGTCTAAACACGAGGAATCAGGTTTCAATTAAAAAGTGGGGGAGGGGGGAAAGGGATAATCGCAAAATAAAAAGTGAACTTTCGGTGGTGTAATTCGCAAAGAATTTGTGCTAATCCAAGTTACAACAACAAAGAAACAACCAAGGTACTTTAGTGGCCGTGTTCAACACGTCAGTTCAGACTAACAAGAGCATCTAGGATCAAACCGATACTTCAGAGTCCATTCAACCGCCCACTTCTCCTTATTTGTCAAGAGCACCCTGACACGGCGCGACAGAAAAAAAAAATCAACAGAAACAAACACCCATAGACACAATCGTTGCTGCATTGTGTTCAAGTACTTCGAGAGATGTAATATTCCTTTTCCTAACCACTTACACCCTTAGAATCCCACCTCCATCAGCCTTACCTTCTGGTCGCTCTGTTGTGAAAGAGCAACAACAACCTGGTCTTAACAATGGTCAGCGCTATGCATATAATCGTATTTATATACTCAAGAACTGCTTGGTGGGAAAAATGCACAACTGCTTGCACGAAATACACTGTGACCTTCAGCTTCACAGCCCATAGCGACATCAAAATTAGTGACGTCATCCGCCAGTCTACGCAACGAGGTGACGTCAAACCACGCCGACACCCGATATCGTCACGTCCGGCACGTGGCAGCCTCATTCACAGCTGATCGACGAGGAGAGGTCTGGCTTTTGCAACGGTGCTGAAGATAACAGCCGCATCTGCCTTCCGTAATACACAACAACGACAAAGTCAGCTAAACTTGCGTAGTTCCAGGCAAACACTACCGTTCTTTCCCCTTAACCGTCTCACTTGGAGAGCATACCTACGCATTAGACTACTTTACTTGACCGACAATGAATGCCCAAGCCAAACGCAAGAACAGGGGGCCATATGATGAAGTCTGCGTCAAATATTGCGCCTCTCCCCTGCCTTACCTGTCATACCTTCCGCTTGATTCTTTCAAGTTCTCATCCTCCCCCCACCCCCCACACAAAACAACACAAAAGGGTAGAAGCAAGCACTGTCTGACAAGATTTACAACCTCAATCCCTTTCTCTCCACACAATTTCCGTTCATACTACCAAGGTACATATGTTAAAACGACTTGAATTGTTCTAATCTTAAAAAATGTTAGATTTTCCTATCCTCCAACTTACTGTCCAGTAAGCATGTGGACTACAATGGAAACACGAGAAAATTCCAGACTTCTTTTAGTACAATTTGTACCAGCATGCAAAGAATATCAACAATACACTTCTTATACAAGCTATGACTCGACAAACCAAAGGCGTGCTGCAGATGCAGAACGAAAGCTGCAGCCTGACGAACGAGAGAGACATAGATGCCAATCTAGGCTCATCCACTCCATCTTCTCTCTGCGCTTGGTTAATTATTATTCAAGCAACACCGCCTAATTTAACCTTCCTATCCATCCCTATGCCATGCTGTTTGCCCCAGCGACATTCCTGTGTTTTCCACAGCTTTTGAAGAAGAAACAATAAGATCAACCTTAGATATCTATGCACCTTCCCAGCTACCCCGCCACATCTGGAAAACTCCCTCCCCACACCCGATTCCTTCACTGGCTTTCTTATGTGTTGGGAGAAAGGGGAATAGGAGTTGGGTCTGGACAAAAAAGTGCTGGCATTACAAAACTGCACACAAAATCAGAGTGATTTCTTCTATAACTAAACACAGATTTTTGGGAGAGGGGGAAAGGTGAGTGGGGGGTGTTAAATAAAACTTTACATTTAGCTATTACAGCTTCTTGCTTCCCATCTGTGATGAACACTACTGGTGGCCAGCTACGATGCAACACCCAAAAATCATCAACAATCAACAACTGTGATCTACCACCCAATACCTACCAAAGATCAACTTCAGATGCAGCACCTTTAGATAAAGTGATTAACAGCGATGCAGTACTCAACACCTAAAGCCCACTGATGACCATCTGTAACGCAGCAACCAACAAATCTGTCATCCTGTGTACTAAGCAGTAGGCATAAAGCCTAGGACTAAACAAGTGATCATGATGTCCACCAGTATGGGACAATCTAACATCCAGCTGTAGCATGACATAACTAGGTGAGGATTCTGTAACATGCCTGGCACCAAGTTTACTGTAGGGATAACAGAAAATATTCGTGGATCTAGATAATTCTTTTATGTTTCAGGCTGCAGCCTTAGATGGCTATTTCAGTAAAGGTGATAAAATGGGATGCTTAGTGTGGACACTGACAGAAACAATAGGTTGGAAATTAGGTAGTAAATTAAAATGGAGTGTTTGTACATCCCACCAAACTCTTGACACAAAAGGGACCCTTCACTACAGCGGACCACCAGTTGGTAAATAGCAAATCTGTGTAGAAAGAAGACTATGACGGCTCATGCAGCCTGGCTCAGGGTTTGCAACCAGACACAACCATTATTAAATACAAAGAATGAAACATTGCTTACAAAACAGAAACAAGTCTGTGCTGACTTGCTGTCTTTCCAAAGTTCATATATTATATAAAATTAGAGGTCAAAGTGCACTTCAATTTATGAAATATAGGAGGCCACAAGCCTCACTGCTGAGCTTAGTTTCTAGTCCTCCTTTCTTGTGCAGATTTTATAACACCCATAAGTAGACTGAAATGAAAAGGATGGAGAGAATACAAATATTTACTGCAGATCAGTGAATACTGGTTGAAATCGGTCACACCATGATGAGAGTGACACACTAACTTTGACACAATAAGGAAATAAAAATGATCCAGAAGGCAAGGAAGTTTTCCTCAAGTTTTACAGAGCCATGTTTTGATGAATTATTTCCTTGGCCCATATGCCATACATAATGGCTTTTCTTTATTTAAAAACAGATATGAAACTATGTTAAGAAGATTCTATATTCTGAGAATGACAAAATGACTTTCTAAATATGCACCTAAATGTGGATTTCATTTTTGCAAAGAGGTTCCAACTTGTTTTAAATGTCAGCATTTTCATGAAAAATTAAAATATGCTGTGAATTAAATGCAGGAGGTAAATTTGAATGCAGACATGTAGACACCTGAAGCACATGCCTGACACATGAAAATTTGAAGATAAAAACCTACCCAGCGAATCAAATAAAACCGTCTTAGAAAAAAACATTTGAACAACTAAAAGAGTTCACATGTGAAAGCTGACTATATTGCTCTTACCAGGAAAGTGTTATCACACACAACAGTGACTTACTTAGAGTGAAAAACTTGTTAATATGTTTGGACGTCAAGTGAAATGAAAGCATTGATGCAAAAAAAAAAAAAAGCTGCTCCTTATGTTATCGTATGTTGATCTGGTTCTGACTGGGAATTTCCAATCACAAAATGTTGATGTGCAATTTTTGTCTCACTTCACACATGACTTCTAAGCCAGTGACCTCAGATAATTGCAGACAGGAAGGAGAAAGAATGCCAAGGAGCAAACAAACATTTGGCAGTCAAGCAAACACCTATGGGAATCTTTTGGATGCTATAAAACTGCATTTCAGATTTCATGGTTTCTCTTCATCTACAGTACCTAATGTTTCACAGACCTTGTATAGCTTCCCCCACCCCCTGCCAAAATAAGGCAAATGTTTCAAGCAGGCCAGAAAAAAAGAGTAATATTAATTATTGTAATCAGGAACAAGAGTGCTATCTCTAACATTATGCTCATGCACTTGAAATCAAATGCAGCACAGAAGTGATGATAAAGGTTTCACATTCCCTGAGGAACCTGTGCTCAAGTGTGCCATAAGATTTTGTTTGCTTACGGAAGTCAACTCTAAATTTTACTGATAAAGGGAGTAACATATCTTCTGTAGAAAGAGATGCAAAGTTGTTATCTTAAAAAAGCCACTGCACCAGAAAGCTGAAGCTCAAAGGGAGTGCTGTGTGGATGTCAGTCATTCACTCAGCATTCTGTGTTATTGGTGCTCAGCAACAGTTATCATCAGTGTTTCTTAGGTAAAATTATAATAAGCACTCTTTTTGCAAGCCCACAAATATTTTCTTGATTGTACTTTTAACTAAAAAAGCAAGCTGCTGTACAACGAGGAATGTTAAAAGGACAAGAATGCAAACTGGCAGTGAATGAATCATACAGTAGACACAACTGAGGACATGATGTCTGTTTCAAGGTAAGAACACAATTGAAGAAATGATGTCTCTATTAAGGTAAGAACACAGCTGAGGACATGAATATCTCTATTAAAGTAAGAACACAGCCAAGGACAGGATGTTTCTATTAAGGTAAGAACACAACTGAGGACATGATGTCTCTTTTAAGGTAAGAAGGTTGTGAACAAAGAGGGAGATATGTGCTGCAAGGCTTTCACTGTAAATCATCATACGACAAACCCGTTTTCATCCTCTCTTTACAAAACAGTTCAGCCTTGGGATCATCTGAATCATTCACCAGAATAATTATAGGAAATGTTTGTACAGGGAGTACCTCTTCAAATATACACATTGACTCCTACATCTTCAATCCTGCACTTCTAATGAGGTAGTAAAATTGCATCACTTAGACACAGATGCACACATCCTTCACAGGCGTATAGTGGATAGTGTGTATACTACAGTGGACCCTTGATTATCCGGTCTTCAATTAACCATGCATTCGGTTATCTGGGATCGCCTTAAAAAAAAAAACTGCTAGACATCACAAAACCGTCAAGATTTCGCCATCAAGAATTCCAACTACAGGAATCTAAACTATGTGTGTCACAGCTAAACTTTTCTTTGTTCAGCAGGAAGCAGTTTCAAATTTTAGTGACATCCTAACACTTCACAAACTCTGCTTGTCAATAAAATTAAAGTGCTGCAAGAATACAAAGCAGCATATCCTGTCTGATTATTTTCTAGAAAACTTCATAAACAACACAAAAAAGGTAAGAATTTCAATGTACAACACCTAACCTAGCATTGGCAAATGTTTAGAATTATTTTTGATTATCTGGATGACATTAAACTGGATAATTGAGGTTCCACTGTATACATAAATGAGAAATGGGCCTGCCACATAGGTTTATAATAGACATAGAAAGAAATTAAAACCACTTTGTTTTTAATATTTACACAAGCCAAGAAATGTCTGATTAAAAGTATTTAACAACTGTTAATTTAAATCTTAACTGTTTGGGCTAAAAGGCAACCAAATAAAATATCGTCTTCAAATTTCGTGATTGCCATTACTCTGCAAGTTAGACTGGCATTCAAACTTTTATTCCACACATTACAGGAATGCCATTCCACTGTGGGAGCATTAACCCAGATGTAGCCTGTTTCTCTTCAACCCTGTGCAAATCATGCTAATAATACTGGCTGTTCCTGGACATTCAACACTAAGGGAAGTCAATCTTTTTTTCTGAGCTAGTTTTTTGTGAGCAGGTACACACCAACAACATTCTGGGCTCCCATAATAATGACTTGCCAAGGCAAGATAGTTGTGGTAAAAACATCACTGTTAGTGTATGACTGTGTTCTTATTCTTTTTACTGCAATTAGTCCAGTGCTTTCTCTTGACAAGCAGCTGCGAGGTCTTAATGGGCAAACAATAAAAAACGCACCAGACAACAAACAAGAATCAGTATAAAACTGGCCTCTGAAAAACATGTCTATGTCACATCCTACCTGGGACTGTGAACATCACCTATTGAAATGAGAGGTTTTTATCTGCAGTACTGGTAAGAATAATAATGAAACCAAATCTATTTATGATGGTAAGTTTAGTTTATTCCTTGTTACTCCTTGAGGAGAATCAGGCCACAACAACACCTTGCCAGCGGAGCCAGTTTTGGGCAGCCCCTTCAGTTGTGCTTATGTGGTTCCCGCATTCTTTGCCTCGCTCCCTCTTTGAAGATACAATCCAAGAAGAGAGAAACACTATTACAAAATCGTTTTAAATTTTGAAAAAAAACCTGGAGGTGGTTCTAGGGGTGAGAAGTTTTCATCACAAACATTTCTAAGACTTCGTCCATGCCATCCTGTCACCTACTAGGATTCTTACTTTGACATGTTTATACTTCCATTAAACCCCAAACACCCATCCGATTCCCCCATGGACCCAAGCTTACTTTAGGCTCGGAGATTAAGTCGGCAGCAAGCAAAAACAAACACCAAATATGCGTATTGGTAATACCAGAACCCATAGGGTCTGTTCTAATCGTAGCGGCCGCAAGACCATGCACCAGCAACCAAAGAACGAATAACACACACAAACTCCCTGTGCGAAGAGCAGGGGAGACAGCCCCAGTCACCCGATCCCTCCTTGGTTTTTCTTTTTAACCCCCAGCCTTGAAACAAATCGCCAGGCGTATGTAGTTTAATTTCTTAATCGAGTGAAGAGAATAAGGTGAACAGCACTGCCCTCGCTTTCTCCCTTCTCGCCTTAATTGTGGATTTTGAAGCAGCCCGCCCCAAACTGGGATGCGCGACGTTGAAAAGGGATTCTGCAACGAACTTGCGACTATTTAAATCAACGAAAAATGAAAAAGACGAGACATTCGGTTCTGCTCCCTCGCGACCAGCTACAATCAAGATAGATGACTAAATATTCAGTGCCAAATACCAAACGTTCTCCAGGGGACAAAATTTGACAGCCATGTCGAGACTACACACCAAACAGTAGAACAAAGGCAACACTAAGGTTTTTTCGGTTTTGTTTTGTTTTTCGTTCACATATAATTACTGCTTTAAGATGGTCTGATGTTTAAAGAAGTTTTCTAATTGTTTTCAATTTTCTTTGATTGTTCTAACCGTACGTCGTTGATGCTAAATGTCGAATCGCGGAACTACAATGGAGGCCGACAACTCTTATCGCAACACATCGTCTGCAGACTTCGATATTTTGTTTAGGTTTAGGTAAACGAACTTCTTTACATCTCTCTGATTGCCCTACACTCCGTAATTCGTCATTAACGCTAGCTGGCCTTATTAACACAGTCACCATTACGCACTCAGCCTTACGAGAGAAATAATTACAAAAATAAAGGGTCGTCGGCTCGAAAGAAGTGCTAGTGCAGGTCTACTGCATACATTATTCACTATCATAATACCTCGATAACGCAAGCAAGTGAAGAAAATCTTACCTGTCGCCTGCACAACATGTAAATTGCGGCGACGATACGATGCTGCTGCCTACAAAATAATAAGCAAAACAAAACAAAAAACAACAAAAGAACCCCGGGCCCAATGAAAGGTCAACTAGTCGACGCACGCACATGTAAACAAGATACTCCTCATCTTCCGATGATCCATGACATGATACTTTTTCGCTTTTATGCTCTTTGCTCCTTGCACCATTTTCCACACCCTAAATTAGAAACCTGCCGGCTGACAATGAAACGGCAATCCATGTGCCTGTGTCGGGCGAGTTAAACTCTTGCCAGAAAAACGCGCCTCCATCAGGAAGAACCGATGAGAGCCGGCAAAAATCGATGCACTTTGACTCATTCCTGCATGTAGCATCCAATGGCAATATGGGAGGGGTGGGACGGGGCAGCGCCAGTGCTGTCTGCCTCTGATTATGAAAGAGAAATGGTGAAGGCAAGAATGAAACACACGGCGCCCTCGCTGAGGGCAGACAAAGACTCAACGCTGGGGATGGGGCGGAGGAGATGAGAGGATGGCTACAAGGATGCCGGGTGCCAAAGGAGTGGCAGGCTGTGTGAGCTTTTCCTGCACATAAAGTTCAAAGTATCTTTGAATCTTGAGGAATGATTTTTTTTAAGAATATGAATTTGAAAGTATTGCTTGTTTTTTTGTTTAAACTCTAGATGAGTCTTGAATACTCACTATGTCTTTCTCAACCCTTCACACCTCCCCTACCCCTACAAAAAAAATCCCAACTGTCCTGACTTATCTGTCACAGTCCTTTCTCTTAATGTCAGCATCTTTTCTTCTCTAGCTTTCTTGCTGAAGTCAAACCTGTTTAATTTGGCAGCTGCAAGACAATTGAACCAAGATGGCTAGAGAAGTTTTTGCCTACAGTTTAAGTCTCTCAGAAAATGAAAGCTTACATTTTCTTGTACAGAAAACATTTAAAAAATTGTGATCAGTGTTAAACAATGACCTCAAGATTGTAATTGCATCCATTAGTGTAGTTATTGGCCTTTTATGCTTAGTCAGCAATGAGGCAATATCATAGGGAGCTAACCCAGCCTTGTAAATAGGTACCACATCTAAAGAAAAATTATGTGCTGGAGATTTAAACCCACAATCCATGATTCTCACTCTTTCAGTGACAAACATTTTATCTTTGTACCAATGCATCATCCTAAACAAAAAGGAGTGTTCAAAATAACTCTGACAAACAACAAAACTAAAAAAAATCTGTCAAGTTTATTAAATTTACTGATTATAGTTGTAAGTTATAACTACTGCAATCAAACAGATTTAGAGATTTTATGCCTTTATATTTCACACAAAAGTAGCCATAGTATTACAAGTTGACAGGGTATTTTAGCAAAGATCTTTGCTTGATGGCATCTAACCAGATTTCTGGAGTGAAAATTTGTCATCTCACATCAACAATAGTACGCACAATAAAGTTAAGACTACTTGAGTATGAAGTGTACACTGCCAAAAGACTGGATAACAACTTCTGGTCTGTGTATTTTTGCACACACAGAAAATAGAATCCTCTTAACCAGTCTGATATTGAAAAGCTTGTCTGTCAAAAACACTACGCTCAGAATGGGGAAATAAGAAGAATGATAATCTGTCATTACTAAATTAGCAAACACCAAAAGCAGTATTTTCTGAAAAAAATTAAGCAACTACCACAAACAGATCAAGCTCTTACTGAACTGATATGAACACATTTCATTTGTTAGCTTGGCTCTGGACATACACTGAAACCAGTAGCCAATGCCTATCAAAGAAAGTACTGGCAAGGTCTCAAGACTTACAGCTTGTTCACACATATTACACACCTTTTAAACTATTTTGTAATGTAATATGTACTGTTATGTCACCTTAAAATGCATTACGCAAATCAGAATTTTTTTTGTAAGGTGTGCTTAATTCTGTGTTCTAATTACATTAACAAATTTCTAAGGTCTAAATCAATGAGCGGTTGCAACATGTTATTGACGGTAACTTTAGTTTCCATAATGCATAGGCTACAAAATATTCAGAACACTTGTGTTGGAGAAAGTCGTGTCAAACCTCCGCCTAATGACTTTCGATTCATTTTCATAACTGTATAAGCCTTACGTATTCGGGTGGTTTGCCCGATTCAAGTGTGAACTCTACCCTTTTCCCCTCCCCTCTGACACGACGGACCGACAGTTTGCGTAACTGGGATTTTCCCAGAGAGTGAATCATACTGGTTGGTCCTGCAAGAGTAAATCCATGCTCTTCGACCAGTAAACACATCTTGCCCCAAAATGGTTACCCTGACCCAAAGCCTTGCCGGGACGGAACCACACACATACATCAACAGATCACACGTTCCTCGATCTCGACACCAACAAGTCGCTCGAAAATCAAAGCAAAAAACACAAAGACAGCTTACAAACAAACTACAGTTTGCAACGAAACACCATCCGAAATTATTAATGTCTGAACACAGTTTTGGCAGCCTTAAATTTTTTGTCCCTGGTTCTGGTGAGATGTCTGTTGGTAGTTCAAGCACTTGGCGCAACGTTCGAACTCGAGCGGCGCACAATGTTTTTTTGGGCAATCATGCTTTCACCAAATTTTGTATAAGCTGAACTCACCTGTCTTCCTTCCATGCTTGCGGTCGTTGAGTTTCGAAGAAGGGAATAAACTTGAATTCTTTTGAAACAATCAGGAAAATGGAGAAATCTGAGCAACTAATATCATACGGAAGTAACCTCAAACAGCTTTACAATCTTTTTTCCCTCGATGGCGCCAAGAATGGATTTCGCTGGAGAATGGCGGAGTAAGGGAGGCAACTGCAAGTTAATTAGGTGTCCAAGCAGTCTGTTCAAATGAAAGATGGAATAGAAATCGCACAACTAAAAATTAGACGACGGTAAAATATTCGTTTTTTTTCCCCTTCAATTCGCATTACATAAAAATGCGGTGACATAGCCAAGCCAGGTAAGGGAATTCCGAGTGTAAGGTTTTCCTGCACGTGTCATACTCATAAATTATAGTCATTATTAAAATTTAATTCCACTGATCAGTTCGGAAAACTATCCACGTTGGAATTAAACGACTATTGGTGATCTGACTGAATAATTTTTTTCTCGAGCTTTTACTTGTCCTGATTGCTGAATGAACATTTTGCAGTCTTACCCGTGACACTTTTTTTTTTTAACCTCAGCTGGAGCTGTTGACTACACGTCCCCTGATAAATAATGAAGTATATATTTATCGTCATGCAACTAAGCGGGGTTCTAATAGTTCGAAGAGCTTATTGGGGGTCTTCTCGAGTCAATTTGAGCTAGACAGAGGGATGAGCAGGTTATAGCATTATTAAGAGAGCCATTTATAATATCCAACAAATCAGAGAACCATATGTATTTTACATCACCATCTATTTTTTTAAATTCCCCCCAAATGAGGGTTTATTATTAATGTTGCCAACTATATTGGTTCGTGGGTGATATATATTTTCTACGAAATGAAAGATATGGCCAAAAAATGAAATAAGGGACTCATGTCCACACCCTCACTGCATACACTCTCACAAACACCTTATTTTCTGAAGTTATTTAATTTTGATTGATGCAAGAATCTCAGAACACAGCTTGATTACTTTCGGTGGAAAAAAGGAACAAATTTTGTGATCAAGCAAAAAACAAAAAAAAAAAAAACCCAACTAAAACAAAACAAATGAAGCTAAGAAAAACTACATGCACATTCATGGTTTAATAAACATGTGCTTGAAACGTTTCTGTACTTGTGTGCAGTTGTTTCTACTTCAAACATGAATGTTCATGAAACACAGGCACCTAGTGGACACCAATCACTATGTACATATTTCATGGCTGTTACTGTGAATTTCTCACAGGCAGTGAATACCCGATTCAAATATTTTGACCAAGGATATAATGTCGTCACTTGTGAATTTTGTATGATGGCAACAGTTTTTTTAAGTTAAGTACTTATCTCAGACCTATCTTTATGCACAACTGAAATAATTTATAATCTATATGGCATGGTTTTTAATTTTAAAAAATTACTTTATAATTTGTTGTTAAGTATGATCTGCCTTCCATATCAAATTAAATCTGGCGAAACAGGAGGTACAATGTGTGACCTCAAGGGTTCCATCAAAGAATAGTCTTACTTTTCTACAGCACTAAAGTAGGCAACATTTAGCACCAGATGTGGATGGAAGACTCCAAGTTGCAGGGTTAGAGAATACTGAATGTAGGTGATGCTCTGAATAAGAAAACCAAAGCTAACATGTGCTGTCCAAATGGTTTTGGTATTGAATATGCAAACTCTACTAGTTAGTGATCAGAAATTAAAACAGTGGCAAGATCCTGACATTTGTTTAACCCTCTTGGTTCGACAAGCCACGATCGTGGCTTTGCCGGGTAGCACGGGCAAGGCGATTTTCATTACTTTTTATTGCAAAGTTCAAGTTTTCTCTTTTCCAAAAATGTCTAGGTTTCTTGGTCTTATGTTTATCTCAGAGCAGCAATAATAAGAAAACAAACTTCACCCACTGTCTTCGCAATCTTCAGTTATAAGTCAGTCATTGTAATGTTATATTTTTATCTTGAACCAAGAGGATTAAGATACTGTATCACTTCTTGAGATGACGAGGAAAGAAATGCTGTCATTATAGTGAATGAACAACGGGTAACATTGTCTCAAAATCTCCAATCAAAACATACTAATGGCAAAATATAACCAACCAAATGTTTACAAACAAGGGGGATAATTGAAGGACTTATGTTCCTCTTGAGGCTTAACATTAACCATTCACAATGAAAGTAAAACGCAACATTTTTACTAACACTCAAAAGTTATACGTGAAGTTACAAAGCAAACAGCTGCACCAACAGCACCACATTATTTCTGAAGAAGGCTTCAGCAAAAGTACATTCATGTTGTGATCTTGAGTGAACAGCAGTTAATACTTAATAGGTGGAGAGGTGGGCAGACAAAAAACAATTTTGAGAATTTTTCTCCCCTTGAAAAAATGTGCAACCATCAGTTGAATATAATTATTTGGCATATTGTGAAGGGCAGCTATCATCCAGTGTCACTCAACACTCAGACCACTTTAATCATTCTGTCACAAAAATGGAATACCAATGTTTTGAAATTGTAGGCATAATTCCCTTCTAACATTCATGAAAACAAACATCTGTCAAAGTGTTGTCACTAAAGTCACCTGAATTTCTGTGATGGACGAAAGAAAAAAAAATACTCGACAGATGTCAAGACCTTCCAGCATCTGCATAAAATATTACAGACTACATTTGGCAACTCTGGAAAAGCTACAAATGTTAAAAAGTCAGAAGAAAGGTGGTATACACTGCTCACAATGTGGACCAAGGGTCAGAATTTCAGTTTGTTTCTATATGATCTATCTCCTACAGCTGCAAGAGACAAAAATGAAAATATTTTTAATGAGTTAAGAAAAATGGTCTTAAAACAGTCTGCTAAACAAAATCAATGTTTTTTACGTAAAGAATTGTGACATAAATAGCTCTACTTTGAAATATTATCAAAGAATGGTAAAAGCAAATACCAAGAAGTATGACTTTGAAACTTTGCTGTCATGGAAAAACACTTAATGCTGCATTTTGAACAAGTTATTTGGTCTGTGCATCACAATATGTTAAACTAAATTAACACTGGAAGAGAACAAAAAATTCCAAAAATCTAAAATATAAATTGTTCAATTAAAAGGAGTCAGCTCTTACAAAATAATGAAGCCAGCACAATGCCTTACATTTGTTTTGTGAGGATATTTGCTTCAGCATTCACAATCTTTGTAAGGCAAGACCCTAGGTAAATGCCAGACCCTTGAAGAGTAGGATATGGAACATATCTCTAATAAATGCTCTAACCATCGAGCACTGAAAGCCCTGCATGTACAAATCTCATTAGTCTTGAAGTCACTGATGCCCACAACAAAAATCATCTCTTCAGAGACAGAATATCAAAATCACATGGCTTGCTGACAAGCTTTCCTACCTATTGCAAGATGTTAAAACAACAACAAAAAAATCAATCTTAGCTGAAAATGTAAAGATTTTAATATTTGCTTTGGTTAAACAATATTTTATCAGCTATCTAAAAATCGTATTGTTTATCTGGTAATTTATCAGAATAAATCATACGAAACCAAACTTTTAAAATACTTATTTACAACTGCAACTCATGCAGGGTTTGTGGTTGTAGTGGAAGCATGTCTATTTGCATGTCTCACACACAAATTTTTGTGAGCAAATTTTGCAGTTATTTTGAAACTTTTTCCAGAAGCATGGATCCATAGTTATGATAACAAGGGTACAGTTTATTTAAATTAATTAGGCAAAAGACTTTCCTAAGACTGTACCATTTCCACTGAAATCTGTTTCACTTATTGCTGGAAACGTCTGTCCATAATGCAACCAGTCCAGAAAACAGTGTTATCAAAGGGGAGAAAAGACTCCTCCAGCACACTACTAGCAACAAATCTATATATGCTGCCATTTTAAAGGTCTTCAGGGAAACTGTTTCTGGAAATCAACATAAAGGACGTCTACTAATGTTGTTCACTTAATGCAATGAATGAAATAATCATCTTTTCTCCAAGTTTATTAGCAGCTCTGTAATTATTTTTTTTTAAAGTTCTTTACTGATGCAGGGTATGAAAGAAAGTGCCCCAAACCATGACAGGAATAATCAAGCCTGTTTAGTCGGTACTGCTTCTAATACCATCAGGAGTCAGTACACATTTTGTATACAATTAAAAGCATTGGTGCACTAATGAAGACAGCAACAACGATGATAACTGTTAGTCCACATGCTTTCAAGGCGTTAATGATCTTTTAGTTTAGTAAAAGGCCTCATCTACAATATATTGTACTTGTGACAGCCAATGAAATGACCAAGAAGAAATTGCACCACAATAAAACCACCAATTTTTTTGTTTAAATTCTAGTAATGAGATATTTCTAGGTCAAAAGACATGAAAAAGAAGACAAATACAAAACTGGGCTAGGCAAATAACCATAAATACATGACAAATTTTAGTTTTAAGCTAATGCATGTTTAAATGAATCACTGAAGCCTTTAAGGCTGCAGCACATGAACAGAGTATATTACAACTAATCACTGTCAGATTCTGTCACTAAGTCTTGGATTCTGCTAAACTGTTGACGAGTGGAAATTTCAACTTTTGATGAGCTTGTTCCACCAGTGGAGAATCCTTTGAGTTGTCTACGAGGTCTTCCTGTTATGCAGAAATATGAATATTCAATCATGGTACTGACTTCAACATGCTCTAATAATAGGCACTTCACTTTCAATCTACACTTTGCCATCCACCTCTTCAGCACATGATCTCTTAAAAAATCCACAAGTTTCAAAGACTTCAACATAGCTCTATTATGCTAAGATTACCAGAGCTTACTAAAAACGCATACATAATAGTAAAAGTTTGGAATAGGATGGCAACCTGATGTTTCAATGATGTTTGATGGGTCAAGATCAGCTGCTTCTTTTTTCAAGTTAACACTGTCTACCTTGCTCAGACTGGGCTGACCTGTTCAAGAAGAATAAAATAAGAGATAAGACAAGAATCTGAATAACATGAAACAAGGTTACAAGAGAAGGGAGCAGAGGAAAAGATATGAAAATATGTTTGTTTATACATAGCAACATATAATAACTGGTAATATGTTTAAAAAATTTTCAGCTGCCTCTCAAATAATTCTTACTTTCAATCAGAAGACATCATGGTCTACATAGTTTTCATTTAATAGCATGATGTGCCAAAGGTATGATGCAAATGACCTCTATGAATGTGAGAAACTGGAAATGATTAACAGCAGCAGAGATAAGAGCAAAACAAATGTGCAAGTAGATAGACGCTAAAGTAACAGATAAAAACACCTTTCATCCCAGCCTTGCGAAGAACTTCTTTCAGTCGCTCTATCCGGTCCTTGTCTGTCTGGCAGCCAGCAAAATGAACGTCACTTCGCACAAAGATGCCAACTTTCCGACATATCAGCTTCAGCCGTTTTAAGTATGGATGCTCATTTTTTTCACTTTTTTCTGACTGAGGCCTATTTTTGGAAAGGGATTCTGTCTTGGTCTGCTTTGAAAAGCAAGAAGAGAAAAGAAAATCAATGACTAGATTTCCACATCAAACAATTACAATCTATTGTATTACAACATAATACTGTTAATTTGTGTACTACCTACTGTTAGATATGCTGTTTACTTATTCTCTCTTTGGGTCACCAACATGACATTGATTATTTTCAGTCCACGTCAGCAAAGGAGGTTTTATAAAATGACACGATCAAATGTTACCTACTGCAAAATAACTATTCTTAATGCAGTAATATCATGTGTTCATAAAAAGAATCAACAAATCATAAAACCATCATCCAATAACTGTATCTATATGTGAGTATTTTGAAACAATATCTTGTGGTTGTATTTAAGGACTGGCACATTTGACTGCTAATTGCTAAGAACACATATTATGAACAGTAAAAGGTTTGAAAGACTCAGAAAAATTCCTTCAAAATGTGCGGTACATTGGTAACTGTACAGATAGGACAGAAGCTGAAGATGCTGCAACAATGGGATGTAATTAGAATCAATTTGATGGAGAATGAAATGATGCTTACTAGACTTCAAATCCCCAAACACACTGACACTATTTTCTATCACTCTTCTGTTAAAACTTTATTATTATATCTCTACCTTGTTATCTGGAGAGATACTTCTGAGGCGCTTTCGAGAGGCAGGTTTTTTGGATTTTATTCTCAAGGGTGACTCGGACAGACCATTTTCTTCTTCGCTCCCATTAGATTTTGACAGTTCACTGGTTTCCTCATCAGAGTCACCATCTGACTTCTGCATTAGAAAGCAATACAATCACACCAAACTAAATAATAAAGGCAAAGTCAAAAGATACGGGTAAAATATGAACATATCACCTCATCTAAAAAAAAAAAAACAACACACACACAAACAGTCCATGCATGCCATCAATCTAGGATGCAGGTTTACAAACCTGAATAGAGTAAGATGATAACTGATCCATGCTGGATGAATCTTCAGCCAGCAAAGCATCTTGAGAGCTGTCATCTTCATCTGATGATGATACTGTGTTGATTTTTCGCCTTTTAGATTTCTGGATGATTGGAGGAACAAAAATATAGCACATCATTAGAGATCTTACAGAAATCATGCAGAAATTGCAGCCTACAAACTCCCCACTTACATTTTGAATATATTTTATAATTTCTAAAAAAAAATTCAAAATTCTGATAAACCTGGTCATCTCTGATTGCCAAAACTTTTCTGGTGGATGTAGCAAATACATACATATGATGACACATGAGAAAATCTGGCACAATAATTCATATACAATCCCATCTTGAGCGGGAACATTTTTTTTTGTTGGTAGGGGGAGGGGAATTGTTATTGCAATGTAAAATAACAAAATACAACATATTTTGTACATTTTGTTTTGCCTACACATGGACATCAGCCCTTGTAACCAGATTCTACCAAAGAAAATCATCCTTACCCTTTCCTAACATAAGAAGGGTGTCAGTTTGGTCGTGGTGGTGGTGGGAATATAATATCCCATTACCAAGCTAGCCCAACTAAAGTTTCCAACCGCTGTACCTATCTTGCACAGTGTAATAGCTAATCTATGATATATCTCAAAGACAAAAGTCACTTTACAAGTGAAAGACTAGTTTAATCCATTTATTTTAAAGAGGAAAAGGAACATATGTGCAGTTCAGGATTGTGATATGCATAAGCTAGTGTGTGCCTTTGGCAAAACACTATTCTAGAACCACCACAAACCATAAAATATGTAATATAATGCCTTAGATCCAGTGAAACACAGCATCAACATTTATTTCTGACTATAGCTTAAGAAAACACTGTTCAAATGACTTGACATTCACCATTTTAAATACGCTTGTTTGCATGCACCTTCTTGCAAATACTGTATGCCAGCAGGAAAAGCCTAATTCATGGCTATTTCTATAAATTTAATAGCACCTGCACGCTGCATTTATGAGGCACAACATGATGCACTTCTAATTTTCACAAGAATTTTATCAGTGCTTTCAGAAAATCAGTTGTGATATTAACAATGGCCTACTGATACATGAAACATTTGGTAATTTCAGTAAGACAAATGTGTTCAATGTTGTCTTTATATAATTAATAAACTACAATGCTTGAGAAAGATAGTTCTTTTCCAACTGAAAAACTAGTAAAAACTTAGTCTTACCTTAAGAATCTACTAATTTCTTGCAGATGGTATGCAAAGATAACATATTTCTTAAAATACTTTTTTATTTTTACATATATGTGTATATATTTATATTGCTAAATTTGAGGTGGGAGTCAACTAAAACCTGAATTTGTTTATCATTTTGGATTGATTATTGGAAATAATAGTTATTAAAGTGTATCCTTTTACTAAACAAACTAAATTTTGTTGAATGTATGTATTCTATTGCTTAAAAAGGTGCCTAGATTCCTCTAGGAAAAACAAAATCTTCTGGCTATGTGCAACCCTTGATCATCATTCATATGACAAGAGCAAATGACACCATTTCTAAACTTTCAGCTACACTAAGAATAGCAGTCACAAAAAATGCATTTCTACAGCTCATTTTCCTGCTGGCAGCAAGTTCAATCTGCTATGACAATTAGCTTAACAATATCTCTGTCAAACACATATGCATACACAAAAAAGTGCACACACACACACAGGGGAGTGGAAAGTATGAAATAAGAGAAGAGAAAGCCACCAACTACTTAAATATACATCAGCATGCTGGAAAGACTAGCATTTCCTGCCATACTGAAGTCCCATTATGATAAATATCATAATGTTTTATGACTTCTGAATCCAGATCATCAATAACATACAGCTGCTCCTTCATGTGAATGAGAGCGACAACTCTACTCTGATACTATAAAGTGATGCAGGTCATACGATCATAGTTGTGTGAGTTACTACTCACAACTCACATAGACTTGTAACCAGTTTTACTGCAAATGAGTTTGTTATGAAATGTACAGTTTCCAACTTATTTTTGATTCTAGCACATCTGGTTAAACGGTTGAGAAAAAACATCAGCACAGAATTTTTCAGACCTAATTAGCATGAATGATAAACACTACTTTCTCAAAACTGTTTACAGGGCTATTACAGCTGTACAGATTCTATTCTCTAACTTTTGCTGCACTTTAAAGGAATTTTCAGGTAACTCTCCCTCATAAGCAGTATTTCTAGAGGAAGAATCCTAGGGTGACAAACCACCACAGTTAATGTGTAGCTGCCAATGCTTACAACCAAAGTTTACTCTAAAGCCATTCTGAAGCAGATGAAATATCACAATGACTATTCCATGCACAGTTGTTTTCACAAGCAATGCCAACATCCTAGCGCTCACCGACAGCAACTGTTAAATACCAAATAAATATGTTTAATCCATATGCATATGAAACTATTTCTGTTTGTAGTAGTTTCAGAAGAATACTTTCTGCACAATTAAAGAAGCCACACAGCCAAACACAAAGATATTTTCTAAAGGTTAAAGGTCCAATTTGCTAAAGTCACAAGTTTGTACCTACCATTTTTATGTTACTATATTTGTCTACTTAGCAAATACAAAGCTGCTTGTGACATCAATTGAGAAAGTCAAGAGTGATCCAAGTTATATTATTTATGTTTTAGCTCATATCTGGTGTCATCAAATTGAAAGGAACTCGTTGCCTTGCACGTTCAAATAAAATGGGCAAATAATTACTGAACTTTGGAGGCGAACCAAGGTATAAAATTATTTTCAAACAAGTGGGTTTTATTTTAAAGATGCTAATATATGTAGTGCCAAGGTTTATTAAATACCTAAAAATTCCAGTATAATGCCCATGACCCCCAAAGCATTTTAAAAGATGATGATGATACATATAGTGATAGCTAATACTTTAAAGGACGAGCAGGGAGCAACAATTTCTTTCCTCATGATTGGGTAAATACAAATTGCTTTCTCCCTAATCTGGGTTAACATCTGCCTTCTGTCCTAAAGATATACGCCTACAAATATCACCACGCACAGAAAGCAGTCAACAGTAAAGATGTCAGAATGGTGGATAAATACCTTTGCATTCTTAAGGCCTCAGCTGGGATATATGTTAATTAGGCATGGTGATGTTTGTAGGTGCGTATCTTGAGAACGGAAATTCCTTAACCTCTTTAGCATAGCCCCAAGCATTACTCAGGTCAGAATTTGAAGGGAAAAACCAAGCAGGACTTTCATTAATTGCTGCAATCTGGTTATTCCAAGTAATGCTAGGAGTTAATCACTTTCACATTAAATTCCCAGTCTAAGTAATGTGCGGGATTAATGCAAAAGACGTTAATATAATGCCATGCTGGTTGCAATAAAATGTCCGAAAGAAATAAGAAGTGCCATTTCTCAGACTCCTTGAGATATACTGGTGAGACTTAGTAGTAGGATGCATATTATGAGACAATTTCTATATCACCAGCTCTGCTATTTCAACAGAATTTTTATTCTCAACCCAAACTGTTTTGGTTTTATTATAAGGGCAAGGGGGGAAAACCTCTTTTTTTGGCATCCCTCTTTCCCAAATCCATTCTGAAGAATGCAAACCATTTACAAAATATGTGAAGAGAAATTATATGAAAACTTTTAGCCACCCAGCTTTAAAAGGGACACCTGATTTATCAAGGCAGGCTAAACCCATGGAGAGTGCTGTGCTCCGATTTCCACACTGCACCACCTACAATTCACTGCTCTACAAGCACTAAGCCTTTGACTTTTACCTTTTTAATCTACAAAACTTTGTATATAATAAATTAAAGCCATCACTTTCTATTCCATCAAATACTGTCTGATGCTCCAAAACATTCTCCAGATTTCTGGTTAAATATTTTGTAATAAGTACAGGTCATGTTTTAGTTTAGTTTATTCCTTGTTACTTCTTGAGGAGCATAGGACTGCAACAACACCTCGCCAGTGGACCTGGTTTTGGGCAGCCCCCCTCAGTTAGGCCCATGTGGTTCCGGCATCCTTTGCTTCACTCTCTACTGTTCTTTTCCAAGTCTGAGTACAGGTCATATTTCATGTGTACATTTAGAATCCCTGTTAGGAAAAGTTTTTAACTTTCAAACAATACTTTAAATAACAAAATAATACTACAGGTAGCACAAATCACTCATTAATAAA
Organism: Marisa cornuarietis; assembly: GCA_004794655.1. Classification (NCBI taxonomy): domain Eukaryota; kingdom Metazoa; phylum Mollusca; class Gastropoda; order Architaenioglossa; family Ampullariidae; genus Marisa; species Marisa cornuarietis. The sequence continues at coordinate 1,810,561 of SMMW01000565.1, read as the reverse complement.
ATTCTATAAAAAAACAAACTGGTCAGCCACTAATTAATATGAACTGTTTGAAAAGCATAGGCAAAGCTTATGTATTTGGATGGAAGTAAGCAGGATAATCAAAAAGATGAGAGCAAAACCAAAATAGAAGGGACTGGGAATTTCATTCCACAATCCTTTACTACCCATCTGCTGTCAAGGCAAAACTGGAAAGCAACCAAAATTTTCTAAGTGAGATCCAAGCCTGGGGATTCAGTGCAAGACGACGGTAATTAACAAGCAGTGACACGCAGCATTGCAAAAACAGACAACAGCCAGAAAACTGAGCATCTGATCAGAAAACACACACCTCCTCACAGTTTGCCTGCTCTGCAAAGCTTACATCGCTTGTTCGATCCAAGGGCAGATCACTGCAAAGCCTGAAATCAGAACACGCTCTGCCTACACCACACATCCCATTATCCCTCCCCACGGCTCGTTTTGTGCCGTTGGTCCATTTTCTGCGAAGTGTTATCTTGGTTTTCCCAGACAAGGAGTCTGTTGAGGAGCTGCTACTCACCATCCATTCTTCATCTCTACTTGCATCCAACACACTCTCCTCCATTTCCCTCTCCATCTGGGCTATGGGCAATAACATTGGTGCATAGGCTGTGACTCTACTTTCAGATGGAGACTGCTGTGGCTGCACAATCGGTGACTTGTGATAAACAGAGCTGTCCATCTCAACGATGAGATCAGAGTCACTAGAATACACATTGCCGGAGATTGCATTATGGCATAAGCCTTTGTTTTGCAGCTTTAAAACTGTCCTAGCACCTTTTCTGTGCAAAGAGTTTTTCACATTTTGTTTACCTACACATCTTCTTTTGATGCTAACGTCCTCCAGCACTATCACAGCTTGGCGAAACGACTCACCACAATAAGGATAGACCTCCCATGGGTCACTCTCTTTGTATATTTTCCCCATGGGCTTTCTTATTCTCTTACTGCTGTCTTCTGTCAATTCCTCTGAAAGAGAATATACTGATATATCCTGGGGTTTTGGCTTATGGAGCTGTTTCCCATCTCTGCTTTGCTTACCTCTTAGACCCAAACCCCTCCCCCTTTTGGCACTTTGTTTTGAAGATGATGACGGCGATGAAAAATAAATGTCAGAAAACTGAGCACTAGATTCAGAAGCTGTACTATCAAACACATTTTTTACTTTCATGTCTTTGGAAGTTTTATATGGCTCTAGTTGCTTATCAGAGCCCAAATGGCTATGTGGGGCCAATATTTTGGTAAGAGTGTCATCAGACGATCTGACATTATTGTGTCGGCTGGCCACAACATAGTTATCTTGGTCACGCTGCCATCTGATGCACATCAAGGGCAGGTTATCACTATTTGAATCAGGATGACTGATCTGTGCAGTTTTACAGAAAGCCTGTTTTCTCAGCCTCTTCTCAAGTGACTTCGCTGCAGCACTCCTTCGTTTCTTTGATATTTTCAACAAAGTATCTATGATGGCATTACTTGTCTCTGAAAAGGGTGAAACTCTGTGGAATGCACTTCCCGAGTCCATGTTTGTTGGGTGCATGCTGGAAGTCTGGGGATGTGAGTCAATTTGTGTTCCTGACAATGATGCAGGAATGTCTCCAGAGTGAAGCTCACTCACTAAAATATCTTGAGCTTGTCTGGCTGTCAGTCTGGCATGTGACCAATTCTTTGGTGTTGAAACATGTGCTGGTGATGAGAAGACAGAAGAACATTCTTCGGAAGCATCGTAATCTGAGTCTTTGGCAGCAAATTCTTTCCTCCTTGTTTCCTCCTCTGGTGACATCTGAAGATGTTCCGTCTTGTTAAAGTCCTTGCTTTTTTTATGTAACAAAATTATTGAATTTGTGTTGGAAGACACCTTAGTATTTGATTTTTCTTGGAAGGCTTCCAGTTTGTGTGGAAGATGTGGTTCTGTTTTCATCACAAGACCAGAATTACGCCACTGTTTCTTAGGAACACAATACAGTTCTTTTGATCTTGGCTCAGTACATGAGTCACTGTCTGAGGATGTGACCGCTGCAACAGCTGACCGAAGGCTTACAACTTTCCTATGTTGATTTCTATGTTGCCTTACATAATCTACAGAAAGTTTAGGTTCTGTCAGAGTGCTGACTGTGTTCTGGGATCTTGCACTTTCACCTTTTGACATGTAATCACTGCTATCACTAGAGTCCTCAATCTTGCTTTGGAAAGATGGCTGCTTTATGTGAACACTTTCTGAAGCACTGCCCTTTGCACTATCATTCATCTCAGAGCTCACAGACATTAGACGCACATCATCTTCTGTCTCTTTCCTTTCATCAGTTAATACAGCATCATGTCTGCAAGGTAAAGAGCATTGAAGGTCTCCATCGGATCTGTCACTCACCCTCCCTTCTGTGGTAGGTGTTCTAACACTTTTCTCTGCATCATCTGTAGTACTACTCTCATCTGCTGAGTTGTTAAATGTATTAGAAAAACACCCTGAGTCTTGATTGGACTTGCGTCTGTCAGAAAGGCTCAGAAAAGATTCTTTCTTGTGTTCTCTTTTAAGTGGAAGCCCAATCTGCTTTAAATGTGTGTGGCCTGACAAAGAGCCTTCAAGCTCAGAGCGTGGTATTCTATGGATTATCCTGTGCCTGAAAGATGCGGCAGGGGAGATGGTAGAAGTGTGGTTTTGGTAGTCACAAAGATTTTCTTTGCCCTGCTCAGGAGACACTGTACTCTCTTCTGTGGAGCCATCTGCAATAAGAATCTGACAAGAGATGTGTGTAAGTTCATTGAAAACACACCTGACATTATCACGACAGCATTTATTGCTGTACATGTCCACAGCACTGATCCTGATAGACAAGATAAACTACATATCTCCAAATTGTATCAACAGCAGCTGCTGTAGAAAAGTTGTGTTTCTAGCACATTTTTTACTAAAAAGGATCTCAGCTATAAACAACTGGATGTGACATGGTATAAGAAGTTTAAAAAAAAATGAAGTACAGTCATACCTTTCATTAAAATACTGCTTCCTTTAACTAAATATAATTAAATAAACATAATTAAACATTGTAGGCCTCGTGTAGTGTTGAGCACACTGGGAAAAAAATCTCAGTGCTAAGCCAAGGTAAACAAAAAGGGCAAACAATATCTACTATCTACATAAGTCTAGTTATGTGATGTGTAGCTTAGAGCTTGGCACTGTGCTTTAAGCAAGTCACAGAATACTTAAACGACAATGTGAAATAATCATTCCTAAAACAAAGATGCAGTCTGTCAATATCCACAAATATGGACACCCACAGTAAAACTTTTAGTCATATGCGTGAGTGCATGTGCCTGTGTGGGGTGATGGCAATGGATGCTGGTGGTGGTGGCTAGTATAACATAAGGTCAACATATTTTACATAACCTCTAATCATCAAGACCATGAATCAAACATACATACTTGATCTTACTAATGGAATAATATTATGATCTAACATAAACTATATGCCAATCATACATAATTTCCTTACAGTAGTGATGGGGAGGAAACTGTAGCTTCACATTAGGTATGAGGCAAATAAATGTTTCAATTATCATTTTCATTTGTGCAAATTTGCCAGATATGCAATGGCTGCACATAAAATCTCAATAAAAAATACTAGATACACCCATATATTGCTGTCACTCTGCACAGTCACGGTTACTTTAAAGGACAAACCGAGTGCAGCCTTTTTTCTTTATGATTGGGTTACGTTAGTTTAAAAATAATAATTCCCCAAATATGAGCACATAATTAAGCATAATTTTAAAGACATAAGCCTTCAAACATCTGCATTCTCACCTGCCACTAGGAACGCAGGAAAAATTACTCTCCTATACTGAAGAATTGTCTAACGCACCCATAGTATTTGTAACAGGGAGTGTGCATATCTTCAAGTCCAATGAAGAAACATCGCTCAGGTTGTTGTATTCAACAGACTGGTAAGTCAATCTTCTCCAGATCAAAGTTTAATGGGCAACAATCACGGTCATTGCAGTCTACATTGTATTATTACTGATTGTCTGTTACTAAGTGGATGCATTTGAGTTAATTTTCCCACGTGTATTATTGTTAATAAAACATAAAACACACTTCAAAAGTGTTTGTCTAAGATAAACTACTGTAATTTTTTTTTATTTGATGGTTTCAAGGATTGCATTTTTATTTTATAGTTACAACTGACTGCTGATAAGGACTCGTTTACAATTACAAATATAATGATAGTTTAAAACAGGTTTATTGATGTAAAAACTTATTTCTTCCTCATTTAACTGCATGCAAAATTTTCTATTTACTTACTGATACTCGCACGTGTACCCATTTAAGCTCCTTATATGTTTATCACACTCAATTCTTTTTTAGCTGTTTAGAGCACCCACATCAATGGTCATCGGTCAGTTGTTTGTAGCATTGTGCTGGATACAGATATGACTGATGATGTTGGTTTGTGACTGTCATGATGTTACTTGTAGACCAGATGGTGTAGAAACCATGGATGTTGCATATCTGGTGCTTGATCTACCAGCAGTCATAGTTGGTTTTAACAGCTCGTGCTTTTGTATAGTAAGCAATGTGGTAGGAAGAAGATATCTTCATTTTACTATAAGTCCAAATCTTGCTTGTACTGTATAAGTGACTGGATAACAATCCATTTTGAAATGTTTTGAGCAAATTCTTGAGTGCGGTTTGGGGATGAATTTCGCACCCCATGTTTGAACAAAGCAGAAACCTGTATATACACATCTCTGAACAAAGTTAATCCACTGGTGTTTGCTGCCATTATCTTTAGGATTTCCTTAATGAGTACAAACTAACTCCATCTGAGTGTTGAAGAGAACATTCAGCAACAGCACATTGTGTTCTGGTCAGTTTTCTTTTACCGAGGATTTTTTTTACTTCACCTTGTACAGATGATATATTTAGAAATACTTCCATTTCGTCACTTCCTGTTTTCTCACCAAATTCAGGTGTGCTTAAGAGAAAAATATTAATATAAAATCTCTCGTGCCTCTTTTTCATAAAATACCACCGGAATGTGTTTTTGTGATACTTTATGCTCTGTTTCCAGCAATTTTTGCTGAGCGATTGGGTTAGCCATTAAGTAATCAGCTGGGTATACCTTTCAACAAGAGCAAGCATCTTTGAAATAAGATCGTAACTGCCACTGTATTGACAGTAGACAAGATTATCATTCAATCTCTAAGAAGGGTCAAAAGTTCCTTGGTCAATACTGGCGTTTACAAGTGAAATCTATATGCTATTAAAATGAAGTTTTATGAGATATTCTGAATAATTAACATCTTTTAAGGTAAACGTAAAATAATGAGATCACAATATCATACTGACTACTACAATACATTAGGACAAACTGCTTAATCAAAATATTAAAAAAAAGCGAATGAATCTGTATAGGGTTGTCATAACCTTATGCTTAGTAGATAGCAGTAAAAAGCTTTAGAATATATACCTTATTCCCTCTGGCAAGCTCTTCTAGAATAACATCCAGTACTTCATTAATTTTTTGTCTTTCCTCTGGTGACACGCTGTCCTTCTTGAAGTGAGACTGATACCGCTTGCGTACCATTTTCTTGGTCAGCACACTGCACAATCATCCATGCAGTTAACTAGTATTAAATAGGTCACAACTCTTTACTCACATGCCAGAGCTAAAACATTGGGTGTTTTTCAATCAAGCAGATACCATATAAGTTGCAAAGTTTTTGCATCTGTGGAACACACCATTAATAAAAAAGACCACACACCCATGTTGTCTTTTCAGTAACATTACAAAAGATATCTTTACAAATAAACGCACTGGGGTTAGGGTAACGAAAGCAGGCTAGTGTTTTATGTTGAATTGTGTTTTAAAACACACTGCATCACATTTCATTGCTTTATTAAATTACAATATTCACTTTATCTTTAAGCTATTGGTACAACTCTTCATAACATATAATAAGTAATAAGACAGTTCTCCACAATGTGCGATGATACAAACACACAAGACAGTATCAGGCAGTGAAGCAATTCCAGCTAAAAAAAACAACAAAACAAAACAAACAACAATAAAAGCTTGAGTCTTTTGTCTTTGCGTAATTCCTGTCAGGGAATGTAAACTGTCCCCTATTATAGTAAAACCTATCTGCAGTGACTTCCTAACCACTGAAATACTACCATCTACTAGGCTACCCACCCTGACCACATCAAAGTAAAAGCTTTTTTTGCCTAATCACGTTCACCTGATCATTCTCAAGGCATAACAGCTGCTGACAGGTCACAGAAAAGAAAGAAAAATGTTGGGAAAAAATGAGGAAAACAAAGCCATCTGCAGCCACGTACTACCATCATTTCCTGAATGACATATTCTTTCATCTTAGTTTTCATCAGGCAACTTTTGTTATATTAAAAGATGAAGCTTCTAGGTATACTATTTACAAAAAGAATCAATGAAACTATAAAAATGGAATGCATTTTCAGCATATTGTAGACCCCAAAATGAAAAAGGGTCCCCTAGTGTGATGAGTGTCAGCAGCAGTCGGCAATACAGGTCATAATGCTAATATTTTCATGAATTTCAAGCGAGTTTACTTTTTCGTTGCTGCAACTGTAAGAAATAAAACGCCATTGATCAACTAGCCCGAACTTCACACATACGCGGGAATGAAAGCGCTTTTCATATAATAAAGCAAACCCCCATTTTCCGTCGTCCACCTACCTTAAATCTTCTTCATTGCACAGCCTGCGAACAAACGGTTCTATTTCCTCCATGCTTGTGTTTATAGAAGTTCAGTCAATCACGAGAAGACAATGTATTTTCTAATGCATTATCATCATTTATGGATCTGAGGGCGCGCCATTTTTGGTTTCGCGTAGGTAGATTTCGCGTCTTCTCGAAATAAAGATTTCAAGGGAAGCTACTCTCTGTCCTAGTCGTCTGCTAGGAACTGGTACAGGGTGTATTTATGGATGCTGTTTTGAATACAAAACCAAGGAATTTGTACAGATCACAGTCGCATCTTTCGTGGAACACCAGGAACCCCTTCTCGCTGCGGTCAAAGGGGTCTGGTTTTGCCATATGATATGGCACTACGGTCTAAGTCTAAATAAGACGTCCGATCAGGGTAACATGGCGATCGGGGAGGAGTCGACGGAGAGGGACTGACAGGTAAACAGAAAAACTAGTTTGCAATCGTGAAAGAATGGATTGGTCATTTTATGCAGGACCTGCTCACCACCGCCTATGATAGGCCTTAGTAGCTATACCTGTCAGCCGTTGCGCCTATCACGATGTGTGTGTGTGTGAGTAGGAGGGGCCGGGCCGTCATGTCGACCCCCAAACCATATATCAACCCTTGCCATGACTAAATCGTCTCACCCACGACCACATCGTTTCAATACTGAAAGTAGAATCTACCCATGTCCAAAAGACGAGAGAGAAGGGGGGGAGGCGGAGGTTACAGCGAGCCAGCAATTAAGGTTAGATCACGGCAATTAAGATATAGCCAGCCCTGTAAACAGATGGCAAATGCAGAGAAATAACAGCGTGCTCAAAACGAGAGCTGGACACAGCCTTTAATGTACTGGTGGCAGGCTCTACCAAACCGCCATGTCCAAATCGGCCGACCGCGATGGTAGTTACAAATATTTAATACAAATGCACTTTTTGCACATCGTAACATCACCAAGACGTGAAAAGATGATCTTGCAGAGAACGGTGGTCATATAGTTATGTCCTGGGGCTACATGGGAAACTCAAGGACAATTAATTAGTGCATGTCTTGTTTCCAAAGTTATAAAGTGGTGTTGAGACCCACTGATCGATGTTGTTTACCCATGAATCCATAGTTTAAAAAGTGGTGGCAAAAGATGCCTTGGGGTAAAGAAACGCACAGTGTCTGGCGTCTGGAATCACTTTGTTGCTATGACAATAAGACTCCTTTCCTTTTTGCCCCTAGGGAAAAGACTTACAAAAAGGTCGACAAAAGAAGAAAGGGGCAGACAATTTTCAACGTCTGATCCTAGGAAAGGGCAGAGAACTGCATGAGAGTTGACAAAAGCTAGTGCCAGCATTTTCAGGTTCCCTGATAACCAGTCAGAATTAAGAGTAGAGTTGATGTTGATGAACAGGAGGTGACCAATATGTTTGCACATATAGTGACTTAAAACATCAACTCTGCATCTTTCAGGTGCTCTACAAGAACATGGACTTCTTGATACACGGGGTATCCCAATGATTCTTGTGGCTTAACCGCACTTTCTGTTAAGTGCTGGAATAAATTTGTAGATGACCACTTCCACATTTTTGGTTACCTCCTTAATTTGCAGCTCAGCTAGACATGATACACAAGGCTTTAGTGCACCATGTATGCTATTATCTTGACAAATTTCAGTCTGATACTTCACTGAAAACGTAAAGAATTTATGGACATGGGCAGGTATTTTTTCATTTTTTGCAATAGTAATTAGTAATTAAGTGCATTCATAAACAAAATATGAGGGCAACACCAGTATAACACTTCTGTCATGATGTGAGTGAAGGGCAGGTTTTAAAGCCCCTAAAGAGTGATTACTTCTTTCAAAAACTCCTTCACCGAGTCCTTCTTTGCATTATAACTCACTTTGTATCATGTTCATGTACACACTGACAGTCATGCTACATGCACATGCATGCATGCATACACACACAAATATTTTACAGAACTTTATTTCAGTAACAATATCAATAAAGGGAAACATAAGTAAACAATCAAAAATGCTCTAGAACAATATACGGACCATATAACATTTAACATAGAATATCAGGATCACTTTCTCAGTGCTAATATGGTATTGTTATATAAATATATAAACTGAACCAGCCACAATCAATGAGCATAGAAAGTGTACATGAAAGTAGCAGACCATGCATATAAAAAAATGATATTTTTGCTGTTACCATTTCTATATAAGACTTAAGCGCTTATTTCTTCAGTTGCAATACTACACGCTGGTTGAAATGTTCAAGCAGTTTACAGATCGCATTTAAATCTTGATTTAAGGCAATTGACAGTATTATGATGTCTACTTGTTTATCAAGCAGCTTCTACAACATGCAGTGCAGTGTCTTTGCCCCTTAAAAAAATTAATAGTACATTTATTTTTTTAAGTACTAACCTAGCTATGTGAAATGGTGTGTTATTTTTCCACATTTATTCAAGTACATAATATTAAGTTTTTGTTGTGGCTTAACAATATTTCTTCACATGAAAGTATACTTCATCAATATTTTATTTTAAACTGGATATCAAGAAATATTAATCAGCATCTTTTTGTCACTTGAGAAAAAAATGATACTTATTCCTTTCTCTCCAATAGAACTTATACATTATAAACAATATGAACAATACAAACATGTTATTGTGGAAAAAAGGCTGTGTATTGAAAGTCTGCATGTGCATGCAAACTGTATGTGTCATTTTGCAAAATATTTAATTTACTAGCATCAGTTAATAGGATTTTTCTGATGCACACAGGTTCTTTTTGGCTATTTAAATAAAGATGATATATAAAGTCTTTGTTTAAATCTTTCATCCATTTATTTTGTAAGGACATCAGAAAGTCGATACTGATAAAAAATACATCAACGTAAAATAACTTGGCTCATGATTATTCTTCATTGAAAAAGAATATAGAAATCCATCAAGATCAAACTTGTCACATTAAAAAAAAACCCTACTAAATCTCAGTGACTCAACATTACTATTCATCTTCATATTAATTTTTGGAGACCAGCTCCGTAAATGCATTGTTCACACTGGCATCACTACAGTAACAAAAGTTGTTGCACACATCATAAAGGTTTCAAATCGTTTTATTTATTCAAATCATAACATCTATATCTGTTCATTTTATTCTTCTGTACAACTTACCATGCTGATTGGCCCTTAAGTACGAGAGGTCCAGAGCAACATTATGGATCAACACATTGCAGTCCTTACCAGCAAACTGATGCCAGGAAAATACACATTCTGACATCAATATGTATACTATACTTCAATATGTATACTATACTTCTATACTTCAAAACAAATAAATACGCATCCACCCCCTCACCTCCCGGAAAAAATTTAAAAAATATGACAGACACACACATGGAACGGTCCTTCAAATATTTTTTTTTTTTAAATTCAAAACACACAAACTAAAAAATACAAACCAACCCCCCCACCTCCCGAAGAAACTGCAACATACTTTTTCTCAATATGTTGTCATATATCTTTATCTCAAACGCTTCCATGTGACAATAGTAATGGTGATAACCAACTAACCGGTACATTGTGTAGAACAGAATTAACAGCCATAGCACACCTAACTGATACAGTATACAGCCACTGGTAATTTTACTTCAACAAAGACAGCTAGGGTAGGTGAGATATTTCAGGCTAACAAACAAAAAGGAAATAAAAAAAAATCTATTAATCTGCTAGTTCTGTTGAGAGCAATGAGTAAAATTAAAGTGAGAGGAGGACAAAAATAAGTTATGAATTGATTCTATCACCAGTGTAGCAGCACTTCACAGCTGACGGTGTATATAAGGTGAGGTTAACATGGAAAAAGTCTGTTATTACTGCACTAGATACACGAAGACCTACTTAAATTCATACCATCTGATCACATTGTCTAAAGATGAACATTTAAGTTCAGACATGAACTGGTTTCTGCAGGTTTTATGATTGGCTGAAATGTTGCAAGTAAAGGACGCAAATCAGTGGATTGCACCATAAAATGCAAAAAATATGCTGACATTTAAACATGTAATGACTTGTACATAAAATAAACATCTTTGTACACTGATTGTTTAGACTTTAGAAACAGTCCTGAATCTGTAGATTAAAAAAATAATTGAAAGAAATTTTTCAGGCATTTTTCTTTAATTTTTAAACTATTAACTAAAGCTTAGGTGAGCAAACCCCGAAGTCTGAATGTTTCTTTCCTAATAAACACTGCATTGTCAAATTCTAAAAGAATAACAAAATTTGTTGAATGCATTTTCCTGTGTGGAGGTGAGCTCAATGTGCTGCATACACTGAAGTGTCAGCAAACTAATGACACTGTATCAAACAATAACAAACATTTAAGCTGCATGAAGAAGATGAAGAAATGGAGGAATGAGTGGATTATATACAAGGTAAATCAACTTCAATAGCATCACGATGTAACAACTGCTTTGTTTGCTGATTTCTTTCAGTAAATATTCACCTGCTAAATACAAAGAAAATGATATGTCTGATTGTCATGTGCAGGTCTTACCTAAATCCGAACTTAATCAGTGTCTGTACCTCAACAAGATGAAGGATAAAATATGTAAAGGATACAGATTTTAAAGCTAATTTTTTCCCTGTAAAATAATCAAACTGTTGCATTTAATACTAAAATATTAATCACAATATTTTAAGTGTTTCTAATGTGTATAGTAAGAAGTTTTTCTGTATATTCATAAAAGCTAGCTTCATTTTTTTGAATAAGAATTTTGTGCCGGAAATTGTCAGATAAAGCAGAATACATGTTAGTCTTTTTTTTTTTATTCCCATGAACATGAAAACATGTATACATTTAAATACTTACCCATTGTGAAAGAGGTCTAATACTTTATCAGGATGTATCTACTCCTGAAGACAGACCACCATACCTATCACTTCATAAACAAGCTATCTTTTGCTATATATTTAACATCAAGAGCACAGATTCAAAGAAGCTAGCTTTAATGGCATTTGTTTTCTTTAAAGACTCAGTCTGACTGGCCATACCTTCCACTGATAAACACAGCTATCACCCATTTACTGCACCTCTGTGACAACCAGCTCACATAAAAATATTCAAGATAAAAAAAACAAGAGTACAAGAATGTTTTGTGTCATTGCTTACAATTTTGACATAATGCTTTACAGAACTTGTAACTTAAGCTAATTTATAAGATTAGAAAAACGTTCAAAATAAATCAAAAAAGAAAAAAAAAGGCATGAGAAACTAGGAACTGAAATACTTTGATCATCGTATGTGGCATGAAGACTGCAAGGGCTGGACAATCTACTTCAGAACAAGTCGTTAGTTCAAGGCTTGACTGTGACTGAAAAACTTCCAATGGCACCCCATCGTTACCTGATTTATCAGGGGAGGTAAAGAGCAGCAAAAGAGATCTGGACTTACACATGATATGCCCACTAAAATATAACATAAAGGTGACTACATTTAGTTTTAAGGTATGGTTGTTTGTTAGATGTATGAGACTTTTTACACAAAGTTACCAGTCTTTATTATTTGCGTACGAGTAAGCAGGACCTGGCCAAAACATCATTTACAAAAAAATAAATAAATAAATAAATAAAAAAATAAAGAATTAAGCAACAGGAGCTAAACAATAGCAAAAATAATAAAATATCTTTAATAAAATCATTTGATATTAGGACTGAGCATACAATGATAATGAAATGCATTAAGTGCAAATAATAGACATATCACAGAGAATTCAAGTGACACCCTGTGAAGAAGCATCAGGATACCTACCTGGAAAAGATGATAAATTAGATGATTTACAGATCATGCATAAACTTTTAACAAAATCAGGGAGATGTAAAAAAAAAAAAGAAGGAAAGGTACTGTGACATATTTTACTTAGTACAATACCTCATTTAGTTTTACCACCTGTTTTATATAAACCACTGAAAATGATATAAAGTTAAACACAGGCAGACCTGAACTGTTTCAGTTCAAGAACACACATCTGTACACACATGTACTTAGATGGAGGTATGTGCATGTACATACATGTGAATGAAAAACATGTATATGTGTGCTCACATCCATGCACACACACTCAAACACACACATAGCTTATCCATCCATCCGATGGCAGTGTTATTCTTTCAGAATCCAAGTGAAATCAGTGTACACTAAAGCTTAAGAATGGCTGGTTTCATGAGCATTTACATTCATAATGCCAACATAAGTTTGGTGTACTTCTACAGCCTGACCATTTAGTTTTCAACAAGCAATAACCACAGCTTGGATAAGCCTTATCAGCTATGGTACCAGCACCACACAAAGCTTCTCTTATTTAAGACAAACCTGTTCAGCTTCTTACACTTATATTTCATACTTCTGCAGAAACTTAGGAAGACAACATGTACGAAAAATTATACAGACCTCTGATGTGCAAAACATCCAATGGTGACAGTTTCATAGCCCAATAACAACAGAAAAACATATAAACAATTAGTTTTTGTTGCTATTAGGTATTAAACACAAGGTAGCAGGAACTGGCAATAAATTACAATATCAGGACACCAAGAAAGAGCAGGAATACACACACACTCCCTCAATCTAAGCTGATATGTTTTATTGAAACAAGTTTATTAACAACATACGAGTATAGTCCTGTCACTTTAAGAATGCTTGCCTATCAACATAATTATTATCATTTAAGATGTTAACAGGACAAGACCATTTTACTAATAAGGAAGGGGTAGATTACAGTAGCATATGACATGTTGTAACACTTCACAGATGAATAAAATAAATTGGTCATCAGTATTTCAATACAAACAGGACATTTTAACTGGGGACCGAATGATAATAGACATTGCCATGCACCACAAAGCTTGGCGTAAGCACCATTAGTTTTCCATTATGTTTTTAAATGTGCAACTTTTCAAAACATTCTTGCTGGAATGAGTATTGTCTAAAGACTGCAGCAATGAAAAATATACATCTGAACTGTAGCTGCATGAGAAAACACCATCACTTTCACTTCTTCCACCATTTTAAAGCAGTATAAACTCAATATTTGCTTTATACTGAGAAAAAATGACCTCATTTCTTTCTGAAATTGGGAACATCTAATAAATTGCATGAAAAAAATCCTGGGGTTCTATTTTTTATGAATTCTTAAAAATGCATTATTTCAAATGAAAAAAAATTTCATTCTTTCAGAACTGGCATCAAGTAGAAATTTAGGGTGAACATGTTGGATTCTTTTCCATACGTTATTCTCCAGGTAACCCTTACAGCTCTGGAGAAGTGACTGATGATTGAAAAAGTTAGGCAACTTGAAAAGCCCCTCTTACAGACAGTTGCATATTTCTATGAGGGCAGTTTCATTTGTGCCTTGTTACATTAATCATGATGGGTGTTCACCAGATTTCATGTTTCCTTTTGTCAACAGCCGATTCGTTCCCGCAGGGCCATCAAATACACGATTAAATGTTCTGATGTTTCGACTTTCACTGTCCTTAGGCAGATCCAAGACTGTGTTCAAATAAGATATACAGGAGTGCTACCATGCCAGAATCTCGAATAGTACCCTTGTTTTCTTTATATGTCTTTCTTTGTACACTGCCCACCAATGAATATAAGCATTCAATGGTCAGTTTTGCAGATATCTTCGTAAACCTTTGTTACACTTTCTGTTTGACATGCTACCTACCATTTCTGATGGACCTGCCTTTTAGCAGCTACTGAGGTGTGCTTTTACCTAACACCCTGGTAAATACTGCAACATGTCAGTAAAACAATCAGTATCCTTTCTAGCTCTTTTAATGTACTACTAACAGGGAAAGACATCTGTTCACACACTAATTCCTATCAAATTAATGTAAATTAGCGAGACTAGTTTTCATTCCTGAGTTACTTAAGATATTTGAAATCTCTTCCCCAACTTGCACTTTTGCTGTCCCAAAATAAATTTTTTTATAAAGAACGTTTTAAAATATACAAAACAAAACTGAACTTACATATTCTTAAATAAATGTGGAAATTTATATAAAAATGACACATTTACTGTTGTAGCCCAGATCTTTGTTCAAATAACGTTTCGATCTTTTTTTTTGTTACTATTTGAGAAAAGTGGTCATTAAGATAAAACTGTAAACTGGACGTAATTAACTTTCATTTTTCACAATGCCCACAACTTTTGTAAACACATTTATAGTTATTACTGTCCAAAAAAAACCCACAAAAAATTCAAAGTTCAGTGTATCTACAAACAATGCATCCTAGACATAAATGATCAAATCCTGAGTCTCTACATTATTAAAGTACGGCGACACTGAAAGAAATGGCTCATACAGCTGAAGGTAATCAGAAAAAAGCAACTGTTTGTTGCAAAGGAATCTTTGTTATAAAAAGGGCTCCAAAAATAAAGTGAAGATACTAAAGAAATATTTCTAAAACGCTACATAATAAATCAGAGTTGAAATTTTGAAATGCTCCCACCTGTGTGGGTGCTGTTGATAACACAAATGATTTATTATGCACATAAAGTGCAGGAAAAGACCAAAAAATATGCAGAACTGAGATCAGCCTCAAAGCGCAGTGCGGTTTCTTGAACAGATACATTCAGACCATCTGAAAATGAATTTTGTGTGTGCAATGATACATGCTTGTAAGTGAATATCCAAGCACATGTTTGAAGAAGACAGTATGAAGTGCACATTCATGTGTAGGCATGCATGCAGATTCAGCCAGTGTTAGGGAGGCAGACCTAGGGTGGATGTGTGGGAAAAAGTAAACTTCTGTAGTTTTCATGCCCTGAACCATCACAAAATCTGTATCCTTGCTACTAAGTAAAGTGCCTTGTGCCGAGCGCAAGTTCACAGACACAGCTCTCATAAAAGCATTGTAACCTCAAGACTGGTTTGTGACAGCTCTATTCAATAATATACAATATATGCCAACTAATGTCAACTCATCAACTTGTGTTAATTTGTACATTTCTGGTAACCACATGAAACAATTATTTACAGAGATCTGTGGTTATGAAAAAAATCAGTTGTGAATTTTTAAAGGTGCCATCGTTAGTTTTGAATTGATGCACAAATATGAGATGCTGGCAGACACTATTTTGATATAATTTTCTTCAAAACTTCCAAAGACACATCAAGACCACCACTAGGAACTATAAAATAAATAATGTTGTAACAGATAAAATCATATCAGCCAAAAGCAAATCCATGCTTTTTCATGCGATACACCTTTTCATTTGTATAAAGACACATCACCATGAGAGATGACACCAACTGGGGATATCGCTGTTGAAAATAGGGCAAATTGGGCACACGCCTCAAGTCTTGAGCAAAACATATCACCATAAAGGGTGTCCAGATGAAAGATCTGAATAACATTGAACTCTTAAAGTCTCTTCATATCTTAAATATTTTTCTACTCTTATCTGACACTAAACTAGCACGTCAGCAAACAGACTTCCAAGTGCTATGAAAGTTGGCACATCTTTTTTCTCATGCTCACTTACTCATGCACACTTGTACACATATTCTCTCTTTCAAAAGCAAAGGTGCAGCCATGATCAACAATTTACCTTTCCCATTTATCATTCTTCCCGATTCAAGCTGAATTTGGGATCAGATGTACAGCTTGTCTGTTCTGACAAGAAAGCTCCATACTTTCACAAGGGGAAAACTGTGCTCACACCTTTTATATGCTTGTTAAGATTACTGCTATTTTCTTTCAAAATTTCTAATGCTGTTGTTTTAGGGAACCATGGAAAGACAACCAAAACACAGGCTATCAACTTTGGGACATCTCTAACCTCACAATGAATGTTGAACAACAGATTCTTTTTTCAGAAACAGATCCAAAACCAATCTTCCAGTCTGGCTAAAATTAGTTCAGCATCCTGAGTAATTTGAGCAGGACTTCAATCATTTTCTTCAAAAATTCTTTTCAGAATAGCTATGCCCACGGTTCTCAACCTGGGGGGCGCAAGCTGCTGAAAAGTGGGCCGCAAAGGCGGTCATTTTCTCATATCTCATATAGGTATTAGTGGCTAAGGGGGGCGCGCGGACGTACCTTTATTCGTCTGGGGGGTCGTCACAAGTAAAAGGTTGAGAAACGCTGAGCTATGCCTTTAACCACTGTATTTTATTGACACCATTCTGTTCACAAAAGCATCATCCTCAAACCACTGTATTTTTCGAAATTATGTTTTTCTGCACAATGGGAGATTTCCCCCTTGCACGAGATGCACTGCCATAACACTCATCATCTCCAACAGGTATGTCAGGGACAATAATTTTTGTTGGTCCTGGTCCTGTGTCTGGGAGTCGCAAGAATTCATTGGCTTTTGTTGCTGGGCCTGGATAAGATATTGTACGCTTTGCCACCTTCTTGCTGTCACCTTGGGTAGGTAAGCGGAAACATGACTTGCGAAGAAACATGCGCGCATTGCCCGTGGCAGGCCGTGAAGCACCTGGGTCCATCAAACCATTCAGATGTGCAGCATAACCATCAGATATAATCTGAAAAATATGATGTCAATCAATGTTGATGGTCAGATAAACGAAAGAAACATTCAGACTTTGCGGGTGACAGATAAAGAAACCCAAGGTTTTCAGGTCTTCTGCATTATGCACCTCTCTTATCACCAAAATGCATTTGTACACAATTATGATGATTGCAGGAAAATGCCTCAGTATGTGTATGACCATATGGCCAAGCTGAAGTGTACATAAATGCAAGCACATGGTTTGATTAGGCAGAAAAGATAAATATGTGAAAATTTTCCCTTTGTAACAGACCTGTCAACATCTTGACCAAAATCTACATTTGTTGAAGTATAGAGATTAATGGAAATAAAATACACATAAACAGAAAATTGTAATGAATCTTTTATTGTGTGATGTTTGCGGGACACCCTTGACCATCATCCAAAGCATGATTAAAAATAAACAGTTAATTCTTTTGTTATCTTTCTTAAGGCTCTTCTTAACTGGACAAACAAGGACAAATATTTGATCGAGTCTTGCAGAGTTTTTACATGATGGTTATATGAAAACTCTGCCAAACTTGGACAAATATTTGTCAATATTCTTCTGATTAAGAATGCCTTCTAGTCATACCTGTGCTTGAGAGTACTGTTTCTTGGATGCCTTGCCTACAATAAAGATCTGCTGAGCTTGAAGCCCAAGTTCCCGATAGATATTGACATCTTTGCTAGAACCATAGGCAGCCACATAGTCAACTCTGGCCTACAACACACATCACAGCACATGACAATAAATCATGTTTTAAATTCCAGGAAATGCTCACATCAGGATCCCTTTGAGAAAAGAGAATAAACTTGTAATTTTAAGGTTGACTCAATTGTGGCTTTATGCATAAAAATCAAGACTGAGTTGAAAGAGAAAAAAAAGTGAAAGTGATGGGTGTCAACATCTAGTAATGGTGGAGGCAAAGAACTAATGGTATTTCACTATAAAGGCATGAGGAAGGCCCTCTTTTACTGCTTTTTTTCTGATGCTCACCATGCTCACGACATCCCTTTCCCTTTTTTTTTCCTTGGGCAGGAATGTTTTTGCCAAAGAGAGATAATTACAACCTCTATTTCCTTTAGATGTCACAGCTTACCTCTGTCTGAAGGTTTTTAAGGTAGAGGAACTTTTGTCTAAGTGGATCCTTTGACAGCCCATCCATAAAAGCAACCATGCCATGTGGGAAGTTATGCTGAGCTAACCATGCTACAACCTTCTTATGCTGCATATCTGGACGTGCAGAGACATACAGGATGAGATAGCCCAGATCCTGCCAGTGTCTTGAAAAAAAAGAGTAAATATGGCCTTTGCAAGATGTAAGGAACATCATAAAAATAACTACAAACTGATAAAAAAAGCCCATGTAAAGACTGGCTACAAATGTATAAACGCTTAGAGCAAAACTCTTCTTTTCACTGTAATGTTTTCAAATTGTGCTTAATGGAAATGAATCAGTTAACCTTCCATATGATGTGTACTTGGCTGTTAAAACCATGTAATAAATTGATGGTGAACCATACTTAAACAGCACATTTTTTTTAGATCTGCTTGAATCAAAGTATAAAAAAAGGAAAGACAGGTTTGATCTTGGGTGCCTAAGATTATGCTACATTAACTCATTCCTACCTGACTACATCAACAGCCCCAGGGCGCACCTTGGGGTCTTTCCCCATGATGCTGACACTGGCCGTAAATGACCCATCAATGCTGAACACAACTGTCTCCGTCTTTGGCGGAAGCACTGCCAGGAAAAAGTCCACTGATGTGTGATCTCCTCTGCAACAAAACATGGCTGGCTAGTGAGGCACTCATTCACTGACAGTTTACATTTACTGTGCAAAAGTCTGGTCTTCTTGTCCAGTGAAACAGTTGCAAGACTCTTTCAAAATATGTGGATCATGAATGTATGCTTAGTCTTGTCTTTAGCACCTTTCACAGGTCTCAACCAGCCCGTTGCTGACAGCAGCAGAAACTGTTTTTTTTCTGAATGAGTGTGAGCACATTTTACTGTATCTAAAATGCTACAAAAAGTAGCTATCATAGAATGAATTTTGTTTCAAATTTTCTTTAAAAACATCAACGTAAGATCAAACAATTTTGTATTCTGGTGGTCTCTTGGATTCATCTGCGGGTCTATGATTACCTCCCTTGGGTTGATAACCATGAGGGCCCAATCATGCAGTGACGATGTTTGACTAGTGATTACAAAATGGGCGCTGTCTTATAGTAGCAGCTACTTCAGGTTCTAAATTTCATTCCTAGTAGCAATATAAATTTTGTTCCATTCTCAATTTTATATTTTATGTCTTAAGAGAAAATTCCTATTTTTCACCCTCACTAATAATGCAAATAAATTCTTGTTTTACTTATCTGAATCCTGATTGTTCATGTTAAAACTTACAAGAAGATATATTTTGAGTGCAGAAAGAGACCAAGCAACACCCTCCATTCTGGAAATAAAGTATCAACTGGCTGATTCTAACTACTTTACCATCCACAGCTCTTCCTATTAGAAGTATGAACACACACTTGATCAGAACTCACTTGACAACACACTTGACAGGATACATGCCCTGACTTAACCGCTTGTCTGCAGGGATGGTAAAGGTCAGTTTGCCATGGCCATCTGTCACTTCTGTGCCTAGGTGTACCCAGTCTCCTGATGGTGGCTGCAGCATGACATTGATGTCGACCTGCGCAAATATGGAATCTACTGCAGAGGTTGTAACAAAATCACCTCAAAATGTCTTTAATCTACAGAAAGATCTGTGGATTTAATAATTCAAAGTGACAGCATACCAAATTGTGGTGAGACTGCCAGAAGCCAACTTTGTTTTCTTCTCACCTGTACATCCTGTGACTGTTTCTTGTGATGTGCACTGAACATTAAATCCCTAGCCTCCTGCCAAGTCTTACCTTTTCCCCAGACAAGGATGCGATGTCCAGGGAACCGTACATGAACCGTGCCATCAGCGTCTGTGTCATGTCCTCCAACACTATCACATCATTGGCTCTGTGATTCTGCTGGAGGTTCTAAGAAATACAACACAGTTCTCCAACTTCAATACAAACAATTTACCTGCAGCATTTGGTACATTTACACTGCATATGCTTTTCTCATCTTAGTTAAAACAATGCCTCTGTTAGAAGCAAACAATAAACATAATGAAAGTATTAACATACTCTGACTTTGATGGTAGTCCGTCGCCTTAGCCATTTTTCTCTTGGCTCCTTGATCTTGAAGGAGGCAGTTCGCATGATATCCCTCTCTGTGCTCTCATACATTGCAGCATCATAACGAAACACCTTAAAAAAGGAGATGATCACATAAGCTTAGTTAGTTTATACATGACTTTTTTTGTTTTTTTTATGGACCAAAGACTATGTACACAAAATAAACACACCAAATTAAACTGATTGGTAAAGCAAAAAAAAAAAAAAAAAGATGTGGGTCTACAAAAATAATTTTCCAGACAGCTTGTCTGTCACAGTGTTCTATTTAGGTTTTATATGACTCAAAACATATCAGTAAACACGAGGAGGGGGAATTGGTGTTTTACAAGGATATATCACATCAAGGAAGGCAGCCCTGTAAACAGATGCTACATGCAGATAAAAAACAGCGTGCCTGAGACAAGAGCTTAACCCAGGACAGCCAACCTTCACCGATGAAATAAAGAACATACTCCCAATTTTGCTAAACAGTATGCTACAACATGGGTACAAAATACCGCTAAAGAATAGTAGAAATCTGACTTTCTTTACAATAGAAGAGATTTAGGAGTGGTTACCTGTCGCAAAATAAAAGCAACAGTGTCTGTTGACTCCCAGAAGCTAGAGTGAAAAAGTGGTGCCAAAGCACTTGCTGGGAATGAATGAAGAACTTCTGGGCAGTAGAGTAGATAGTCTACTCGTTTATTACCCCACCATCGTTCTGTGACTGGAACACAAAATATTATATTTTCAACAAAGTTGTAATATTTTACTCAATATCTCTGCATAGGTATCTATTCTTAAATTTGAGATGTAAATTAGAGTACAAGAGCAGCAGTGTCCTTATGTTGTCACTGAAATTGCTGAGAAATGAAGCAGAACCAACCCCCTGTGATTGCCGTCACAGTGTTCTCTCCAACACCAGATGAAGTTGAGTTGACACTAGAAGTGCTGGACTGGCGTTGCAGTTGAGAAGCACCTGGTGACACAGAGGGGCGCTGGCTGTCAGCAAATGTCTTCAGATTCTGCTGGACTGTCTCCACTGAAATAAAATCACCTGTCAAATGAGATTACGTATGGTGCCATAACAAACCAAAAGTAACTATGAATGCTTTCTCAAAGAATGAGGACTTAGAAAAACAAAGAAGCTCCGAAAAAGAATGTGTATACTTAAAAAAAACTGCTTAAGAATTAAAAATATTTATGAACACTCAAACTTGGAATAAGCTTCCCAAAAATTATTAGAAAAAAAAAGCAGAAAATACAAACACACATAGCTGCACAAAGCTATATGTATCAACATGTATGAACACAGATAGCACAAACATCACCTACCAACATGAATGGACTCGCCATCTCCAAGAGGAAATTTGTTGTATCGACAAATCTTGACAGGTGGGATGTATTTAAAATTGTCATGCAACAGTGGCTCCACGCGCACAGCCAAGGGATCATTGGAGTGAAAGAGATTGTATACTTGAAGGGTGGCAGGGCGAACTGGAGGACCTACATAAAATTAAAAAAGATCCAGTGCTCATGTGGTTAAAAAGTATTTTTTTCAAAACTTACAACTTAACAATGCTCTTTTTGGGTTTTCAGCTGCTTTTGGAAGAGGTGGACACTGACACTGACAACAGTAAACAAGTTCTGCTTATGCCTGTCAGTGTTCAGCCAATATTTTTCTACATGCACAAAGATGGTTCTGCAGCTATGACTGTTAATTTGAAAATATTGCTTTCACCTCTAAAAAAGGAATTAATCCTCCTTTGGATAACTTAGGGATAGTTTAAAGGCTGAAGCATTGAAGAATATTCATTTCTTTGACTTCTGTCTCTTAATACCTGTTATTTGTAGCTTTGGAATAGTTAAACCTAGGCATCTCTCCTATTGCCATATCACCATTCAAAGCTCTTAAAAAATTCCAGTGGTGTGCAATTTTGTTTTCTCCTAATGACTGGGTACAACTCAATGCATGATACTATTTCTCTAAATCTGAGTGGACACATGCCTACAAATTATGCACAGATGAGGTCAACAACACTGAAATCAAGATTGTACGTAAGATTGTGCATGGTTATGTTTATAGTCTTGTGTTTCAAGAATGGAAGGGAAATATTCACCAGATAACCAATATTTGGGAAAAGGTATCTTGTACTGAACTTTACCATCATAAGAAAATTGCATCTCACTAGACAGCATGAAGTATTCCACTAATGTATATGGCTTCAAGTTAACATGAAAACAATCAGGCAGTGTTCTTTTAAATTTGCACTTACAGTTTCTATCTTCCCCTGTGAAAAGCCTTCTGTAGGCAAGCACCAGCCCAAGTGGCGAGCCAAACATGAAGAAATCTGACACCTCGAAGTCAAAACGAGGAAAATTGCTCTCATAGTTGCTGCCAGAACTAGTACGTCGTGATGGGCCCCGATCACTGCAACTGGCACTCAGTCGAGCAGAGTTTCGATGTGATGATTGCTTTCCCGAGTTGCTTCGGCTGAGGTCCACCGCCTGAGCTGTGGGATCACCTTTGCTTGGCACATTCTTCAGACGCATCTCTAGAGGCCCAGGTGGGTCCTTCTGCTTGACCTCAGGGTCACTTGGATTTAGTTCATTTGAGACAGAGGTGGGGAATTTGGGACTTGCTGGCTTGATGACATCATCTGGGAAATCCCCATCAATGCTTTCGTGGCTGCCAAAGCGGCTTCCACCACGCATAAAGGGTGAGTGAGCCCGGGTAAGTGCATCATAAGAAAGCATAGCACCAGTGGAGTCTCCAAGGATGCAAACCTATAAGAAAAAAACAAAGCAGCAGAAACAACAAAATTACAAAATATCAAAAAGTTATTCATAGTTGGCCATATACTTTCTGTCCCTTACACAATCTGTAGATCTTACCTTTAGTTGACTTTTTAAGGGTTACAAAATAATAATAATAATGGTCTTTCTCTCTCTCTCTCACATAGCATGTGAGAGAGTAAAAGGTTGATGAGAGGAATGGGAGGAGGAATCGGTGTTTTACACTGAACCAGCAACTAAGGCTATGTCACGGTAAAGCAGTCAGCCCTGTAAACAGATGCCACATGCAGAGAAAAAACAGCATGCCAAGGATGAGATCTAAACCCTGGACAGCCAATCCTCACTGTATTGGTGACAGGCGTTAAACATTGTGCCACAGGACTGCTCTGATGAGTGTGAAGAATGAAAAAAAAAAAAAAAGAGAAACTAGTCACATCACACATATATAAAAACAGATTATTTCTGAGGTGAAACTATCTAAAACTCCAAATTAAAGAAAGAAAATCCAAGAAAACTCCTCAAAACAGCACCTTCCCCAACAAAAAGACTAGGAAAAATAAAAAAAAAAAATAAAACAGAAAACTCCTCAAGAAACAAAAAGAAGAAAAGTATAAAGAAAGAAAGATCCTGATAGTTTAAACTTATTAAACCAGGCACTAACACAAAGGTCATTCACCTGTCCAGTGAAACCTCTTCCTTCAGGAGAATTGAGAAACTCATGGTAAACAGAGTTGGCACGGCTAATAGTTGTGTTAACATGATCCTGGTACTCCGCACTGGATGAGGCAAACAAAGCAATGGCTCCCAGAGGCACAAAGTCCTGCATACCAGCAAGATTTCCATCTTCAACAGCACGACAGTCATAGCTGAACGGAGACAAGCTGAGGAAAGAATGGAAACAACATTGTGGCTGCATTTGCAGTGTATATATTTTTTCATTTGAAACGATGTGCACATATATAAAGTTGCATGCATGGAATTTCTCTTAACGTAAGTAAAGGTATATGAAGATGAATGGAAGAAATGAGCAAAGGCTGCATTTTAAATGGGCGGTCCTCCCAGTTTAAACCTGGTTCATGAGGATCAGTGATTAAGTTTGATCCAAATTTGTTTTAACAATGGAAGAATGGCTTTCCAAACTATGGTTCAGAATAGGTGCAGAAAATGAAGAAAAGTTTTCACAACATGCTATGAGAACCTTTGTCTGCTGGTTGATTCTTACAGATGATTTCTTGTTTTAAGACTAAGAAAACTTCAACTACAGACTTAGGCAAATTAAGAAATGGAGCACAGATTAGTGATAAACACAAAACCAGTTCATGTTAATATAGCTTTTAGTTAGGACAAACATTTGACTGCCTGAAGCAGGTTCAGACTTGAAAAGATCTCCAAATTAAGACACTAGCTAAGGAGTAAACAAGGAGTATGTAGCTGACAACAGTGCACTGTATGTCAATTATCCATACTAAAGGAAATCATCTGAAATCCAAAAGAATCTGACAAGACTGACAGAAATCCTGCATACCTAACATGGAAAAAGCATGACTGCATTAGAGTAGTTTTATTTTTCACCAGATGTCACTACAAGAACTAAACTCTAAGGTCAAGATCACAAAGGTGGAACAGCAATCAAATGAAGGAGTGACTATCTGATGCAGACCCATAGCTGCAGCTTTCTTCTTACCTGGACAGAATGTTGAGGGTGTTGGTGCAGACATGGGGGCAAGGGACCAGGCGGAAGGCCAGATGGTTGGCTGCCAGGTGATAGTGTGACTGTACGACTGTATCAAAGGTGGACACCAATGTCCCAAAGTCGCTTCGTTTGGAGACACTGCCCTGTGTTGACTCCAGAATGTTACCTGAAGTGCCATAACAATGAAAAAAAAAAAGATTAAGAAAGATTACTGGCCTGAGTGCTACTTTGTTACTTGCATCTACGCCAGCGAGAAAAGAATTCTGAAGATCAATGATGAACAATGCAAGTCCTAAGAAGTGTAGTTGTCCCACTTTGCCTGTAAAGCACTCCATTGGGTTGGAGTTGATAATAAGCATGTAATAAGCTCCACTTGGTTGGAAATGATTTCTTTAAGTGACACTCTGCACTATCACAAACAAAACGGAAGCTCAAGTTGAGGCCTTCAGTCAATCTCAGTGGTCTCAGATTAGTGGAACCTATCCTGGGACTATATTTTTAGACCTGTTTCTAGCATGGGATAAACTTTGACAATCTTCCCAGGTTCTCATGGCTACAGCCATTACCAATTATCTTATATTAACTGATTTAAACTGACGGAGGATTATTTTTGGTGCTAATGATTGCTAATAAACTGCACACCTCCGTGAAGAACAAGAAACAGGACTTTAATGGGGCAAACATCAGCTGAGGATGGCAGTGAATCTGAACCAGTAGGGGGCAGCGAGTGGTCAACACTGTACATTTGTCGGAAAATCTCCACACGCCGGTCGAAGGATGAATCTGTAAGAAAGATCAGAATCAAATGTAACAAATGCAGAAACTGTTGCTGGAATCTAATTTTTTGGTGAAACCTTCGCTTAAATCTCTCTCAATTACACAAGCTATTATACTGGGGCAGCATGCACAGGCATGTGCACACGAGCACACACATGCCCACATGTATTTAAACACCTCACCAATTGCCTACTGGAAAATAAAATCATTCTTTCTCCTGCCCAAGACAAAAGATATGAAAGCAGCACAAATTTCAATTTACTTTAGTGGGAGACTGGTGTACATGGTAGCTACCATCTCACCTTCTGTGCTTCCTGTACTGGAGACTGGTGACATGGCATCACAGTACTCCTCGCCACTGGTCACCATCTCCATAGAGCTCGTTCGCACCAGTGAACCAGCTTCTTCCATCTTTTCACACTCACCCTCGACATCTTCTGAAATAGTTGGGAGTAAAGGTATCAACTTCCACCCCTCTCCACTGTCATATAGGTCCATGGCAGGACTGCTCAACGGAGTCTTTTGTTTTTTAATTTGTATTTTATCATTCACTTCCTCCTTGTCTGGCAAAGTCTTAAAATTGTGATGCAAAGAAAACTAAAGTTCATCTTGAGAGGAAGAGGCAAAATCACATAAATGAAGACTGTTCACAAAAATTAGGAAGCTGTTGAGGAGTTGAAGTGTTTTTGTTTTTTGAAAAGTGCTTCAGTTGTGCATTCTCTATCATGAAGGACAACAAATTTTGAAACCCAAACAATGACGCTCATCTTCTACCTATAGCAATCTGAAAGCTGCTAGCATCTGTGTCAATATTTGTTAATCCTCTCAGTGTGTCTAGTCATTTACAACTCTAAATATTCTCTGACACTCTGCTGTCTCAAGGATGTCCTGCCAAAGACTAATTCAGGAAATCAGGCTGAAGCCACGTGAACTTTTAGCATTTTTACACTGACCTAGTCTTTCACATCTTATCTATAGCCACAATGCACATTCTCCCAGATGCCCAAACTGGCCAGACATACACCAATGTTATAAAATATTGATTATATTCTGTCTCTTGTGTGTCTTGTGGTTCATAAAAATTATCTGGGACACCCAAACTAATACTTCCCATTCCTTCTTTTGTAAACAATGCATGCTGCATAGAACTGAGCCTTCTTATTATTCCTAGTTAGTCCATGTCTAATATGCTTTATAGAATTATGTCTTCTGCATTCATGAGTGCAATCTTCTCTTAGAGGCTGAAAGCTCCTTTTTGTTCCTGATGCTAGGTCATAAATAGTAAACAGTTAAGCCACAATGACAGAAAACCTCACAAAATCCGCACTCAAAATATTATAAACGCAAAGATTTCTTGTAGCCATTTTCCAGGTTCAAAATAACATGATTCTTTGAAGGAAAGAAAAACCAACAACAATAAAGGACCATTCATGCTGAATGAAAAACATAAATATGTCTGCTGCTTTTGTGAACACATGCAGAAGAACATACTCCAGCATCAAGGTAAAGTCCATCCAAAAATATGTGATCTTCAAACAAAGTCCACCAATGTCATGACTGCAAGAAACAGCCTACACTCTCCAAGTGCATAATCTGTGTCAGCTGAAGCACATAACCTTTCCTCCAGCAAAAGTTTGCACTTTGCAGAGGAAAAGCAGCCTTTTCCCATGCCTTTTGCACATTTTCAACCTGCCACAACTGTTTCCCCATCTTGGGCCAACTAAATATGGATTGAATGCAGGCTGACATTGGTCCGTGCAGTCGATATTCTGGGGGCGGGGGCTGGGGGCGAGTGGGGAGGACAGCCAGGAGCCTATCACTGCAGCATGACCTCCTACAATAAGATGTCACGTCAATGCTCTGGACAAGAGCTTCAGTGCTAGTTTTTGAGCAGCAAAGGAGAGCCTTTCTTTCTTTCTCTCTCTCTGGCTTCTTTCCAGCAAGTAAGTGAAAAAAAATCTATACTTTGTACAGCTGCGGTCCGTAAGGTCCAAAGATGTTTCTCCTTCAGACTAATTTTCTTCTCTATATTCATGTATAATTTCTCAATAAACACATCTTCAAGAATATTTATGAAGGTGTGCAATCAGTCTTAAAGAATGTGACAACACTTAACAAAACCAAACAATACTGTTAACATTCCACCCAAAGGACATAAGTACACAAGCTGTAGCAAGATGATAGGAATGGGTCTGAGACAATACCAAAACTGAACATTCAGCAGTTTCTGACTCTTGATGCCTTCTTCACCCTACAACGAAGCCATCTTGTGAACGTTCATGTTTTATGAGGTCTAGTGGACTGCTCGGAGCAGCCTACTGGCTTCTCTATTTCTCTCTTGGCACCCCAAAGTGCAAAAGAAAGTAGTCATTCTACAGGCATATAAATGTTCAGCAGCTGCACCTTCTCATCAAGGAGAAGTAAAACATTGCCTGGACTTGCTCACACAAGCTGTGGTTGCAGGCTGCAGACAACTTCATTGATCAAAGTCAGCCTGTGATTTTATGCTTGCAGCCGATTTCTCTGTGAAATATCACTATCCATAAATCTTGAGATGTAAGCAGCATCCTGCACAGGCTCTCAGTCTCTGGGGATAAAGGGCTGGAACAGGGAGTGGGTGGTGAAAGATCCTTGGAGTGAGGTAAGGCGGGGGTTGGGATAGTTTTAAGGACATGATTTCTCCAGGCAACGAGTCTCGACTGTTCCCTGGATTTTGGCTGAACATCAAACGATTCCACAGCTTTAATCGAGCCTTTGCCTTCTCAAGCACCTTCCTAATGATTTGAAAATCATTGACCACTAAGTTCTGGTTGCCAGTTGCCAGTGGTTTGAAAGGGCTGGCAGAGTGGTACATGCATAGCTGGGTGGGGCAAATTTTTTTTAGGGGACAAAGAAAAAAGTCCATACAATGATGGAGTGAAGAGAACCAGCTGATGGGTCTACTAGATGGCATCTGAATTTTTTTGCCGGGCGGGATGGGCTGGGGGCACAATTAGGCATTAGTGTTGGGACTGGTCACCCTATTACCTTCAAAAACTGGTCACCCATTTACCTTCTTGTACAGTTTTGTAACTTCAGTGTTTTATTTTGTAGCTGTTTTTTTTTGTTTTTTTTTGACAGAGCATGAACCATCTGCAATGAGTTAAACTACTTCATAACAGCAGAAAGTTCACCAATGGCAAATTCTATCAAGCTTGCAAGGAATAAATCAGGTCATAGGTGAACTACAAACTATTTCATGTCTAAATTCCATGAAGAGTTCATGTATATCTTCAGGGCTGTTTCCTAAAGTAAGTCTTTAGACATCACCCACTGTCTAATCTGCAGAGTTTGAGTCTAGAAGTTTATTCCTTCCTACTTATTGCTATCCAGTTCTCTCATCAATCCATGTAAAAGGGCCTTCATACTCATGGCATCAAAGTTTGACTCTCATACATGACTTACATGAATGAGGACTAGAGTAAGGAGACAATCATGTCTATGTGAGCACTGATGGGGAGCTACAAAGGATGAGAAAACAATAACGAATATCATTATTATGAGAGGTGTAACTGCTTGAGCTACTTACCAATTCTCATGGCATTACAATGCAATATGCATCATTTCTACAAAAAATGTCATAATAAAATCATTAACAGGCTAAGGTAATTAAAATTTTTAAAAAAGTGTTGCCACGTCAAAAATACTGGATGGAAATGGAACTTTTTTCACTCAGTAACTGGAAGAACAAACTATGTTTCCTGCAGACTAGGAACAACTGGATCTCTGTAAAAAAAACCTTTGCTCTCCTGAATCCAAATCAATAAATTTGGCTGATGGAAAAGTTGATGGGAGAGGAGAATAAAATCCATGGAAAGGTCATAGATGCAAAGGATACTTTGATGTTGTATTATTGTCAGAAGTATTTTACATTAATTACTCAACATATTTCTGTTACTATCTTTGACACTTTGAACACCTATTTACCTACTGTAAAAATGTCCAGTAATAAATGGTGTTGAGCATCACACTAGTCACTGCCTTGCACAACGTGAACAGTACACACCAGATCTCAAACATACAGTGAAACGACATACAAAATTAATGGATCTTGGTAATTTCTCATACAAGCTAGCAAGTACTTAGGCAATAACTGAAATACTTTAATACACGAGTTCACCCTTCACAAGAAGCTGTGAGTTATGATCAGTAACTAATGGCTGCTTGCAGCCAGAAAACATCTGCATCAACAGTTGTGTGTGGTCAGCACAGATGCCTGCTCAAGAAATGCAAACGCACCAAAATTTTGGAAGAAGGATTTTACATGCAGAGTGATGAACCCTTAGGTTCTCCAGAAATAATTGCATACAAGAAGAAAAATAAGAACCACAAAAAAAAAAAAAAAAATCCTCTCCCAAAAGTCTATATACATAGTCACCATCTTGTGCTAACATTTATTCTTTAGCCAACAGAAGCTGGTAATAAGAATGTCACTGGTCACACATTAGTCTCTTGTTTACCTTGAGCATCAAAGTATTCTTCATCTGAGCTGGACTCCTGTAGCTGCTCCAGACTCTCCAGCCTCCATTCGTTTACTTCTTTGCTGGCTCCTGCAACACAAAAATGTAGACTATTCAAGGCCACCTGTTCCTTGAAGAGACCAAACAGGCTAACCTTGCACAGAAGTTTCTGGCAGTGAAGTTAAAAAACAAAAAAAACAAAAAATAAGGGGTGTGATTCTTCTATTCATTTGAGAAAGTTTTATCAAGAAACAAAAATTGTGTAGTGGACTTAACATCTATATGTACATATGTTTCTTTGTCAAGAAAAAAAAATGAAAACCTTCTGATGAATATGGAAAGATACAACTAGAAAACGCCAGTGAATTTAGAGCCACAGGGAACAAGTGATGAAGAAAGAAATATTGTGACATGAAAAATACAAATGCACAAGCACAAGATTTCATGCTTATATTGCATAAATAAGCATGGTAAAAGTTTCATTAGGAAAATGTTAAATGAAAACAATGCACAAACCAATAGCAATTTGAAGCAATAAATCCATGCTTTTCAGAAACATTCCTTTATTCTTTGCCGAAGAATTGCAGATCTGTGAGATTTTGCACTTCTCAGTTCTCAGAATCTCTGAGGCAGTAAGCAAGGTCTCTCTATTCACACAATTTCATTGTGCAGAAGGTTTCTTTTTTTTGTTTTTGTTTCCTGAGAAATATTAACTTGATGCACACAGACTGCAATCAGTGGACCAACTAGCGAACACCGTGTTACACTTCTCTTGTGGAAAAGCCACATAACATTACAAGACATATACCTGATGCTTGTTCAAGTTCTCAAAAGAATCTGAGGAATTCGGATTTTTCTGACTGCAGCCAAAAAATGTTTTATTTGGTGTTAACCCACTTTCAACAATCTTGCCTCTGTGGTTATCCTGCTGTGCTGAAACTTAGGCGTTACGACTGCAGAGAGAGAAAGAGAGCCAGTGTGTGTGTGTCCGCCCCCCAAGAGAAATAAATGCACAGAAGCAGGAGTCAAAGAGTGATCACAGGTTTGGGAAAAAAACCCAGGTGGAAAGAACAGTTCCCTAAACACCCGAAAGAATGATAAAAAGCCAGGAGACAGCTGAGTGAGACACTTTACATTAAAAATTGTTCAGCATCACAAGCAGCAAGAAATGCATGTGCAGTGATCCAATCACAGCTTATGTGATAAAAATATATAGTTTATTATTTTTTTTCTTTTTAACAGGCCTGAATGCCTTTGAAGGATCCAAATGTTTTGTTCTAAAAATCATGCACATGCACATGCATGTATGTAATGTGCTGTGCTATTCTAGCAAAGACTTCTAAAATTTTGTTTCCTCCTAAAACCATTGAAAGGAAAAAGACATTTTAGAAATGAAGTTTAAAAATAAAATAATCAATCAAAAATACCTTAATCTTCAACCCAATTTGTGCCTACATCAAAGCTTGAATAAAAAAGACTGTTACACACCTGGCTATCCTCACTGCCCAGTGACTATGGAAAAAAAATCATGCGCTTGGATGCTTGTGTGTGTGTATTGCTGCACTCATGCACTTCCATGATATGTTACATGCATGTATATAGCTCTTGTAATAAATGCCAAAAATAAACTAGCATCTCTATTTCAGAAACTCTTTTTTTCACATGCACCATTTGTCAGTTGTTCTGACAAGTATATCAATAAAAAGACATGTTTTGATGAAATTCTGGCAGAGAAATATAGCAGGTATATATCTTGCTATAATCTAAAAGTGCCTCAAATACACATCTTTTTCAAGATCAGGGAGATGCATAAAATTTTTTTTTAAAGTCTACTTATAGTTAGAGAAAATTCATCAAGTTACACTGCTTTTAAATAATCAATAATGTCTTCATTTCTCCCTGAACCAAACTCCCACCCCCCTATAACAAACTGATCTAATCCTAACATTTTATTGTATTGTTAAACTTTCCTTCATACATATAATTTTGCAGCTCTGAGCTATTTTTCCTTATTTATCAGAATACCTAGTTGCATCTTTCAGTGAAATTATGTAAGCAACAACCAGTAAGTCCAGAATTCCAGCACATCTGTAAGTGATTTCCAGTGAAACATTGTCATACAAATGAGCACAAAGTTCTTGGTGAAGAACCTCTTTTGGCACAAACCGACTCCAAGGCACACACTTAACTCCAGCTCATACTCTCTCCATACCCTGTCGCATTCACTTTCTCTGCACCACCTGCAAGGAAGCTGGGGCACCAATGTACACAAATTTTGAGAGAAGCTGATTTGGCTTAGAAGGGAGCAAAACTCATGACCAGCTGCAGTGAGGCAGCCTTTTTCCCCCAAAAGATGGCTGGTAAAGTTTGCGATAAGCCTGAACCATGAATAGACTGCAATGTAATTTCAGAACACTTCCACTGGCAGCTCTGCATGATAACAGCGGCCCATTGCCTGGCACTTGTTTAAGGGTTTGATTTATGGACTTTGTTACCTGGCAAAGGGGACCTTAATTCTCCAGTACACCATGTGATTAAAAAAACACTTGTTCCAGTAAAAAAGACACCTAACATTAACTTTCACTTTGAGGAAAAATTGTCAGGTATTTTATTTCAAAAAAGTTGCCTAATGGGCTAGAGTTTTGGTTTCTTTTTTTTCTTTTGTGAGGCACTTTGAGGAATTTTTTCCTCTGCTTGTTTATTTAGGCAAAGCTCTGCTGAATGTGCTACCATTGTAAAATAGCCAGACTGCTTTCAGACTGCGAGCATCACCACTTCTATCAAATTTAAGTTACTGGATGAAAGCACTATTACATGAAAGCAAAAAAGAAAGATCACACACTGAATTTAAATGCTATCGAGAATTTGCCTCGGATGGGGGCCAATAAACGAAATAACACAATAAAAACTACTCTTCCGACAAAAATACATCTGAAGAGATCAAAACAGTTATGTGCGATAAAATCACGACACAAGTTTACAATTTTTGCTGCAAGTCAACAGCCCAGGTGCTTATGAGACCAGCAGAGACAAGTATATCCATAACGGAAATCCTGAGACTGTACTGCACAAAATGCCTTTCTAAAAGTGGCAAGGTTACTGTTTAAAGATGATCTTATTGGGAAATTATTTTCAGATGATAAGGTTTATTTATTAAAAGATTCCAATTTCTCAAATCTGAGTAAATAAAACTTATTTATTCATGACATACATGACCCTTGAATTCTTACCTGCATTTTGGTAACAGGTCAAGACTTCATTTTTTCTGTTGCTACAAAGGTAGACTCACTTTTTCAGAAACATGCAACATATGTTCATAATTGGATTTTGTAGTCAGTAGACCTCAGAAGTTAAAATTTAGGTCAATCCACCTCTGATTCTTCCTTTTTTCTTCCCACCCAACCCCCTACTCAACACCCCCCCTCCAAAAAAAAGTCATAACGCATGTTTGTAATCAGCAACCAAAATCATCATACGATGTTTGCATTTTGATATAGAAAATTGCATAAATTCTTGTTCCGATGTTAGATTTCCTATCTGCCACAGCAATTGCCTAAAACGCCAAGTGCATGGCAAATGACCAACTTTATTAATCCCAATAAGCAATTATAAACATGGAAGTGTGCTCTTATGAAAAAAAGAAAAAAAACCAGAACAAGTTCTAGTGACAAGATGAGGCAGTAGTGCGTCATAGCAAAATCACACACACATAACCTACACATACATCTAAAACCATTCATACGACACATCTGGGACATCACACACCCATACTCACAACTACAACCAGCATTTCATCTGCTGCTGAGCAGCTGGACTGATGAAGGCACAGAATTTCAAATGCTTATTACATTTGCATACAGACTTAGTGTAACATTTGCCTGGATTCAGCAAAACAAATTCTTCTGCTAGGACATGTTCCAGCATAGACAGGAAGATACAGTGTTAACTTATGGGGGCTCAAATAAAATTCTGGAAAGTTTGGGGAGCTAATGATGACTTTTAAACTTTACAAGTACTGAATGCAATAAAACTGTTTTGACTCTTCTTGCTATATAAGTGGAAGAGAATCCATATGATGACTTAACTGCATAGCTTTTAAACTTGCTTCCGTCAGAATGTGCTGGAAAGCAAAAGTTACTTCTAATACATGCTGATGAACAATCATGACAAATTTGGCAGGCGCATGTAATATTTGTCCACAAGTGCAACAAGATCAAGCAGCAAATGTCTGTGATAGGTTGCTGAATAGACACTTACCTCCCCCTCCCTTTCCACTATGCATAAAAACTCCTACTAGAAAACAATGACAGCAACAAGAAAATTTAAATCCTTGTTGTAAAAAAAACAAACCCCCCAAAATCATTAAACTACAATTATACAGATCTTCACATTCATACTACTCATGTTTATAGCATTCCAAAGCTGTGTACTTCATGTTATTTCACTCAAAAAAAGAACAAGTAAAATCCTAATTTGATAAAAGTAATACCTGCTACAAGGCATACTTGCATGCCGAATTTCAAGCATTTTCATCAAGTATTACCCAAGATTTACAAGACAGTAGTTACGTCCCCTTAATTGTGTGCTTGACTTGAGTTACACTTTAATGATTAATATGACTCTTACCAGATGTCCTTGGTCTGTTGAAATTTTGTCTTGTATTTCTCCCACCATTTATGACAGTACTGGTGCTACTTCGGCTGCTGTCTATCGATGTGCTGCGGCTGTAAACAGAGTCTTTCTCCTGCGAATCTGCACTTCCCTCATGAGGTCTGGGTGTCTGGTCTACAAAATGGACCGAAGCCTCACCTTTTGAAGGCCTCTTTGCAGGAAATGAGGTTACCGAGTCTGTAGGGGTCGTTGCAGAAGGAGTAGCTTCCCCTTCTTGATCTTTTGCAGCAGCCATTTTTTCTGCTAGGTGAAGCTGTGTCTCACGTTCCAGACGCCGAATGTCATCAATAGAAAGTCCATGATATTCATCTTGCCAGCACCATGCCTGGCGGTGGGCACGCAGCATGGTTCTTCGCAGTGCTGTGTAGTCAAGAAAACACCCAAAACACATTCTACATGTATGTTATGAAAACTACCATTGGCAGAGTTAAAACTACACTGCTAAATTGCAAATACATAAACATAGCAACAGGCCAAGAAAACATCCAAAACATGTTCTACAAGCATGTTATGAAAACTACTCAAGTCAGTTGAAACGTTCTTTGCCCTACTGTACTATGGCTACTGTTCTATAGCTGAAGTTAAACAAGTTAAAAAAAACAAAACAAATGCGTATTTTTTGTAAGAACAGGTGGTGAGCTGCTGCATATATTATCCTTACAAAATTATGCTGTGGCTGCAAAAAGACATCAAACAGAAAACATTTAACAGGTTAAAACGGATCTGCATGGAAAGATGGGCAGTGTATTGCTTCGTCAATCTCTTTGAACCCTTTAAGCACTGCATATAAGTATCACAAAGACAATGGGTAGTAACTGAAGATTGTGAAGATGGCTGTGGGTGATATTTGCTTTTATTACTGCTACTCTCAGGTAAACATAAGACCAAGAAACCTATAAATTTTTGGAAAGGAGAAAACTTGAACTTTGCAATAAAAGTAATAAAAATTGCCCTCCCCGGGCTTTCCAGCAAAGCCAAAATCGTGGCTCATTGTGCTATAAGGGTTAAGGCCTTATTCACAAGCCACAAGTAGGTGAAGTGCTTGATTTGAAACACAGCGGTTCTGGTGGTTGGCAATCTACTTAATGTTGGCTGGATTCTATGGGGAAACACACACTTCTTTTCAGCAGAAATGTTATAGACAATGAAAGTGAAACGAGTGTATTTACATCTAGTTTTACTGACATTAGGCAGATAAGGAATCGGATGTGTGTGAATGAAAATGGATGTGTAATTACACACAAATGTTGGGATTTATTGGACCAGTTCATCTAACTCGTAGATTCTGCCTATTTACATATACCCAAGACATTAAAGTTCCAAAAAAAAAAAATTAAAGGGAAGAATAAATGGAGGTTTATGCTAGCACCTTCATCAAGATAAATGAACAAAATAATCACTGTTAGCAGAAAAGAAAGCCTTGTACAGCTGTCTGTACAACTAAATGAAGCTATAATTAAAGTTTACCAGAGTTGGTGGCTCAGTTAGTCAGAATGAGTAAGTGCTCCCTACAATTGAATTAACATAATCATTTGTTTTGCAGAAATCTACAACCTCCTTTTATCTAATAGTTCTTCTGCAGGAATACAACAAACAGAAAAAAACTGCCCTATTTCACTGACTCCAGGCAGAAAACCTAGCTCAGTAGAAAGCCAGAATTTTATAAGAAACACTTTATGCTGCTTTAAAAATATTATGTGTATCAGGCAGTAACATATAGGTCTTCTACGAATAAAAAAATTGGTGTTTCCAGTTATGTCTGATTCCGTTCTGTGGCTAAGCATGTATGCTACACTTAAAACTTAAAAACTTATATCAGGGAGAAAAAGCTATGGTGTCATAAAAGTTTTCACCCATCATGTGAACTGTTCATATGGTGAAACAAGTGTTTTGCTAACTGTACCGCCATCAATGCCTGGCCAGTACAATGAATTGCCACCAATTTCCACATAAGATGTTCATGAAATGTAAGCAAAACAGAGATCGAGGGTTTAGTCCCTTGACCTGTGTGGTCATTAAAAACCGAGATGGATGCAATTTTATTTGGTTCTGACTGGGTAAAGCTCAGTACAAGATAATGTCTCCCCCAAACTGGATACATATCAAGATATGTTGTCTGCAAACATCCCCCATGCACAGAAAGAGGTCAAAGCTGTGACCTCACAGTTGTACACAGATACACCTTATCAACATATGGCTCCAGCTTTCTCATTGGCTGAAACCTTTATAACACAAATGAAGATAGCCTAGTGATTAGATAGCCCAAAGACATAAACAACACAGTCCAATACCCAAGTGATGCAGCATACTTCTCCCATTGACCAAGCTGTGTAGTGGGTCCCTGACTTCACAGAAGGACTGCATGGTCATAGGACTACCTCTTTATTTGTTGTCATTTGAAAACAAAAACCACACCTAACTAGAGCTTTATGGAGAACATCAGGGAGATTTTTACTATAAAGCCACAACCATGAAGCAGCTAAAATATATGAGCGACAAAAAGTTTGCTCACCAACGTCATGTATAAAGCGCTCTATTTTGTTCTGCATGCCCCAGTACTTGAACTCAACCCGGCACAGCTTGTAAGCACACATTATAGCTTTTCCTTTTCGGTTTGAACCAGTGTAACTGTCTCTCCAGGATTCATCCAGAGGGCCACGACCAGTTTTGACAGAGCGAAATAACTTGGGATCTTCTTCCTTCTTGTAGTCGCCAGAAGGAATGGGATCACGGACAATGTCTATAATATCTACGAGAAGGAAGAAAAAAAACAAACAAACAAAATGCAGTAAACTATATGCAAGTGTACCAGTTCAAGTATTTGAGTGTGTAGTATATGTTTATGTGTGTGGAAGTCATGACAATGACTTTTGATCCTTGCAGAAAATGCACTCCATCAAAATTCATCAACAATAAAAACCCCAGAAATGTTTCTAATCACTTATCCACTCAAAACAAGTGATAAAAAGCCAGTCACTCATTCATTAATTGGACAACATGATGTTATGCACAAAACCTTTTCGTTCTGTAAAGGTTAGAGCTTACCGTTTACATGAAATATTTATGAAATTAAGCAAAAATGCTTCAATTTTAACCAAATGGGACAAAGACAAGCCTCAATGCACAAATGTTTCTCAATTTTGGTTAAAATGATAACCTGCCCAGCTGTTGGCCCTATGCAAACCACTGCCTGTAAGAACTGCTTTACTAGGTCACTGCATCTCAAGTTCTTCAGATGCTAATGGCACATAAGATCACTCACCAACTTGCCGCTGTTGCAGTTCAGACTTTTTCACCTCAAAGACATTTTCGGCTTCACAGCAGTCACTGAGGTAGCGTGTCTCAATCTCCAGTAGAAACTTCTCCACAAAAGGGCATCTGTAAACTGTTTTGGTGTAGGGGTATGCATTCCATGCCTCCTCCTCCACCCGTAAAGCTGACTTTGGAAGAATTGCACGGAACCATCCTATGGTGAAAAATGTTAACGATCTATGTCATTTGTATAATCAGATTTTCCACTGAATTTATAAAGCAGCAATAAGTGGTGGTCTTCATATAGTTCACAATAACTGGCATTGTTCCAAATGTCAAAATTCAGAACAGCTGCAAATGATTATCATGGGCCCATTTGGCTAAATCTGTTTCTCTACAATGATTATATGTGAGACTTCAAATATAAGGCCCATCAAAGAGTCTGCAAAGCATGAAGGTTTAAAACTAATAAACAGGATTCATTAACT
This sequence comes from Marisa cornuarietis, assembly GCA_004794655.1. Lineage (NCBI taxonomy): Eukaryota > Metazoa > Mollusca > Gastropoda > Architaenioglossa > Ampullariidae > Marisa > Marisa cornuarietis. The sequence continues at coordinate 1,771,850 of SMMW01000565.1, read as the reverse complement.
TTGGTGGTTTGCATAAATGGTCAACTTTTAAAGAAGCCTTCTCCTTAATAAAAATAACATTGACTCAGCAAACAAATCAGCTTTACAAAAGTCTGCTGGGTGTAAGGTTCCCTCCCCCTAAAATACCCTTATGTTCCCAACTCATGCTCACCTGATATATGTATTTGCTTTTATGGTAACACTATTGCAAACTCTTGAACATTTTAAAACTGATCACCTCTGCTTTCAAAGAAACTATTTCCCAGATGTAAACATTTGTTCATCAGTGTCACTCAACATCTCTGGCAATGTCTGAACCAGTAAAAAGTTTGCAGTTGCTTCATTTGCAACAGTTTTCTTACTTTTTGCTTTTCACACACTTCAGTCTGATATTTTAAATATTATTCAACACCAAAATATGCTGGCATTATGTCTGATTTTGATGTGCTCCCACACACATCTGTGCACAGTTGAAACATACAGAAGAACTAGATTTTAAAAAAAGGGTTGTGAAAGAGAGAGAAATAAAAAGTAAGGAAGGGGAAAGAAGGAAAAGCAGAACAGAAAGCAAGAGAAGGTGTTTATGGGACTGATGTAAGAGACTGCTCCTCTGCTCAGCATCTACCATCTGATAACATAACCTTCATCAGCTGTAAAACCGAGTTCCTCTACTTCACTGTTACTTTGTGGAAAATGCTCACACTCTCAACACAGCATAGAACAGAACAGAATATCCTTCTTGTCTCTCATGTTGCCCCTTGACCTTTCACCATGCATTCAAACTACTGACGCATGTGTGCAGCCAGAAGACAATGTTGCACAGTGATGCACAGACACATGCTCTGCCCACCTGCCCTGAACTCTGCATCCTCCCCTATCACAATGTCATCATCTCCATCACCAGCTCAATCATCAAGCTCAGACATTCTTGGCACACTGCTCTAGTTCAGCCACTAAAATGAACTGTATTTAAGTCTACTGCAAGTGCCTAAGTGACTTAACCAAAGATTACACAGTATTTTAGCAAATGATAGATGTTAAGGACTTGGCTATCAAATCATCTGAAACGCCTCAACTATAAATGTTAGCAATCAGCCAGATTTCTGGCGTAATAAAAGCTAACGCCTTTTTTGTTTGAAACAGAGGCACTCCTTTCTGCTGTTTTTCGGCAACCATTTCAAAAACTACATATTCTTTCTCACATTCAGACATCCACTAACATTTTCAGTACTAGGCTCTGCTGCTCATTTCCCTAAGCACTTTTAAACCCACCACCAGACTTCCATCTTCCGTCTGTGTCTAATATTGTTCTCTTCCTTGTATCAGACTTTAGTTGTGGTATTGCTAAACTTTCTTTGCTAAATGGCAAGTTAGGCATTATATAAAAGTAATATACTGAAGCTCAGGTGATGAATTCATTAGCAGAACAGGATGAAAGTGAAGTAGATTTTTTGTTTGCCGTTAGATTGTAAATGGTGAGCTTGCTCTTTCTCTCTTGCTGTGTGTTTGTGTTCCTATGTAGTCTGATTAAGTAAAACCACAAACCTGGTAGATGGCTGCCAATGTGATAGATCTTGTAAGTATACTGCCCATTGCCTCCAGGTCCATTAACGTAGGGTTTATTCTGGATGATCTCAACGCCGCTATCTGTGCCATGGCTTTCTTCACGACTCTTTTTCTGAAACATTGGGAAAACATTTCTGTATAACTATACTGCTAGTGGCAAAACATTTTAACTGCAGTTACTGTTAAGGTTAACTTTACGCTTATCAGTTCCCAGGCATCATAAATAAAAACCATAAAACCATGATTATTAAAAATTATCAGCATGGCAGAAAACACTTTAGGGTTAGCATCATCAAATGGAGCAGTCACATTATTGTTTAAAAACGATTGCTTTTGGTGGGAAGGCTAGCGCAAATCAGAAAAAGGCATCATTTCATCTGTTAGCTGCCACAATCAATCAACTCTGCATTAGTAAACTGACTTTTGCTTGCAATATTTATGGCCACATTGGACAAGCCAATATGGCAGTTTTGTCACAATGGGATTTCAGCATTGATAAAACTGTCTGGATAATTTAGGATGCATCATAAAAATATGAAATGCTGTCCACTTCGGACCATGCACTCAAATGTGGACTTTGCTGTTGATAATTGAAACCACAGCATCTGTAACAAAGGACTAGGTTGTTCTTTTTTACCGCTTTAGTGCTGCTGAGCTTTTCTTCATTCTATAATAATGCAAAGTACATATTGACATTGATTTGCTGCAGAGATAAGGAGACAGAACAATGAAATAATTTCATGGAATGATTATTGGTTGGTTCTCTGTGCTGGTATACAGGGCAAGAAAGTGACTACTTATCAAAGTATAGATGTTGGAAAAAAGATAAGTGAGGAGAAAAAAGAAAAATATCCAAAGAAAAGCCCTGATGTGAATAGGTGCAAAATGCTGTGAGAAGTGCGTGTGCCCTGAGCCGAGATCTGAACCCAGGACATCATTATCCTCAATGTGGTGGTGAGAAGCCAATGCACGATACTGGTCTTTCCTAGTAGACTGGTAATACTGTAATAATCTACTTATATGGGTGGAACATACTGACACGATATATCCCATTCTTATATCCCAATTGCCTGACAATGAAAAAAACATCCTGTCCTCAACACAAGCACCTGTACATCACTTTGTTCTGTCAATTTGTGAAAGTAAGATGGTCAATTCCAAAAGAAAAAAATCCTGTATAAAAAAAACTTATCATAAACTTCTATCCCAACAATCAAATTCAGCACTGAAGCACTGACCTTATTGCTAAAAAAAAAAAAAAGAAAAAAAAAAAGAAAAGCTATGAAGGAAACTTCGTACCTGGATCATGTACAGCTGGGCGATCCGGTACTCCTCCACACTCATGGGCAGTGGGATGCGATACTCTTTGATCAGCATGATGAGAAGTGATCCGCTCTCACAAACGTGCTCACTGAAGCATCACCGCGTCAACTCTCCGCGCCTACTCTAAATGCACGGTCCCTCGGGCGTAGCATGAAACCTCCCATGTGAGGACATCAAAACAGTTCCTTTGGAGAGGGGGGCGTGTGGTATTCCAGCAGAACATACACAGTGACACAGGTCTGCCGCACACAAGCCTGCGATAGCGGAAGCTAACAGGCGTTCTTCAAATCACTGTGCACAGCCAACATTCCTGTGTCACTGGCTTCCTCGTTGACTAGTGAGTATCACAAGTCGTGAGCGGTATCTTCGTTGAAACACTTTTAACCGTAATCCAAACGTAGAACACACTAGTACAACTTGTACTCCTTTTTTAAAAACTTACTTTCCTCAATCAAAATGACAAGGTTTTTTTGCCAATCCTGTTCTTATTTAGCAACCGTCTTTTAGTGCTATAACGAAGCAGACGACAATTCAGGCCGTGTGCAAACCCAATCGACTGTATGGCATCTCGAGTTTTTTTTGTTGGTCAAAGCGTGGCCTGTCTCGGTCGTGTGAAAATCTCCGTTTCCCTGCTGGAGCAAGCAAGACCCGTGCTTACCAGTGAGCCTGCGAAGTCACAGTCGAAGGAGTACGCTTTCTAACCCTCCCTCACCCTCAAAATCGATTAGAAATGATAGACGATGGCGATGCTTACCGACTGGCGAGCGCGGACGACTCCCGCTGTCCAGTCTCCGACAAGCCACTCACGACAGACTGCGCTGACATGGCGAGAAATTTCCACGCGCACTTGGTGGCGGTTTAGCTCGAAGAAAACGTGATGCAAACCCCTCTTCGCCCTCCTTTTAAAGGACACAGATCGATATAGTCGTGTCCTTTAGTTTTTCTTATCCAAAGCTCGGAGGGTAAGCGGAAGGCAACCACGCTTCCGCCGTAGGAACCGAAGCGTGGAAAAAAGGTTTTTTTAATGAGATAAACAAAAAACAAAAAACACTGCACACCCCTGGCACTCAGTGCCGCATGACTGCTTGCACCGGGCGTTTTAGGGGGAAAAAGTAGTTGGATGTCGCACAGCTGGGTGTAGGTCACTGCCGGTAGTAGTAGTAGGAGGAGGAGTACACCTGAGCTTTGCTTCTCACCTCGCCTCCGTCCGTCCACCTCCCCCCAACCTATTAGTTGTCAAGCTGTCATGCCGTCGGCGTGGAGGGAGCGGCAAGGGGCCTAGTGAGCCCCAGTCATGGTCACGCAGGACGTGGGACTTTTTCGATGTTTGGGGTGCCTGAGGCCCAACAACAGTCTCCCACGCAGTCGTCAGCATCCAGGTCCCTGCACGTAAATCAAACATATATCATCATCATCATCATCATCATCATCATCATCATCATCATCATCATCATCATCATCTTTGACTGTTTGCCACCAGCCGGGCATGAAATTATGCATCCGTGAATGACATTATCGTTAAATGCACCTATTAATTCTATTAGGGGACCACCATGACGATCACCAGTACAATTCGGTTACCACAACAAACACCTGGTGATGGTTCGTATGAACATTAGCTTAATTACTGTTTATTTCTGTGGTAGTATTTTCATTCATGTATTTTGGGTCGTTCTTTTCTTCACTGCATTCATATTATTTCACACGCTTTCTTTTCCCCTCGAGTTATGTTCTTCACCACCTTTGTCGCTTATTTCGTCGCGGTTTCAAAGGCAGATGATTTGTCAACTGGATTCCTGTGACAGTTTCTACCCGATGACGATGCAAAAAAAAAAAAAAAATAAATATATGTTTCAAGTTATGCACAAAGCACATAGACCAGAGGGGCTGGGAGGGAGAGACAAACATTTGTCTTTTACAAAAGGGAAACAAGGGAGAGAGCCACATGCGAAATACCAAACCTTCGCTGGCTGCTTTGCCCTTCCAGCATCGACGACTGCATCGTCTCATCCATAATAACCGCAGGCCACATCTGCCGGTTCACACGTGACGTAATCCATCCTTGCAGCTACCTGCTACTTCCGTCAGGGGATTGCTTGCGCCGCTTCGCCGTGAAAACGATAATTAAGTGTGGGAGGAAGACCCGTATTTTGCAACATCCCGTGCACCAAGGTTGAAATGCAAAAGCGTGGTGGTGGTGGTGATGGGGGCGGGGGGGGGGGTAGTTGGTATTTTACGCCTTGTCAGCAAATAAGGCTATCTCACGGCAAGAGCTGAGGGGAGGCCCATCAATACACTTCTATGCAAGTCACGGCTGCGCACACCTACCTATCCTCCTGTCTGCTTGTTTATATTTTTGAATGCGTGGAATCGTACAAACTACAGTATTAAAAATACATGTGCAACATCTCACCCACCATCCAGGAAACAGGTGCAGCGAAGCTACAAAAACGGAAGAAATGCTAAGAATATTGCAAGATAACTGAAAACCTGAGAGGTCGACACTAATTCTTTTCCATCGCTTTTTAGTCTTCATCTAGTTCCGGCTGGCAATCCGCCTAGGGATCACACACACACACACAGACCGGAAAAGTTGAACGGTTGAAATGGTAAAATTCCTGGAGTGTTTTTCACGCCATGCGAGAATAGTCTTGGCTATAACGATCTTCGGGGTTGAGGGGAGCTTTTAGGCTTTAAAAATGCCCCCAAAGAAAAAAACAATCATGCTGCAAAAAAAAAAAAAAATCTACAAGCGACTGAGAACTGCCGCTTTAGAGTGAAGAGATGAGGACTGGCTAAGTAACGAAAGCACACCACCGCAAACCCCTTCTCTCGAGCCCCCTCCTGTTAAACCTCAGCGAAAACTCCAGCTCTCTAGAGATCAGCTATAGCTTTGCTTTAGTCAATCACACTGCACCGATTCTCTTCCTTACACACGCACGCACACACACAAACACAGGCTCGCACCTTCTCTCCCTCACACACTGCCTCTCTCCTATACACACGCATGCACTCACACCCACACCCCTCTAACACAAAGGCATGCGCACACGCACACATTATTTCTCTTACACACGCACGCAGTCACACCCACATACCTCTCGCACAAACGTACGCGCTGACAGTTCACACAAACGTCTTTATTCCCACTGACGACGTGGCAGGCTGCGTGGCTCGTATCACACGAGCAGCATCGTCAAGTGCACGAGTACTAAACACCAGCTTCTGGAACAGCGGAGCGCCCTGACAGGAGCTCTGTGCATCTGCATGGTCTTGGCGCCATAATGTGTCACTACCCTCCGGCCACCATGATTTACTGGTGTGTGATTCACACTCATCAAAAACCACACACACGTATCTTTTTTTTTTTTTTTTTTTTTTGGAGGGGGTGGGGAAGGGAATTAAAACTATTTTGAAGGGAGTTTGAAAACTCGATTTTTTTAATTTTTTTTTTTTTGCTGACAAAACACATTTCTAACACACTTTGCGAGGGGCAGGATTCAATTTCGAAGGCAGTCATAAAAGCAACTTATTTTGATAACAAAATACGTTCCTGAAACTCTTTTTTTTGGAGGGAAACAGAATGTCTCCCACGGACGATGAGATTCAATTTCGGCGGTAGCTAAAAAGCGCAACTTATTTTGCTGACTAAACATTCTTCCAAACTTTTTTTTAGGTGGGTGGGGGAGGATGATTCGATTTCAACAGCAGTTATAACTCACTTAGGCTTTAAGTTACAACTTATTTAACAGATAAAAATGTTTCTTAAACTTTTTTAATTTTTTGTGGGGAGGGTGGTTTCACAAACTTGCTATTTTTTTTTTTAATCAATTGGATGAAAGGAAACGGAAAAGGTGGGCGGATGGCACGTGCTCTGCGTGGGAGTGCGTGAGTATTATGTACTCATATTTTGGGAATTATAATTTTGAAATGAACTTAACCCGATCATAAAAAAATGTTGCATTCGGCTTGTCCTTTAAAAGAGTGTAAATTATTCAGTGAAAATCTAGTCTGCGTCACTCTTGGCTTTGAATCTTTCCGAGTTTTTGGCTGAATTATTAATTAGGGATTATTAAATTAGAAATATAGTGAATTAAATCTGAATGATTATTAGGTTTTAAGGAATGCATTTTTCTGGACAGTTTTTTTTTCTTTTGTGTGTGTTCTTCATACTGGTGCGACGGATCTTGCTGAACTTCGAGAAAGGCTGCAACCGGGGAACAGACTGTTGTGTCTGTGTTCTTTAATGTTGGAGCTCCTAACCTGATGGCTGAGGCTTCAAAGAGGATGGTCTATAAAGAAAAACTTTTATTTTTAAATGTGGGACACGGTTTTACGTGACTTAGGTTAATCATTTTGTTGTTGAATATTTTCTGATATTATATTTATTTCTTAAATTAAGATTTTTGTTGGTGTATTTTATCTCGTCCGAAAGTAACCGCATAGTGCATATGACAGGGAGGAGGGATATACAGCGATAATGGAAATTCAGCCTCGACAGCAGGTGAAAACACAACGGATTTTGCGGCAAAGCATTTTCGACAGCAACACTTCATACAGACGTGTTTGACAAAATGTTACGGCTTCATATAAATTATAGACGGTAGGATGATACAAGCCCAAATGAGCGTAGGCTCACACATACAGTATTTTTCTCCACACTCCATAAAGTGCACGAGGCCTGAAGACCACTGATGAGACCAGTTCCTGGCAGTCTCTGAGGTGCCCGTGTGGCATGCATACATGCATGTACTATGCGTGGGAAAGCACGAGGGGGTAGGAATGGAATGGCTGGTACAATAAATAAATAAATAAATAAAGCGATCAATCAAGAGCGCAATGAGGAAGAACCCGCTTAAGTTTACACTCGGATACGCATGCACGTGCAAAACGCAGTACATTGACGCTCACATACATATAATGAGGCCGATGGGCAAGGAAAGAAGGAAATGCAGAAATGACCATCTCAGGCAGGCACGCGGACACCAACTCTCTCTGCGAACCACTAGTGTGACTGGGCCAGAGAAGTGTTGTTGTGTCGCGAGCAGATCAGCGTTGTGATTACCCGACCGCATGAAACCGCTCAGCTTCTACACTTTCGGCCTCGGCCCATAGACCCGTTAAAGGAGAAGGCAAGGGGGATGCCAAGGTGGGCTTAAATGATTGACCCTGACATTCTGAATCGTTTTTGCTCAAACTTTGGAGTTTCAAACGAGCCTTTCACTGCGTGCCGGTTCTCGGAGGCCGCTAAGTTTCCCACTCTTTCTTGGAGGAAAACTAAAACTAAATTCATGACGAAGGAGGTGCTATTTGACCAAAAAAAAAAAAAAAAAGGCATCCTCTGTCATCGACAGTCTTCCCCACTTTCTTTACCACTTTCTCCCTTACTCGTTTTTGAAATCGTTGGGCACGATCTGCAGATCCTTGATGGCAGCAGTTATAGGTCAGAACTTAGGGAAAGAAAACGCTCGCGCCGAATGGGTTGGATGAAGTCATTCGACATGGCAGCATGTACCACCCCAGACCTGTGTTTCAGAAGCAATTTTAACAGAAAGATTGTTTTGCAGAACAATCTTTTCTATCATTTAAGGTCAGCCTGCTATTTTATTTAACCGTCAGAGCTGTCTTGCAAATACTACATGTTGTCTGTCAGATATTTTCACAACAATACAGTGTGTGGTGTGGGGAAGTGGGAAGGAATGCGCGAAAATGTGCAGATGTGGCGACCTGGTGACGGTTTGGCACAGTGCACGTGAAGTATGTGGAATCTCTTTCTGTTTGGTATGGGGATGTAGGGTGTCTTTCAAAAAGAAAGGGATGCAGGAAGGGGGTCACACAAAACCTGGTATATCGTGTGATCAGTCCTACCCAATAACAGCAAATTGACTAGATGCATTCATTACTGGTTGAAACTTGTAAGAATGAATGATGATAGGTTATCTCGTAAAGTTTACAGAATGCTTTTTTGATTTAAATGTAAGGAGTAAAATAAACTGGGTATCTAACATTAGAACAAAGTTATTTTCTTGTGGGTTTGGCTGCACGTGGATGAATCAGGGGGTACAAAATGTAAGCTCATTTATAGCCAAATTAAAGGAACGACAAATTCTGTGTAAATGGCAGGAATCGAAGCATGCATAAAAAGTAGTGAGAGGTTTTCTTTTTATTCTACATACGGGATCTCAGAGACTGTTAGATATTTGAAAACGAATTTGGAGTACTATTTGCTGACAAGATTTTGCTAAATTTAGAGTAGGTGTGTCTAATATTGCAGTTAATTATTTTTTTATATAGGAGACACACTGCATGTGACCTGCTATGTTCATTACTTTGAATGAATGAGGAAGATGAAGTTCACTTTGTTTTCTGTTGTAAAGCCCTACAGCATTTCAGAGAAAGATACATACAAAGACATCGGTACATAAAACCAAACAGTTTTAAGATAAGTTTGTTACTGGCTTCAACAAATGAAAAAAATTATAAAGAATTTGGCACTATATCTTTTCTATGCCTTTCAATTTAGAAAGTCTATAGTGGAAGATTCATCTATGTATCTAAGTAATTTTGAAGTCATTGTTTGCAGTTCTAGTCTTCATATCTATGTATTTTTGAACATAATATTGTATGATTATTATTGTCATTGTCGTTTGCTCCCCCTTCTAATGGACAATGTCCCTTGAATGAATAAACAATTACTTCATTACTTCTGTGATCAGTCGTTGGGTGGGCATGATGATTTGCAGCAATAGTGGTGTATGCACGCCAGCCTGAGCCTTCCGCGCCCGTTTCAGAAGGTCATCCAAATGGCGGCCACACCTGGTATGACCAGCGCAGTAATAATAAATAATAAAACGAAGGAAAAAAGCCTAGAGAACAAGTTTCGATCTATTCCAACCCTGGAAAACACAACAACCGACTGCACGGTAAACAAAAGGCAGGAGACATGGCAGCAAGCTCTGTCAGAGGGAGGAGATTAGAAACGTCGTCATAAGTCTGAGCGCAAATCATCGGACCGGCGCCTGTCGGAAGGTCGCGATCTATATTCTACTTACTATTCTGAGACCTAGACCAACTTTTTTTTTTTTCACTCGTAGGCAAATCGATCGAAGCGCCGTTTCTGACTCGAGCGACTTACAGGCACTCTTATCTTCCTCCTGCCGGTGCATGTAACCGAGTATAGCCGCGTCCTGCTCCCTAACAAAACTCGTGTTTAATTATAAGCAACGTTTACAACGTCGGTAGAGAGTTGGTTGCCTGGCAACGCCTAAAATGTTTTTTTACGCACAGCTGTACGTAAGCTAGTATACAGAAGATGTCAGACTGATCTCTGACCTCAAAAGCCAAGTACCTCCACACACACACACACAAAAGGGGTGGGGTAGGGGTGAATGTTTGGTAGGATGCGCGCTGCCCACACTCGATCTCGGGTATGTAACTTGTTTTGGCCCTTGCGAACGGCATCATGTCCCCTTACCCAACAGCTCGTATATAACATTCACTGCCAATCGCGATAACAGCTATGATATTGGTCTGTTCTCAAACGTGCGTGAGAGTGCGCGCGGAGGTGTTTTCTGTGGGCGGACTACCTGTAGACGGCGCCTTAGTTAAAATGCGAGAGGATTTGCACGTGTGCGCAAGGACTTAGTATAGAAACTATGCAGATAAGTGGAGATATTTTAAGCTTAATCTCTTAATCCCTTTGTCCCTACGCGGTCGTAGGGGAATATAGGTGACAGTGGCGTAGGAACCAGGGGGGACAAGGGGGGCAGCCGCCCCCTCTAAAAATATACTGGGAAGGCAAGAATGTGAACGTCGTTCACTGTCAGCATGGAGTTGCCCCCCCCATCCCCCCAAAGTCGAGCATCTTCCTACGCCACTGTATGAGTGGGGCATGAGCGACGTACAGCACCCTGCTTCGTCCTCCGCTAGACGGCGTAGGGTTGAGGTACTCGACAGCTTTATCCTTTGACGTCTCTGAACCCGTAATAAACAGTCGCAGTTTCCGTAACTGAATCTGTTTCATAAGTGACAGCAAGTCCATGTCACCTCGTTGGCTTGCCCTCAGCCGCGTCTCTACCTTCTGACATCACGCAGTCTTCTGGCGTCGCCCTTTACGGAAGATTTTGCACGTGAGAATACTACGCCACTGCGCTCCATGCATACATCCACTGGGGTAGGCGGATGGGCGGCACGTTGATCACTTATCCATATACTACAGCTGGGATGGGCCATCGGAACTCTTGAAGGTTTCGATGGGCGTTGATGAGCAGGAGTAGACTCAGCCGACCGACTTTTTTTTTCTCCTGCCACATTTTACAACGGAGTTTTCTTCTTGTCTTTAAAAAACAACAACAACAACAACAACAAAAAACAAAATTAGAATCGCCATGAAAATATTTGCCGAAGTCACACACATCTATTTGACAATATGTTCGACAGAGAAGGCCCTGTGTTTCGAAACCTTTCCCCACTCATTCTGAATGCTCTGCGTCTTCGCGACACAGCGAAAGATATGTATAATTGTGCGTGTTTGTGTGTGTATATATATATATATACAGGGGTGAGGCAGCAGTTCGTAAGGGACGTAGAAAGAGATGGGGAGGGGGTGGGTATAAGAGGGTGGAGGCAAGCGAAGCAAAGGGAGGAGACAGCGTAACAATGCTAGCGGCACCTCCTTAGCATATCGTGACATTTTCGAAAATCGATCCCCGGAGGAAAACCACAAGCGAGCCGAGGCATCGGCTGCACAAGTAAAGACACGATCGACCCGTCCAGCACCCCCCCCCGCCCTCCAAACCCTCCCATCCACTTCCATCCCCTCAACAGCTGCATCAGAAAAAGCCAGAAATCTCAACTCCACGATATCAAGCCATATAATTATACCTACCTCAAGATTATGCGCGCGCTCTTCCCCCCCCCCTCTTTCGCGGGAGATAAGAAAACGAATTAAGGCAATAAGCCGGGGTGGGAGGTAGGGACCTGATACGTCTGTTGTACAAGCTCGAGTACAGTTGGAGGTTTAATACCGTGCAACACGCTTGATGAGTTTCTTATGAGAACATTTAAGTATTGGCTGTACTTCTGCTTCAGCCCACATACAGAGTGCATTAGGATGGAAGTGCATCAGATGTGAATGCAAGCATGTGCACAACGATGGTGTACACGCCTTTACCAAATCTTTGAACCTTGTCAAAATACACTGTACTTTATAAAACAAAATGCTTATGGTGTTACTGGATTGACTGAGTTGCATTACTGTTCATATCTGCTATTCATATAGAAACAGGCCTAATAGTTTCAAAAACTGAACAGGTGCATGAACATTTGTATCTTCTCTCTCTATATGCGTATATCTGGTCAAATATTTCACTATGGGTCCCTTAATGCAATTTTGTGTACTGAAAAGGAAAAAAAAAGCCCTTCCAGTTTCTGTTAATAATCACTCTCTATCCAATAAGGCTTGCTGTGTGCCTTTGAAATTGAATGATTTGGCAAATTTTCTAGCTTAAGCATTGCCAGAGAATGTTTACATCAAAATTTGATCTTACAGCACCATTATTATTATTGTTATTATTATTTTCCTCCAGAGAATATCCCTCTCCAAGCCTTCCCCTCTACAGGGAATCCAGAGATAAATACACTGAGCAAGGGAAAAATAACAGCTATTGATTTTTGGGGTTAGACAAAGTGCAGTGATACAGGGTAGGGCAAAGTCTGTACATGGCTGTCTTAAAAGATGTACAGCCTGTCAACATTTTGCATGCCTTGATTTAAAGGCCATTTTAACAAGGCATATCTCATTAGCAGTGACCATGAAAAATTGTGTAGCTGTATTTTGTATGTAACCCTCATGTAACAAATTGCTGAAGTCACAATGCAAGTTTTGTTAGGAAGGCCTTTAACAAAGCTTTGTGCTCCAAGACTAGCCACATTTTTCTCAAAGGAGGGAGGGGTGGGGGTGTGTATTATTGCTGACTCTTTTGTGGATCGGTCTATTTTTATTTCTGGCTCATTAAATACAAATACCTAATAATCTTAGTAATAACAGACTGAAAAATACGAAAATTGTTTTAAAGACAATAAATTTTGTAGGACAAAAGAGCAGTTGACAATAACTCATGAAAGGCAATATATTCAGTTAGCGGCACAACACTTCCCAAAATGCTTAAATTAACCAATATTTCATGTTAACATGGTGGTTATAGACACCATGCTTAAAATGTACAGTAATTGAATGCCTTTAGAAACTTCCAAAGTTCAACCTGCAACACTGAACTGATAAAATACAAACGTGAATAAGCCTGCACAACGTGAACTGCCTTCCAGAACCCCAAATGAGATTCTCCTTTCAACATTAACCAACAATTTACCACCTGAGAATCCGCTAAACATCTGCAGATTCTGATCAGACTGCTGGCAACACTTGAGGATTAAATTATGTGGTGCATGATACAGAGATTAAGCGCATGGATGCTTCTGAAAGGTGCTACAGAGTACAGACTCTCTGTCCGCTACTTTAGTGATGTTGGACAAAATGGCAGAAAAAACGGCATGTCCCAGATAAAAGCTTTGTGCATGACAGGAAAAAAATAACCTGCCGCTTGTTTGACAAAGGAGTGGTGAGGGGAATGAAGGAAAGATGGACACTTCACTGGCTTCTGCCCTCACCCCCAACCACCACCCACGAAGAGTACAGAATCTATCTTGTAAAGGGCATACATCCATTGCCTGCGCAAATTATGTGCAGATTCTCGGGGAAAGTGTAACATCATAACATACATGCACAATAATAATAATAATAATAATAAATGTGTGATTTATACAGCGCACAGTCATACTCACAAAGGAGCATGCTCTCAGTGCTTTAGGCAAGCAGGAGACATGGACAGAATACAAAGGATGAAAGGTAAAGCAATCAGATCCAACAGAAAGTGATGGGCTTTTAGATGGTGTCTCCCTGAATAACACCAACGCCTAGAGTTTATCTGATTATGTTACTTTAAACCTATATTTATTCTGAAGGTGTGTGGTGAGGAAGGGAGACTACAGCAATGGACTAATTGTAGCATTTTGTTTGGTGTTTATTTGGTAGGCATTGCATTATCAAATTTTTTTTAACATCCATCTGGACTGTAATGCAATAAATTTCCAACTCATTTTACTGTAACCAAACCCACCTCACTATGCAACGACTCCAAAATTCTTTTAAAAATGGGGACAACCCCTCCCCCAAAACCTTCTCATATGTGTTATAAGTAAGATAATCTGCCAGGACAGCATTTAGGATGGCTTATTCATTCTTGATTGCATTACTTTTTGTGTTATAATTATAACATATAATGGTTCATCCAAGTCTTTTGAAAAACGGCAGCCCCTACCAGCAACCTGGACATGAATAAAGAACAGAACCTAAATGTAATCAATTAATGCACCCTTGCTTCAGCAGCAACAGGTCTCAATAAAATAAGATCAGCACTGTCTCCTGTAGGAAGTATCGACTCAGTAATCATTATTTTTCAGCAATGCCTGCACATCAATAATTAAACTACAGGGCAGGGCTGCATGAGGGTCCTGTATCGTTTTCATACATAAAAATTCCATAGCATTCAATCTGCCTGTGAAATTTATGGTCACTTTCATGCATTAAAAAGAAGAGATATGCATGCTCATGTGATTCATCACAGGGTCATTCAATTTTCAATAATGATATGTTTACCTGTATGTATTTTGATGATGTGTGACCTGATTTTTAAGATAAGTACATAACTGAGTACTGTTGGGTGAGTACTTTATTTTCAATAAGTTATTGGTCAGTGGGTCACGTTACAATATTTGTTGTTTTTGACATGTTATCCTTATCCTTCTTGTTAAGTGGTCTCCATAATAAGCTGCAAATATAAGCTGAAGGTTCTTTCAGTCATTTAAAAAAAGCGCCCAAACCATAAATGCAACATATGCTTGAGAAAAAAGCAAGAATAAATGAAACTATTGGCATTGTGCAATATGTGTGTGTGCATGTGCACATGCATGTCTATGTCTATATGCATGTGCAAGCATGTACATCATGATGAATATTAACATACTGTGCAGTCTGCGCATGTGGACTGACCTCATTGCGTCTACATCTAATCATTTACAAGGGCTTTGATCAGACATGTTTCTTGTTGATGTTAGCAGGGAGTCAGGAAAATCCCACAGCAAATGCATCATTTCACACGACTAACAATAAAGCAGCAGAGTTTAATTAGCAACTTGTGCAACCCTACACACTCTACACTAATTCACTTCTAATGTGCCAGTTAAAACATTTAAAACTTGAGTACATATAAAATGAAGCATAATAATAATACAGGAATTCATATAGCACCTTTCCCCAGTATCAACTGAGCTGAAAACAGCATACTCACTTGTGCTTCAGCACACACCTTTTTAGGGTAGGCATCAAATGGACCATCATGAACACCACACAGATGCACATGCACATCGCCAATTAGATCAAATATCTCTGGTTAACCGTATTACTATAAACCTTTGATGCACTGACAAGGTATGAAGCATGACCAATACACAAAAAGAATATCTTTATGTGGATGGCCATAGTTAGAGGCATATCCAGCAAGAGAAGAAAAATTTCCCCAATCGGCCTTTTTAACTTGATCATTGTTGTCAGATGCCATATATTTTTCTGATCCACAAATCACATCTTAAGTAAGTACACTTTACTCACATGCCTTGGCTAAACAGAAGTTAAATTTGTCACTGAATGAGTTTAACAAGAAAATATCATCCTCCTAAAGTGATACAAGTTTAAACACAGACATAAAATCTATTCTGCTTATGCACATCCAGCGAGTGAAGGAATATTTCCTCAATCTGCCCTTTTAACTTTGTCATTGCCATCACATACCACACTTTCCTAAATGGATTCAATATATATTTTGTGTTTTATAAACGGGTAATTGCTATGCTATCTCACTTCAGTTCATATCTACACTCCAGCTTGCTCTACACTTCTCTTCTAATTCTCTCATGTTCTGAATTTCTCAAACCAGATTTCTTATATTTGGACTGTCTTTTTTTGTATCTCGTCTTCTTCCCTGAAATGAACTAACATGCCATATTTTCCAGGAACTTACTCTCTCTTTCTTCCTTCAGAATGTCTCTTACAACTTACATTTTTCTCCTCCTATTGTTTCTATGTGTGTGCAGGTATGTTTGAGCATGTGTTCACCTGTTCTTTCATGTGTGAACCACAAATTGTTCTAGAAAGAATGTGTACTTTATAAATCATCATCAATGATTTTAGTGTCAATAGTTTTAGTTCCCTTGCTTTCCCTAAAAATTCAAAATACATTCTGGAGACACCCAAAGAGTAAAAGTATAATACTTTTAATTATTTTAAGTCTGAAAATGTTCACCTGCTTTAATACATTACTCAACTTGTGCCAAGCTTACATTACTATTTGAGCTGACTTACTGTAATACTATATATATATATATGATATGATTGATATGATATGATTGTTACTTGCCCACTTCTTTTTTCATTTTTCTTTTTTTCACTGTTAAACTAGAGCACATTTCCATATTAAAACTGCCCACTGGGACAAAAAAGTTGGTCATTGTCAATTCATATGGTTCTTTAATATGTTTAATAATAAATTCTTTGTCAGATATTATTCTATATATCATGAATGCCATTCAACAAGTAGGAAAACCTACATTATGGCATCTTGCCAGCTTGTGTATACCATTTGTAACAAATACAGATTTGTTTTATCTTTTATGTTGGGAGATAGTGCCACCCTTTTTAAGAAGTGCACCTTTATATCATCTAAATGATGAGCCACCAAATGCACCTGTTTGAAGCGAAGCATCACTTCAATGAACAGCAAACTTGATTCACTGTGAAATAGTTTTAAAATATGAGAGGGATTTTTGTATTGCTCACGACATCCCAGTTACTTCTAGAATGCAAGGCATGCTTAAGGAAGGCAAAAATGGGGGCAACCAACAGAAAAATTAGGGGCAGTCAATGCAGAAGCTGGTCCAAAAACAGAGTGGATCCATCTACACACTTCAACTCTACTGCTCCCAGCTGCACTTTGATGGACATCTTTATTGCCTTCTTCCCTGTCTCTTGTGTCACCCAATAGGATCACATATAGGATAAGGGACTAAACTAACTAAAAGGGACTTTCAGCTCATGAACTGATGTGTTGGTGTAAAAGTCCATCTGAATGTGACGAAGGGTGGGATTTTTGATGGGCTAGAAAGTGGTAGGCAGTCCACATGCAGAGCCTATGTGGCCTCCACTTATAAAATCCTCCAGTGGCCTTTGAACTTTTGCTAGGAATATGTTTGGGGGAAAAAGTCTTGAGCTACCAAGATTGACTTTTGCATGCTGCACTGACAAGCTTTATGCTTGGAACAATATTCCTTTACCCTCAGGTGCTGCAGCAAAGAAGGAGGTCAGATATTCCACATTAATAAATAAGGGATGATGAGCCATGATATTCCACTATAAATATGGGACAAT
Organism: Marisa cornuarietis; assembly: GCA_004794655.1. NCBI lineage: Eukaryota > Metazoa > Mollusca > Gastropoda > Architaenioglossa > Ampullariidae > Marisa > Marisa cornuarietis. The sequence continues at coordinate 1,754,443 of SMMW01000565.1, read as the reverse complement.
TAGCTGTAAAAATTGAGGTGGTAGAATTTTAGGTGGTTCACCATGTCTAAGTCATTTACATGAAAAGCAGACCCCACCTCTTCCACTGACCTTTATCGTCATCACCACCACCACCACCACTACCTTAACTGGAACCAGCCGGACAAAAAAAGTTGGCCAACCTGTGACACCAGCCCCACCTATCATCAGGGGATATCTAATTAGAGGTAGCTGACGCAAGGGTGCCCCAATAGGGTGCTCTTGTGCAATGTTTAGCAGATCACTCTCTACCCCTTACCCTCCCTGAAAAATCAGACAGCCATTAGCTGTTGGGTGAACAAAGGAAATCCTCTGGTCACTGCCTTACACACATTTTGAACGCTCAAAGAATAGTTTTATAAATAAGTCTGTTGCCCTTCTTAACAAGTGATGCAGGGGCCTGTGAGTGTGTGGGCGTGTGCATGATTTTGTGAAGATTGTTTTTGGTGATGTGTGAATTTTAGGGTGTGTGTGAATTGATTGTTTATTGTTGTGAACGTAGTTAAGTTTTTAGTATAAGCCAGTTGTTTCACTACGTCTCGTAATTTCTCCCTGTTGAGATAATAAAGTTGAAATGAATTGAACTGAATTGAATTGAAAACATTCTGTTGTCCAGTCATAGTCTAGTGCACTAACTCTAAGGCTGGGAACAAGTTTTTTTTTAATATGTTCTTGTTATGGATTGTGGCTGTCTTTCTATGAAGTGCACTGAGCTCATCTTCATGGGCAGGGAAGCATGCCATAAAAGTTTCTTGTTCTTTTTATTATATAAGCATTTCTCTCACATGTGGTTAAGCTTCCTTTCCCAAGGAAGCAATTCTGTTTAAAGAATTATGGGCAAAGTTATCTAAAAATCTATCATAAGAATCCAACAAAAGTATTTTCTCTGATAACTAACACTTCTTTAGTGATAATTAAACAATGCACATGAGAGTTATATATCATCACATTACATTATAACAAAAGCAACAATAACTATAAAGAGAAAAAAAACCTGTTAAAGCTGAGGTAAGAACTTCACAGCCGTCTATGGGGTAAACAATTCAAAAGTGTCAGACTACTAATGTTTATTTTTATTTCTACTTCATACTGGTCTTCTGTTTAAGAATGAATATGATAATTAAATGTCTAAAATCCTAAAATTATTTAAACATTAAACATATAATGGAATGTCTTTTACCTGAAGATAAAAATCAGTTTTTAAAATTGTAAATTCTATAGCCTAAGGCAGTAGGCATTTTTCTTCACTATGCATTTACATTCTATTGCGTATCACGCCAATGGCAGCTTTGCTGCTTCCTAAAATATCTCTTTCAAGATCATCAATGATCCCCATCAACGTCATGTGATGTCATCAGATTTTTCAATTATCTCTGCAATAGCTGCAGTTCTTTAACATTTTGTAGACATTAAGCATAGAACAGCCTAGGGTTCAAGTGTTTCATGTGCATCAGACTGTTTCATGTATATTATGATAACTGTGTGTGCATATCTGTGTGTATGTGTGTGTGTGAGTGTTAAAATGCAAGGGAGATATATCCTCTGATAACAGATGACAGTTAACAGATTTTTCATGCTACAGATGCAAGAGTGATTTTGAAAAAATATATAAACTCTTCCTGGTAAACTGTTAAAAACTGACATCAGCTTTGAAGTAACTCAATTTACTCATCTGGAAATATGTCCCTATAAAAACTGTGATACATTAGTGATGCCTGTTGGGCAAAAACTAGGCCAAGATTAGCGACTGCTAGAGCTGTAATTAACAGAAAACAACTGCCAGAAATAGTAAAGATGAATATATAATTTATTGCTTTTCTTCTATTTTAATACTGACTTTATAAAAGTTCTATTAACATTATTAACGTCTGTTTAAGGCATTGCAAGAATGCCAGCCCAGAAATGTTTCCATATTCCATTTTTGGCTTCAGTTGGCATCGATCGATATAATGTCTCTTTGATCGACGTCTTGCATCCGAACACCTGCAATGCATGTTTGCTCTGCGACACTCAACATATGCTCTACATACTTTGCTATATCTTTTGTACAGAATACACAAACTGTCCCCTGAATGTCTCGCTTGATTGTGCGACAGATGTACAATGTAGCAGATGATCATAATGCTGAAACGCTATAAACAGAAGATGTAACAGAGGAGACCTTTGCTACTAGTACTGTTCGCGGCATAGTACGGCCAGGCACTGTTTACATTTCTGTGGCATGAAAAATAGGGCCTACTCTTTTCCTGAACTCATTGATAATCGTATGAAAACCTGCAGTAAATCTAAACAACGATTCCATTACACAATGCGTAAATATAATCAGACATTCAAAAGAGTGAATTAGCATACCTTTATTTGTTGTCTCGAAGATGCAACACTATTTCTCCAACGATGCAACTGCAAACAAGCCCTTGCTGTAGTGACGTCAAACAATCCCACAAAACATTAAAAATAATGTTGTGCCTTATTCATCAGCATCTCATTTAATTATAAAATATTATATTTGACAATTTTTGCAATAATAGTTTAATAATACTATATTCCCTGAATTGCTTTTACGCATATAAAAAAGCTCGGGCGACAAGCTTGAGGCGCCTTCGAATGTAAGGGAGGCAAGCAAATGATACACTAGGGAATAACGCGCTGGCTTCAGAGTAAGTTACCTTGGATTAACCGGCACGTTTAGTTCGACAATAAACTTTCAGCCGTTGAAGTACCACTCTACACTATCTGTTAAAACTGAAATCATCCCATCGTTAAATACATATCTTTGGTGAAAAATGAAAGGCGTTTACTACAAGAATTATGAGATCAACAAGGAAACGCACCATTCAAGGGACTGTAATAGCTCACAATTAGCGATAGCCTCCCCTACATTCATAACCTAACATGAGAACATTGTCTTACAGAACTTCGAGAATATCCAAGCATAAATAGAGGAGATGGAGAAGAAACATTAAAAAGTGTATTAAACCTTTTTAATTCATGCAGAATAAGCTATCAGGCAGGATTTTGAAGAAACGTGTTGGAAACAGACGACCAGGAAAATCCTATCTTAATCTACGAGACCATAAACAGACATTCCTATTACTTTTTGGAGATAAAATATGTTTAATTTCGACCCCGGTAGGACATCAAAACCACATAAAAAAACAAACAAAACTTGATTTATCTTCGAAATACTTTCTTATAAGACGAAAATCTTTAGAAAGGGAGGTGGTACTTGACTAAGACAGGGAAATGGCCGGGGTGTAAAAATCGATGTTTTCTTTACATTTTTTTATTACACAGGTTAAACATTGCATACTAAAGTTGGCACTTTTTTTTGCTTGAGATTCACTTCTTCTATATCTCGCCAAGAACACAAAGCACTATATTTGACTATAGTATATGCGTAGCTTTGGCTGTTACGCAACGTACGTTTAGTACCCAGTACTGTTCATGCTATATATTATTCTGGTTTAAGCTAAAACATTTAGATTCATTCAGACTTCCCCAAAAGACTTATAAAACAGGAAAGCACATATCAGAATCATGCTATGCTACAATGTTTTACTTGAAACTTACTGTACGGTAGATTTTGTGATCTTTTGGTTAAACGACGATGACGAAGTGCAGAAAGGAGAGACTGAGAGAAAGAAAGTCGAGAATTTACGTAGGCGAGAGTATAGAAGACTTACAAATAATTTGCAATACGTATCTGTTGCATATAAAAGTCAGTACCATCCGAATTTTCCTAACTGGGAAAAGAGTTATTGACTAAATTATACTATAGTACATCATTCTCAAAACTATCAACCAATGTGACGCGACATTTGGCAAATACCACTTTCGATGATCTGTCATTCGACACGTAGTGAAAATGGTCCCGTCTACAGTTCCGTCAAAATTTTACATCTAAAAGAATTTTGATCCTTATTACATGTAGTCTTAGACAGAATTTTCAAAAATAAAAGTGGGCTTAATTGCCAGTGTGAATGGGCCTACGAAAGCATTCTGAAGGGAAGAAATGAAATGTCAAACTAATGCAGGCCATTCTACCATGTGGATCCGTCTAGCATTACTGGTGTCATCATTACACATGTCAAAACTAAAACGAATTAAAAAAATTACAAAGGTTATATTATTATCCCAAATTTGAGTTAAAGTCTGTGTCAAGCCTCAATTGCACTTAAAGGGGAGCTGCCATTGCTGACTCGTATTAGTAGAGCGAACCTGACGTGTCTGAGAAGAAGTTAATATAATATGAAAAGTAGTTCATTGACAAGACAAGCCAATTCTCTATTTGTTATTTATTTATATATTCTATTTACATATATATTATGGGTGAGCGAACGAATTGGCAGCACGCTGTAAGCAAAATTATGATAACTGTGCGGGGGGCAGACACAGCTGAGTGTGGCGTGAAAGTGAATGAAATATTATATATAAAGAACTAATACGAATGAATTTATTAGGAATTACTCAGGGAGAGCAACTGAAATAACTATGTGCCAAGACAGGCAGAGACAAGAGACGTCTACGAGTCGCACATCAGTGGTTTCGTCCGATCAACGGTGGATTATTATATCAGGTGAAAACTACCGTGGTTATTCCCTAGTCAGCGTATTCCGCCGGACCCAGTTTCTGATAGCAGAAACTACCTGAGCTACTAACAGGGGCTCATCAATGGTCAAGGGAGAAGATTCTTCCAGTGTTTTGGAGTGCAGGAAAGATTAAAGAGAGAGAGAAAGGAAGCAGAGAGAAGAGAGAGAATTAAGGAAGCAGGGAGACGATTTGAACTAGAAAAATTAAGATTTGGCTCTGAATCAAACAGTGAAAACTCCATACACACTCACATAAACTGCATTTCTGACACCAGCTTGTTCTAAAAGCTTACCTCAAATCTCAAAGCCTAGGGGAGTAGCCAGCGCTCACCGGTCTCTCATCTGCTGTGTGAAGTTTTGAGTGAGGCACAAGCAGCTTCCACTTTCGCTATTGTGCTAGACCCCATAAACGGAAGACTGAAATTCGTTGATATTGAAGAAAATAGCCCCTTAAATATGCTTTTTTTAATCTATTTATTTAAAATTGATGAATCAATAAAAGTTCAATTCAATACCTACATGCATTAAAAGTGTTGTTTCATAATATTAACATATATACATTTTCATGTTACAGAGATAGTTTTGTCAGAAAGATAACCTTAAGGTTTGTGTGTAATAACGACAGTCTACAGCTATTTCACTTATAGTTCCCATACTTAGTTCAAATTGTCTGTTAATAATGTATCCAAATTTCATCTACTCTTCAACAAGGAATTTGTGAGGACGTCTTAAAGGCACCAATTGCGTACCTAAAGGAAAGGGCACCATTAGGATCTTTATTGGTATTTTATTCATGTTGATGAAATGCTAATTACACAGTTTTATACTCTTTAATTTTTTATTATTATTATTTTTTTTTAAAGTCCCCAGCGTTTATATTTAACAGTTCAGTCCCCTAACGTCTCCGATAGTTTGTTTTCCATAAACTGAGCAAGTATTTTGACTCCGGTTACCACCAGCGAACATATTGCAGCCCTGGCACCAAAAACATTCAGTTCGCCGCTGAAGCACACTCATAACATAATTTTTATTTCGTCACACTTGGGGGAGAGAAAAGAAGAGAGAGAGAGGATAAAAAAACTGTTCTAATTCTCTCCCTCCCTCTCAATTTAGTAATGCAAGGTCTTACTGGAAACTTTGACTTACAATTAAAGGTACATGATGGAAATTTCTTGAAGAGGAACAAGTTTAGATGAATAAAGTTACTTGTATGTTTACATGTAGGCTTTCTGCTTTGCCGTTCGCCATTTATTGAAAAATATAGTTTCAATGTTGTATAGATTATTTCATAAGCGAAGATTTTCTAAGAGAGTTTATTATGACCGGAAAAGATTAAAATTAATGGAATTTATCCCGCAACTAATTTGCACGGGAATGATTTGATCTGTGTCGATCTTCGTTTCGCAGAACAGCTCGTATTTTTCCCCCTGGCAAAGCAACAAAATAACAATAACTGTAGCTGTTGAACGCTCAGTGTGAAGGAAAAACCGGAAATGACGATGCATACCATAATGTAGCGCATGCGTGTCGTAAGTTCTCGTCCTTTCTATCGCCTTTGGACATGCGTAGCTACAGACTTCTATATGTTTGTGGGTGAAACATTTTAATTTCTCATCTCGCTCAGCGATGATGAAATTCGAGAGAGCGAAGTGGCACAAGAAATTCAAGAAACTGAAGACGCGAGCTGGCTTCCAAGCTTTTTTTTCTCGGCTGAAAAATGTGAAAGCAACTTCACGGTACTTCGTGGAGGTTATTGGATAATAAAGACACAGACATTATTCTCGGTCATTTTACGATGAGATTTTGTGGGCTGTCGCATAGCCAGCTACGCCGCTCACCACCCTTTGGGTGAAATCGTCCACCTCAAGGGTACTGGTTTAAAGAGTTATTTTAAGGTCGCAGGTTTCTTTTTTTTTTTTTTTTTTTTAAACAAGATGAACATTCGACTGAAGACCATGCATGCAGAATCCAGGCGCGAGCAGTTCCCAGAACTGGACAGAACATCAGACTGAACCGTCTGCTATACTTCTGGCGACATTAAATCATTACCAAGTGTTCACAGTGCAACAACTAAAGTAAATGTCATGTTCCATGTAAGCTTACACAATTCAGGAAAAATGCCAAACATAAAAATAAAACTGTAAGCATTATAATTTGTAAATGTGGGAACGTGGGACAGAAAGGGGGAGTAGTGTTGCAGGGCGCAAAGGAGTTCAAAACTTAAATTCATGCTGCATTACCTTATGCGTTGGGATCTCAATAAAGCCAACAGAAATCTCCCCAGGTGTTCCTTCAAGTAAGCTTTTAAACCTTCTGGGACTTCCTGTACTTGAGACTACGCTAGCAGGACACGTGTGATATGACCATTTTGGCTATTCGATTTCAGGCCTACACAAATACGACATTTTGTACCTCTCAGCGTTGTGGCTACTTTATCGGTGAGACTTTAGTGTTTTTGGGGGAAGTATTTGCTATGACAGTGTGGTTGTTAGAATCTGCACGCAAATTTGTTTTCTATCTCATACAGGGGGAAGGAAGGAGGAAAGGGAGGTTCCTGTCTTCACTTGTTACGGTCAGGACAGACTCCGCGAAGCCTGACCTGGGTGTGAGTGCGCAGCACGTCTCAAGAGCGCGAGTTGTATTGCAGCAATTAAGTCTCCTGATAATGTTTCCAACGCTGGAGTTGACTGCTTGGTGTTAACACCCATGCACATGCAGCTATTGCAGCACCCAGCGACACATTGTATGCAGCTGGGCCATGACCGGGGGAATTATATAGTCTCTAGTCATCTATAGTTCCTGTAAGTATAGAAGGGGAGGGGGGCGGCGTTGTCATGTGTCATGGTGTTAGTGTCAGGTTTCACTGGAGTGAAGGTGGTGGATAGTCTGCATACCTCTCCCTACATGGAAGTCTGTAGCTGCTGTATGGCCTCAGTCTTACATCAGTGCCTCGATCTGTTCCGTAAAGCAGTGTGTGTGTGTGAGATAGAAAGTATATGTGCCTGTGTGAGAGAGAATCTGAGAGAGAGAGAGAGAGTGTGTGTGTGTGTGTGTGTGTGTGTGCGCGCGCGCGTGCCAGTATGTTTACCTGCATGTGTGTTGTTGAGAGAAAAGTCTTTGCTCCTGTTTGTAATATTATATGCACAAGGACATGTGCCTGGTTGAGTTTATTGTCAACTTTTCGTCTCAGCTCGAAACACAATTGGACGCGTTAAAGGACTAAGTGGTATGTAATTGTTTTCTATTGATTGGGCAAAGCTCGGGGCAAATCCAGATCTGGATGAATAGCCCCATTCCTCGTCGAGATACACGCCTATGAACATCATCTGATCATGCAAAGGAAAAGGTCAACGACAGATGTCACGATTGCACATGGATGAAGGCATGATGGTGGAGGCACCAGTGGGAGCTATGGGACCATGATATTAATAGAAATAATTTATATAATGTTAATTAAGCGTTCATCTAAACAAGTGTGACATCACGATTTTGACAGCTTTTTGTTTAAGGTCGTTTGTAGGCGTGCATCTCGAGAAAGGAATTAAGGCTAACCAAGATTTGGGGGAAATATTTTCCACTGAACTACAAAAGAACTACAAAACAAATTCTGCTCATCGAGAAATTTAAGTATATTCTGACACATTTCCTTGTTGAAGAAGAACTTTGACTTCAATAATTATTTTGCTGTTAGTAGCTACAAGGGTGACAGTTCCCACAAGTGTACTTGAAAACAAGTGACCTACTGTGGTATATACCGGGCAATTTTTTTGAAAAGCAAAACCTACACGAGGGTGAATGCGCTTTACGGAATGAAATGATCGACACACATTCACCTGCACGCATTACTGAACAAACGAAGGGCTGAGGTCAACCCAGGGGTCGATCTTTAACCTTCTTCGTGTGAAGATGTGTCACAAGTCACATTGCATTTATTGTGTTCTTTCCTCATCTCAAAGCCTCCCATGCTGAAATGGGTCTCCTCATTTAGGGTAGATATGTACTTATTTTCAGTATAATTGCTCTGATACTAAACAAGATAAATGCAATGCACCAGCTGCTTCCCCCGTAGTAGTATTAACGGGCAATGAACTGAACTGTAAGTGGTTCAGCTGTATACAAACTGTGACAGGCGGAGCTCTCTCTTTTTACCCCCCGTTCCTTCAAGCTGATGGCCGAGTGGTAAACCCAGTGGTATCCCAACCCGATAGCGAGGAACACTAGCCAGTTCGAAACCCGAATGACGCAGTGTGCGTCCCTCCAGTCCATTTTATGGGTACATGACATAAGAGTTGAGTATGGGGCGCCAAGAGGGGAATTTTCTCTACTTTCTCTCTCTAGCTAGAGAATGCATTCTGTAACTACGGAATGCATTCAGAGCCCTCGAAACATGGCCTCACGTTCTTGATGTTCTCTGATTGGTTGATCTTTGACCTTCTTGTCTCAGATGTAAATAATCCAGCCTCGTTCGGTTCAGACATCCTCTCGCTAGAGAAATATTCTCTGTACCTAGAGAAAGCTTTCTCTAACTACAGAGAGATTTCTCCAAGTACAGAAAGCTTTCTGTAGCTACAGAATGGAGTTGTATATATAAAATGACTTGGCTAGCAACTTCTAAGTATAATATAAATGAAATAATTTGGTTTTACCGAGTTTTCCTCTCTCTAGCTAGAGAATGCATTCTGTAGTTACAGAACTCATTCTGTAGTAGTTACAGAATCCATTCTCTAGCTAGAGAGAGAAAGCAGAGAAAATTCCCCTCTTGGCGCCCCATAGTTGAGAAAGGTTAAGCAGCCAGGGAGAGGACATGAACACACCTTCGACACTTACAATCGATGCTGCGCCCTCCCCCCTTCTAAAGGGGTCTCTACCGTCTCATTTTGCAACGAGCTTCGCTGATACAGTGACACGTGAGGTGGCCAAGGTGGGGTGGGAGAGACCTGCATCTACGTAGTCGAGTGTATGAGCCACCCCGGCATACAGCCACCCCGAAACCGTGGCACTAAGGAATGTCCTTTACGGCCTATTATTCGCATTCCTTAAAGCTGTGCAACATTCCTTTTTTATTTTTTTTTAAAGCTTGGCCATACGCGGCTTTGTACATGGCTCACCTCGTGACAATGAACGGCGCATGCCCTCCACGGCTCCACTCTCTGCCTTTGTCTCCTGTTTACTTTTCAAGTTCACCCATTCATTCATTCATTCATTTCTTTCTCTTTTTGCGCGTTGTCAGTAACCGACTCTTTTTTTAGTCACATTTTCTTTGCTATCCTTTGATATCTGTATGATCATCGTTATTGTCCGCATACCAATGTTACACAAAGGGAAAGATAACCACTGAAAAATTACCATCGCCGTCATTATCAGCTCCTCTATTCTTATACATCCTTTGTGGGCTAGACGGCGCTGCAGAGACGACATAAGATTAAATACAAGCACAGAATAAGGAACAACGGATCGACTAACCGTGAGATTTGAACTTCTGACACAGGACAAGACACTCGCAGGGGGGGGGGGAACAGCCCCAAGCAAGAGAAAGGGACAGGGAAGGGAGATAACGGCCAAATAAACAAACAATACTAAGCAAACGATGAAGACAAACTTACACAGGATTGATTCAATACTGTAGTTCCAAGAGTTCATCGCCTGTTGACAGGGCTGCTTCAATAGCTTCAAAAGCTGAATTTAGCTCGTCACCTACAACCGAAGGAAGTCCCCCTTACATTTGCGCCACCTGTAAATATTGTCACTTTTTCAACTAATCAACGGTTAGTGTAACAGCCCTCGCGTGCTTTCGCCACCTAAAAAATTATCTCCCAGACGAGCTCGTTTACCTTTGTATTGTTAAGGACCATCAAACTTTTCTTGATAAAGAATCAGCACGTATCCCCTGTCGCTTGGACAGAAAGATGAAGGGACCTACGGTGTGCCTTTGTTCCGGGTCGATCAGTGATACGTAATTCACACCATCTGTGCACTTGTTTTGTTTTACACATTCAAGTTCTAGTGGTACGAAATGTTTTTTCTCATGATCGTGTAAAGCTTAGAGCAAGATAATATGTCCCCAAATTTGGATGAGAGCCTCTCCCCCTTCGCTCCCGTTCTCGAGATACATGCCTACGTAGACCACCATGAATAGAGAAAGGTCAAGAACACAGACACCAGGATCGTACATGGATAAGTTTACGGTGTTTGTAGATGTGTATCTCGAGAACAGAAGACGGGTCGTATTCACTCAGATTTCGGGAAATAGAATCTTGCACTAAGCTTTACACAATCATTAGCAAAAAAAAAAAAAAAAGAGTGCAACCCCATTAGACATTTAAATTGCGCCCGAGGATGAAAGGAAGAATAAAACATCTCAACATTTTGCTTTGTAGAGACGTACAGGGACCAAAGGATGGAGGAGAAAAGGGAGGGGGACCACTTCTGCATGCACTCAGTACACGGCCATTTTTCTACTCTTGATTGTAAAGTCCACAAGTGATCATACAGGTATGAGCGGCATAATGGAGGTCAAAAACGAGAACGTCAATTTATTATTGAAAAGTAAATAAAATCAGTAAAAAGTTTATTTTGTCATCCTGTGCAGGAGACATACTTTGTTTCAGGAGTTACTTTCGAGTGTTTGTGTAGGGTGCACTTGGAGTATAATGTCATTTTTTTATCTGTAACAAATCTGCCACACCTCATACCAACACGATCGTAAACTTCAAGCGTTTCCCTCGCCCCGTCTTATTTCCAAGCTTATACCATCCAGTCTCTATTTGCCTTTCCCCGTACAAAAACTAGGCTGGGCAGGCCCATACCCAAACGCATGGCTGCTCAGGCATGGGTCAGGACAGGATTTACAGGGAAACCCTGCGTTCGGCCCAAGCGCTGTTCTTACTATCATATCGACAGGCAAGCCACCACAGTGCGACACAGTCACCCCCCCAACTCCCCCCAACCAACCCCCCTCCCCGCGGTCGCATCGAGTCAGGCTGGCGCAGCATGCAGTCAGTATAAAGTGACTCTTCCCCCCCCACCTGCCCTCCTCGCCCCACCTGCTGCTTTACAATCGAAGCTGTTGTCCCGGGCTGCGGTCATAAAGTGACACGGCAGCCGCACGATACACATCGCTAACGCCGCAGCGACCGCGGGTGTACTGTTGTCGTCGTGGTTGTCACCCCTCCGGTGATAGTCGAGCAGATTACCTGTTCCGCCTGTTCGGAGGGCAAGGAGCGGTGCGTGGCTGTCTTAGCTGCTTGCGACTGGTTGTGAGGGCTTTACTTATCTTCGTGTGTCGGTGTGTTGTCGACCACATTCAGCTGCAGACCTTTTCGGTGCCGCACAGCAGTGTGTGGACTCCCCTCCCGGCCTCCCCCCTCCCACCTGTGTGCCAGGTGAAGTTGTCAGCGACGTTCAGCTCAAGCGGTGTGAAATACTTTGAAAATCTGTGTGAACTTCATGAAGATCTGTGAAAGCACATAGGTAAAAACTATGTGAAATACGAAGAATTGTTCCATCTACACTTAGTTTTAAAGCTGTGCGAAGTTCGTTGGCACAGATCTGGGAAATGTGTCGGACTGCTTAAAATTATTCAGGCGGAACTGTGCAGCTGAACTTTGTGTCGTGAATGTTCGTCAAACACGGGACTAGCCGATGTTAGTGTGTCGTCCAACGAAAAGACATTTCTTTCCGTAAGTAAGGAAGCTAACTTTTGTTCTGATTGAAAACATCTCCAGCGTTTGACATTGTCCGACAATTTAACGGAGGTAAAGCTTGTCTTTAAAATCGAAACTGTATTTTTTTCGTGAACTGGTTTCATCTTTTTTGTAAAGAACTACGCCGTAAAAATGTCATTCTTTAGTAGCAACAAGGACAAGGACCCTCTGAACAAAAAATCGCAGTTCTATGTGGAGTTTCTCGGGTGGATGGAATGTCGGGGGCTGCGGGGCCAACGATACACCGACCCCATCATCCGAGAGCTGCGGCGACGGCAGAAAAAGGTGGAGCGGCCACCCAAGTTCACAATCCAGGTGACACGCAAAGAACTGCGGATCACCCAGGAGCTGGAAGAGAAGAAGAAGCAGCGAAGCATCCAGAAGATCAAGTTCCCTACCATCCCGGCCCGTGATGTCACCTACGTTGTGCAGGCCCACCGGGAGTCGCGGGTTGGGGGAGGGCTGGACGACGTGGTGGCCTGCATCTACCTCGGGTACATGCCGCGAACTAACTGTTCTGTGCACGTCCACGTGTACCGCTTCGACGAGCCGGCCACCGCCGCTACTTTTGTGGAGCTCGTCAGTCTCATCGTTGCCGACAACGCCCGCCGCATCGACGAGGTGGAGCTGGATCTGGCCGAGCGTGGTGAGATCGATGACCCTCGCCTCGACTTTGACCCCGCTCCGGACTCGGCCACGGGCTCGGCGTCCAGTGCCGAGGACGAGACCCGCACTTCCGGAAGCGACGAGGTAGAGGCGGACTTGCAGAGCCTGAACGAGGTGCGGCCATTCGACAGCGTGGCAGAGGAGCTGAAGCAGCGGCTACGTATGCACGACAGGCCCCTCCTCCTTCCCCCTAAGGATTACGACACCATCAGCCGCGCGAGGGGCAACCTCAAGGACATCAATGAGCGGCGCTGCATGAACCTGCACATCATAGGGGAAGCGGGGGTGGTGGGTTCCGCCGGCTCCCCGTCTCAGCAGCGGCACTCGGCCCGCAACGGTTCCGGTGGCGAAAGCGGGGTGGATCTAGCCTCCCCCGCCAGCGACCTCAGTGATGGCGCTGCCCCTTTCGCCCAGCAACCCCCCACCAGCAGTGGCGTGATCTCCGCGTCCTCAACACCCGCTTCCTCCTCCTCTCCCCAGCCGGCGGAAGTCAGCTTCGTCTACCCTCCTCGCCAGACCCCTCTCAGCCCTCGCACGAGCGCTCGCAGTGGCGACTCCCGCTTCTCCGACCCACCCGTGATGCACGTGCGACAGTCCTCTGCCTCCTCCGTGTTGAGCTCGCGAGCCAGCCAGCACTCCGACGGCAGCGGCGGTGGACCAGACAACATTGTCGTCTACCGTGGTGGTGGTGACCTACCGGGGTCAGCAGGGGTCAGAGGACGAGAGTCGTACACCAGCAACAGTAGCCAAGACGCATTCTTCCCTCCCTCAGACTACTACGACGGCGACAACCACGTCGAAGTGCTATCTATGCGACCCAAGGCGCACCCTCCGCTGCTGCGCGCCAACAGCGCTGGGATGGACTCCAACATGCTGACACGAAGCATGCCCACCGGTCTGCTGCACAGCGCGATGCAGCTCAGCAGCTCGCGGAAGGAAGACGAGCTCCACTTCAACCCCCCGCGACGGGGTCAGTCGTTGCACGGGAGCAGCGGGCAGGTCAACAGCCGGCGTCCTTTTTCCGCAGCGGAGCAAAACGGCGACAGGCGAGGGAAATCTCATCTCAAGTAAATTATTTTTTCTCTCTCTCACTCACACTCGTACACAAAGCTGAGGTTAGTTCTTGTGAAAATAACGCCCAATATCGGTTCTGCCAAGGACAGAGAAAAGGACCTTAGTGACGTCATTGTTGGACTCCACCAAAATGTTTTTCTGTCTCTCGGAGAGGGGAAAAAAATGAGGTCCGTTCATTCATTCGTTGCTACTGAATGATTTACATGATCTTCCTTTGGCGTGAAGAGAGCGTGTTGCCAGGAGAAGATCGCTCTTTGTCAATAAGGAAGGAGGCCTCTGATGATATAGAATAGCCCTAAATAATACTGCTGTGCTGATGATCACGTCCTCGAAAAAGGACCTGACTCTAAGGTCTCATCTCGAGAAGTAAAAAATGGACTTTGTACTATAACACAGACATGCGATGGATGCTAATAAAATTAGTTTTAGAAACGCTATTTACAATGTTAAATGTTAGCTTTCATGTTTGTAGTGGGGCACTTTTGCATACGTTTCATTCGAACAGTAGGCTAAGCAAAAATGTGTATATCTTTAGGTAAGCAAACCTACGCCAACGGCCCATGTTTCGCTTGGTTGGCTGAGGTCAAACTGACAAGTCATCTGAGGAGGTCGAGTGCCATAAGAGGCGAGGCTGTACGACTAAAGAAGACAACTTCTAGACTACCAGTGTTGTACAAGAAGCTGGAATGCACGGTGTGTGTCCCAACGAAAAAAAATCATACCTGTTTAAAATTGTCGACTTATTGTTGCTTTATTTTTTTTTTAAATCGAATCCTTTCAAGAATACTAACAGGGACCATAAACCTTCAGTGCTGCTTTCTGTAAAGTGAAAACTGTCCGAGGGCGCTGTCAACGCCCTCAACTGACGAGGGGTAATTTCCAGGAAATTACTGGGAGGCTGGCCTGCCCCACCATTCAAGCTGTGCTTTATTGAGATAGCATGGCGCCACATGCGCCGACATGCGGGGTGGTAGGAGGTGGAGGTGGTGGTGGTGAAGTCGTAATGGAGCGTCCTGGTCATATCAGCACATCATCTCCCTTGGGGTTTGACGACAGGGGCGTTTACTTTATGCATGCTTCCTGCTTTATCTGTCACGACTGGAGACCCAAACAAACTCACTGCTTTCACTTTCTTGTATAAGAAAGACATAAGCCTTTTCAAAAATAAAATCCATACTAAAAGAAGGATTCTATGGTTCCCTGAAATGTTTGTGAAAACAATGATATTTATAGCACGAGGCATGGGACGGATCACACACACATACACACAAGTTCCAGGATGATTTACAAACATCACCTGATCAAGTGAATGTGTCCATAAATTAGTCCCTCACAGAACTGACCAAGAGTATTGACAAAAACTGTTTCAGCATCCAACTGAGGAGGAATGTATTTCATATGTGTGCTGCGCGTTTTGCGTACCTTGGCGGTTGGTTGAAAAGACGGGTGAGACTTGATACCCAGGGTACGACGACTGTGTATTTGCGCACCGCGAGAAAGGAGGGATCGGATTCATGTTCGCCCGGGGTACCTGGATTTTCGCCACCGGCGTAGATTTCTCGAATGGCACGAACTCTTGACTGTCAATGGCTCTTTAAGTTTCAAACTTTTCAATGGTTTGAAAGAAAGCGCTTGGATTTCTTAGCTACAGGACAAAGTCTACTTTCTGAACTTTGTAAAGTGGATTAGACCCTAATGCAAAATTTGAAAGAAATTTTAATTATACAGATTATGAGGCTTGTGGCTATCAACATGTTTTGAATCTCATGTAAGCTATTAACAGTGTAAGAAAAGGTTGAAGGGATGTTTTAAATGTTGGAGGTATATTTACACAAACCTCAGGTGTACAGTAACATTTTCTTTGCCAGCGCCTTCTCACCATGGTTGAACTCACTACACAAGCACCATCTGAATCCCATTCTTGATCAAAGCCAGAAGACAGCAGCTGTGTAAAATTCAGACGAAGGTATGAAAGTACGAGTTTGGGTATAAAATACAGACGACATATACAGGTGTAGAGATGACATGTGGTTAATACACCATACACCAGAAATCCTGGAGAATGGGATAATGGTTCTAAGAAATATACTCAGCTAAGCCTCTGGTGTGGAATAACTGTTGTTCCTGAGCGGACAATTAATAAACAATTAATAAAGAGAGAGAGAGACAGAGGTGATATGGAGACGATGGTCTTAACAGACAAAGTACGAGCGTTTACTCACGTGGGTTTCCTCTACTTTCTTTACCTATTCACATCTACTTCACATCATGTCATTGAGTCTATGCAACGATCTGCTCCCGTTAAACGTTTTTTTATTTTTTGGTTTAAACGTGGTTCTTAAATAATCCTTTCCCTCTCAACAGACCTATTTTAAGTGCCACAAACTAATTCTTTTCTCTCAAATATGCAGAAATGTATTCTCTACAGTCTACTTCTATGAAATCAAATCTCAGTCTTGCTGTAAATGCGTGGAGTTAGCTATTATGAATGAAATTCGATATTAAAAACAACATTTGAACTATGTCAGACAGTTTTATTGCTGATGTTAACCATGCGTGTGAGCAGGGATCTGTAGAGATAGGTATCAGATACCAGTCTCTCACCTGTAGTACTCCTCACAAAGACAGCGCTGACACCAGTGAGTCAACTACCTTGGAATGACTGCTATTTATAGAAAGAAGAACAGAAAGAAAATGAACGCTTGCCAAGTCCCTAATAAAACAGTTCTATGAAAAAAACTTCTTAAGTTGTTAAGTCTGAAATATTTAGTGCTTTTTAGGGGCATGAAACCGAAAAAACCCCGATTAGCTAAGAACAGGTATAAATCTGAACACCTGCATTTTAACAGAGAGGCCTCCACGACAGGCCTTAGAGATTAGTTCTGTGCCAACCGCTGTGTCTAGGAAGTATGTCTAGGGTATCGCTAAGTATTAGTTATTACCTGTCAGACAAAGCTTTTCCTTGTGGTTCATTCTTGTGTGGGACGAAAGGTGCTCGTCTCTGTTTTTGTTCTGGTGTCGTGTATTCCTTCGCAAGAGATGTTACTGTAACATGTCCCCCTCTCCCGTACGTTTGTAGGGAGGATGCACTCACACAGACACACTAACACGCACACGCTTCCTTCCTGTCTAACTTTCACAGATACACGCACACACTTACGCAGAAACACGCACGCACGAACTCACACACATTTGTGAGCACATCGCAAAAGTAAGCAAGACTGTTACACATACATGGCCGCACACCTGTAATAAAAAGTTAAAGCCATCTTTGTATTTTGAATGTATTACCAGTCTAATCTTCTAATACTGTACAAATCGTGTGTGTGTGTGTGCGTGCTTGTGGGGGTGAAATAAAAAAGCCAACCTTTGCAGAAGGCAAAGAACATAGGGAACTAAAGGCAACAATATTTTATTGTGTAAAAGGAAACAGCAGATGGAAGGAGTAAATTCTCTCATGCAAATCCCAACTGAATGTCTGCAGTTTATTTCGATTTTAAAGCTTACCACATGGAAGGGCAGGGAAGGAGAGAGAGAGGGGGGGGGGCGGGGTAAGGGTTGGGGCAGGGGCAGGGGCGGGGGTAAGACTGTAGTCTTAGCTCCATGGTGTGGATTACTGTACCCCCGGTCACTCACACCGAGGAGAGAGAAAGAAAGCATGCTTTCGGTTATAGGAAAGAGTCTAGCATAGGGACAAGAAAAACCTGTTTATATTACTGTTTTGTTTTCGCAGTTTTTAACACAAAATGTGTAGACTGTGATCTTTTTCGTAAAAAGGAGAGAGCTGATGTTTTTATTAGCTTTTAAACGTGTACATTTTAAACTAAGAAATAAAAGTCCAAGTAAATAATAAAACGCATAAAAGGTCCTTCAGTGAGGTCAGACTACATTTATCGGGGGTGGAGGTGGAGGTGGGGTTAGGTTTCTTTAGTAACCTAAGACAGAACTTATCGGTGGGGGGAGTGGCTGACTTTCTTTAGTGAGGTGAGAGACCGTATCCTGGGGGTAAGCTGTGAATGTGTGTTTTTTTATTGAGGCTGTGAGAGTTTCCTGCTCTTCTCGCTTCGTGTGCTTGAAGGAGCAGCTGTACAACTTCTTTGTTTCTCTGTGATTAACCGATTCTGGTTTAATGTGTCTTGGCTCATCCTTCAGTTCTTCGTATGTGGTCCATGTCTCGTTCTTGTCTCAAGCGCTGAGATCTTGCTTCTTTGTGAGCGTGATTATTCGTATTATAAACCCCCTATCATTACTATTTCTTCGGTCCTCCCTCTATTAATCATTCATAATCTATTTACTAAAATTATTCTAAGGGTATTTTATAAATAGTTTCCATAAACAAAAAAAGAACGCATATGAAATTCTTCGAAAGAACACATTTTCATCCCGACCCTACCCTCATACACACCTAAATCTCAAACAAAAAGTAATGGCTAGTGTATTGTCAGTCAAGTTAGCTCATCATTCTTGACCAAAGTTCCAATGTCCCGGACATTCACCTCAAACTCATTGGCATCCTGTGATCTTCACACACAACTCTGGGAAACTTAGTCAAATTTAGGTCCACATTTGTTGAGTTAAGAACGGCCTAACTGGAAGTAGCGGTCAGTCTATGGAAGCTTTGTCGTATTTAGATTAAGTCGGTAAGAAAGACTACAACAATGTTGGGAATGGGTGGACAGAGGGAGAGCAGCCACCAATCAGAGAACATCAAGAACGTGAGGCCATGTTTCGAGGCCTCTGATTGGTTGATCTTTGGCCTTCTTGTCCCAGATGTAAATGAGCCAGCCTCGTTCGGCACAGACATCATCCTCTCGCTAGAGAAATCTTCTCTGTAGCTAAAGAAAGCTTTCTCTAACTACAGAGAGATTTCTCTAAGTACACAAAGCTTTCTGTAGCTACAGAATGGAGTTGTATATATAAAATGAATTGGGTAGCAACTTCTAAGTATAATATAAATGAAATAATTTGGTTTTACCGAGTTTTTTCTCTCTCTAGCTAGAGAATTTCCTTCTGTAGTTACAGAGAGCATTCTGTACGTACAGAACTCATTCTCTACTTATAGAATGCATTCTGTAGACTGTAGTTACAGAATGCATTCTCTAGCTAGAGAGAGAGAGAGTAGAGAAAATTCCCCTCTTGGCGCCCCATAGAGCAGGGTCATCCTTTAATCAGGTATTACATCCAGAGAAAGGTATGTCGGAGCCAAGATACGAACCCACCCGTCTGTCGTGATGACAGACACTTTAGCCACAAACAGTGCACTCAGTTCAAGACAGACGATATATTGTTTTCTCTAGCTTATCAGGTACGTTAGAACTTAGGTGTGATCAGCCTTGGGAAATGGATGTCAGACAAGTGGGTGCGTGCATGCCTGTGTGTGCGTGTGTGAGAATCGTGTACATAAAAGCATCCCGTCGGTGTATGTGTGGCGAGCAGCATCATACAGTTCTAGCTTGTTTACTTCTTTTAACTTTGACCTTTGTAGAAAGATCACTGCAGCATGGTCACAGCCTTCTACCCTCCTTCACAAATGTACTCACCCACACCCAGACTCGCACCAGTGGACACGCGCCATCGCGCACGCACATAAAAGAAGACTTAATGATAAAGATCATCCACCGCTTTGTTCTGATTATTATTTTACTGTCCTCTCACCCCGAGGGCATGGTTCTGAAAGAAATGTGCCGACTAATATAAAGAATGTTTTGTTTTCTAAAGTTTAAGTTTTCAGATTAAAGGTATATTTTATCTTACACATATTTATGTGAATTTGAAGATAAGTTTGTTGTTTTACAGGCTGTTAGAGTGTGGAAAGTGACAGGATTGTCAATGAGCAGAAAATCAAATCGAGTGGAAATTACTAAAATGGCTTTGAAAAACACACATTTCTGAATGTTTGTCTATATGTATGTAAACAAAAGAGTTAACATTAAATTTTAACATATATCAAGTTTTTATGTTTGTTGTTTGTGTAGTTGTTGTTTGTTCTGTTAGACATGGGGTATCGTTTTGTAAGATATGGCTACATGTGTCCTTTTGATAAATGTTGAAAACGTCCTCGAGATTTGAATTTAAATTAGAAAATAATAAATGTTCATATTTAATCTCATAAGAAACGTGTGCATTTAATGCTTGCGATCTGTGGAAGTTGAAAATGTATGCGGTACAATATGGCAAGATCATTACACCCAGAATCGTTAGTTGTTTTGTTCTGTTACGGTTTATTGAATGAAGTGGAAGAAAAAATGAAAAAGGAAGAGAAATAAAGAGAATGAAACTGTAAGTGAAAAGGATTTATTTATGAGAATGTAGGATAAGCATTGAGTGAGAGTGAGTGAATAACAGGAAAGACGAAAACAGGATTTTAGGAAGGACCCGCTACTTCTAAAATAATAATAATAATAATAATAAGAATAATAAAAGCTATATTTTTACCCAAGAGGAAGATGACATTTACATATGTAAACTTGTCCCCTTGTTGTACATTTGTCAAACAGTCACATATTGGATACATCAAATAACAAACAAGCAAACATCCCAAACAAACTACGGTGCAACGGTTTGAAGGATCACACGCGAAGCCCAGTGTTCATATGTACATAAGTACATGGCAGTAGCAACTTCTGCTGACATTTCTTTAACCACTAAAGTAAAAAAAGAAAACTTAGAAAAATGTAGTCTGCAACATTATTCACGAATGTTGACCTTTTATATATACCTTTTTATATGTCAGCGGTTAGTTGGGGGCAAGAAACGCAGATCACCAATCAACATGAAACCAGTTTGTGGTTAACTGGCTTTTAATTACACGAGCTTCAAACCGTCAAAGTCAGGTTCAGACCTGGAAGGGCCGCTTAATTCGGACAACTGTGTCTTTTGACACTCTGACACACTCACAGACACTCGCACAGCCTTGTAATAAGCCACTGAACAGTCAGCCATGGCCCGCACCCCCCAACTTCTGGTCTGTGGGTTTCCGGAAGAACTTCACGTGAAGATAACGCGCTCACCACGTGACTACAAGAAATGACATGCACACGACACCAAAGGTCAACGCGCCCGACGAACAGGTAATCCTCGCCACAAGACATGGAGAGCTGGTCCCTAGCGAAGGTGGCAATAGGTTGTCCTCTTTGTTTACTTGCACCTGAACGCCTCCCTCCTGCCGGGGTGATAGCACCCGCGTGTCTGCTCCTACCCTGTGATGAGTAGGGGTTGGGTCAGCGAGTGCAGATTAACCTTAACCTACCCACGTCGAAAGTTCTGGCGTGGATATCCGCTGCGATGTTATTAACCGAAAAATGATTGTAGGGAGGATGTCACGACCACCGCGCAGTGTATCAGTCACTCAATCCTTTCAACACATACACGGAGCCTGACAAATGCGTGCTCTTTCACACAAATTAAAAGAAAAGAATGACTTGTCTAACGAATCTCTCTGCTTTACTAAGTATAAATAAAAAGAAGAGAACAAGGAAAATACACAAATGAAAAAAGTCAGTTATTAACCGATTCGTACCTCTAGATTATTTTAAAGTAACAAAATTCCTACCATTGGCGTCTTCCCTTTCTGAATATATATATATATATATAAAAGAATGCCTAAAGCCCTACTCAACAAATTCGCTCTAAATAATTCCTACTGGCCCTACTCCACTAAATTCTTCTTTCTAATCCCTACCCTACGCTCTGTTTTCCTTCCTCAACCTCTTTCTTCTCCTAACTCACTACCGACCCCCCGCTCGCGCTCTCCCTCACGTCATTTCCTTCATTTTTACATCATTCATACACGTCTTCCGAACAACTGACGTCATTCACGCTCTCTCGTTCTTCCACACTAATCCTGATAAAATTTAAACTTAATGAAACGATACAGCAAAGAACTATGATACCTGACAGAGGAATAACCCACCTTGTCTTGCCCACCCTCAGAGACTTTCAAGAGCTATGCGAAAACAAACTTCAGTATGTGTCTGCAGACAAAATTCAGTGTCTGCAGGACGTCACGAGAAGCGAGATGTAGACGAGAACTTTTGTAAAACTTGTGAAATGTCACATAGAATAAGATCTCAGTGTGTAAGTACTGGGCACTGGAAGCTATCGGAGCTTGTAGTAGAGACCGAGACACCCCATCGCAGTAAGTCTGTAATTCCGTTATGTCTTCAGATGTCTCATACCTTGCAACAAAAAGGTATTCCAGAGCTGTGAGATGTCTCATGCCATGTAGAATAGGTCTTATTAGTCATTATTTGTCTCAGATTTAATCAAAACAGATGAGACCAATATCTCATGTCATGTACGTTTAAAAAGAAATGAAACCGAACTCTCATACCAGTTCAAAACAGATACAACAGAACTCTTATGCCAGTTCAAAACAGATGCTTCAGTCCAGTCAGTGGTGTAGGAATATGCTCAGCTTTGGGGGGGGGGGGGAGCCAGCTCCATGCTGACAATGAATGACGTTCACATTCTTGCCTTCCCAGGATCTTTTTTTGGGGGGGGGCGGCTGCCCCCTTGCCCCCCGGTTTCTACGCCACTGCCAGTTCATGAAAGGTTTAATATGGATGCAAAACATAGTGGTCGTCTCATTCCACATAGTCGTCTCCTCGCGGAGCTGTATGTCCGTGGTCATCTGTCGTCCCCGTCGATCGGAATGAATGAGCAGGATTCATTTTAACGACGAGTACATTGAGAGTACACTGGACACGCGTGTCCCACTAAAATAATTCATTGGTAAGTCTTCTGGAATAACACACGAAAAAATATCAAAATACAATTGGGTATATGGAAGGAAAGAGAAAACATCAATCACAACGGACATTGAGAGTACACTGGACACGCGTGTCCCACTAAAATAATTCATTGCCAAGTCATCTGGAATGAAACACGGAGAAAGTAAAATGAAAATACTGTTTCCTACATAGAGTACAGGGGGGAGGGGGATAAAGAATCACTACGGTGAACAAGCCACCAACGCACCTGCGAGCTCACCTGGGAGTGATGGTGTGTGACGTCACGTAGGACCTCAGGTGCCGAGACACGCAGACCGCAGACCTGACCGAGTGACTTAATTACCAAGTAGGTGGCTGACCTACAAAACGGAGACAGCGCGTAAGTGAACACCTCATACTAGTTCAGGCCGGCCACGAAAAAGCATTCCTGAAAAGTTCAGACACCCAACCCATCGATTTCCGAAATTCCGGTCCTAGCGGGCGACCCGATCACCTTGCGTCAGCCGGCACAGACGCACGTCACGTGACGTAATATGACGTATACGAACCTCACGGGTACGGCCACCCGCAAGAAAGACAGCAAACGATCGAACACGACCTTACAGATAAAAGGTTCTTTGAGATCGGTTATCAAAGGCCGGTCCCGTTTGCCGACTACAAAGGCTACAATGCCGCGAGGCTCGTTACCACAGCTAATCCTTGGGGTGGGCCGCTACCACGGCGAACACCTCGCAATGGCTTGAAAGTGTAACAGTCGGAAAGACTTTCCTAAAAAAAAGATTTCTAGATTGTGGCTAGTGGCTAGCACTTACTTGCGCTATTCCGACCCATGTTTTGAGATTAACACCTGGATTTTATTTTACCTTCTAATGCTTTTTTATAATATCTTGTCGTCGATCACGTGAGATGTGTGGAGCACTTAATGCCAGGTGCCACACAGGTGTCTTTAAGTTCAGAATTTTCACTTTAGTGTCTTACGAAACAGAATTATAAAGTTTAAATTTAAAAATTTTAAACTGACATTTTCCTGCATTTCTTCTGTGCCTCAAAATGCAGG
The DNA here is from genome assembly GCA_004794655.1 of Marisa cornuarietis. Classification (NCBI taxonomy): domain Eukaryota; kingdom Metazoa; phylum Mollusca; class Gastropoda; order Architaenioglossa; family Ampullariidae; genus Marisa; species Marisa cornuarietis. Next base: position 1,730,604 of record SMMW01000565.1, on the reverse strand, counting down.
TCTTGTTGCTAGCGTGTCCCTCGGTTAAGTTATAAGACAGGCGAGTATTAATTAAAGGACGGGTATGCCCGACAACACACATTTCATCTGGCACCTGCAGTTGCTAAATACATATACACTGTTTCCACCCTCCCAATCAACATAGTGTTTGAAGAATGCAGACACAATCTTGTTGTACAAAATGATGAAACTTCCTCATCACTCAACTAACTTCCAGTATGATGCATCGACAGGATCGCCGAGACCCAGCACGTGCCCCGGGGCCAACGACCTCTCCGGGTCACGTGTAACTGTAATCGTAACTTATTTTCCCAGTACATAATTATAAAAGTATGCTTACAATTCAATAGTCAATATCTACATTTCATTCAGTAACGGAGTATAGACTGCACAATGCACTAGGATCTGCATCACTACTTGAACATCGAGTTGTTTACACGTGAGTGGTTAGTAAACAAGGAAAAAGTATGTTAAGGGATCAAACTTGTACCCCGCTACACAGAAAAAAATTATCAAGAGTGAAGAATGTTACGTCGACCTTTCTTTAGAAGAAAAAGGAAAAAAGAAAGAAAAGAATCCACTGACCAAGCAGGGCCGCCGAGAGCCAGCCGGGGCCCCGGGACAGACGACTTTACGGGCCCCTTGTAATTGTAATCGTAAATTATTTTCCGAGTATATAATAATATGTTTACAATTCGATTGTCAATATCTACATTTCATTCAGTAACGAAACATACACTGCAAACGGGGGGGGGGGCGGTCATTTCGTCACTATCATTTCGTCACCACCATTTCGTCACAAGACCATTTCGTCACTACCATTTCGTCACAAGATCATTTCGTCACTACCATTTCGTCACAAGATCATTTCGTCACAAGACCATTTCGTCACAAGATCATTTCGTCACTACCATTTCGTCCCACACCAAAAGTCAATTCGTCACACGTGTGTCCATTTCGTCACAAAGACAGAAAAGTCAAATCGTCATAAGCCCAATCAGCGAGTTCTCTGCATATAATAATAATAATAAGCAAAAAAAAAATAAGTCAAAGTACAAGTTCACAATCCAATAATGACAAAATCTATAATGTAAAAGATTGTTTAAAAGAGAAAAATCACGCGTATTTGCCATTGTAAAATTTGGCTCTTTTAATAATATTTGACGCTAATAGCTACTTGTTACATTGGTGCTCGATTCGCCTTTTGGGTTTGTATAGGTCGTGCGATCGTCCCTCTTACGGTGTCGCCAGTAGTCCCAGTCCTCCCCTTTTCGGTGACATAACTTTCCTCCCTACCTCCTACCAGTCCATCCTGGCCATCCACATACCGCGCAGACACCGTCTCTAAACTTTTATCTGTCTCGTGCTAACCTCCTCTTTATTATCCTCCTTCAGCTCCAAACTTCCAGTGACACCACCAATGTTTTTGCAATAATGTGTTCTATTTTGCTGGCTGCGATAGTATTACAGGATAATATAGTCTCGTTGTATCAAGGATCTACTGTGAAGACTAATGTATTTGTTTGGTGATGGAGAAGCGATAAAAGAAAGTCTGTGTTTAGTAACTACGAGAAAAAAACACCTTTAATCTCTCTCGCTTACAGGCTGCAGCGCCAGGGGCGGGCCCCCATCCTCTCGGTTCACAGAGTGGCCACACATCAGTAACATACCTATCTCTTCACTTTTAAGTCCGATTTGCTTGCAGGCTTCCCCCCCCCCCACCCGTAGTGGCACATGTGTCCAGCAATCTCAATGCACGAGCTTTTTTCTAGACGGTTCACACGCGATAAAATCTTCAGTGTTCAGCGGCCTTCCGCCTCCAGGCTTGTCCAGCGAGAACATGATGCTTCTGACTACTCATCTCACCTCACCCCATCTCCGTCTACCCCGAATCTGTATACTACAGACTTCAAACTCACCGTCTGCATGTGTAATGCTTGGGTGTTCTGTCAGACCCTTCTATAAAAGAAAAAGACAAGGAGAAGAAGAGGAAGAAAAAATCCACTGACCAAGGCCCCCTTCACAGCCGCGGGCCCGGGTACACCAGCCCCCCCTGCCCCTCCCTCAGGACTGTGACCAAGGCTGGGGGTCCCTTCACAGCCGCGGGCTCGGGTACAGCATCTCCCCCCCCCCTGTCACCCCATCTCCTCAGCTCTGAGTATCGACTAGGCTCGGCCTTGCAAAGACTCGTGCTGAGGTCAGGTAAGGACACTGCCCTGAGGGTGGTCTATTCTTTCAAACTCTTTCCGAATCTGAACTGTGTGAACTGTGTGACAGGTGGAGAAATGGAAAAAAGCAACAGAGGCTACACACCTGTGAGCTAGTCCAGCCACATAAACAGGTACTGATACCACCCTACAGAGAGAGAGAGAGAGATGATGACAGGGAATACTGACTCACTCTTCGGAGACTAGATAAATTTATAAGACTATTTCAAATAAATACAAACTGAAATTCATAGTTGAGTAACCAATATAATTACAAACATCAATCAAAAGTCATCTGGTCCACAGACCAACATTCCAATCCTTTACCGTTCGCTCTACCCCTCTTCGCCACCACGTTCGGTAAAAGTCGTCTCCCGTTGTTCTCACTGCTCTTGATGTAGCAAGACAGCCCCTACTCCCACCCCCAGCCACGTGGATTCACTATTTACTGTCGCCCAACCTCGAGGAGACAGAGAAATAGTCACCAGCCCTGTCCTGTGAAGAAGCTCACCTGACTATAGCTTCCCCCCACTCCCCCGTTAGTGCACAGCGCTCACGTAACGCGCCCCCGACGTGGTGGGGTGGCCATAGGAGGGTATGTAGAAGCTAGTCTGGGGTGGAATTAGTGTTTTAAGCCAAGCCAGCAACTATAAGGCTATATCACGGCAAGGCAGTCAGCCCTGTAAAGTGTAAACAGATGCCACATGCAGAGAAAGAACAGCGTGCCCGAGACGAGAGAGGCTAGCCGGGTGGCACAGCAGGTGGTGTGGTGAGAAACAGGAACGGGCTGGGTACGAGCCAAAGCATGCTCAGCACGACGAAGTACCCTGATTTCTACCCGGATATGCTAGCGTTAGGAGCCTCCCTCCCTTCCAGTATTTGCTGAGTCATTAAAAAAAGTTCTGAACCGGAGCAGCCGCTGGTCATGCATCACTGCAAGCGGACACGCACGCACGCACGCACGCACGCAGATAAATGTGGCAATGTTTTTAAAACACTACTTTAAATAATGCAGGGCAAATTGCCGGTAGGTGGCACTCCGATACTGCCTTTCCTGAGTGCTGCATGATATATGGCTAAAAGCGTGTGCGTGAGTATCGGTCTGTACCAGTGTGTGTGCCTCCGTCACGCCATCTCAGGCAAAGAAAAATGGACAGGAAGAAAAGACTTTCTAACAGGACAAAGGTCCCATGAAAATTTGAGCCCTCAAAAGAATTCATGCGTTGCCGAGAGAGAAAGGAGTGGATCTCAGGAGAGAGAAAGAGAGAGAAAAATAGAAACCTTGAGAGGAATTTAAAGACCTATCATGTTGCAAATATTTTTCAGATGATTCATGGGCTGCATTCAGGACAAGATGGTATTTCCTCGAAACTTATATACATTCTCAAGAGGTCTCAACCCCTGAGATCACGATCATGGCTTATACATTGCCAGAGTGGCAGCCAATGGGAGAACTAAAGCCTTATGTTAATGAGGATAACCATGGATGTTTGTGATGTTACATTTACGATGTTTTCTATCGTTGGAGTTGTTTGTTGGCGCTTGTCTCAAAAAAAAAAAAAGGTCAAAGGATGTGTTATTCGCTTAGATATCGTACTGAACTCAACCCTAGCATTTAATTACAAATTGCACCCTGACAGCTTGACCTTTAAATGGAGAAGAGAAAGAGGAGGGTGCAATTATATTTTAGAGAAAAAAAAACTAGAAGAGAAAAGGAAATACAGAGAGAGAGAGAGAATTCGAGGCTATACTGCATGGCCTTCTCTGTTTTCATGGCATTTTTCTATCATGTACCTCATATTACGATTACAAGCACTTGGTGTGTTAGTAAGTCTAAGCATTTGTCAAAATATGCACATCTCTCTACTTAACATGCTGGAGCGAACATGAAACTTGCATCTCTCTAAAACACAATGACGGTGGTGGTCGAGGGCGCCATAGTTTAGAAACCCTGAGGAACTGACAGTGAGAATCAGATGCCGTCGGTTCCTGATGCTCTTTGAACATGACGAATGGTGTTGGAAAGATCGAGGCACCACATCAGTAAGCAATATCTATTTTTGTCAACTGATAAACTCATACTGATATGTCTCCCAACTCAGGATGTTCAAACTAAAGGAATACGTGTAAGTCGCCAAGAAAGTCAGACTTAAACAACTTTATCTTACTTAAAGCAGTTTTAGTTTTAAAAATATTTAAATTGTGGTGTGGATTTTACTCTTATTATCTAAAAAGATTTAAACCCTAAAAGTGTTTAAAATTAGAAATGTGTTGTGCAACTGGCCCAGACTATCTACTGGCGCAAGATGTCGCGTGGGAGCAGGTGTTCACTGTTCACTGGCTGGGGAAAAGTGGATAACCCCGTGGTTAGAAGCCAGACTATAGAGATTCGGTACCCATGTGGCGCGCCGAACTTTTTCGAATCAACTCTGATGAGGAATGGACACGTGACTCCTTAGAGGGTTGGAGGGGGTGGGGTTAAGTAAAGCATGAAGACAAGATGGAAGATTTGGGAGGACTCTTAACACCTCACTTCATTATGACCCTGTGGTCACCTCATTATTTTTTTTCTTGTTTTACATCCGTGGTAATGACATTTGCTGAGAATAGTGAACTAGTGAACTGTGCTTTTCTTTTGGAAAGAACGCTGCTGAAAAAGGGATGCAGACAGCTGGATGGGCAGACTGACAGACAACGTGTAGGCTGGTTCTCCACTTTATCGACTAACCCCGCGGTTCTCAACCTGGGGGGCGCGCCCCCCAAGGGGGGCGCAAGCTGCTGAAAAGGGGGCCGCAAAGGCGGTCATTTTCTCATATCTCATATAGGTATTAGTGGCTAAGGGGGGCGCGCGGACGTACCTTTATTCGTCTGGGGGGGCGTCACAAGTAAAAGGTTGAGAAACGCTGGACTAACCGCTCGGGTGATAAAAAGTAGAGCAGTTGTTATAGTTTGTCTCAAGATCCTATTTGTGTAACTCGACACGTACACGAACACTAACCCCGTTAATGAGATTACGTAGCAGCTTGTCTCGTTAATTGAATACCGCGATGCACACCGTTTAATTAAGCTGCAGCTATATTGCATTCAGCTGACAAAGGACACACACACACACACACACACACACACACACACACACAAATACGCTACCACACACTGCAAACAGAAACTCGCACACAAGGCCTCTGTGTGATGCGCTAAGCAGGGAAATTTTCTTCTCTGGTTGGTTGATTGGCTGGTGCTTCCACCTTGAGGTGATATCATACTGTGGTGGGGAGGGCAAGGGATGACAGCAGGCGATGAAGCACCTGGAGACAAATCCTGACTGCCACCCCTGTGAACAGATGTCATACAAGAGAGATATGACTGTGCACCGTGTCTTTCGTTGTTCTGTACAATGGCGACAAGCTCGTATAATAACCACTGAGCTATTGGGCTACCCCTCTTTCTCCCAACCACTCCCCTGTATTCCTCCCGTCTTCTTCTTCTTCTTCTGCGAATTCTGAGAAAAAGGTTAGTGTTGAGAAGCGTTATCTCCCTTCCAGCATCTGCCACCGTTTGTACAACTCTGTACAACTCACCCTGGCTCCACCCCAACAGTGACGTAACTGAACCCCTCCCCTCCGTGCAGAAACTCGAAGGACAGGTAATCAAACCAGTTTCTTCACGCATAAGATTCTCTGTATTTTCCACTCAGGTTTTTTTCTTTCTTTCTTTTTTAAATGGACGTCGCGTTTCACAACCCTCGCCTAAGGAGGGCTTCTTTTTTCAGCAGTGATCATCGTCTGAAGAGAGCAGCGCCATGACTCAAGCCTCCATTTTATGTCACCATTTTCCGGGACGTTGAATACCGAAGCGCAGTGGAGCTGCCCTAAGGATCTGGTGATGTCACCTCACGCTGGGGCGGAGGTCCTGGGAACGCGGCACAAGGCCGATACGCCAAACGAGTTTTGCATTCTGGTCGTCCTCCGCTCTTAGAGCTTATTGATCTTCACAGGGAGTATAAGCTGGGCGAGGTGCTGGGTGTATCTTGACTTTGTGTTAAATGTCTAGTGAGGTACACCGTACAGAATGCCTCCTATTCAGTTCTCCAGATACACACCTATAAACATCACTTGCACCGTTGCACACACTTTTATTTATTGAAAAGATATTTTTATATCCACTGTCTCCTAAAATAAACTCATCCACAAACTTTGGCTGTTATTCGTACAGTTCGAGCATCGTGCACAAATCCCGGGCACTTGATGAGGCAGTTGTACGTTGTATACTGTGCATCAAAGACAACGTGGACATTGGTGCTGTGCACATCGCTACGGTTCACATGCTCGTGCTCTTGAATGGTTGGTGCTTTGATGTTGATGTGGGTGCCGTCAGTACAGCCAACGACACTGGGGAATCCTGCTTTTGCATGGAATAACAGCTTTTGGCGGCTGGCCTCCTCTTGGTGGGGAAATGTAATATATAGGTGGGCCCGGAGTTCAAGCGCGTTGGATACGCGATGTATCACTCGAGAAACTGTACCTGTATGCACATTCTCTGTGACAACAACAACAACAACAACAACAACAACAATCTGTAAACTTTGTGTCTCCTTTCGTCGTTTTTTTTTTCATCAAATTTTAAATCTTGGATTTCTTCATCAATTCGGATGTAACAGCCAAGACATTTTTGCCATGTGTATTTACACATTTAAAAAAATAATTTTTATGTGAATAATCTTTTTCATTATTTTATTTTGTGTTATCTCGGGCCTCGGGGTCTGAAAACGAGACGGCGAGAGTACGAGAAGGGAAGTAACTCTCACGATTCTTTTACGTCCTTTCTTGTCAGTGATAGACAGGCGATCGGGTGGGCACGAAGCTCTCGTCCTTTGTAATGTCCTAAATCAGTGCAACAGTTATTTTAATATGTACGCCCGTAATTGTCCTTTGTAATAAAGATCGAGATACTTTTGGGAGAAAGTGCCTTGGTTGTGATTGATGAGGAAAAAACACTCCACCCGCATTTTAAGCCTTCCATATCCAGTACCCGTTACACGGACGATATAATTTCTGTTGAAACGGAACCGTTGAATCAGCTCGCAGCTGTCGGTAAATTATCCCCCTGTACAATCCTTCACTTCACCTTTGGAGCTGATTCTGACAGAACTCAAGAATCACCCCAGCCAAAATTCTCGCTAAAATTGCTACTAAAAACAGTTTTAATTAAGGTTTAGAAACGTGTTGTGCAGCTCAGCCCTGGTCTTGTCCTTTCTGTAAGTGTGCTCAGGGAAACGAACCTTCGCCTAAATACAATGACATCGTACAGTGCTCGGCGTTGTTTGAGGCTGACAAGGACAGAAGGATTTCCGAATGACCTTTTCTTTGTGTAGTTTTCCCCTCAGGCTTTTGAATGGCGTAGATACATGCACCAGGGCGGGTCTGGGTGGATTGAGAGGCGCAAAAATAAACTGTGTGCACCTACGTATATCTTAATGCAGGGCTTTACCTGCGTCAGTAAGCAAGTCCTCCGAACATTTCGATCTTTTCAGGTTTTGGTGTTTTCAGGTAAACGCCACCCCGACATCTGAACTCATTCTTTTAGCTTTAGAAACATGCATGCTCACCTCAAGACCTACTTTGGACACCTTTACCTGCTGACAGTGACATTGACTACAGACCACAATTGCACAGGTATAATTGTTTTAAGGTAAAAGTGTTATTGTTACCTGTGAGCGGCTGGTCGAGACAAATTTAAATGACTTCTGTTAGCACACGTGACTTATTTTCTCCAAAGCACATTGTGTATCGACTCATGTTCGGTATTTCGCTCCAGAAGAAGTGAATAAGATCAAAAGGTTTAGCATTAACAGTAGCTAAAAATAGAAAATAGTAGCAGGTATAGATAGTATAGATAGTGGTAGGACGGCGGGGTTAAGGACGGTGACGAGACTTTAACCAATCTTTGTGACATTTACGTGACAGAAAAACTCACCTGGAAATTATATTAATGATTCCTCAGTCCAAGGGACATGTGTGTGTAGTGACGCACTCAAGACTTGAAACCACACACACACTCTCTCTCTATCTCTCTCACACACACTTTCCCAACTCCACACACAAAAACACACACTCTTGCACGCGCCCACACACACACACACACACACACACACACACACACACACACACTCTCTCTCTCTCTTGCACACACACACACAAGCACACACACAAGCACACACTCAAACACACACTCTTGCACGCGTACATACACATACACACATATACACACACTCTCTCTTGCACACACACACACACACACAAGCACACACTCAAACACACACTGTTGCACGCGCACATACACACACACACATATACACACTCTCTCTTGCACACACACAAGCACACACTCAAACACACACTCTTTCTCTATTACATACACAGGCACACACATTTTCTAACGCACATACTCTCTCTTACACACACACACACACACACACCCGGTTCGCTCTCATCCTCGCACACACAAAGTACACACACACACACACACACACACACACACACACACACACACACACACACACACACGCACGCACGAACTTTCTGTCATCTAATAAAAGTCACCCTTGTACGGCAGAGGTTACTGGAGCATGAAGTGTCACATTGGGCAGTCAGCATTGTTTTTTATTTGCGCCCCAAACCCTTAAACCTGAGATATCTGCCCTTGTCATGCTCGAAGACCTAATGACTGTCATGACTATGGATACAGGCCTTGAGAAGGTTAATGGAGGCGCAGAATTACAGGTGCACAGGGGGAGGATATACAATGCGCTTTCAGTTAATCATAGTGTACTTATATACTATAGGTACTTAGTGCACCGGACGTAGGTGAGAAGAAAATGGAAGAGGACCAAAGCGATTACACGAAGCACTCAAGCGACTTTCTTCTAGGGGCCGGCTCTTTGATGGGGGTTCGTCCCGGCACAAAGGGAGAAAAGCTAATAATATTAATAAATTAAGTGTGGTGGACTGGTGGTAAAGGTAAGCAGGACGGGTACCACATGGAATATACGAAAGATTGAGGTTGGGGTGGCGGTGGCGAAAATCAGAGTTGATTAAGGACGTGCTTGCTGCTAAGAGACGAGGTTTGGGGTGTCAGGGAACATGAGTCAGTTTCTAATATGTCTAATATGTTCTGACAATGAATCAATGGCCGCCTCAAGTACTCGACATCTGCTTGAACAAATGGACTCATGCGGTGAACTTGTCTGTGTAGCGGTGAGTGCGTGAATGGAAATGAATAAGTGAGAGAACGAGTGAGAGTGGTACCAAGAAAGAGATTTCATGTTTGTGTTTTCCCGCCTTTAATTTATTTTGATTCAGTTTCTAGGAAGGAACTGATGAGCAGCTCGGAGCACTGTCGTTTCGATTTTAAAATTTAGTTGACGGCAATGAGTTCCCAGAAACCATCGATACTTTGTAACACGTGACCAATATAAAACATTTATTTTGCAATATACACAAAAGACCAAAAGCATAATGTTCATAATTTTATGTAAGCTCACCAACTTTATCCACCAGCCACCACCTCCGCGACACACACTGCGAGCGAAATTTAAATATGTATAGCTGATGGCTATGAGCGTTTCTTCTAAGACATGGCTACCACATCCCGCGGCCACTGTTTAATATTATCTTACTCAAGGCCACATTTGCCACCGCTTTATAACTATTTTTCCGTGGGTAAAGCATCTGCGAAATCTTAATTAACACCGCATTATGGTTTTGGAAACAAGATGCTTTTCCTGGAGTTCCCCATGGTACCCTAGGGCAACGACTTGCTCTAGCTTCCTAAATACCCCCCCCCCCACCACACACACAGCTCACTTGCTTAACTGTAAACAAAGTTCTTGTATTAGTCATCAACGTTAAGAAGACGGGAAGAGAAATGATAGAGGGATGTGTAGATGTGTGTGGGTGTGACGTTTACAGAATTACTTCCCGAGGTCAGTTCCCTGAGTGTTTTCCTCCTTATTAAGGTCGCTGCCTATCACTTGCCCTTCAGGGTCTTTCAATTTCAGTCTCATCTCACAGGTGCGCCGAAAGATAGTGGAATGTACCCCTGGATTGAACATGTGCTTCAATATGGAACACCTGTAACACACACACACACACACACACACCTCTGCGTGTTATAGCAGGCGTTTAAACTGTCTCTCGTCTTTTTTTCGGTTGCTGCTTGGTTCCTTCGGTGTGATTTTGCAGTACTACAGAGTATCCAGAAGCCTCGAAATACATCCGTACCAAAAAAGTACTACATTTACTTTGTATATATATATATATAAATAACTATAATCGTATACTGGGGCTGGATAGGACACACCCTGCGCAAACCAGCTGACACCATTGCCAGGCAGGCCTTGACTCGAACCCTCAGGGGAAGAGGAGAGTTGGGAGGCCAAAACAGACTTGGAGATCAGTAGAGAGCGAGGCAAAGGATGCCCGAAGCGAACCACATAGGCCCAAGTGAGGGGGTGGGTGGGTGGGCTGCCAAAAAACCGGATCCGCTGGCGAGTTGTTGTTGCGGCCCTATGCTCCTCAAGGAGTAACAAGGAATGATGACGAAGATGATCATATACAGCACATTAATTGAACTGTTGACATACTAGATCATTGTGTCGGAGGTGAAAACCGAGTCCTGTTTTTGAACAATTAGAAATGATTACATAACAGCTTGTTAGTCAACTGAAAAGCGATTTAACCTAAAAAAATGTCGACATGTCAAGACAAAAGACCGTTATACGCTCGAGGACGTTTAGTTGCAGTAAACAGATTTTCTGAACGCTAGAGCAAAAACAAATATCTGCTCACTGGTGGTGATGTGAAGAACACAAAAAGAAAAATAACTTTTTCAGACATTAGTTTTGTCATTAGTTAGTTACTTCCCTTGTTAAGCTTAGCCTTGTTCTGTTTGGACACATTCGACAACTAAATCTTTCAAATAAGTTATCATGCTGCTACAGATATTTAAAAAAAATCCGTCCTTCCTAAACAGCTGCTTTCAGAAAAGATTTAAAGGAATAAAGGTACATTTTTGTGTAAACTTAATTCCGAATGATCGACATATGCTGAGGGCCCCCGAAATACCTGTTGGGTAAAATAAAAGACAATCAATCAATCAATATTTGTCTGTATAACTCACAAGTCTATAACATAAATTTATCTTAGGCTCACACAGAGCACTTACAAATACACTTCTCAAATTGATCACACACACACACACACGCAACGCTCGCATCCTTCGTTCCACACGCATAGACACCGTATAATGATAAAAATACAAGATAATGCTAAGAATGTAACTAATCCAAGGAATCACTGTTTACTTTTAAGAATTTTAGTGAATGCTAGTATGAAGGACCTTTGGCATGCATTCTAAGCGCGCGGCACTCGGTATCACCTGGCGGAAATTCAGGTAGCAGTTGAAAGCTGGGTTGTGTGATGGGAAAATACCAGTAGGCACATGATTCACAATCTATATACGATAGTTTTTCAATATTTTGCTGTTATGTTAAATTGCCAATTATAACACACACACACACACACACCTTTCTTGGATTCTCTGCGACAACCTGAACGTTTGAAGGGAAACAACTCCAGTTTTAGTTACGTCCCCTGCATCGACGAGCCGCTGTGTAACACTGGCGAGACACTGAATTCGATTATGGCGAATAAACTCGAACTTTGAACTTGATTTGGTGGAAATGTAATTTTCCCTAAAAAGAAACGTAATAACAGTAATACAAAACATTTTCCGGGTCAAATTTTAAATTTGGAAAGTGTAGTTCAGAGACGACAATCTCTCTATGCTCATGGGTTGATCACGCACTTCCATCTTCCTGCATGTCATGTAGTCTTATTCTCGCTAATATAATAAATTCGCAAAAAAAGACATGCATACACTCATCAAACCTATAACTACTCACCATCCAGTTCCTTATCCATGCTGTTTATTATCTAATTTATGCATGAATTAGTATGTCTGTATTCACGCAAGCAATAATTAAGCAATGCAGCATCGCACAATCTTTACAGAACAAAACTAGGCTTTCACCCCATACATACAAAGCTTGGTTGTCGGCCTGTGTGCGATCACGGACCTGATAATTATGACTGAAACATGCTGTCAAAACTCTGATTTAATATGAAATTTTAAACTCATTTCTAAAAACATATTTTTCTTTTTATTGGGTCAGTATTTTCTTAATTTTAAAGTGTCGCTGGGCTTACAGGTTATCTGCTGTTTTTGAACCTGTTTAGATTAAATCTGACTGAAAGAAAACTTGTTACTCATATTTATTCATAGTAAGGACAAATACAAAACCCACAGAACTTGTTTTCTGTAGCAGCTTTGCCTAGCTGACATCTCATAGCTTTGGTGCTAGCCAAAGTTAATTTGACTTAGAGGAGATAGTCCTAACCTGAATTTAGAGTAGATGAGGTAAGGATCGACAACCAAAATATTGCGAGAGAGTGAGAGAAAAAGTGAGAGAGAAAGAACGGACATTTGCCTCTGCATGTGCGTGTGAGAAGAGAGAAAGAGGAAGAGAGTGAATAAATTTAATCCACTCAGGGCTAACCATTCTGCCCAGCAATATTGCAATCTGTTTACATGGCCAGTCAACCAGCAAAGGAAAAGTACAATAACAAGAAAGTTTATTTTAAAGTCGCATCGCTGAGTTTCTGGAAAATGAGGGGCTCGGTTGAATCAGGTTGAATCTACCTTCAGCCATCTCACGGGGGGAAGCTGACCTGTCGGGGGGGGGGGGGACTGCGCTCAGAGTTTTGTGGGGTGACTCACTCTCCCCACCCAACCGCCATCCATTTTCATCATTCTCCCACCTGTTGTTTGTTGCAGCAGAAACAGACCGGGGACAGAGCATGCGGGGTGGCATTGAAATGAGGGCAGTCGTCTGGTGCGTGTAAGTTGTGGGTGGAAACTGGTCTTTGATGCTGAGACAAAACTAAGTCTGTATCACAGCATAGCAGTCGGCCATGTATACAGGTGCCAAATAAAGCCTGTGGGAGTCTACCACAAAAGTGTATATGAACGTGTTTGTGTGCGTGTGTATGTGTGTCTGTTCATATGTGTGTATTTATGTGTACAGCTGTGCCCATACATTTTTCTCTGTGTATGCACACCTTGAGTTTATTTCAAGGGGTAGGTGAAAAACAAATTTATATCACTAGTATAAATACAAGACAACAATTACAACAAAAATCATCATCATTATAGCTGCAACACCAGCTGCACTAGTGCGGCATAACAGGGTGTTCGTGTCGTGATGTTGACACATAAATAATACAAACATTAATAGTAGAATCTCAGCGGTATAAAATCATCTCATTAAAAATTTAAAAAGTACCGATTTTCCCCATCAAGCACACATGCATAGATCACACACCCACACCACGCTACCCGACCCATCTAGTGCGTAATACCCTTATTTTTCTTCAGTTTTTTTTTTAAAGAAACAAGCAACCTGCTGTGTCACTGTTGCTGCTGCTGGTCTCAAACAAGAACAGAAAAACTGAAACCGGATGGATATTTAAAGAGCGTTTTCAAGATATGCTGTTCACATAAAATCTAAGACAAATAAATTCAAAATGCAGGTGTGATTACTCCCTATGGTAGAATGGTCATTACAAAGAGTGTTTCTGGGTGCAGTCAAGAAGTTCATCAGTTGTCACTAACCTAAACGTGATCACACCGTTTTTAAAACCAGACTCAGAATGTTTAAGCCTTCAGGGGCCAGTTGCACAACACGTTTCTGAACCTTAAAACTGTTCTAAAGAAGCAAAATCTCTTCTTTGCCATTTTGATGCATTGAACAAGAACATACAAAAAATTGTACTGACAGGACGGAAAGTCAGACTAAAGCAACTTTATCTTACTTAAAGCAGTTTTAGTTTTAAAATTCTGAAAGTATGGTGTGCACTTTAAACTGTTTATCGAAATAGATTTCAGGCTTAAAAGTGTCTAAAATTAGAAATGAGTTGTGCAACTGGCCCCAGAAGTTTATTCTGATCAATTTCTAACTTAAGTTTTCTGTAAATAGAGAAACATTGACTTCCAAAAAACATGTCATTCTTGATGATAACAATCAGTAAGACTTAGCCCACTTGGATAACTCTGTGTGTGTGTGTGTGTGTGTGTGTGTGTGTGTGTGTGTGTGTGTGAGAGAGAGAGAGAGTGTGTGTAGGAGAGAAAGGGAAGAGAATAATGGTATCAGAGAAAGATATTCATCTTTGTTTTTATATATCCGTTGTCTCTAAAGCAATTAAAATATGCAGCATAAATTCTTTGTTTAGAAAATTAAACACAAAGACTTCTTGTGCAGCACAGAGAAAAACATTCTTTTTACACTTTCGTTGTCCGTAGATAATGTAAGAAGAATGAATGTACACAAAGAAATTAATTTGTTTGCCTTTTCTTCTCTATCGTTGACCAATCTTTTCGACGCAGGTGACCTCGTGGCTGGGAACAGCTTATTGGGGGAAAGGTGGGGGGGGGTGTACAGAGTACATTAATGAAGCCCCTTGAAGTTTCCCCTAAATACACAAATATGCCGAAGGATAAGAAATACAGTATGGATGTAACTACGATGCTGTTCACATCAGTCACGTGGTCGTTTTGTGCAGCAGTTACTAATAGTGCAGACATCTTGATCGCAATGAACCTCTCTCATTCTTCCCTTTTCCGCCGTTGTCAGGACCCAGGATGCAGGCGGCAGCAAGCTCATGCTGTAATCATCCCTCAGGATCACCCCCCGCTCTCCCTCCCGTGCCAAGTAACAACAACAAGTGACAAGTGACATCCCTTGTCCCGTTAACTCCCTCGCGGACATTACGTGTGACTGGCTGTGATGGCCGCCAACAAAGGGCTGCCAACAAACACTTTGTTATCTTGACGGCTTTTTTCCTTGTTAAGTTGCCCCTCCACCCCAGTGAAAAATTCTGTTCCTACAGAGGATCTGTTGTCTTCCATCTTTGGTTCTCCATGTAAGGACTTTCTACATCAGACACATTTTGTAGGATATGTGACCATATTTGGCAAATCGTTTGCTTGAGTATCATTTCAAAGTTTATGGACAAAATGTGTGTGCGGTTGAAACGGCTCTTCAGTGAAGCAACTACTTTCTGCAGCTTCGTGAAAATGTCTCTTACCTGCAATGCACCCAGAACAGCTCCATGTTTTACACCTGCTAGTAACGATTGTGTGTCGCTTACCTGCCGGGTCGATCAACGTTCGCCCAAATTGTCCCCCCGATTGATTGTTAATCCCATAATATTCCATCTCTAGCCAGTCAGGGGTTTGCTGGCTCCAAGGCAGTGCATCGACAGACTTCAGGGACCGTGTGCAAAGGAGCCAGTTAAGACGATCATCCAATTTTCGCAGGTAAGCCGACTGCCGCCGGTTAATTAGCCAAGTAGGTGTTGCCTAGCAATGATCTGTACACCCAGCCCCACAGTCCCGGATGTTAGCAATGCAGCTGAATATTGATTTATACGTAGCGTAGATTGGGTTCATTATTGGAGTAAGAACAAGAAGTAGCTGGATCAATCTTCCTTTCTACTGCGTTCACCTCTTTCTGCTGTTCAGCCCCGTGGAAAACCGTGAACACAGGCAACCCTAGACACAAAGAAGCAGCTTCGAAAAAAAAAATTATTACGATGCTTGCACTAAACATTCAAAACAGCCATTCGCGGAAAAGAAACTTATGGGAATTAATTCCTGAAAATGTGGTGCAAAAAAAAAAAAAAAAAAGCCCTAACAACTGTGAAAACGGTGAATCTAGGCAGAAGGAAGGAGAAAACTATACCAGAACCGGCACTTGACCCTCGCTAGTAGCATACGACAGTGTCCAGCAAGAAAACCACGAGAACTCAGTGGCTCGATGACATAATGCATAGGCTTAACTTTCTTCATGAATCTGTTAAATAAAGAAATAAATAAAGAAAGAAAGAAAGAAAGAAAGAGAACTACAGTAAATATAAATTGTCTTTCTTCTGCATGATGATGTCATGTTTAAGCCACTCTGAGGCAATTATTTCAAATGACAAATTACTCCGAGACAATTACGTCAAATTACTCCCTGACAATTACTTCTGACGTCAATTTTTTTTTTATTGTAACAGCGTGTGTAATCGGCTGGAGATGGTGCACACAGGCGTGGCCTTACCTCCCCTTGAGATTTGAATAACATTCAGACAAAGCCTGCACGCGGAGACCGGTAAAGGCACGAGTATTAATTAACTTTGTCAGAAATTTAATTTTAGAGTGAAAGAAGCATGCACGAACAAGAAAAGATTATTTTTATTTTTTTCTTTTAGCCTCGTTTTTATAAGTCAGTTTACTTGGCTTTTAAAGGACGCCTCGTATCTTACACATGGGAGGGTGGGAGTTGGGGGCTGGGGGAGAGATTTTAAAGCTGTAAATGTCACAGACGTGCTTGGCATTCTGGTCTAGTACTTGATGATTGCAAATCTGGACGGTTTTTCCATCTCATCTGACAGTTTCCCTCAACCCCATGTCTTTATTTTCATATAATTAGTCTCATTCCTAAACTAACAGTTGCGAGCTACAAAGGGCTATTATTTTTTGTAATATATATGTGTAATGAAAACACAAAACACCATGCAACGAACGCCATTTTTATTGTATAGTCATTTCTAAGTTCATTTTGTGTTATTTGAACATCAAATAATACACTTTCTTTTCGTGGTGATTTTATTTCATTTCTTAGTGAACACCGCCAGAAGTTTCTATTTAAAGCTATACTGGTGAACAACAAGCAGGTATCGAGATATTATATTATCAGGACGTCTGAAGTTTAGTTGAAAGACTTTTCAGAACGTAACTACTTTGAGTAAAGGTTTGAGGAAAAACTGAAAACTTCGTCTGCACAGATCAAGTCAAACACTCAAAAAAAAAAAAAAAAAAAAAAGAAAGGACGAACACTTAAGAAAAAAACTTTTCAGTTGCACTGGAAGCAGATGATTTGTCTTGTTTCGACAAAATTGAAATTTCAGCAGGAAAATGCTAGATAACTAGCAAGTTTGGCAAAGTTTTGACATGACGGCTACATTTGCCAAACTTTATATTTGTTTAGTTAAGAAGGGCGGTAAGATCTTGCTGGCTTCTACACTAGTGTCAGTCTGTCGTCACAACTGAACTTGTGTGGGTCTCGATCACAGGAAAATGATCAAAGACAACTGATCACAGAACATCATTGAAGACAGGTTTTTTTTTAAGCGTAAGAATCTCGCAATGTTCTTTCCTGGTTGTGTCACTGTTATGGCAAAGACACAAAATCCCGTAACCTAGAAGCCCTATAGGCAGTCTTAAGGGCAGAGACTTATTCCCACCTTTAAAGACGATACCAGTCCATGAAACCATTTCGTGTTGTATATACTTATAGACATTCCAGAACACTTAAATAGTAAAAATGATGATGATGATGATGATGATGATTGGTAAAGCGCCCATTAATATAACAAGACGGACAGTAATAACGATTATTATATATTATATCAAACAACACGTGATAAAACTGTCATATTTACAAGAAGTATTTTGCTGCCATCAAAAGAAGTTCTCTGCTAACGAAAGCTGCTTCTCATTGCGAGATGCTCAATACAGAGGATGGAGGGTCTTGGAGGAGAAAGGTCTTTAATTGCTCTAAGGCAGGGCATGAGGGAAGGAGGTTCTACCCCTCTGTCTCTTTGTACCTCGGTGATAATTCAGGTATAGCTACCTGCTGGAAATTTGTGTTCACAGGTCTGGCGCCAGCGTTGAGCCGACACGTACCCCGGGTGGTTGTAGGGGTTGTAGTTATTAAGTAAAAGTAGGTCGTTGCTCTTGGCCACAATGGCGAAATCAAGGGTAGACGTCCTGTCACAATAAATGTTAATGACAATACCTTGTATGTATATTCGTTGTTTATGATCATTGTGTGTTCACTTCAAATATAACTGTACGTGTATTCACCTCATATAATAAACGTGTGTATAAGTGTGTTCACTTCAACTGATAATCGTTTGTATTTGATAATTGTACGTGTATTCACTTCTTATGTTATTCATGATGTAGGAATTTGTCTTTTGTAAAACTACTTACCTACCCTCTTCAATAAATTGCAACAGGTCTACAGCCTGATCATTAAAGTTTAATTTTTCTTTTGAATCCGTTGACTCCACAAACTGTTGTTCTAATCTCAGTCTCACAGGTGCGACTCTGCAAAGTGTTTGTCTGTCTAACCTCACAGTCTCACAGCTGTGACTAGCTAACCATGGGGGAAGATGGTTGCTGTGACAGGAGGGGGGTGGGGGTGGAGTCGATTAGGGGAGCAGAATGAAGGAATGTCGTCGTTCATATCTTCCTACGCAGATTTTGTTCGCCGTTTTCAGCACTCAGCCAGGAATGAATCAACTCTCGCAGCAAGACTGCTTACTAGTTTAATCTCCCTGCGAGCTGGACTTAAAAAAAAAAAATTGGTGGCGCAAAGGTGTACATCAGAAATATTCGCTGTTTACCCCTACCTCGGGTCGCAGGTTGATGTCGCTGTTTTCTGACCAAACTAGTCTAACGAGTTGGCTGATACACCACCGTGCATGAGGTTTGTTCCCTTTCGGCCGCAGAGAAGTCGTCAAACCCTTCAGGGGCGATGTACACATCTTAATGTTTGTTGAGCTTTTTCACTCTCTCTCTCTCCCGTTCATACTCTTCGTATTTATAATGTTCAGCTAACGAGCCAATGGGTTTCTACACACAATGATTTCAGTGCTTCTGTACATCTGCACATTAACATGTTTTATGATTGTGGTTCAAACCTTATTTTAGACTTTGTTGTCCGCCATTATTTTGAATCACAAAGAGTTGCTGAAATGTCTGTCTTTGACATTCAAAAAGGATTGTCATTGTTATCATTGACAACATCGTTGCCGTCAACATCCTTCTCGTGAAAAGAAATTATCTGGAAGGAACCGAAGATTAAAAGTTGAACATTGTGGTCAGACTGTCGCCCATAATTCAGGTCATTCCTATTTTTTTAAAATGTCCTTTGCGATATTCAACAGTTCGTATCCCAAGGGGCGAGAAACCAGCTTGTGTGGACAACACGTTCATTTCTGACAGAAGCACAGGTCAGGGTAGGGAAGTGGAAGAATAGGCTACCTGTTTTGGCGACAGAGAGAGAAGGAAAGAAAGAGAGAGAGACCTGTCTCCTGTGGAGACGTCCTTCGCCATTTATTTTCATTTGATGTCTGCGTCTGCTGCACGTCGGTTACCTTGTGCGTGACGGAGCGACTACATTACCTGTCCAACCCAAGCAGATTTTAGGTGCAAACAGCTCAGATCTCTCTCTCTCTTTCTCGAGATTTGTAATCACCAGCAGCACCAGGTGAGACCGCATGTGCACACGAAAGGTAACGGATGTATCTGAGGTGTCTCGTGGCTGTTGCATGTGGGGGTTGGGTTGGGGTGGAGGAGGAATTTGTCGCCCACACCGCCAAGGACTAACATGGGCAAGGAACCTCGAGCATCGTGGGCAGGGATCTTGTTTCCGTAATTATTAAACGGTATCCAGACCCCTCGGATGTTGCTTTGTCCCTGAGGCTGTAGTTAAATGGACACATTTCTACTGAGTTCCCCATGTTGCTTTGCAGAAACAACTTAACCTCATTTCATGTCGACAGCCCCAGGTGTATTCTAGACTAAAACAACTTTGCTTGAATAGGTTGCAGTATTTACGAACCGACAAAAAGTAAAGGAAAAAGAGTTATTTGGGTTTCAGTTCGAAAGTCTGACGTGAATCGTGGATTTTTTTCCCCCAACAGGTGACCCGCAACCACATCGCTGGCGACCTGAACTTTCCTCGGGAGGCAAAGGGGTGACGAGACTAAAAGCAACATCGTATCCAAGTTGTCTTGAGCTGTGCACAGCAGGGAGCTTTGTTGTTGGTAATGGTGGTGTTGTTTGATCAATACATACCACCATGTGGACTCTACACGCGCATGCGCTGAGGACGTGAGAAACAAGTGCACGTGGGGAGGTCCCTTCGTTTGTCATCCGGCGACGATGATTTCTGGGTCTTCAACGAAGAGGTCGAGGAGCTGACGGGAGGTTTGCAGGTGAGAATTGTTTGGTCTGATTTCGGTCCTTATATTGCAGAGCAAGTCACGGAGGTTATCGCATGAAAAATGTTATGTTGCAGACAAGACAGTGTAAATGTCATCTTACAGAAGTCACAGTCATTGCAGTGTAAATGTCATCTTACACAAGTCACAGTCATTGTAGTAATGTCATGTTACACAAGTCACAGTCATTGTAGTGTAAATGTCATCTTACAGAAGTCACAGTCATTGCAGTGTAAATGTCATCTTACACAAGTCACAGTCATTGTAGTAATGTCATGTTACACAAGTCACAGTCATTGTAGTGTACATGTCATCTTACAGAAGTCACAGTCATTGCAGTGTAAATGTCATCTTACACAAGTCACAGTCATTGTAGTAATGTCATGTTACACAAGTCACAGTCATTGCAGTGTAAATGTCATCTTACACAAGTCACAGTCATTGTAGTAATGTCATCTTACACAAGTCACAGTCATTGTAGTAATGTCATGTTACACAAGTCACAGTCATTGTAGTGTAAATGTCATCTTACACAAGTCACAGTCATTGCAGTGTAAATGCCATCTTGTAGTAATGAAAGTGTAAAAGCTATCGTATATTTATAAATATCGTATATTTCGCTGTCACATGGCAGATATGTCATCCTAATTTGTATTCTATTATTATCGCACTAATGTCACCTCATTGACTATAACGAGAGCCGTCAACACCACAACATCTTACTGTAGACTACAGTGTAAATATCTATGTCTTATCGACAAGCTTATGCTGGAAAACAGAAAGCCTTCCACTACCCAAAATATTTTCGAGAAAGGTGTATTGACAGACGAGAAAAACAAAGAACTGATTCCGTAGCCTACCTCGGAATGCGAGTTGCAGAGGCCGTGGTTAGGAAGCAGTGGTTAGTCGCTGCCCCGGGGCAAAATGGGGGAATCAATGTCAGACTTTTTGTCTTCGTTGTTATGAAGAAGTGTCCAGATCCCGGGAATATTGCTTTGTTGTTTTTGACCGGAACATCTTTGTCACCACGCCCACAGGTGTAAAGCAGCATCTGCGGGGTCTCGACACCATGATGTCAGTAAGATGCTTACCCCTGAATTCCCAATGTTGCCCCTGAACAAAGTTTGATCTTCGATTGATACCTACGAGGTAGCTAACGTAAAATGCTTACTTCTTTCCTTGTGTACCACTGACCCTTAAAAACTTTTTTCATACCTTCTATTACTTGTGTGTGTGTGTGTGTGTAAGTGTGTGTGTGTGTGTGTGTGTGTGTGTGTGTGTGTGTGTGTGTGTACGATTTATCCACGCATGTGTGGGACAGATATTGTCAAACCAACTTTTTAAGTCAAAGTGCATTGAGCTTGCTGCCGGCGGGGAAATGCGCTGCAGATATATTATTATTATTTCATAATACTCAAAAGATATCTAGTAACACGTGGGAATAACCAGCAGAGTTGTTGCCGCTAGCCAACTCAAAAACCAAGCAGAATAAGATGTAAAACCTACTTTCCAAGTGTCTCTAAGCGAGAACAGATGCCTGCAATTAAGATTAGGGGTAAGTCCTCGCCTTGTGGCAACAGAGGGAAATCACCTTGTCACCATATTTATGCTGCAGTGGCAAAGATGCTCTGGGGTTAATGTATCAGAAATAACCTCAGTGTGGACAACCGATTCGTAACTACAGATACAAAACGCTTGCCAATATTGCCCCAAACTTACCCCGGGGTAACTCCTTACCCTCACTTCATGACTATGGCCACAGGCAAAAAGACGAGAATATTTCATTTGAAGTTTGGCACTGGCTTCTGTTCTGTCTCGATACCCTCCACCCCCCAACACTTCTTTTCGATCAATGAGTACAATTATTACAGTGCATACAACTAAGATAGCAACAGCCATGCATGTAAAAAGCGAGGAATGTCTTTGATGATGGAAATGATGAAAAAAGGACGAAGATAAAAGGATGTTTGCTGACCTGCCGCAAGACGTGACTCAGTCACTGCGTCTGTGGACAGAATTCTTTGCCCACTTATGGCGACTTCTGAAAATGCCGCCTGTTTGATTATGAAGATACAGGTGCTGTGTGGCTTGTGACCTCACCCCGCCTGCTGTGGTTAGTTCACATCCTCCTAAAATGTTTCAAAGCGACTCTGTTACATCGTGTGGGGGGTGTTTGTGTGTGGAGTAAGGGGGGGGGCAGCGGGGTACGTGAATACTACTGGTCCATAATAATGAAAACATGAGGATAATCTCAGACTAGAGATGCTGGAGATGTACAGAACAAAGCCGGTGAAAGAAAGTGGAGTTGAGTGCAATGTGACACTCATCTCATCTTGAAGGGAAAAACTTAGAGACTAGACTGAAGGAGATACTATGCTCTAAACTTTAAAAGGGACAACAATCTGAGAGGACATCTGTAAGATGAGAGCTTAGAGTCAGTCTAACCCCTGTGATTGGTGGTCTCTTCTTCTCATATAAACATCCAGAAGTTGAACCTTTCAGGAAAAGAGTCTTTGAGGGCCTTTCAGGAAACTGGAAAGGAGGAGTTCTCTTTGCCTGAAATCCTTTAAGGTCCTCAAGAGTGTAGTCTTCTCTTCAAGTGACTGTAACTAGCTCAGGTACCTTTTTCCTCGCCATCAGCGTGCATGAACCTTCGCCATGCTTGAGATAAAAGACTTCAAACATCTCCAATCACAAAAAGTGAATGGTTACACTCCCGTCGTCAAGGCTACAGCCAATGGAAAGAGCTTGGCACTCGTGACGTCACGATGTTGAACTTCCTGTACAAGGTCATTTCACAAGTTTTTTCTCGAGAACTATTACTTATTCACTCACATTTATTTTTTGAGAAATAATATTCATATTATAACCCTGCTGCATTCTTAGCCGATTCATTTGAGAAAGAGACCTTTGCACTCTAGTAGGCCTTTAATTCCACACAACATTCCTATACACTTGCCCGGGCGCCATACTTTAATTGCTGTCATAAGTACCTATATTTATAGCCTGAATAAAATTTCCCCACAAAAGCTGTTGACAGCTGCAAGTTCTTTCTAGCTAGAAGACTGGCAGGACAAGCAGACAGAAAAGCATTTTATTTGGAAACGAAAGTATTCTATGGCAAAGCCACTCATGGTGCTGTCAGGAGAAAGTGACCCAGAGAGATGAGAGGTGTAAGAGAGAGAGAGACGATGAAAGGTGATGAGGCAGAGAAGACAGAGAAAGAAGAAGAGGGGTGGAAGAAAAGAGAAGGAGGTGAGCATGACGGGGGATCAATCAAGCTCAGTGCTCAAGCGGATCAGTGGGGCTGTATGCATTATTGTTTCTTATGCACTTTTTCATGCACCAAAATCCTAACAAAGCAAAAGCCCAAAACCCAGTAATAAAAACAAAGGTTTCTGAACACACAAACCTGCCATATCCCAGCTGCCCAAAAGTGCGAGAGTATTTTTAGTGTTTGTTTTTAATCACTTAAAAAGAACACCAGGTTATGTCAAGCACTCAAAAATGTTTTAATCTGTACAATTTTACATTTTTTTTTTGGTGATGGAGAGGGGAGGGGACTGCTGATCTTATTGCGACTCGTGGTTCTGGATCACAATTGATATCAAGCAATTCATAACACATGGCCGATCACCTCTGGTGGGTGAGACTGCCGTGTGCCCGCCATAACAGCTGGAGTCCACACAACCTGTCGCATCCATGCCGGGTGCACGGGTGGCTGGATGCAGCACAGAGGCTAGCGGTCTGTATGGGGGCACAAGGTTGGACGTGCAGCAGTTCACACTGAGAAATGTTGTTAGTGAAGTTTCACTCTTGCCTCTTTGTCCCTCCACCGTGCACCCGCCTTTCTACTTTGTGTAGCCACAGGTGTAGCTCAGTATCACAATACATGTTATTACAGTCATCTTGGATTTCTTGCACTCGCAAACCACAGTATCTCAAGTTGTTTGAACAGATGAAAGAAAAAGCTAAGTTTGCATTTGTTATTAAGGTTACAAACTGAATTAAGACCTGCTCTACGGCAAGATGAGGTTTTTGTCTCTCATTCACAGCCTTCAGGTCTGTTTGCTCGTTGCCAGGTAACCGAGCAGGTAATGGGGAATGCTGTTGTTGTATCATCGTGATGTTGTAAATCCTTTCATCTTTATTTCTGAACCCACCCACCCCCCTTTTATTTTTTTCTCGCACCTGTAAAATCTATGTTATATTTTAGCCTTTCACCTGTCAAAACTGTTATTTTCACGAAACCCATCATTAACCTCGTCTTGCTTTGAAAATTATGTTTATTAAATTTCATTTATGAAAAATGAAGAATATAGAACGACCGTCGGTGGCAAAGCAAACTTTGTCTTAAGGTGAACAGGACTGGTTCAAAAGGCACTCAACGCTCACCTGTCCCACCTGACTACCAGTCAGACCAAGCGAGGGCGCTGACAATGCTAAGAAAGTGTTCGTCCAAAAATACTTGTCTTTTTCTGGCAGTCTCTCGTCTCGGCGCTAACAGGGTCATTAGTGTGATCAAGGCTGTGCCCATAGACATCAGGGTTACAGCAATGAACAGGGTCACAGGTACAGCCATTAAAAATATTATGGTCACACCTGTAGGCATGGCTGTGTGATGATCATGATGATGCGCAGCGTCGCTTGGCTGATGAGACCCACGTGTCCAAGGACTGTTTGTGTGTTACCTGTTTGCGGTGTCGTGTTACCTGTGTAAGGCTCGAGATGGGAGGAACTGTTTACACCACAGGGACACACTCTAGTCTAGGCAGTTTGATAGAAACTGTCTGACTATTCACAGTCAACGGGTGACTATGTCTCGTGGGCAATAGCTAGGTAGGTAGATACATAGACTGCGAAGTGCGATGTGTGTTTATTGAGAGAGAGAGAGAAAGAAAGAGAAAGTGAATGAGTGTATGTATATGACTGAGCGTGTCAGTCAGGGTGTGTTTATGCTAGCGAGTGTAAAAGAATGTATTCGAGAGAGAGAGAGAGAGAGAGAATGTGTGTGAAAGATGAAAGAGAAAGGGTTAGGGTGTGGAGTGGGTGGAGACCGTTTCTTACACATGCACACATGGTCACATGACCACATGTTGTTGACAAGATTCACAATTATTAACT
The DNA here is from genome assembly GCA_004794655.1 of Marisa cornuarietis. Lineage (NCBI taxonomy): Eukaryota > Metazoa > Mollusca > Gastropoda > Architaenioglossa > Ampullariidae > Marisa > Marisa cornuarietis. The sequence continues at coordinate 1,705,100 of SMMW01000565.1, read as the reverse complement.
ACTCATTTTATTTTCGTAAACCTCCTTTTGAATACAGTTTCTGAAAAGCTAAAGTTTTCGCTCATGCCGCCTCTGTCACGTGACTCAGTGTCAGAACTGGGTGGTGGACGTAAAGCTGCACGTGACAACCAAAGGGGACAATAGTGGGGACATGAAACTTGTCTCGGGGAATTTATGTGAGTTTCCACAAAGCGAAATGGTTTGCAATCACAAAAACCTTTCCTTTGTCTTATTCATAAATCGCCATCAAATTTGCATTTGTGAAAAATTCATGAATTGTTCTTTTTTTTCCTCCTCTGGGAATACTCACCCTTTTGTTGTCGAGCGGCATTAACTCTCTCCCTGATAAAGACACTGGCGATAAATGTATAAACACCGAGACTAGATAGCGTAGCCTCATAATGGGTTAAATTTGCTTGGTCTGCAACATTTGTCATTTTGGATGTGTTTTGGTGCCAGAACTATTTGGAATCGGTGCTTACCTGATCAATCATGAGCTTGGGGGAAGAGACACAAATGTAGAATTTGTGCAAAGTCCTTGTCCATGCAAAAGGAATCAGAGAAAGTCGTATTGGGCCAGTGGGGTGGGTGGTGGGTGGTGGGTGAGTGGGTGCGGTGATGCATGTGGGTGACAGGTGAGAGACAAGCACATCGCTCATGTAGCCAGCCCAGTCTAGTCATAAAGATGTCACTCGATCCAGCTCTGCGAGAAATACTTTTCTAAAGGGAAACTAAAGGAACTTCACATCATACGTACTTGGCAGTAACTTCATCTTTAATAGCGAAACACACACACACACACACACACACACACACACACACACACACACACACACACACACACACACACACACACACATATATATATTACACACCCACCCACATATATATATATGCTACACCCCCCACACACCCACACCACACACCCACACACACACATATATATATATACATTACACACCCACCCACATATATATATATATATACTACACCCCCCCCACACACACCACACACCACACACCACACACCAAAACAGATATATATATATATTACACACACACCCACACACCCACACACACATATATATATATATATATTACACACACACCCACACATATATATATATTACACACACATTTATATATATTACACACACACCCACACATATATATATATATATATTACACACACATTTATATATATTACACACACACCCACACACCCACACACATATTTATATATATTACACACACATATATATATATATTACACACACATTTATATATATTACACACACACCCACACATATATATTACACAACGACACACACACACATCACACACCCACACATATACATATATATATATATATTACATACACCCCCCACACACCCACATATATATATATACATTACACACCCACCCACATATATATATATATACTACACCCCCCACACACACACCACACACCACACACCAAAACAGATATATATATATATATTACACACACACCCACACACCCACACACACATATATATATATATATATTACACACACACCCACACACCCACACACACATATATATATATTACACCCACACCCACACATATATATATATATTACACACACACATTTATATATATTACACACACACCCACACACCCACACACATATTTATATATATTACACACACATATATATATATATATTACACACACATTTATATATATTACACACACACCCACACATATATATATTACACAACGACACACACACACATCACACACCCACACATATACATATATATATATATATATTACATACACCCCCCACACACCCACATATATATATATATTACACACACACACACAACACCCCCCCCACACACAAGACGCACACACTTTGCCACAAGCTCTCTCCCCTAGTTATACTTTAAGATTATCTTCAGGACAATAGCACATTTGCATCAGCATGCATTCACTCATCTAAACTGCAAACGCCCAGCACAGACCTAGCTGTGTATGGTGTTGTCTACTTGTATTCTTATACAGGTTGACATATACATGAGCACATATAATGCAATATGCAATATACTCTCTCGTGTGTGTATATGTGTGTGTATCATATACATTAAAGTTACTCAGTCGATAGACAAGAATTAGCCACGAGCTTCATAGTGATGTTGGTGTTGGATGGCAGCAGCAGTGGTGGTGGTAGTGGTGGTAATGGATGGCAGCAGTGGTAGTGGTGGTGGTGAAGAGAATAGTAATGACAGTGACTGTTGTTTATTAACGAGGTGGGAAGAATAAGTAAAGCATGCATTTTCCATCAAGCTCTCGCCCTGTAAAGGGTAAGAGTGTCAAAAATTGCTTAACTGTTACAATAACAAGTGGAGGTGGAGATGGTGGGGGGGGGAGGTAAGATTTGTACACAAGTTTTGCTATGAGCTCTTATGTTCATGATAATCCTGGAGTCAGAAAATATCTCAAAAGCCTCATGGCTTTAAATCTTGGTGCAAGTTTCATGCAGATCCTGGTTAGAGAGTTAGAATCTTTATTATTTACACGACCATTGATATTATGTAGCAATATATGATCATAGACTATAGTTCAAGAGAGAGAGAGAGAGATGGAGAGAGAGAGAGAAAAAGATTGCTTGCAGGCGTGTGCGATTGTGCAGATACACGCTTGACTTATGTATGAACAGCCGCTTGTATATTCTACCCACATACCAGTTTGATGCACAGGTGTCTCTGTATTGTCTGAAAAAGGAGGGGAGGTCACATGCAAAAAACACGACACGTATGTCAGGGACAATTTTAATTTCCCTTTGTCACCACCGAAACTCGATGACTCTTGACCCTAAAAAAGGAAAGGATGGGTGTTTGCACTGAATAAAAACAGGCTCCATTTATAAAAATTCTCGAAAAAGCTTTTGAAGAATGGGACCCATCCCAGACCCAGGTAAGAAAAACGGCTGAACTGTAAAAAAAAAAAATACTTGCTGTTTTCTGAGATTAACACCTGCTGCACATCAAAACTCGAGAAAAATGCAGCGGTGGTCATGAAAGTGGCAGAAGAGTACTTGCCAAAAGGTGAAATTAGTTTGGACGATCCTTCTCAATTCACTACAAACGTGCACTAGCACTGAAATCAAACTACCTTTACCATTTTGTTTATAAGTAGAATCATTATGTTTAATAGGACGAACATTCCTGTGCTTGTTGCGAAGAAAAAAAAACAAACAAACTTAAGCCGGTAAAGTATTCAGTAAATTATTTCAAACATCGTAGTTTAACTGGCTTCAGTGAAAGGAATCCACGATCTACGGCCGCTACAATCATGACATGTCCTGTCGACATCAGTGTTGAATAAAAGATCTCAGAATGGCATTCACTGACGATAGCCTCTCGTCTTCTTACAGCTTTGTTTGCGTTTCTTTAGGCCAATGTTTGAGTTGGGAGTTCCTTTCATCGTTGTTATTAATGGACTCACAGTTTTTTTTTCATCCAAGAGCCTCTTTAGATTTTTTTTTTGATAGTCTTTGCCAGCCACACCTTGGTGTGTTCCTATTTTTTTCCTGGTCTAGTGTCGGGGAAGGTCAAGAAATGCGCGCATTAATACATCACCTGCTGTGTGCACTGGTCAACGTGACCTCACTAGGGGCGCAGGGACATCCAGGGTCCTCCGGCTCACCTTCGTGTTATATAAAATAATTTTGCATATGGATTTTATTTCTTACAATCATATTTTTGTTATCTCGTCCCTAAGCCATGTTAGAGTCTCTGGGTAACAAGAGAGTAGGATACAGTATGGTGTGTGGGAAACAATAATGTAGGACACTCTACGTTATGTGTGAAACAATAATGTAGGACATGCTAGACTGTGTGGGAAACAATAATGTAGGACACTCTAGAGTGTGTGTGAAACAATAATGTAGGACACGCTAGACTGTGTGGGATACAATAATGTAGGACACTCTACGTTATGTGTGAAACAATAATGTAGGACATGCTAGACTGTGTGGGAAACAATAATGTAGGAAACTCTAGAGTGTGTGTGAAACAATAATGTAGGACACGCTAGACTGTGTGGGAAACAATAATGTAGGACACTCTACGTTATGTGGGAAACAATAATGTAGGACATGCTAGACTGTGTGGGAAACAATAATGTAGGAAACTCTAGAGTGTGTGTGAAACAATAATGTAAGACACGCTAGACTGTGTGGGAAACAGTAATGTAGAACACGCTAGTGTGTGGGAAACAATAATGTAGGAAACTCTAGAGTGTGTGTGAAACAATAATGTAGGAAACTCTAGAGTGTGTGGGAAACAATAATGTTGGACACGCTAGACTGTGTGGGAAGCAATCATGTAGGAAACTCTAGATTTTGTGTGAACAATAATGTAGGAAACTCTAGAATGTGTGGGAAACAATAATGTAGGATACGCTAGACTGTGTGGGAAACAATAATGTAGGACACTCTACGTTATGTGGGAAACAATAATGTAGGACAAGCTAGACTGTGTGGGAAACAATAATGTAGGACACGCTAGACTGTGTGGGAAACAATAATGTAGGACATGCTAGACTGTGTGGGAAACAATAATGTAGGACACGCTAGACTGTGTGGGAAACAATAATGTAGGACATGCTAGACTGTGTGGGAAACAATAATGTAGGACACGCTAGACTGTGTGGGAAACAATAATGTAGGACATGCTAGACTGTGTGGGAAACAATAATGTAGGACACTCTACGTTATGTGGGAAACAATAATGTAGGAAACTCTAGAGTGTGTGGGAAACAATAATGTAGGACACGCTAGACTGTGTGGGAAACAATAATGTAGGACATGCTAGACTGTGTGGGAAGCAATAATGTAGGACATGCTAGACTGTGTGGGAAACAATAATGTAGGAAACTCTAGAGTGTGTGTGAAACAATAATGTAAGACACGCTAGACTGTGTGGGAAACAGTAATGTAGAACACGCTAGTGTGTGGGAAACAATAATGTAGGAAACTCTAGAGTGTGTGTGAAACAATAATGTAGGAAACTCTAGAGTGTGTGGGAAACAATAATGTTGGACACGCTAGACTGTGTGGGAAGCAATCATGTAGGAAACTCTAGATTTTGTGTGAACAATAATGTAGGAAACTCTAGAATGTGTGGGAAACAATAATGTAGGATACGCTAGACTGTGTGGGAAACAATAATGTAGGACACTCTACGTTATGTGGGAAACAATAATGTAGGACAAGCTAGACTGTGTGGGAAACAATAATGTAGGACACGCTAGACTGTGTGGGAAACAATAATGTAGGACATGCTAGACTGTGTGGGAAACAATAATGTAGGACACGCTAGACTGTGTGGGAAACAATAATGTAGGACATGTTAGACTGTGTGGGAAACAATAATGTAGGACACGCTAGACTGTGTGGGAAACAATAATGTAGGACATGCTAGACTGTGTGGGAAACAATAATGTAGGACACTCTACGTTATGTGGGAAACAATAATGTAGGAAACTCTAGAGTGTTGGAAACAATAATGTAGGACACGCTAGACTGTGTGGGAAACAATAATGTAGGACATGCTAGACTGTGTGGGAAGCAATAATGTAGGACATGCTAGACTGTGTGGGAAACAATAATGTAGGAAACTCTAGAGTGTGTGTGAAACAATAATGTAAGACACGCTAGACTGTGTGGGAAACAGTAATGTAGAACACGCTAGTGTGTGGGAAACAATAATGTAGGAAACTCTAGAGTGTGTGTGAAACAATAATGTAGGAAACTCTAGAGTGTGTGGGAAACAATAATGTTGGACACGCTAGACTGTGTGGGAAGCAATCATGTAGGAAACTCTAGATTTTGTGTGAAACAATAATGTAGGAAACTCTAGAATGTGTGGGAAACAATAATGTAGGACACTCTACGTTATGTGGGAAACAATAATGTAGGACATGCTAGACTGTGGGGGAAACAATAATGTAGGATACGCTAGACTGTGTGGGAAACAATAATGTAGGACACGCTAGACTGTGTGGGAAACAATAATGTAGGACATGCTAGACTGTGTGGGAAACAATAATGTAGGAAACTCTAGAGTGTGTGTGAAACAATAATGTAGGACACGCTAGACTGTGTGGGATACAATAATGTAGGACATGCTAGACTGTGTGGGAAACAATAATGTAGGATACGCTAGACTGTGTGGGAAACAATAATGTAGGACACTCTACGTTATGTGGGAAACAATAATGTAGGACAAGCTAGACTGTGTGGGAAACAATAATGTAGGACACGCTAGACTGTGTGGGAAACAATAATGTAGGACATGCTAGACTGTGTGGGAAGCAATAATGTAGGACACGCTAGACTGTGTGGGAAACAATAATGTAGGACACGCTAGACTGTGTGGGAAACAGTAATGTAGAACACGCTAGTGTGTGGGAAACAATAATGTAGGAAACTCTAGAGTGTGTGTGAAACAATAATGTAGGAAACTCTAGAGTGTGTGGGAAACAATAATGTTGGACACGCTAGACTGTGTGGGAAGCAATCATGTAGGAAACTCTAGATTTTGTGTGAACAATAATGTAGGAAACTCTAGAATGTGTGGGAAACAATAATGTAGGTCACCCTAGACTGTGTGGGAAGCAATGCTAGACTGTGTGGGTTGCAAGTGTAGGACCCGTTAGAGTGTGTGGGTAACAAGATCGTAGGAGAAACGAGAGACGGTACATGATGAAGGTACAGATGAGAACAAGGAATGATACACACAATGATAAAATAAGGTGGTTCGTATACGGACTCTACTGATCACCACTGTCCACTTCACTTCTGTGAGGAATTCGATGTAAAAAGAATTATCTGCCGGACCTAATTTTAACCGATATAAAAAACTGCCCTGTCCTCATCACGCGGTTCATTAAAGACAGTTGGTTAACGGTAACACTGCTCCACCCTCTCTGTCTGCTCACCTCCCGTCTCTTCTCTTCGATGAGATCATACTAGATACCTGTCCAAGAGCTGTAACATACCTGAGAAATTTGTCCCCTTTCGTCGCGTGGTCTACTGAGAGTTGTCCCTACTCAGTGGGGTGGAAACCGGGTGCGCAAACCACGATGCGCAATACCCCATAGACAGTGTAGGATGGGTGTGGGTAGGTTGATCTCGGGTGCAGCGTTGCCCCCGGCACGTCAGCTATCCATATAAAAGCATAAAGAGAGAAAATAAAACCAACCTAGACCCCATTCAGTCTTTCATTCGTTGACAAAACATGAAAGAGCTATCTCCTCTAATACTTTTTTTGGCACTCGCCACACTTCAAACTCCCTAATCGCATTTTTTTTTTTACCTCTGACCGATGACTTTTAAAAAAGGGGGAGGGGAAGAGGTGGGCAGTGAAGGAGTGTGTGAGGTAATAGATGTAAGATAACAGGTGAGATAAATCACCTGTTCTTGTTTCAGTGGTTGATCTTGAGTGCTCGCATTTACAACAGCATTTACACAAAATGTCCACCCAGGCGTTGTATTGAAACCCAGAAACACAACCACGGAGTTTGTGTAAAGCAGGACAAGGTTCTACCCGACTTCATGCCGATATCTGAACACTGGAGTACAATTCAAACGTTGGGCAGGTGAGAAGTCAAATGACTTCTTTGATGACAGCATAGATTTGTATGTCGCTTTTGACTGAGCAGAGAAATAGAAGGCATCTCTAAATAATAATAATAATAATAATAATAATAATAAACATCAACAAAGTTACACTAATAATAGAATAGTAGCTTCATGAGCAAAAACTACCAGCTGGGAAGGACACCAGGACTAGTGATCAACTCATACAGCTAACCAAGTAGTGCCTCTCCCTCATCCATCAACTGCCTCCCCACCTCTCTCATCCTCCCCCTCCCCTCCACCTTTCAAATCTGTTTAGTGTGCGAGTAGTTTGTTGTTAAGTGGGTTCGGAACCTGTAGAACCTATCATGTAAAGAATCTTCTAAACCAAAAAAAAAAAAAATAAAAAAGATGGACGAACGATTAGTGGGTACCCGTCATATACAAGCTTTAGTAACGGCCCTAACCCGTGAAAGATGGACATAGCTGATGGTGTCGGGGATGGGGAGTGGGTGGGTGGGTTGGTGGGTGAAGGGTGTAGAATATTCGAATTGGAAGCTCTCCCCTCTATTTTACACTCACAATCAGCCCATGTCACTGCTGGGCACCACTTTAATGTCAAGGACCTGTAGCGAGTGATCCCAATATTACATAATCTAAAAATTGAGAGTAAGTCGGGAAGAAGACCCCAGCAAACGAGGCTACAGAACACACTATAGCCGCCCTTTCAAGGACTATCCGGCTTTTTTTTTTTGTCCGGGTACATATGTGGGTGTTGAGGTGCGGTATTGTGACCGTTAGAAGGAATGTACCGACCACACCTACTTCAAGAAAGGTGCATTTATAATGTTTGGCTACTCTGTTAAGGTCGCCGGGTGGAACAGAATGGTTGTTTTGCGCAAACACTTGAGGCACAGGGATGCTTACTGAATCCACGACGATGATATTCAGTCATCGCCACAAACAAAATATTTTCTCACTAATTATAAAGATGTCAAGCATTAATTGCAGGTATAAGTCACGAAAGGCGATTCGTCACTGCTATGAACTAGCAAAGGTACCCGCCGTTGCCCGGGTAGGTCACAGCCGATGGTAAATGTCACGGCATTCATTTCTCATCAAACTCGAAAATTGTGATTTTATTGTCAGCTTTGTGTCTGCTGCTGCATCTATTGCTAGCTTTGTCAGTTTAGTAATGCAAATGTATGGTGGAGGGTCACACTTGTTTCAAGAATGTGAGACACGTGGGATCAAGCACACACACACACACACACACACACACACACACACACACACACACACACACACACACACACACACACACACACACACACACACACACACACACTATTTATATAATATACATATAGTAGCAATTGCTAGAGAGTGTGTATTTGTGAAATCGAATGAAGTCGTTCATGCAGAACGAGAGTTACCTGGCTGTTGCGTAGCAACACGATGTCATGATTTTTGGCGGCAAGAGACAGAAGAGACTCGTGAGATGCACATACTCCACTCATTAGTGAGACATCTTTGTCAAGTGGGGAGGGACAAGGGGGCGAGGGGTTGAGAAGTCGCTGACATGTGGTGGCTGGAATGAAAGGTGAACATCTTCAAGAACTCGTGTTGTGGACGTGCATTTGGGTGACAGCGACATCTGTCAGCTTCCAACACCGGCCGACTCAAGACTTTTTTTGTAAGAAGAACACGAGGTAGAGAGACAGGAACATGGCGTGTTACAGGCTGACATCGCTAATGGATGTCCGACAGACCCACACTCCACTTCGCCATGGTCAGGAAAATCCTTCTGTCGAACATGTGAATATTCTTGGAAAACTTTTTGAATGACCGACTTATAGGACTTCGCCAAACCTTCGACCTACATACATTCAACAACATGCTTGGGATTACGGATATATATATATATATAAATATAGAGAGCTTACATTAAGTCTGTATATCTATAGTTGACAATGAGATTGTATACATAGAAATGACAACGAGCCTGTATATATATATATATAGAGAGAGTTTACAATGAACCTATATACATATTTAAAGTGCTTACAATGATCGTATATGTATATACAGAGTTGGCAATGAGCCTGTCTGTATGTATTTGGATATATATATATATAGAGAGAGAGTTGACGTAAAGCCGATATATATATATATATTGACAATGAGCCTGTGTGTATGTGTGTGTATAAATATATATATATAGAGAGAGAAAGAGAGTTGACGTAAAGCCGATATATATATATATATTGACAACGAGCCTGTGTTAATATACATAAAGTTGACGATGAGCCTACACACACATACATATATATGCATAGAGTTGACGATGAGCCCACACACACACACATATATATATATATAGAGTTGACGATGAGCCTGACAAGAGCTGACAATAAAGTGACAATGAACCTGTATATATATATATAGAGAGAGTTGACAATTTAGTTGACAATGAGCCTATATATACATATATATAAAGAGAGAGAGAGTTGATAAGCTTATATATGTACACACACATAGAGTTGACAATATAGTTGACAATGAGCCTATATATTATAGAGAGAGAGGAGTTGATGAATATATATATATATATCGAGAGAGAGAGAGTTGACGATGAGCCTGACAAGAGTTGACAATAAAGTGACAATGAACCTGTGTGTATGTATATATATATATATAGAGGGAGAGTTGATGAGCCTATATATATATATATATAGAGAGAGAGTTGACAATATAGTTGACAATGAGCCTGCATATATCGAGTTTACGACGAGCCTGTATATGAGAGAGTTGACAATGAGCCTGAATATATATATAGAGAGAGTTGATGAGCCTGTATATATACATATATGCACACAGAGTTGACAATATAATTGACAATGAGCTTGTATATATATTATATATAGAGTTGATGAACCTGTATATATATATATATACATAGATTTGACAATATAATTGACAATGAGCCTGTATATATATTATGTATAGAGTTGATGAACCTATATATATATATTGACGTGACAATATAATTGACAATGAGCTTGTATATATATTATATATAGAGTTGATGAACCTGTATATATATATATACATAGAGTTGACAATATAATTGACAATGAGCCTGTATATATATTATGTATAGAGTTTATGAACCTATATATATATAGACTTGACAATATAATTGACAATGAGCTTGTATATATATAATATATAGAGTTGATGAACCTGAATATATATATATAGAGTTGACAATATAATTGACAATGAGCCTGTATATATATTATGTATAGAGTTTATGAACCTATATATATAGACTTGACAATATAATTGACAATGAGCTTGTATATATATTATATATAGAGTTGATGAACCTGTATATATAGACTTGACAATATAATTGACAATGAGCTTGTATATATATTATATATAGAGTTGATGAACCTGTATATATATACATAGAGTTGACAATATAATTGACAATGAGCCTGTATATATATTATGTATAGAGTTGATGAACCTATATATATATATAGACTTGACAATATAATTGACAATGAGCTTGTATATATATTATATATAGAGTTGATGAACCTGTATATATATATATATATACATAGAGTTGACAATATAATTGACAATGAGCCTGTATATATATTACGTATAGAGTTGATGAACCTATATATATATATATATATAGACTTGACAATATAGTTGACAATGAGCCTGCAATGTTTACAACGAGCCTGTGTATGTAGACTTAGCAATGAGCCTGTATGTTGAGTTTATAATTAACATAGATATGTAGAGTGTCTAGCACAAAATGTTTTCTCCAGCATCCTCCACTCCTGTCTACTACGTTGACAGACCCGCTGTGAGGAATGTTTTCTTTGATGTCAGCGCCCCTCTAAACATGTCTGTGCGGTGTGGCTAGGTGGGTGTAGGAAGAGAGAGGGGGCTATTCATTAGTCCTGAAATAACACTTGAAGTGCCGGGGAAGAAGTGTATATAGGGCCCCACAGTGGGTCAGTGTTAGTGCTGCTGCACCAGCGGCAACTCAGCCCGCGGGGCTGTCACCACGGTCACGTGACTGCACTGCATTGTCAGTTTTCCTCCGAGGTTGTTGTCGATCTGTGACGACTCAAGCAGACGATGGGTGGGGAGGGGAGGAGGGAAAATGGGTGGAGGGGAAGGTGTGGTGGGGTGGGGTGGGAATGGGTGACGGGTAGAAAGTTCTCTCAACGGGTGCACAGTCTATCGGGTATTCGATGCTAAGCCTACAGATTAAGCCGCTGATGCTAAAAAAAAACAACAAAAAACAGACTTCCGGACAGGATGTGAAGTTATGTGCCCTTGTCACTCCCCTCATCAAGTCAGGGAGTCAGACACGTTCCTGTCTCTACGGTCCTTTTCTTGCACTGTCACTTTCACACTGTCACTTTCACACTGTCACCTTCACTTTGTCACTTTCTTCTCGTCAGTTTCACCTTGTCATTTCTTTATTTGACTACAAGACTAGGGAGACATTTTTAGCCCTAACTAGTAAAACTAAGAAAGCAGGAATATAAAATGTAATAACAATTTCATACGCACATTACATTTTGCAAACTGATACAGAATATGGCAAACGATGAAGACATTCCCTTAATGAAAAAGCCACATAAGGCAAGGCAAGCACACCTGTTTAAATGAATGTGTGCAGTTAGACTTGCTATTCATCAGCAGGTAAAATTTAAGTTTATTTAGGTGGTACACAAAGTTTACTGTCAACAGCCCTTCACAAATAAGTTAACACATTGACATGAGATTAACCATCTACCTCATCTAGTTTGCACAGCCTTTAATCTTTAATCTTTAAGTATCTCATATTTTTAGAAGTTAATTGCTGAATGGGACAGCTGAGCTAAAGTGTAAAGGCAGGGATATTATTTTCATTCTTGTTTAAACTGAGCTTTTAAACGTTCATTACGATTCTTCTAAGCTGACGGGGAGAAAAATTCCAGATCAAAGAAACACCGAGGGCATCTAACAATGAACCAGGATAATTTATATACTGAATTATTAAATAAAATGTTGCACAGGCAGAGCAAGAGGACATTATATTCGTACTCCAGAGGTATGGTCCATGTATAATCTATTCTATACCAAAAGCACAACAGCCTACATTTTGTGAAAATAGACACACGAAAAATGCCTAGCCTGCTCATCATGGCACATGGTGTGTTTGTTAGTTTGTCACACATATCAAGAGATTGGAAAGCCAAGATTTCACTTCCATACAATAAAACAGGCTTTATATGCAGATCAAGAAGGTCAAGGAAATTTAAATGTCAAAGGGCACATTGTCACTTTTGTAATCAACGTATCAACAGTTTCTTTCTGTATAGAGAAAACGGATAAACACAACGAAGAGAGCGCCCACACACCATCTGCTTGTACTTTAATGCAGATGCACCCACGTGCAAAAACAGATGAATATAGGGGCGGACCAGCCGGCCCATTATTATGACCCATCAAAATTCAAGGTGGCTGCAGGGGAGCTGTCTTCGAAGGATAAAAAAAGCAACAACGAAACCGCTTCATTGCACGCGACCTAAGAAAGAAGTTTTCCTGAAGTCACACAAACATGTCTTAGTATTATGCCCTGTGTGCTGGTCCTTAGCTTTTGCTGTGCCGTCTGGCAGGCCAACCGGTCTGACAACTTGCCCCGTGCTCTAAGTCGTTAACCGCCCAAGGAATGTGTGGGGTAGAAGGGAAAGGGTGGGGACCACTCACATGTATAAAGCAGACTGTACTGGGTGAGTTTTGTCACCGCTGCCTGACTTTAGAAGTAGGTATACTAACAGGCTGCTCTTCTGTCTTTCTGTAGGTCACACCTGGGGTGGAGGGCATCGAGAGAGGCGCGGGTTGGTGCGAGACGACTTGCGGACTTGAAAGGCTGGCGATGAAATAGAAAAAGGGACGAACGCAAACAAGAGACCACGTGACCCCCGTCCCTTCCACCACACAGCCACAGAGGGACTCCTCTCCCAATCTGCTGTATGGTTAGATATTCTAGCGCCTAGTTTTATCCAATCGTGTGACTTGTTAAAAAAAGAAAAGACGTTATATTTGTGGAAGTGCTGCTCGAGTTTCCACCGGCTCTGTACTTCGTCGCCTAAAGAGTTTCCGCAAGGGGAGTTAGTGAGGCAGGCAAAGCAGGCAGATTAAGAACGAGGCCAGAACCATGGCCCAAATCGAAAGGAAGGTCCGCTTCCTGGGAATATGGCACGAGAATGTCATCACGGACGCCACCATGCGTCAGATCATCGCTCGCGCGCACGCGGAGAAGGGTCAGAAGGCCCGCCTGCGTCTGACTCCCAAAGGCTTGAACATCAGCCGCACGGTGGTGTTCCAGGAGCAGAGCCTGACGGCCTTCCCGCTGCACAACATTTACTTCCTGACGCTCAACCACCGCCACCCCACGTGCCTGCTGTGCATCGTGGCCGACCCCGTCCGGAAGTACGGCATCGTTGCCGTCAAGGCCGCTACTGTTCTGGACGCGCAGCAGATCATCGACGCCTTCAACCGCCTCAAAAACGACCCCACCTTGCAGACTGGAAATGTCGTGCTGCGTCGCAAGGACGACGGCAACTGGACGCTGCGGGATCGCAGCGTGCACAATGTCAACCGCCACCTATCGGATGTCTTCCAGGAATCCCCGCCAGGTACCCCCATCACCGGCACCATCTCCAACGGGGAAGTGATACAATACACCCTCCAGGACGGAGGCGGAAAGAACTCCCAAACCACCAACCCACCCGTTCTCAATCACGAAGGGGAGCTGCTAGTGGCGCGAACATCCTCTGGAGGGTTTGGTTTCGGTGGAAGTCAGAACGGCGATCTGGCCGACATCCGGAGCGAGGTGGAGCACTTGTCGCGGGAGTTGCGGGACATCCGCGTGATGGTGGAGCGTGGAGGAAGCCGCAGAGAGTCAACTAGTAGCAAGCACCTTGGCGATGAGTCTCACTACGCCTCGGTGGAAGTGCGAGCCATGGGAGGCGACTCGGTGCGGAACGGAAAAATACCGACCAACGACTGGGTCGAGAGCAGGCCTGGGGAGGCGAGAGTGGTGGTGACAGACCACCGCAAAGGAGCAACAACAACAACAACAACAACAACAACAACAACAACAGGAGTGGTACATGCCCACGGCGGGGGTAACCTGGCCATGGCTAACGGTCGGGTGTATCGCCAGATTACGGTCCCAGAAGCTTTGCCGCACGGCGGTGACGACCCGGTTTCGCCCACCGACACCTCCATCATCTCTGGACACCATAGCCATTACGAGGACGTCGACCAGACGTTCGCCTCGCTACCCTCGGCCTACTCCGTGCGGCGCCGCGTCTCCCCCGAGCGTCTACTAGTGCCGCAGGACAAGGAGCGGAAGTGGTCCGCTTCCTCCTCCATCGCCTCCTCACGCATGGGCAGTGGGCGCGTGACCTTTGACCCTGCCGCTTACCGACACGGCCGCGAGAGCAAGTCTCGCACGTTGCGGTACCGCGCGGGGCTGTCGGTGCCCTCCACGGTGGTGAAGCCCATCGAGGAGACCTACCGGCTTCCCAAGCACGCCACCTGGCGGCGCCAGCAGCACGTCTACGTCGTCCCGGACGCGCAAGGCCACCTGGTGGTGACCCCTGCTGCTGGAGTCGTGCCTGTCCGACGGCAGCGCCCAGTCAGTGTACACGTCATGCAGGGCAACGGGCTGAGAGAGTTCGACGAGCGGGAAGAAGTCGACGACGCCTTTCTCTGAAAGACAAGGGAGGGAGATGTGTGTGTGTGTGTGTGTGTGTGTGTGTGTGTGTGTGTGTGTGTGTGTGTGTGTGTGTGTGTGTGTGTGTGTGAGGGGTCAGAAGTGTTTTTGAAGAGTGAATGCACGTGATGACTGGCACAGCGCACTTTTATTCACCTGCGTCACTATGAACTGTTAGGCATCTGGCAGTTTGACTGATCACGAGATGATTCACCTGAGATTTATTTAATTTTTTTTTAACTTTATCAGATGACGAGGACATTGACAGTGATCGCAGGTGTGAACAGTGTAGCTTCGACTTTGAAAACAATTTGCAGAAGGCCTACGTGTTTATGGAAGCGTGGAAACCTCAGCGATGAGAAGCAGTTAACCAACAGCTACTTTGATGATGATGATGATGATGATGATGATGATGATGATGATGATGTCCATTTGTAATGCGCAGGTATCCATTCAGAAGAATGCTCATTGCGCAAAAAAAACAAGATAAATAAATAAATAAAAAAAGAACAAAACTTTCCATGCACTATTTGTCAGTTCTGTTTACCGTTTGCACGTCCGCTGAAGTTTCTGTGCACACGTGGTTCTTATCAGTTATCGTTGGTATTGCTGTTACCTTAGTTACCTTAGTTTACATGGTTCATGGAACCTGTCAGTCGTTAGACCAGAGTAAGATATATCTGTATTTTGTATCTTAATACATGCCTCTTCTCTTTTATTATCTTCTGCTTATGTTTGTCGATGATTTTTTTTTTAATTGTGTGTGTGCCCTTGCTTGTGTACGTGTGTACGTGTGTACGTGTGTAAACACAATACAGAAACATATTTTTGCGAATCTTTCTTTCATGCTGCAGTAAAGATTGAACATAAGTTGCCATATTACTCAACTTTGTCATATAAACATGAATTTTAAAATGTTAAACATACTTGTCTTGAACAACTGCATTACTTTGTAATTTGAACTAACACTTGCCCCTTACTAATTCTTCTTATTATTCTGTTCCACTGACACGTAAGATGTGGTCACAAATCAGAAATGTTGAGAGAGACTAGCCACGTGAAGACGAATACAAATTCTGACTGTGGAGAAAAAGATGTAGGACATATTTAACAGATGATGGAGTTACTTTGCTTGATGACACATCTACCTCGCCTTGAAATATCTTGAAGAGCTGTCTTCTGTAGTTACGTATTATGTAACTTGTCAGAAAATACGAAAATGAATAAATTTAATATAATCAGAATGTTGAAGCGTGTTGTGAGAATTGTTAAGGCAAGGGACGTGATTTTGAGAGAAGATCTTACAATGTCGGCTTAGTTTTTAATGTATTCAGTCGCTAATTGTGTTACAAAGCTGTTTGACTGTTTTAACTCATGTGTAATGAGTTCGGGGTAGGTCTTGTATTGTGTCGTGTGTGAATGGTGTCATGTGTTTGACGTCATGTGTGCGTCATTTTTGTTTGTCGTCATTTCGGAAAAAGGGGATGACGTAAAAAAAGAAGAGAAAACAGTTCTATGGACGGATGAGGGAAGAAAAGTAACGAGTTCTTCGTCTTCCATGACTCTCACAAGGACATTCCTGTAAATTTGTGCCTCTTCGACTCAACTACAAGCATCTTCATCCTCGGGGGCTCGTCAAGCGGTGTGCTATGTGTTATGTGTGTGTGATATGCGTCGTGCGTATGCAAGGTAAGTGTATGTGCGTCATATTACGTCATGTTCACCTTTACTTTCTTTTGCTTGTAGTGTCCAACCAAATTTTTCAGCAGGAGTTTCGAACCTTTTTGCAATATTGCTTACTAGACGGCACTAGGTGGACAGTCAAGTTTGTTAGTCCACTTTGTCATTAGAGGACATTGTAAAAATTGCACGCATGCATTAATGCACGCATTCACCAACCGACCCACCCTCGTACACACACGTAGACACGTGCGTTGTGTTTTATTATCAGATTATTTACAAATTGATTGTGATCAATCTATGAATTTTTTAAAGTTCGTGCTAAATGTTTCTCGCGACGGCTACCCCCTTTCACGTGTGTTACCCAGGGTGGACACACCACACTCACCTGTCAGAAAGTACTTTGAGACCTGCACGTGGAAGGTGGGGAGGAGGAAAACAGTCTATATGTTTCTCACTAGAGTTCAAAGGGACTGGTGTCAAAACTTTGTAAAACTTTATGCCACTAGGTGTGCGGTGCGGAGTTTTACAAGACTAACCAGTCTCAAAGACAATCATGCTTGAGCTCCATGATGTCCTCAAAACTTAGTTCTGCCACTAATTTGTTACAAATCTGCGCCGTGAATTGTTAATGACTTAAAACCCACGTGATTTGACCCAACTGCTAATGAAAGCCCGACGTCAATTGAAGAGATTCGAACATAAGAAATATCAACATGAGACACTGGCCGCTCACAGACCTGAGTTTTGTGACGAGGCGGGAGATGATACGAGGATTTCTTTCCAAAACCCACATTGAGAATTACGATGTTGAAACGGTAGCATCTTTCAAATTGTTTCAAATTAATATCTTACAGTGAATTAAGCTCCCTCTTCGTAGGTTAACTTTTGGTCGAGTTGACCGTTAACACATTTCAATTAACGCCGAGTTAAGCTTCATTTATGCCTCATTAACCAAACTCACTTCTACTACTTCTTTAGGTCTTCCTCTGATTTGGAATTCAAGTCTTTATTCACAATCACTATTGTGGCTACAAAGATGCAAACATGACTGCAGCAACAAATAGTTTTAGGTGACCTGTGCACATTTACCCTGAGAATGAACATTCCAACAAAAAGTTCCTCTCTGCCTCGTGAGCTCCGCTTTACCATGTGTTTTGTTTATACTTAGCTGCCTGCATCTGTTTATAATCTCTGTGTAGTTTTATTGCAGCCATTAATTCAAGATGAAAACATACTGCCATTGAGCTATCACTACCATGCTAAAAAGAAAAGTTATATCTTAAACTTTAATGGAAGCAATCGTATTATGCTTTTTGTTTTCACTCGGCACAGCTTTCCTCTAAATTGTTCAAAGATCATTGTGGTGGCGATTTCACACTTTAGCAGTTTTATGACATTTGAGTCCCAGTCTTCGTTTCTTCCTTCTGAATATGGCTGTGTTGGTGTTTTTTTCTTGTTTGCAAAGATCCAGCTGCAGTTTTAAACGTTTCGTGCTAAAGGTTTATAGACATTATTGACCATTCAAAGCACAAAGGATAAGGCACCGTGATTTGAAGCCTTCCTCGTTTGTTTGTTTGCTTGTTTGTTTGTTTGCACGTGACATTAATCTGCGTATTTTGTGAAAAATCTCTGCGGGTGGACATCGTTTGTTGGTGGGGTAGTCACTGACTGACTCTGGGCACAGAAGCCTGTTGTGTCCCAAAGTGCACGTGTTGAGGTCAACCATCGACAGATTGGCGCCGATAATTCATTTATGAGATCGACAAGAAAGATTCTTAGTTTGTCTCGGCAAGTCGCTCAAAACATTAAAAAAAACCTGTGCTTTAAAATTGGTGAGCTGAATTTTTTTCCCTCTCTCTCTCTTACACAAAGTAAAGCAAAGACTAAATAAAGTACATAAAAGTGCTAAAATAGCTTATCAAAGAGAAAATTTTTGAACAGAACAATCAGATATAAAAATGTTCTCACAGACTGCAGTTCTTTTTGTTTTGTTTAGAAAACTGTAATATATTCACGCAGCTTGAATAATACATGAACGATATACAAGATGGTGTTGTTGGGATGGAAGGGTCTGTCCCCTTGTGGTTGGTATGTTTGATGAAGGCAGTCTAGTGGTTAGAGGACTGACTTCCGAACCCTAAAGGGCACTGGGTCGATACTCGTGTTTCACAGCGAACTTTCTCAAGTCCATCCGGATATTTGATGGGTACTTGACTCCGAATAGTGTTAGGGAAGGTAATGCAGCGAGAGAGAGAGAGAGAGAGAGGATAATCAACACCATCACAAAAAGCCGGCCCTGAGAAAAACATGCGATCTCTATCACTTCACTGTTACACCCACCCTGCCCGTCCCCCAAAACTAAAATCAACAACAAACAAACAAAAGGCATGAAAGTTTAGGACTCTTGCTATTGTCAGCTGTCAGGACCTGTGAGGACGATGTCTCAGGTATGGCCGAGTGTTGGATCTGAAGGCTGAGCACACAAGATACACATCTCGATACCACAAGATGGCGGCAATAACTTTGACTGATGCCTTTGTGATGTACGTGAAGGAAAAGTTGTGAAGAGTTTAAAGGTAACTACAACATATATGTTTATCATTAATAAAAATCGTTGAAACTGGTTAATATCTTTCTCTTGCTTTTCTATATTTGCATCTGTGAATAGGTGTGTGTGTGTGTGTGTGTGTGTGTGTGTGTGTGTGTGTGAGCGCGCGCGCGCGCGTTTGCTTGCTTGCTGCGATTGCTTGAAAAACTGACTAACACGTGGTAAAACAAAGTTAAAATGTTAATAAAACAAACGCAGAGCAACGACGACCAAAAACAAACCCCTCAAAGTGATACAAAAGAGTGAAATAAATAAATAAATAAATAAATAAAAACAAGCGCAAACAAAACTATGTATATAGATTGTGATACAAATGAACAAGCTTTATCTCTTCAATTCTTTCTCTACAGTTTTAATGACTAGTTACATTAGAAGTCGCCAGTCTAGCTCGGAAATTGCAAAGATGCATGCCCTTACAGTGTTCCCATAATTATTATGGGAAGTTCTAAAGATAATATAAATTACGGAACGACGCTTGGTCTGTGGCTGACTAAACACACGGAATCAAGATTGTGGGCTTTACCCTGGGATTACTACCCTGGGAAGACATATTAGAGGCTGGTCATCATCCTAAGGGTAAACAAATCTGAATATTTTCCCCAGCAACACAGACACCCCCTGTGCAAGGCTCTGGTTGCTTGAGTGGTTAACTCCATTGCAACTTGCGGTTCAGTTCTGTTGGGAGTTCAAATCATGATGACACGCAGTCTCACAGGTAACCTCTACGGTGCACCATGGGGAAAAATGTTGATATAATTTTGTCATTTCTATAATACCGTCACAACATTGAGAAAGTGCGGTACACTGGAACGTGTGTGACAGCGAGAAGTAAACTAATAAATAAATAAATAATTTTTTTTAAATAAATAACGTGCTATGTTTACCGTTATTACTTTTATAAGTATGAACCAGTCCAAAATTTGAAACACTTGCGAAACATGGGATTTAGGTGACAATGCACAAATAAGAGGATGGACAAATCAGCTGCAAAGAAAAACAAAAACAATCCCACCAAAAAGACCCCAACCAACCCCCCCCCCCCAAACAACAAATCAACATCAACATCAACAAAAACGTACATTCCGTGCACAACTTAGTCTTCACATCTAATCGAACTTGATTTTGTAGAGAGGAGATACTGATCGGTGTGTCGATATTAAATAAAATGTATTTGCACCTGTTAGTTTTCAAACTGGTCATCCCTTCCTTCCTCCTACCCACACAAATAAAATAGAAAAAAAACTGGAGTCGGTGTTGAGAGCACCAGGATCACCAGGGAATATAAACTCAGTAACAAGCGGTGTATTGTGTACACCTGTGTAATGTTGGTATATGGTAAGAATGTGGTAATATATCTTTATGTAACCCCGTGGTAAGAGCAAAGACCACACAAACAAGGATTTGAGTGTGAGTACCCGCGATAAAAAAAATCTTCATTTATTATTATGGTCATCCCAGTTTTAGCAAGGGAGGTAACACTGGAACAGTCACCGCGCCTCGGGGCGACAGCTGGAGTTGCGGGGCACAAACTGGTGGACATGCAAACAGAAACGTTGGCCAACTGTTGTTGCTGTTGTTGTAGGTTTAGCACAATACCTAAAACAAACAACTCGGAACTTTCAATGAAAATAACCGAGCAACAGAAAGTGTGGTGCGAGTACGTATACAATATACAACATAAATCATATACACAAGTATTACAGTCACAGTCATACACATCATCACAGACACACGACACACAAGATGCTGAGAAGTCAGCTGACTGGTGGTCGTTTGTGGCCTGCGGACACTAGAGACAAGATATTTCTCTGCATCATGACCATTCCTGTGTCAGACACAAGACCACCATGATGTCTAGATAAATCCATTTTAAATGTTGCCTGACCACCTTCATTGTTGTTTGCACTTATTTTATCTTCAAGCTGTTAGTTCAAAATATACAAGAAAGCTGAGCGACACGGAGAAGGAACAAAGGAACCGGGCAAGCTATGCTATCAATCTCATATTGTTTTTGCACTAAATGACCCTAACCACTAGTACTACCCAGTGGCGTAGGAACCGGGGGGGGGGGCAAGGGGGGCAGCCGCCACCCCAAAAAAGATGCTGGGAAGACAAGAATGTGAACGTTATTCATTGTCAGCATGGAGCTTGCCACACCCCACCCCCCAAAGCCGAGCATCTTCCTACGCCACTGCAGTACCTGTTAATTGTTTTTCTTTTTAGTTTAATTTTTGGGTATGAGGTTAAACGGAAACTACACACCTTTGCCGTCAAGGTACTACAGGAGGTGGAGGAGGTTGGTTGAGAGGTGGGGGGGGGGAGACACGGAAGGGAGTACAGGGAGCGGATGACAAGGTTGCCGAAGACTCAGGTAAATTTACTTTTCATCTCCCAACCGATGAAGGCTGCACAGCGAGGCAAACACGACCGCACGGACTCGTGTCAACAGGTGCGCCAATTTCTCTCACCTGCAACAGGTGGCAGAAACAACAGCAACAACAGATGTAAAGACATTAGTGGCAGTGCTGCGGCAATAGCAGTGTTAGTCCAGGTTGGTGTGTGTGTGTGTGAGCGCGCACCAACAAGCTAAAGACATGAAAATGATAATAATTGTCTTGTAACTTCAATAATATTTAAACAAAATTTAATGTCCCACTCCCCTTGTTCGCCATTGCTCAAGCTTGACAGAGGGCGCTGCATATTCCGCAAGAAACCTGTTGCTTACACGTGCACGCATGTTCCTGAATGTGAGTGACTACCAGTTTCTCACTTGTTCTCCCCCAGCCTCTCCTCCCATTCCCCCCCTACTCCCTCCCTGTCATACACAGTCGCTGCAGGCAGCAACACATCAGCGCCGTTGACGAAGTCGTGGCAGCGAGAGCTTAATTGTCAGCATGTACATGAATATGTCAGTGGGGTGGGGTGGGGGACTGGAGTGAGGATGACATGAGGGTGGACTAACAATTAGTCTCAGGTTGTGCAATATTTATGCACGTGTGTGCACTGAGACGAGTGCTATAGTGGATTCTGTGGACACCGCGTGTAAGTCAGTGTGTCACGCGCAGTCGTGCTGTGACCTGCTGGGGAAACTTGATCAGTTTGATCGCCAGATGAAAGATGATAAGTCTTATCTCCACCAGGGATCGATTACCAGCAAGTCAATGATCCAGCAGACGTAGAGGGCGCGCTTGCTGACGTTGAGGAAACGGTCTGTGAGAGGCATACATACAGATGATATACCGATAGTCACATTCATCTTTGTTCCCTTCTCTCTCTCCCTCTCACCTCTGTGCGTTCTAACCGCTCGTGCCCTTGAGGATTGAATGTACTTAGAGGAGGTGGGTATGTCTGGCTAGGACTGCTCACGTCATGTGGTACGATTCTTGCAAACGGCAAACCACCAAATGCAAGTTCTTGGGATTATATTTAAATATATAAATACATTTGGGGTAGGGGGCTTCGTGCATGTATTTGCTCAGCTACACTCTCTCTGAAGACAGGACATATTTATAGGCAGTATATATTTGTAGACAGAGCATATCGATAGATAGTACATATCTATAGACAGAAAATATCTATAGAGAGTCCCTATCTGTAGACAGAGCATATCTATAGACAGTACCTATCTGTAGAAAGCATATCGTTATTAATATCTGTAGAGAAAACAATCCTATAGACAGTAAATATCTATAAATAGTACCTACCTGTAAAGAGAGCGTATATATAGACAGTACATACCTGCAGACGAGCATATCTATAGACAGTACATAAATCTATAAATAGTACCTGTCTGTAAAGAGAGCATATCTATAACACATCTGTAGACCGAGCATATCTGTAGACAGTACATATACCTATAAATAGTACCTACCTGTATCTATAGGTACACATCTGTAGACCGAGCATATCTATAGACAGTATATATACCTATAAATAGTACCTACCTGTATCTATAGGTACACATCTGTAGACCGAGTATATCTGTAGACAGTACATATCCCTTAACCTAAATGCTTCTTCTGACCTGATGTAAAGTGTTACCGATCGCTTTCACCTAAAGACGGTTATGCAATGTATGGGGGGGGGGGAGATGAGGCTACACAACACGTCAGATAAAAACCAACATTTAACTGGCAAGAAACCTGTTTATGCTCAATGGGTCGGTTAATGCACTGTTCATATGTGCACATAATTAATTCCAGAAAATATCCCCTCCCCAAAAACAAATGCATAAAACTATTTTCCAAGATGATCACAACGTCCGAGGCCATCCTGATCTTTCACCTGTTTCCAGGTCGTCAGGCGCTGGGTTGGGGGAGGGGGAGGGGATGGGCAGGAAGAGACAGCACCAAAGGGGGCTTGCCTCGTGTCTGCTGAGCAATCCAGGCAGGACTATGAAACGATCGTTAAATGCGGGTCTTTGTGTCAGGGTGCATGGCCGCAACGAAAAGTGAAGCAGAAACCTATCATTGGGGTGAAACACGGCGCAACCTACGACTGACTTAAGGCTACGCCCCCGTGATTTAGCGCGGCTCTGCCCGACCTACAGTCACCTCCGCGCTTAACCAGGCCCTGGTGAGAGGGGGGGGGTGATGGTGGTGGGTGGGGGACAAACCAGGCATGAAGGTAAGAAAGACAGAAAGAACTAGTCTACAGGTAAAGCAGAATGAAGCATAGACAAGTCTTTCTGTGTGTGTGTGTGTGTGTGGTGGTGGTGGTGGGTGGGGGGGGGGGTGGGTGGGACATGAGCTACCGCTACCCATACACCCTTTCGCGGACGATCCTGCCACCGCGTTGACGGCCCGTGTAGACCGGTATTCGACCAATCGACGGCGAGCGCGAAGTAAGTGCGTGTGTGTGTGTGTGTGATTGTGCGAGAACGTGTGTGTGTGTGTGTAGGCCGGTCGCCTGTGACTCGGAAGACGAGGTCGGTGAGAATTTTTCCCGTCAACGCCACTCTCACAGCCAGTGCGCACTTACCTGGCATTTGTCATACCTTGTCTGCTCTGCCCGTCGCACTGAACATTCGCGGGCGCGCGCGTGTCTGTGTGTGTGTGTGTGTGCCCCTGCCTCGCTCACTCTGTGGCCAGCAGTTACCGCCTCCAACACGTCCGCCACCAGCAGAGACTCAGCGCCTGCGTGAGACCATGAGCTGCGGTTTTGCGACCAGAAGACTGTTCTCCCTCGCAGCGACCTGACATTCAGCTTTTTCGTGTCTGAGGCGATTTCTACCACAACTGAAAGGAATAATAAAAATAATAAAAATAAAAATACTCGCCTGAACACCGGGTGATGTAGCTGCAGGATTTCATTCTGCGTCTTCTGTTAAGCGGTGTTTTCATGACACTTCTCACGTGGAGGTGAGGTAGGTGCCAAACTGTTTCTATTCTATCGCGATCGTGTCCATAAACAACGTACACATATCTGAGAGTGAATAAAAAAAGAGTAAGCGAAAAGTGGAGGTGGCGGTGAAAATGAGAAAAATAAAGTGTGGATAGACAACTGTCGGATTGCCTAAGAAAAGAAAAGAAAAAAAAACAAAAACAAAACAGAATAAAGAAGAATCTGAAAGACCAGTCTCGTAGGGTGTCTCGTCTTCAGTCCTTCCAAAATGGTGGCAGAAAAGGATGAGTTACTCCGGAAGCGAGTGCTGTACATCGGGAGTGCTGTGCCCTTGGAAACTGCCGACGGGTTGGACGGCATCCAGCAGCCGCTGCGAGAGCGCTACCCGGTGGATGATGACAACAACATCCAGGGGATCCTGTCCTTCATCAGCATCCTACCAACCGGGATCCAGCTGCAGTACGTCAGTGACCCCAGCAGCATCCTGTCTTTCCCGATCCAGTCGCTGACGCTGTGCGCAGCTGTACGTTGCGTCTCCACCGTCAACGCCACGACGGGGGAGAAGGTTGCCAGGTTCGTGTCCCTCAGCTCCCCAGCGGCCGGGGGACCCAACAGCAAGCGGCCGGCCATCTTCACGGCCATCACTCGGCGCACGGAGGGCCGCAAGGTGCTGGAATGCCACGGCTTCATCTGTGCCTCGTCCAAAGACGCCCTGGAGCTCGTGCAGTCAACGGCCTACGCCGATCGCCTCTGCAAGGGCAAGGTCAATGGGACTCTCAGCAGCGCGGTCCAGAGCTTCCACATCGATAGTTCCGCGTCCACGCCGCGCGGCGGCATGATGCACGAGACCAACACACTCAGGTCCTCTGCCGCCTTGGGTGCCACGTCGGCAACGTTTGACGAAGACCTTCCGCTGAGGTTGGTGCCCGGTGAGAACATGAGCCACCGGGTGGCTCCCGAGTTCTTTGAACCCCCTCCCTCGCACGGCTACTTCTACAAGACTAAAGACTCGCAAATCAAAACCTACGCCGTGGAGCGGGTGACGGACGGCGAGTCGGAGAGGCTGCGGGCGGTGTCGCCCCCTAGTGTCGTCGTTCCTTCTCGTCCCCCCAGCGAGCGGAGGGTGCCCGTGTCCAACACGGCGCCGCTGGCCCCCGTGACGTTGGCGCGCCCCGCGACCACGCTGGTGCCAGTGCGGGGGGTGGCGACCTCCACGGCCACCCTCATCCGACCCCGCTTCTTCTCTCCACCCCCTCCCGTGCTTCGCTCGCGGCCCATGGCTGTGCCGCTAGCTGTGCCGGCCGCGACGGTAGCCCGGGATCCTTACGTCTTCCTCCCTCCGGCCCCCCACATCATCGACGCGCCTTACGTCATCCGGCGGAGACTTCCGCGTCGGGATTCTGATTCGTCCTCGCGAGGGTCATCAAGATCTTCATCGCCAGCCACCAACGGTCGGCGTCTTGTCAACGGGGACGGAGGGGAAGTCTCAAGTGACGTCAGCTCTCGGCCCCGCACTCCGCCCACCGATTACGAGCACGGCCCGAGGGTTAGTCGTCGAGAACAGTTCGACCGTCGAAAAGGTGTCCACCGCGAGGTCAACGGAGAGTATGGGACGCTGCCGGCCGGCGTCCAGCCGGTTCTCGGCGCAGCTGGGTACCCGTACGACTACTACGTCTACCCATCCCGGTACTCCACCTACGGCGGCGGAGGCTACCCCCCTTACGTAATCGAGCGGGCCAGGTCTGTCCCCCCGCCCGCCGACCGCGGCAAGTCGAAGGACCGGAAGAAAAGCCGTAAGACAAAGAAGGAGAAGAAGAAGCATGTGGACAAGCAGCACCGGATGTACGGGGTGCCGAGCGACATCTCCACCGACAGCGTCGGGTACATGTCCGAAGCAGGCCCCGTAGGGCACCCGCGCTTGCCTAGGGACTTCCGGCGAGCAGAAAACCAATTCAAACACGAGCGAGCCTTCTCCAAGAGCCTTGCGGAAGAGAACCGTGGCAGCGGCCATGACACCTTAGGCAACGCCTACTCCTTAAACGAACACATGAGTGAAAGAGCAGCTGTCGACCACGACTTCAACATGTATTAACTGCTTTTCCCAAAGTTAAAGCCTTCCATCCCGCTACCCCGCCCTACCCACCTCTCGTCCCCCCACCCCTACCACCCCCTCCCTTTCTCCACTCCCAAGTTCGGCAACTGTCGGCACAGTGCATAGACAATGTGTCTGCTTCTCTCAGCCGCCCGAAAACTGCGTCTCAGGTGTGTTTACGACTATAATAATAATAATTTTGAAAAGTTGTTTAGCGAAGAGTGGAGGATGGATAATTACCCGCCCAGACTGCCGCGTGACGTGTGGTGTACATCTTGTTTGCATACAAGTAACAAGATCTCAAGTTGCGAGAAGTAAACAAGTAAACAAAAGTTTATTTCCCATCCTCATTCTTTTTATCTCCCTACTGTCCCCGCTGCAACAACAATCCCACCACCACCCACCTCTTCGTCTTCACTATTCTCCCAGCTTATCTGCTGCTGTTGCTGCTCTAAGGGGAGGTAGTCATCAAGCTGCGGTAATCCACCCTCACATTCTTGAATGGACTCGTCGTCTGGTTTTGATGTGCATATCTCCACGAGGCTAAGTTTGTTCTTGTCTTATAACCCGCACCCCACCCCACCCCCCAAGCTCATCTCACCCGAGATGCAAGATCATAAATAGCAGCTTGCTGCTTGTGACTGTCTTCCTGTTTCGCCAGTGATTCATGCAGGCTTTAACTCCGCCATGAAAAGAAAAAGAAAGAAAGAAAGAAAGAAAAAAAAACGACAAAAGATGGTGGAGAGCTTACCGTGACAAGTGAAGGGGATTGCGTGACAGTCACGAACTGGACGTCGGGAGAGTGATGGAGTGTGACGATGGTGAACGAGTAAAACAGACGGGACTCTGTGTGTGTGTGTGTGTGTGTGTGTGTGTGTGTGTGTGTGTGTGTGTGAGTTTGTGTGTGTGTGTGTGTGAGTTTGTGTGTGTGTGTGTGTGTGTACAGGTGCTAACAAAGCAAGAAACAACGACTAACTTGTTTTATGTGAAGGAAACACTGGGGCTGCTTTATAATTTTTTGTTGTTGTCGCAAACATCGATGTGACAAGACACGTGGAGTGTAGACATCATTCAATATCGCTTGTGACTTCCTCCCACACAGTGGAAACTCGGGACTGCTTCCCTCCATCCCCTGTTCAGCCACGTGGCCTATTTTGACCTCTGACCTCTCGACATCCCTTGTCTCGGAGTGTTGCCTTCTTCGGTCTTGTGTACACACAGAGCGAGCGGACTTCAGCTCGAGTAATGGTGAATTCCAGCGAGGACTGAGGCTATGGATATTGTTTACCTTCTTTTTTACCACTCATGTGGCGCCAAAGAAAGAAGTTACCCTGTACAGGGCCCTACAACTGTTGATCAAGGGGAGTTACTCACACAGACTAAGGCAGGGAGATAACGTGTGATTAGTTGTATCAAAAAAAAACATATATTATCCACGATATCGGCTAATAGTTTATAAAAGAAATTTTAATTTATTTGCGAAAGAAACCTCGAGCCCTTACCAATATTTAGCTCTTTGGTGCTTTATTTTAGTCTTTATTTCAGACCCTTGAACTGTTCTTTTGACTCCTGGACCCTGTAAGGGCTGAATTCCTCTCTTGACCTCCAATACTCAGGAGCGTTCCACAACGTTCCACACAGACTCAAAACAATATCAGGAAATCTTCCACATGTTTTGTGCAAAAAAAAACAAAACAAAACAAAACTTTTCACGACAGTCATCTGTAAATGATGGAAATAATTGTTCCCAGTTTGTAGAACAAAACTCAAGACAAAACAAAAACAAAACTGTGTACATGTAGCCTGAAGTTTCTATAGCGTTTGATATGTGTAATGCCCCCAGCTTGCAAGACATGTATGAATTATCACTGCTCCCTCACGACTGTTATCTAACTAACCAGGATGGCGACTGTGCGTGTATAACTTGTATGTAAATAGCTGTCAGCTCCTGTCTTCTTCACTTTGTATTCTTTTGAGCTTTGGCGACGACAGACCGAAGCCTTGTGGGTAAAAAAAAAAAAAACAAAACAACTAGATGAGGTAATAATTATCTGTACACGACCTTCCGGCTTGCTGACCTTTGACCTTTAGTACCAAGGTGCCAGTGTTGTACTACACAATAATGTATTACGCAATAAAAATTATTGGACCATAACATTGTAATGTTCCGCCTGATTGAGTCGATGACTTACTTGTCTTCTGCTGTAGAAGAGACGAAACCACCTGACACTGGCAGCTCTCTGCCATCTGATGTTAATGTCTGGTTCATTATCATGTTATCGCTCGTTTACTTCGACACGTCACTGATACATATTCAAACAGTATTTTGTAACGGTTATTTACTTTTGCACAAGGGTAGGTCTCGCATGTGATTATATAAAAATGGTGTATATTGGACTGAACAGAGCAAATTGTTCTTGAAACTCCCAGCAGAATGTGTATACATCAGTTACATTTATGTTATGTTCACTAATATTGATGCGTATAAGGCCATTCACTCCCATTGCACACTCGACCAGTAAGTCATCCCGTTGAAATATTTGCGCTGCTGGCTTGTTTGTCTTACATCTTGGGTCACAGATCTTCAGTCGTGCTTGTGCCAACACCTACTTTGGCACGGCTGAGTGGTTTAATTAACCTGCACCTCCAGACCCTTGCAGCGACCCCACCCTGGGCTACGATCGCACCCGAGCCTTCCACGGGTGGCCGCTGCCACCGACCCCTTTTGTGATTGTGACCTCGCCACTCTGCATATCGCTGAGGGTAGGGGGAGTGGCACCATTACTCCCCACTCTGCATATCGCTGAGGGTAGGGGGAGTGGCACCATTACTCCCCACTCTGCATATCACTGAGGGTAGGGGGGGTGGCACCATTACTTTCAGCACGCGCTACCTACCTATCAATGTTTATGGCAAGAAGTTCCCACACCCTCGGCAAGAGATCGAAGTCTTCATCTCTTTTTGCTGCGTCGTACCTCAACCCTTACGGTTGTCGAGGGACATGTTTATCAGCACATTTATCACACCGGATTTCGAATCACCACCCTCACCACCTTATTCATCTTTATCAGCACGTCTATGCACCTGCTGTTTGCAAAGAGAGCTTTGTACCTCTAATGTTTACCCCCTCTCTCTTTAAACGTACATTGTTTTCCAAAATAGGTTAGTTCAACAAGAGCTAAATGTTTGAGGCACCGGTTGTGGTCTGTAGTCTTTACATGATATCTGCTCAATGCTCGTTGATGCAATAACAGTCATTTGATATAAGGCTATAAACAGTAAAGCAGGGTGCAGTCTATAGAACGGAAGTAATGACCGCCGGCCCCCTGTCTGCGCATGTCAGGTGGACTGTCTTCATGTCGACTGGATTCATCCTGGGTCTGTAGTTATGAAGCCAGAGTAAGTTGTTGCCTTGTGGCAAAATGGAAAAATTCAAGGAGTAGTGTCTTGTTTCCGAAGTTTTAAAGCGGTGTCCGTATCCCTTGGATGTTGTTTTACCCCCTGGAGCAGTATACTCTAGTGACAAAGGTGCTCTAGGGTAGAGAAGCTTGAAGTAGTCCCCGTGGGGTGAAGACACCGCTGTGTAACTTTGGAAACGAGACGCTTCTCCTGGAGTTTCCCATTTGCCTCGGGGCAACGACTTCCTCTCACTTTCTAACTACGGATCCTGTTGGGACACACACACACACACACACACACACACACACACACACACACACACACACACACACACACACACACACACACAGAATAGTCACGTGAAAAAGCTAATACCTTGGGGGGCCACTTGTAATCGCGGCGGACGCCATCGAAAACAGCTGCAACCTGATGCAAAGACGATTCCCAAGAACCCCAGCACCCCGCTGAACAAAAAATAGCAGTTCACTGCACTATTATCATGGCTGACCTTTGACCTGGCAGGAATGTTCCCTGCAGAGCTGCTAGAACGTTCTTTTCAACTTCAGTCCGAGTTGTCCTCATTTTCTGTCGTCAGCGCCATTCGCCGGGGAAAACACAGCGAAACTCTTACTGTGCACTTTCATAATAATAATAAATGAAAGACTTATGTAGCGCATACTCACACTCGTAAGGAGCATGCGCTTAGAGTTTAAAACAAGAACGAGACTTGGACAACGTGGACATCATACGAGGGACGGAAGAACAGTCCTGACGAGCAATAAAATACTAATACAGAAAACACAAAGGGGAAGCAAGTAACAAGAACTGAGGATATCTTGATTCTGCAGAGTAGGAAAGTAGCAATAAGCGGAAAAAGTGGGAAAGTGGGTGAAAACCGACTAGAATTGTGTGATATTCCTCTCCAAGTGCCGTCACACATTCAAACACAACAAAACTTCAATCTGGAGCGAAATGAGTTCATAATTCCACTGACTTGCTTTCGGAAGGACAAGTCTCAGCATCCAGTGCTGTTGTCTGGCGTGTATGTAAACACATTGGTCGTGCCCGCAGCAATAAATAAATAAATAAAAGGTCGGTCCTGAGACATCGATATATCACCATAGCACTGAGCACCGCTCACTTCCTTCATAATAACAGCAACAAATGTGAATATAGTGAATATCTCCACTGTACAGTAGACTCAATGCACTTTACAAATATTTTCACCTACGAAGGTCTTTCTGTTGCAACTGGGTCAGTGTGGGAGGGGGAGGGATGTGTGTCACGTGACAAGACTCGTACCCCTCCCTCCCATGAAGAACAATGCCGGCAGCACAGCCCGGGGCAGAGGTGGAGGAGGTTTCACTCAGGTGCCAAAAGCTGCTGTAGCATTCCTCGTCGTGTGGTTAACTCCTTGAAGTCAGTGTTCACAGCACCGTGGTGTACATATTGACCAGCCACCGTCAAGCGAGGGCTGACTGAGTTAATTTAACCGCAGCTTTACCGAGAATGTACCCCGAGGATGTAACTATTCTTGGCGACAGTTCCCCCCAGTTCATCATTTACTGCTACCTGCCGCCAGTGCCTATATTCACAGTTTACTTACTCGTTTTATTTATTTTTTTAATACTTTTCAGAGAATTATAAAAACAAACCAAAGAGAAATCGGCCTTCACTAATATCTGACACAAGTGGCTATTAGCGATTTATTTATTTAAACAATCAAACTGATGAACATCTGCCGGCTGGTTGCGAACCACTGACAAACTTTCCGCCACGTTTAGAACATTCCAGATTTTTGAAAACCCGTCCACTTCTCCGGTCGTATGGGGAGTAAAGGTATTAGAGACTCCACTTCTAGAAGCATCTCCGAGGTGAGCCTCCCCCCCCCCCACGTGTGAACTATTTGCATTTCAGCCAACACATTCTAGTCCAGCTGCAGCCGGCATAGCGGTGTGTAAAAGCCGGGTTAAGCGAAGGGAGACAGGTAGCTCTGACAGGTAAATGACAGTGTCAAAACGTGCCTTTCAAAAACAGTTCCGAGAAGAAGACATGAATGAGAAACACAGTGAGAGAAGAAAAGAAGGGGCTTAGCGCGAGCTTAAGGCGCGAGAAGACGGCCAGGAAAATGTCGACTGAAATAATTCACAAACAATCTACGAAGAAGACAAAAGAGAAGCAGAATATGTCTACCGAGTAACTAAAACAAAAAAAATAGAGCGACGACAATCATCATCATCATCATCATCATCATCATCATCATCATCATCATCGATGCAGATGTACTACTAGAAGAAAGTAGACAGGCACTGACATCTTGATTAATCAAAGTTTGAATGAAAATGGCGGCTGAGTAGTTCCTTTGTTTTCCTCCATCTTTGATGTGACAGGAAAATCACTTGAGGGGAAGTAAGAGACAGATGACTGTGTCAGGTAATAATGGAGCGAAAGTAAGATCTTCTTCGCTGTTTACTTCCATCTTTTCCTTCTCTCTTTATGTGTTTCTGTGTCTGGCTTTTTTTTTTTCAATCTTTGTCCACCTCTGGCTTCCTCTTGTTCTTTTTTTCTGTCTTTCGATCTCGTAGGTCTTCACTGACTTACTGTACACATATCATCTAATTCTCTCCTTTTAAATCCCTTCCTCACTCTCTTCTCTGACCCTGTTTGTTCTTTCTTTCTCTCTCTCTCTCATCTGTCAGGGACTGAAGCAGTGTACATTCCACCATCCACTCTTCCAGACCAGTTCAAAACGAGGCACACACCGAAAAAGTCTAGCGCTAGTTGGAAGCTAAGGTATGTTTTAGCGAATTAACCAGTGCTAGCAGATTCTAGTCAGCAAGACATGACTAAGGGCCCCTGCATCCTAACAGGTTCCACTGTTCCCCTCGCACGTTAAAAATCGTTTCTGGATCTGGTTACCTTTCCTTGGACACGTATGGTAACAGTGCTTACCACTGAAAGGGGTAGAGGGAGGGAGGGAGGGTATTGATTAGCCTGGTCCACCCCATTGTTAAGTCAACCTCTCTCTCTCTTTCACAAGCACTCTACCGCTTCTAGACAGCGATAACCCTTCATTCTACGTCCCCCAGGAAAGAAAGAATGAAAGAAAGAAATAAAGAAAGAACATGAAGCTAAAGGACAAACCATGCACACATTAGCATAATCTACCACAGACAGATCCACTACAATGGGGACAATCGATGGTTACTGGGGTGGGAGCTTGATTCAGGGGAATAAAATCGATCAGCAGTATCGAAATCGAAATGTGTGTGTGTGTGTGTGTGTGTGTGTGTGTGTGCACTGATTGTACTCAGATGAAAAATGCGTGTGTGAATGGGGGAGTCTTTTTATTTTATTATTTTTTTTTGTTCAACTTGGGCAGCAGCGTTAGCAGAACCACTGTAATCATTATTTTTAATTGTGTAATAACTACAACAAAAACAGTCTGGTAGGACAGAATAATGCGACAGGTTTCAGTGCGGAACAGTCAACAGATCGACAACTGCCACAGGAACTCGCACACTTGATAAACAAGTTACTCCACTTGACTAAACCATGCAGCGGCCTGATTAAATCAAAAATCGTCTACTCGTCACTGTTCGTCTCTCACACACACCCACTACCTCTTTATATATTTATATCTTGCCACACACACACACACACACACACACACACACACACACACACACACACACACTCTTGATATATATCTATCTCTCTGTTGCTTTACACACACACCCTCTTTATATATATATATATCTCTCTCTGTTGCTTTTCACACACACACACAACACACACACCCTCTTTATATATATATATATATCTGTTGCTTTACACACACACACACACACCCTCTTTATATATATATATATATCTCTGTTGCTTTTCACACACACACACA
The DNA here is from genome assembly GCA_004794655.1 of Marisa cornuarietis. Classification (NCBI taxonomy): domain Eukaryota; kingdom Metazoa; phylum Mollusca; class Gastropoda; order Architaenioglossa; family Ampullariidae; genus Marisa; species Marisa cornuarietis. The sequence goes on along the minus strand of SMMW01000565.1, from coordinate 1,670,633 downwards.
CAGACACACACACACACACACACACACACGCAATATATATATATATATATCTCTGATGTTTTTCACACACACACTCTCTCTCTCTCTCTTTCACATACACACACAAACACTTTTTCATTCACACACACGCACACACACATCAAGCGAGCGAGGGAGCGAGAGAGAGGCCCCTCCCTCCGAAACATTTAGTTGCCATGTTCACATCAGAAATAAATGATATTAAATTCATATTCTGCCCATGAAAACTTACCCCGTCCCCTTGCCCAAAAAAAAAAGCAAGTCCTGGGAATTTTCTTTTTTTGCTATTCCACCCAACAAGTTTCCCAGGATTTATTCCTCATGCGCAGGTTCATTTACCTAATGAGTCGTGTCTGAGTGCGGACAATCTGACAATAATATTATTGGTCGTAAGCTGACAGCGAAGCCGTTAACTGGCTGACGGAGGGAAAACAACCGCCCCCCCCTACCCCGCTAATTACAGTGGGTCTTACATGGTAGGTGGGGCGCTGGAGGAGTGTCGCAATCCAAAACACCAAGGTGGTTCTCAGGTAAGGAACTTGCCAAACCCTGTGAGATAAATCACAGTCGCCGACAGTAAACACTTCAACCGTTTCACCTGCAACAGGTAACATTCAGACTGCACAATGTGGAAAGTGGGGTGGGTGGGGGGGGGGGCGCGACACTGACGTCTGCTGAGACCGGAGACCAGTCGTAGGAGAGTGCGGTGAGATGTTATTAATTACATTTTTTTTTATTTTTAGAGCAGGCATATTAATGGACTCTTAATAGACTTTTATTCAGTTTCGAGTAGGCCATCTTTCTCAGATCACATGTACTCCAAATCGTCGTACTTCCACGCGCATCCAGGAATAAAGTGCTTGCAAAGAGCAGACAATAACACTGCAGGTCTAGCCAAGGAAAAAAAAAAGTGAAAATTAAGAAATCTCTTGGATAAGAGATAAGATTTTTAGAACAAAATGAATACAGCATAATATCTTTCTCATCTAAAAGATGAGTATGTACCCTGAAATTAGGAGCTGATGTTACACAAAGAGGATATTTGTGCAAAATAGGTTATTCCCCCTTTTAGGGTGAAAATCCCAATATATTCTTTGTTGGAAAATGCAAACATTCTTAAGTACACAAATAAAGGGAATAAGCTTAACGATTCGATAGATGACATGTGTTCGCTGAAAGCCATCTTGAGCAAACCTGTCAAACAAGGAGAGAAATGACTTGGTACATCGGACACCCTGAAGACGCTCAGAAAGATCTCATAGTTGGGAGAAACGCTACCACCCTCGGGACCATTGAAATAACTTCAAACCATTTATTAACATCTCTTTAAAACACGATCAATCTTTTGCCTTGAAAATTGCCACAAACGGCCAAATTGCGGATTTTTGAACAAAGATGAACAATTCCAGGGAGGTCAAAGGTATCAGCTATTTCCACAGGAAGGCAGGACCAGGGAAAGGTGTAAAGAAAACGAGTTTCGGGAATAGCTCGTCAGTCTACCTTTTTTTTTTTTGTTTGAGTTCTCGAGCTACACAAGGCAGACAGAAAGCCTGGGGACAAATTGTTCTTTCAACAACGAAGCCAACTGGTGTCCTACAGCCACAAATAAAGTGACACCTTGGCACGGTTTGAGCCGACACAGGTCATGGATAATACGCTGAAAGACAGTTTTCAGGTGGGAGGGGGGGGGGACTTTACACGAAGTCATTAACTGATAATAAAAGAGAAGACAATAATTTTAAATACTTGGTTTTAATTAATTATAATTACAGATACTAAACTTTCCCATCGGAAACATTACAGTAGCTTAATTTTTTTTAAATGGCGGAATACAAACACAACAACAACAACAACAACAATACATTGTTAAGGTGATGAGGTTGAAATTTACGAACAGTAACAGAAGAGACTGATAAAAATGCTTGCGAATACCTACAGGACTGGTACAGCAGCATCTGTAGGTTCTTATCGAGTACAGAGGGAATGTTCAGATGATTATCTTGTTTAATTTTTTTATCGAATATTTTCTTTCATGAATGGTAAGGGGGTCCTCGCCAAACTGTTGTTTTGCTGTTAATCACATCGTCAGACGCAAGATGGTGGGTGGAAGGAGCAGGATGCGATGTGTGTACTGTGACATCATACAGTACTTACTGCACAACACACCTGAAGACGACCGCGACAGCAGTCTGTCAAAAACTGAAAACTTGTCTTCTTCACCTGTGAAGGAATGTTGACAGACATCTTTTATCGTCATAAAGGTGTTCTTACAGAGATTTCTGTCTGACAGCGCTCAGGTGTTCTGAGAGTATTGTATAGTGCTCACGTAGTTATTTTATACTCCCCTCCCCCTACCTTCTGTTTCCAAGTTTGCTCCGCCACCTCTCTAGCCTTATAGTTATTGTTTCTCTTTGGCAGACACCCAGCAACAACCCGTTACTTGCCTGGCAGACAAAAGGCTCGTTGCGAGTTGACGACAGCAGGTGAGTGGAGGCAGATTATGTGGCGAGAATATTGCTGGCATTATGGTGGCCACCCATGGGGCGCCTGCGGTAGTCGCTGTTGGAGGAATTTGTGTCTCGCGGCGGCTACACAAGGCTGTCATCCTCATCTTCCATTCCATGCTGGCAACAAGAATTAGTCTAAGCACTCGACAGGACTGGGTGCGACTTTATCTTTCTCACCGAGTTCACAGACTCGTGCTGACACCGTCATCAGTTTTGACCTGAGATGATGTGATCACATCTATTGTTCCATACCCGAAAATATGGTGTCGGGTATCTCTGCTCTCTGAAACTTCTGTGCAGTATTGTGTACGGGGTATAAGGAGAATGTAGAGGCTCTCGAGTAAAAAAAGAAAAAAAGGTCATCCCATAACCTTTTCAGGTCGTTGGGGAGTGAGGTGTTAGAGACCCCACTTTTCTCGGGGCCAGCATTTACATGAGGGTGGTGCCAATCTCCTCTCTCTCGCTGCCTTACCTTCCCCAACCCTCTATGGAGTCAGGTACCCATTCCCGTCAGCTGGGTCGACTGGGGGAAGTTTGCTGCGCTTATCGGGAATTGAACCATCGCGCTCTCGGTTCGGACGTCAGCGCTCTAACCACTCGGCCATCCGCTTCCCGCTCTCGAGTATTGACAAGGGAAAGGTCACGTCAGGCCAGTTTCTGTGTCCCTTTCTGTAATTAAGACTTCAATACGACTTGATACTTTCTACATCTAAGGCTATGATACGGTATAGCAACCGGCCCTATAAACAGATGTTACTTGCAGAAAAAGATTAGCGTGTCTGAGAGGAGATTTGAACGCTGGACAGTCAGTCCTAACTGTACTGGTGACAGGCACTAACCGCTGAGCCACCGTACCCCCCCCCCATGAGTGAAAACAACTCCATTGCAGCCTTTATAGCCCTGTAAACACACGCCACTCCAGGATAACATTCTAACAACCCTGCAAACTCAACCCACGAGCCGCTGTGGTTTCAAGTAACATCTCAAGTCTGACCCTCTGTGAACTGTAATGTGATGTTTATTGATGAGCTCGTGCTGTCGTGAGTAATAGCTCAAGAGTAACAATCTACGGATCTTCATGTAACGCCTGTTGATGAGCTTAACGAGTCGTCTCGAGTAACATCCCCAGCTCAACACTTTACTTCGGCGAGTTCTACTGACGAGCGGTTATCGCTTCGAGTAGCATCTCCACGAATCCTCGTGTGATTTCGACTGACGAGCTATTGTTGTTTTAACGCTTGTGTATTTCTGTCACGGGTGGGTGGGTGGGTGGAGATGTGTTCACCGTGTTTCGTCAGAAATTCTCTCTACAGCAGTAAACCAATAAACCCTTCAAACACTTAGCTAGTGAAGCCAAGAAAGGAGGACCGTAAGTTGTAGTTCACAGTCAAACAGCAAACCTACACCCCTACCCCACCCCGCCCCGACCCCTACCTCCTCTCCCACCATCGCCCTTTACATCTTATATGTCGAGTGTAAGTGTCCACTTGGACAGGCTAATTAAAGCCCCTTAAAAAGGGTTTCGCAGGATCGTGGACGCTCCCTGCGCAGCGCAGCGGCCGCCAGGGGCTCGTGCTGACATTTTCACCGAGGATTAACTTTGCTCCGAACTGTGTTTGGAGACCCTGTGTTTGTTCGGCGAACCTACAGAGCGATGGTTAGGCGGTGTTAGATTGGGAGGATCCACATGGAAGGTGGGGTGGTGGGGGGTGGAGAAAGGTGAATTAGGGGTCGACGAGAAGACTTAGGTGCCAGCAAGGGAGGATGTTTATCGGCAGAGAAATCCGGGAGATGGGAGGAAAAGAAGAAATACTGTCTCTCCCTACCTTGTACCTGGGAGACTGGCAGGTAAAAAAAAAAAAGGGGGGGGGGAATGTTTTTCACAGGTTGATTTCCTCATTCCCTTTCATTACCACGGTCGACCCAAAGAAAACTGACTTATAGGCAGAAACAAGGATAAAAAAAAATATACAGACACCTGTAGCCTGTACATCGCACAAAAACACGACACATGCATAAACACATTCAACCCTTGTACACACACACAAACAAAGAAGTGATAAAAAAATAAATAAATAAAATGAAACATCACCCTGCACGAATGTAAGCACTGCTGGACTGTAGATAACATCCTCGTGTCAGCAGGCAGGCAGGTAGACAGACCGACAGGCCGACAGACAGGCCGACAGAGTTGAAGGTTAAAATGCGGAACATGTATAAAATTTCTCCTACAGCCCTCGCCCAGTTCATACAGATCAAAATGCATTTCAAGCTGACAGAGTCTTTGTGTTTGTGTGTGGCCATTACTTGCTCCAACGTCACACCCAGCAGAGGTCCTCCAGGGTCACAATGAAAGCCCGGGCTCTCAATCCAAACATTTTTATGACTACACCCTGTGTAGCGGCAGAGATGTCGCCACGTAAAGAGCTGATAACTTTCACTATGTTTTGATTAAAAATCTGAATTACTCCAATGTTTGCATTGGATTTTGTTATCGTTTACCCACTTACTTACTTTCTTTTCTTTTCTTTCTTTCTCTTTCTTCCTTTCTTTCTTTCTCAGCCGTAGCAATAAAAAGGGGCATCACCGCAGCAGAAAACATCAGACACTGAAAAGGCTTTGACACTGACACATTGACTAGGACTTTCGAGAAACAGTGACAGGTGGTCAGTAAGCTAGTCAGCTGACTGACCGGATGTACGCACCAGGTGGAGACATACACAACAGCCTCAACACAACCAAGGCCGTAGTATTGCAAATGGTTGTTCAAGCGAGTAAAATCGCCTCGTGCTGTCAACGCTCTTGCCTTGAAGGGATGTAATTATGTATATAACCGATTATAATTTATTGACGACGGGAGACAAATGCTCAAGATTCTTTCACCCTTTCGGGGGCTAATGAGAGATTTGGAAAATAAATAAATATATAGATACACACACACATTCCTAGCTATCTTGATATGCAGTCTCTTTCGCTCACTCATATGTAATAATATACCACACACATACACATATGCACACATACACACTTACGCATACACATACACATGCACACATGTACAAATACACATACACACATGCACACATACACATACACAAATGTTCACATATACACATACATATACACATACACATGTACACCTGTACACGTACACACATACACATACATAAACACATACACACATACACATGTACACACATGCACATACACACACACTCACACATGTACACATACACCTACACACATACACACATGTACATGTACATACACATACGCATACACATACACATACACACATACACATACACATGCACACATATAATACACACATCACATACACATGCACACATACACACATACACATACATGTACACGTACACACATACACACATACACATACATGTACACGTACACACATACACACATACACACATACATATACACACATACACATACACATGCACACATACGCGCACACACATGCACACACACGTACACATATATAAATACACATACACACATATACATACACATACAGACATATACATACATACAAATACACATACCCACATACACATACACCCACATACAGATACACACATGTACACACATACACATTCACACATACACATGCACACATACACCCACATACAGATACATACAAGTACACACATACACATTCACACATACACGTACACATTTTATAAATTCTGCTACATCACTGTCCTAAGTAATAACAAACCGAGCCAATCATGTGAGGGTCCGTTTATCTCTGGATGTTAACAAAGAATAGAACTGATAGGCATTAGGACTGTGAGTATAGTAAAGTGATAAATTATTTGTAAGTTGGTCAGCAACATGTTTACAGTTGAACAGATAAATTCCTCCCCTATTTCCTTAGTGTCACAGTGTCTATAGAGCCTTTCATTTCTACGGGTCTCAGGACATGGTAGGCGATCGATCGTTGTGTAGATTAGCAATGACTTTTCTTTTAAAAGACAGATACTGAAATGTACTGTCTACCCCACCCCACCCCCCGTCTCCTGTCTTACATTACCTCATCATCAAAATAATCAACAACTGATCCGTTTGTTGATGAATGTGAATATTTTTGATCGTACAGACGTACGACTTTGCTTCTCTCTCTCTCTCTCTCGTGCGTGTATGTGTGTGTGTGCGTGTCTCCGTGAACTCGCATGGCTTAATTGATAAAAACCTACGACCCGTGGCGCCATCTGACACTCGTCCAACACGCGATCGGCGTGACATGACGTCACAGTCTGGCGTTGAAGCCAGAGAAGACAAGATCAGTGCCAGTAAACTCCTCCATTAGTCTCAGAAAGGTTACCCCAAATATCGACATCGTTCAGCTGCACACGACATGAAGTACACAAGATACGAGTCCCCCTGATCCTCTGGCACTCGTCAACACACAATATACTTGAGTCCTGACGTCACAGACGTGGCGGAGTCGGGAGACAACTCTACCCCCCCTCCTTTTTTTTTGTTGTAAGCAGGCCTATGGATGTCGTGTCGATTGTTTTGTACTTCAAGTACCTACAATCACGTATCACATAACGTTTTGGCCAACCGTGAATCACATAGACGTCCACTCGACGACATTTGAACTTAATGACGTTGGAAATAACCACGACAACGAAAAAGAGCGTCACTCGATGCTGTCGTGCATTCTACGGTTGGACCGCCACATCCCGAGACAAACGTCCACCCAGTAACATCTCGCGAGACGATGTTCTTGTCCTGAATGTCACGACATCCTGACGTCGCTTTTTTCAGTTGTCTACTTGTCATGTTCTCCCTGTGCTGTTCTCTACCTTCTCTTAAAATCATTTTAATAATTTATTTTGATTTTTATTCAATGACCTCTTGTTCTCACTTTTGCTTATTCTTACTCTGTTTCTAATAATAAATGTTTTTTTTCATTCTTTTATTATCTTTTTCTTATTCTGTCGATATATCGAATTCTTTTCTTTTCTCCTTTCATAGATTCCTTCCACTGAGCCCAAATTCTCAAAATTGTTTAGTAATTCTACTGTCGTGACGTGAGGCATGTGATCGTGACATAGCTACAGCATGTGATCGTGACATGTAGCTACAGCATGTGATCATGACATAACTATGGCATGTGATCGTGACATAACTATGGCATGTGATCGTGACATAACTATGGCATGTAATCGTGACATAACTACAGCATGTAATCGTGACATAGCTACAGCATGTGATCGTGACATAACTACAGCATGTAATCGTGACATAACGACAGCATGTGATCGTGACATAACGACAGCATGTGATCGTGACATAACGACAGCATCTAATCGTGACATAGCTAAAGCATGTGATCGTGACATAACTACAGCATGTGATCGTGACATAACTACAGCATGTAATCGTGACATAACTACAGCGTGTGATCGTGACATCGTGAGATGTGTAACGTGGCATCGCACAAGAACACGTGGACTGTGTGACGTGACGTGGCGGTTTAGTTACTAATAACGTCACGCACGCGCGCCGTGTTACATGACGTCACGTGATGCAAATGCCGCGTTCACTTACACCGACAGGCGCGTTGTGACGTCACATATACGCCAGGACGCATTTCTCGAGGGCGAAACGAAAAAAAAGGGGTGGGTGGAGGTAGTGGTAGTGATTGGGGATAACAACGACAGCCAGAGGTCCAGCGACATCGTGACAGTGTGTCACGTGTCGGGCCGCCTTCTCGTCATCGCCTTCTTATCATCCTCATCGGTGGAGTGGGAAAGGGGTGGGGGGGGGATAATCTCTCTCGTACAACAGACTGTCTCGCGAGGACCTAGGCTATCGTCTTCAAAAGTTTTAAGCAAATATATTTCGTTTCCGAACAGCCGCTGCCGCCGTGTTTGTCCGCGCGCGTCGCTGGGCCAGAATTAGTTACAGCGGATGTGGATGTGTTTAGGACAAGGATTACTCGACTTTTGGCGTAGGACCCACAAGCTTTGTGCTCGTTAAAGCAAAACATGGAGTGTTTTATGGGAAGAAAGGAAGAGAGGAAAAAAGAAAAATGACGAATAAAAAAATGAAGATGCGCGTAGAGACGCAAAGACAGCAAGACAAGAAGACAGGAAGAGATGAAGAGTAAGAATTAGACAAGAGGATGAAAATCTCATCGAGTGGCAGCAGAAGACAGCACAAGACAATGACAGAAAAGGAAAGAAAGAACTAAGAAAAAAAATGTGGTTAAAATGTTTTAAGTCAAGGGCCTTGAAAGTATTTACCGAGGCCAAACTAAGGACCACGAAAACATTTTTATTCGCGAGTTATCCCCACTTCCGTCCGCAGCTGAGCTAAAGACGAACCCTTGTTGTTTACCACCGAGAGGCGGCGACACCTTGGCTCCAGGAACAGGTCGCTCTTGTGTGTGACAGGCAGGGGAGGAACAAATGGTCGCTACTTTGATGGAAGACGAGAGAGGGAGGAAGTAAGAGAGAAAGAGACGGAAATGTCACACAAACACACACACACGCGCGCGCGTGACACACACACACACACACACACAAAACACACATACATACGTGAACGAATACACGTGCACACACATGCATGCATAAATATAGACACGCACACACATGCACACACACAAACATATGCAAACACATGCATACTCATACACAGCTGCACGTATAAACACATACATGCACACGCACATGTACAAGCACACACGAATATACACAAACGTGCACACGCACACACACGTGCACACACGTACACTTGTTCTGTTTTTCGTGTTTTCTGTTTGTCAGAAGTTGCCCTAAGACCCACTCTACCCGAGTGCACCTCATCGCGATCCTCTGCTCCAGCGACTCTCACGCCGTTCCGCCCTCGTCACGTGACCGCATTTAGCCTTGTCACCCCCATCTGTCTCGCGACTTGGCGCAAGCTGTTTAGCTACATTCTTGTAGTGCTCACAGCTGACAAATACGGTCAGGTGAAAAAGCTCTTTAAAAAAAAACACACTCGAAATTTGCACAAGATCCCCGCCTGCCGCAGAAGCGAGAGAACTGGTTGGGTGGGGTGAGAGGTCAGACACAATTCAGCTGGCAGTCAGCGCTGTCACTAATGCTGGTAACCATCACTGTTCACGGTTACAGTTGCTCAGCTCTGCACAAAATAAATAACATGTCACGAATATGAGCGAACAACAATCGGCCGCCTGTGCTATTTGCTACCGAACATCACCGTGCACAGAAAGAAGTATTAAAAAACACCATGAAGCCTACATGTAATAATAACAACAGAATTTAAATACTGCATTTCCCCACAAGATTTAAAGATTTAAAGGGCATGTGTGTATGTGTATCTATATATATATATTTTTTTTTTCAAAGGCTATTTATAAAGATTGAAAGGGCTGCGAATGTTCAGTAAGATATGGGGAATATTTACATGTTTACAGCTTTGCACTGAAACAGACCTTTAAAGTCTACACCGAGTGGTCAGCGGCACTAGAGATATATTAATGATTTTCTCTTAATTACACCTGGCTTTGTCAAAAAAAACCAGGAAGTGATAAAAGGGCAGCATTTCTCAAACTAGCATCATCTACATGAGCTGAATTCGAAGAGGAAACAGAAAACAGACCAGGACACAATGTGCTGTTGCTGAATATTTTCTTTGACACTCCATCTTGGATTTTCAGTAAAACGAAGATATTTTCTTCATACAGTTCAAATCTGTAAGGCTTTATTCCTAAATGAGCTGTTTCATTTTCTGGGAATAAAATCACTTCTTCAACCCGACAACTTGAGCGATGTTTCTTTTTCTGACAAAGATTATCCGAACTAAACTACACTCGCTGTTAGAAATGCCGCCGAAATGTAACAGAGCTCTCCTGCGTAGGGGGTAATTTTCTTCTGCTTTTCTAGTGACAGGGGAGAAGGACGATGTTTGAAGGTCTATATCTTGAAAATTAAGCATGTACTCATTTTTGGGGAATTATTATTTTAAAATGAACTTGTAAACCAATCATAAAAAATGTTGCACTCGGGTGAGCCTTTAAAGTGAAAGAATTTTACACACGCAGCCAAAGAACTAACGACCTCTCAAAATGAAGTCTCCTTCTGCTTCAGCAAACAACCTCAGGATGTACGAGGAGAAAGAAAAGCGAATCATGTCTGTATGTATTTTTGTGTGTATATGCAGGTGTGTTTATGTATAATAAATATGCAGGTGTATGCATGTGTCTGCATAGAGATGTATATGTATGCATGGATGCATTAGTGTATGCACGTGTAGATGCGGATATTTATGCGAATAATAAAGTCTGTAAACATTGATTTATACGAATGTATGTCTGCATGTATGTGCGTGTGTGTATTTTATTGACTATATTATGTGTTAATGTGTGTCTATGTGTTAATGTGTATATGAGGACCTATACATGCACGTGTATATGTATGCGTGTAGATAAAAGTGTCAGCTACTATAATTAAGGAAGAAGAATAAAGAAAATCAAAGGGTTTGACTCCTGTCAGCGTTGCCATGTTTTTGTGTATATCTTGGCGACGGCATGAGACAGGGTGAGATTGTTCTGCGTGTTACCTTGGAGACAGGTGAGTCCAAGTGGGGACTGCGTCTATCTTAAGGAGATTTCTGAAGACGTAGTACGTCGTCTCATTTCAGTTGCGAGATCCTGTATCTCATTTTGTCTCCAGCAACTGGTCTCTAAAGGTCAGTAAAGCGACCCACTAGCTCCCCGCACTAAAGACTTTATTCTTCCCTCGGTCACGTTGTCTGTAAGGTTAAGTCCAACGTGTTTGCACTTGGTTGTGTGTGGTCCCTTCGTGCGGACACATTAAAGAAAAAAAAGAAAAACAATCTAAAAGAAAACAAAAAAATTAAAGAAAACTGAAATGCGGATGAAGAATCCGAGAGAAAAGGCCATCAACAGCAAAGGAATGTGGTGTGAAGTCGGAGGAGCACAGGCAGTGGGGGGGAATAACTGTAGCTTAGATGTTCCGGGTTGTTTTCTTATCAGTGCCACCTGCCTCCCCCACACACACCCTCCTCACCCCACCTTATGCGAGTCGACACATGAAGAGTCTCTTGGACACGGAGCACGTCTTTGCCGACAAGACATTCCACGTCAAGACGCCAAAAAAGGCTGCAGGACACGCAACCAGTCGCCAGCAACTACCTGTGGCACGGCCTTCACCTTTCGACAGGTAAGTAGGCGCCACGCAGGCTTGTCACAGTTTGTCGAGTCAACACCGGTCCTCCCCACCTTCCCCCCCCACACCTACTCCAAGTTTTCTTCTCGGTCCAGATTGGCGCTGTTCGCCGGCCTCGTCAGACGCTTAACAGCCTCGTCAAACCAAAATAGTTCGTCGCTAAAGTAGTTCTTGAAGGACGTTGCACACAGCTTGAGTAAAACTGCACCGTAGAAAATCACCAAGATAACAAATATTTGGTAATATTGTTGAATCCAGAGTCAATCAGAACCATAATCTTTTCTCAGTCATTACTTTTCTTTCTTTATTCTTTCTCTATCTTTATTTCTTCTTCTTTCTCCGTCTCATCCCTTCAGTTCTTTGTGGTTGTCGTTCTTGCCGACTGTTTCAGATTGTAATTAATATTTCACGCTGTTGTACACTTCTCTCTTCTCTGGACATGGACTACCGATTTGCTGTCCACCGAAAAGGGAATGTTTGTTGTCTTTCCCACAACAGGAATCCCAACGGCCCACGCAGTGCGACGCAAAACGCAAAAACTCGATGCACCCCAAGGAAGATGTAAAACCTCCCTAACCTTTCTATTTCCTAGCGACAAAGGAAACTGCGCCTTGGTGGATGACCATCTCTCATTGGGTGTTCACTTCAAACCTTTGTGAGCGACCACTCGTAGAAAAGGAACAATACTTGCGAGAAATAATTACTGGTGGTTGGAATGACTACATCAGTTTGTGGTATTTTGTTTGGTAAAACGATAAAAGGGCTTAAAGATGCCCATAGGGTTAGTGTTACGGTCCCACATATCCAGGACTTGTCGTACTAAACAGAACTCAGCTCTCTCCTTCCGTCGCCATTAACCTTGTCTGAAAGATCAGGTACCGTTTAAAGGTCTAGTAGAGCGCACTTTGTTTCTAATGACCGAGCAAAGGATACAAGCTACAAGATTTAAAAGTGTTTCTCAAAATCTGTATAATAATAATAATAATAATAATAATAATAATAATAATAATAATAATAATAATAAATGAAGATTTGTATAGCGTATATTCACACTCATAGAGAGCATGCTCTTAAAACGGGGAAGAGACATGGACTACATGGATAGAACACGAGGGATTAAAGAATAAACAACAGTACTGACGACAAACAGAAAACATGGATAGAAAACACAAAAAGACACCAAATAACAGTGGCATAGAGAATATAGTGATTCTGCAGAGAAAGATGGTAGAAAAGTAGCAAGAGCAGAAGGGGGGGGGGTTAAGAAGGACGAGCATTGTGTGGACTGTGTTAGGAGTAATGCTCAAGGAAGAGGTGAGTTTTCAGTGCAGATCTGAAGGATTCAGTTGTATAAATCCTTTCAGCCCTCTCTCCCTAATGTTTTCATGATACTCGCCTACAAATATCAAAAAGCACAGAAAAATGTCAACACAACCGTCACGATTGTAAATCTATATGTTTTACATGTTTTAGCCAACCAATGACCTAGGATCATGTGTTCAATACGCCTATTTATGTACAAACGTGACCTCATCATCTCTAGGGCCAGTTGCACAACACGTTTCTAAACCTTATAACTGTTCTAAAGAAGCAAAATCTCCCATCACACACACACACACACACACACACACACACACACACACACACACACACTCTCTCTCTCTCTCTCTCGGACACACACACAGTCTCTCTCTGTCACACACTTTTCTTTCTCTCTCTCTCTTACACACAATCTCTCTTTCACGTTCTTTCTCTCTCTTTCACACAGTTTCCTTCTCTCACACACACTCTCTCTTTCTCTCCCACACACTCTCTCACTTTCTTTATCTCTTACACACACACACTCTCTCACTTTCTTTCTCTCTCTAACACACTTTCTCTCTTTCACACACTTTCCTTCTCGCGCACACTCTCTCTTTCTCTCTCACACACACTCTCTCACGTTCTTTCTCTCTCTGTCACACACTTTTCTTTCTCTCTCTCTGACACACACACTCTCTCTCACGTTCTTTCTCTCTCTTTCACACACTTTCCTTCTCTCACACACACTCTCTCTTTCTCTCCCACACACTCTCTCTTTCTCTCTCTCACACACACACTCTCTCTCGCTTTCTTTCTCTCTCTAACACACTTTCTCTCTTTCACACACTTTCCTTCTCACACACACTCTCTCTTTCTCTTTCTCTCCCTCACACACACTCTCTCTCTCTCACTTTCTCTCACTAACACAAAATTCTTCTCTCACTCTCACACATACTTTCTCTCTGTCACTCTCACTTCCTCTCACGCACTTTCTCTCACGCAATAATTTCTTTCTCTCTCACACACGTTCTCTCTCTCTCACCCACACACACACTTTCGTTCTCACACACACTTTCTCTCCCTCACACTCTCACTCTCACACACTTTATTACTCTCTCACACACATTTTTTCCCTCACACACACTTTCTCTTTCACTCTAACACACACAATCTCTCCCACACATACACTTTCTCGCACACATTTTCTCTTTCTCTCTCTCTCACACCAGGAACTCTTTTCGCTTTCACATCCCTGGCGTCAGCGAAGCGTGGCCGTGGCAAGACAGTAGGTCAGGTGCCACTCATGAAAATGGCTGTGCAGCTGACTCAGCATAAGTCTGTACATACACCAAGATGGCGTCACTCTGTTGGGGTCTTCATAGTGGTCTCCCCTTCTCTCACGGCTTTTTTTTTGCGTTGGTTCGCGGTCAGCGCTTTAGGGCTCTTCACACGTCGCAACATATCGCACTTTGTGGGGTTTGCAGGCCTTGCACATGTCTTCCCCGAGCTTTGCAAGGGACCCTGAAGCAAGGTTTTCATGGCTATTGTATTAGTGGCGTGAGAACCTCATGGCTGAAAACAACTCAGCCTCCCTTTTCATAATTCGTGCAATAATTTCCTTGTTTTATTTGTAGCGCATGTCATAGAATACGATGAAACGGAAAACTGAAAACATCAGTTTATTTATCGTTCCACAAAACTTAAAAACAAAACAAAACAAACAAACAAAATCTCAGCACCAGCAACCTTTCACAAACGTTTCCCCAACAGTTCACCAAAAATTCAACAGGTGTTTCGAACGATTCACATTTTGTTTGTTAGCTTTGATTGTAAATAAACGAGCGCACGGAGTCCATCTTTACGTAATCGTTGGATTGAATTTCCTTGAGTGGGAGGGGACCACTAGGTGGTGTTGGTGTTTTCGGTAATAAGGATGTTGACAAGCGAGACGAAGTCTACCCGGCAGCCAGCTTCTGGGTGTGAGGTGCGTGCACAGACACAGCTTCCACCCACGCACAGTCTTCCACTTACACATACAGGTGCACACAAAAATACACACAGGGATTTGGGCACAATCATAAACACACACACACACACACACACACACACACACACACACACACACACACACACACACACTGGGATTGGTGTGCAGCTATGTACGTACCATTTTCAAGTGAGAATTTGTCCCACTTAAGGGTGCCAGGAGACCACAGCTTCAAACTGCTCGTCACCCACCAGACCTTGCGACAGGTGACACACCTGTGTCAGGTCTTGCAACAGACCGACTTTGGGTGTGGCTCTTCAAACATGCCAGTGGTATGTGGAACACGCAGTAAACTCTTCTTTCCCTCTCTCTCTCCACACCCTCCACGCAGCTCACGCCCACGGCACGAGTGACGAGACACCGGAGAGTGAGCGCACTCGTTCAAAACATAACTCGTGCAGTTCTCAATAAACCGACGCAGTGGGGGGTGGGTGGGGTGGGGGTGGGGGTGAAGAGGTGCAGCTTATTTACCTTCGGAAAAAAGGGAAGAACTGCTTTACAGTGGAAAGGGTAGTTGACGAGGGGGTGATGGGGAATCGATGGAGGGACGGGGGTGTCTGGGAGAGGGTTGGGTGACTAGGGATGCTGTCTTTTTTTTTACTACTGTGCAAGCAGGCAAAGTATACCTGGAAACAATAGGCATCAAACACATCAGAAACTGCATGTCTTCAGCCTTGTTTTCGTGCAACCCTTATATGTGTGTGTGAGAAAGAGAGAGAGAAAGAGAGAAAGAGAAAGAAAGAGCAAGAAAGAGTCAGTAGTTTTGATTTAAATGATGGAGAAGTATGTAAGAAGTATTTGATGGCTGCTGTTTAATGTGTGTTCATGGGACTTCATGTATGTAAGCCCACGAAGTAAGGCCCTCTAGAAATAATAAAAGTAATAAGTATTAGACGTAGTAGTATTAACCGCTAGTCTCGGTCTGTATTATCACCCTTCTGTATTTTTGACTCGTAAAACGGTCTCTCCAAAACTCTCATAAATGACCACAGATAACATCTCCCGCCAATCCCCGTCACCTCCATGGAGTGAAGGAATTTCAATTCACAAAAAACTTCCTGAAAGCGTGACCCGTTCCACTTGGGTGACTGTACTCACCTGTAAGTGGGCGACAAAGTCACGGTTGGCTGCACTGGTTATCGATTGATCTCATTGTCCTCTTTGAAGCCACGCTTGTCTTTTTGTTAAAGGTCAAGTAGGGTGCACATTTTTGTCTAAGAATCCACATACCTGTTTGCAGATTTATTAGTGTGATAGACCTACCCGATTGGTGACACATATCACGCTCAAAAGACTCTTTCATCTCACTTATTAATGCCTCGAGCATGAAATCCCTAGCAGAAACATGTATCTCGAGAAATTAATTTAAAGCGATTTTTTTTCACCTGTTCAAATCGATCTCCATTAGAGCCCTAACTCGCTTGTGACGTCAGTACAGGTGGCACCATGGCTGATCACAACATGGCTGATACAAATTGCCCAGAAAATATTGAATCTCGAAATTCCAAGCTCCACCATGCGCAGGTGGGGAAGCGGATGGCCGAGTGGTTACAGCGCTGGCGTCCGAACCGAGAACGCTGGTTCAATTCCCGATAAGCGCAGCAAACTTCCCCCAGTCGACCCAGCTGACGGAAATGAGTAATTTTTTTTACAGGTCAAGGTCAACATCACAGACGTCAGATTTGTACATCGATTCGTTTATGTTGTGAAGGCCTCCACCAAAAGCACTGGTGGGACATTATTATAGTATTGATATTATCTTCATTAGGCCTACCTGTGTACAAATGCGTTTGACCTCTTTCAGCGAAAGGAAAAGAAGCGTTCAACCAGATTTTGGGCAAAAAGAAAAAAAAATAGTGCACCCTACTAGACCTTTAAGATGCATGGTGGGGGAAAGACTCTTCTTAGATGAGACATTGTACTATCTCTATGGCTTCTTATGTGTTAGCTATCGCTCTCGCCTAACATGACATCTAAGACGACGACCAATAAAAATTATTCTTTTGATGAAGAAACTCTTCTTGCTTCCATTCCGAAGAAACTTGGAGTGCAGTCTGCTGCATGTGGACGTAGCGGACTAGCGGTAACAGCGAAGAAAGAGGCATCTCTAAAGAAAGGAAAGGTAATTTAAAAAAAAAATAAACAAACGAGGTAGCAGCAGTTTCTGAGGCACCATAAGGGCAAAATCTGAGAGATGTAGAGCAGGATAAATCAACTGACTTCTTCTGTCAAGATCTCAAGCATCGTCCACCTCCGAGCCACCTCAAATGATTTCGCGGACTAACTATTGGGGCAGTAGATTGTGTCCTGTCACTGCACACCGGGCACAAGCGAGGGAGCCATATATTTAACTGTCACCTTAAACAAGGGGTGACATCAAAACCCGTTGGCAAAAAGAACACTTTACCTCGCCTGACCACTTTACCTGGCGGCTGAAAGGCTTTTGTCACGAGGTGCGCACCAATGGTCTGGAGATCTCGCAGATCACCTGGTAGGCCAGACACACCTGGCTACACCGACACAGTGCTGCTTTGATGAAGATCATAAGAATAAAGAGCACAGTCCTCTGTGTTACCCCGCATTCTGTACTAGCCTTATTACCATTCCGGTCATAAGGAGACACGCAAGGAAATTTGATAGGCAAATGACAAAGAAGCAGAGTAGGCAGAAAAACCAGACAGTTGTTGGACAGGTAAGCAGAGGGCAGGGCCAGATCCCAGGTAGGAAGAGATATCAGAGCAATAGGACAGGTATGCAGAACAGATGTTGGCCGAGCTCAGGTAGGTGAGGACATCTAAAGAAAAGGCAGGTAGTGGTAGAAGACAGGTAGATAAACAGGTATACAGAAAAACGGAAGTTCATGACAGGTATGAAAAGCAAAGGTAGGCTGAGGACAGGTATAACAAATGTATGAAGGCAGAGATAGAGGACAGGCAGGTAGGGCAAAGGTAGGCAGAGGACAGGCCGTTAGAGCATAGGGTAGCACATTTACCCAGCTCTGGGTAGGCTAACCCGCTGAGTAAACCTTCTTCGTAGGCTATGCAAAGCCCAGGGCCCCTATTCATGAAGCGAAGGTAAGTCTTTTCCCGGGTAAATCTACGGCAAGCGTCTTGACGCCGTAGTTTGAAAATAGCAATCCAGACTCCAGGGATGTTGGTTTGCCCCTGGGACCGTAGTTAAAAATCAGTGTTAAAGATTCCCTGGGGTAAATTAATATAAAGTGGTATCTGCGGTGACAGGACATCATAATTACTTAATTAGTCATAATTACGGAGGCGCCATCTGGACCACATTTAACGGCTTCATGAACATTGGCTCAAGTGGTTAGAGGAGAGTCAAGCAAAACACTTATTCATTTTTTTCTACCCCCAAACTTGTATAAAGCTGCACTTGTCTCCAGGCTTGACATCGAGTCTCAAAAGCAGTAGCAGGTGCAAACAAGAACCGGTTTTTCATGTTGCATCATCATGTTCATCATCGTCGTCATTAAATAGGCAACATGGGGGCGGGGGACGGGACAGACAGCCAGCCACTTGTGGTTGAAGATCATCAGTTTCCTTACTATTTCCTCGTTTTCCGTTTATTAAGAAAACCTTTGTCGTTATTTAGCCTTGTTGAAAGAGGTGCCTACCTCAGTTTCTCTCACAGAAAGTCTTAAAAGTCTTAAATGACATTTTAATCTTGAGGACACTCAGGTTTTATTGATTGTACCTGGATACGCTTACGTCTTGAATCTTTCAGCCAATGGGAAAGCTGGGATCATGAGTTCGGCGTGTCTGTGTGTGTACAAACCTGACCTCAAGAGTTCGACTTCTTTCTGTGCCTGGTGATCTCTGTTAGCGTGTGTCTTGAGAACGGAAGGAAACTTGGAGCTACAGTATGTTGCACGGACCTTTATCCAGTCAGTAGAAACCCACGTGCACCCACTAGACCGTTAAAGGGGAAAGTGATGTGTGGGCGGGTTACGCGGGTAGGTAGCTGAGGGGGGGGGGGTAGGGTTGGAGTGAACTATCACCCTTTACAGTCTCACCTGCTTGGCTTACCTTTAACTTCTGGAGGTCACGGATAAAAAAATATTCCGACGCACCTGCTATAAAAAGCCAGGGTGCCTTTGTCTCGGATAGTTTATGTTCACAACCTGAAATCGGGCGGCAGGTAAAAGTCACAGGTGTGACGAACTGCCTGCGCAGAGAGGGGAGACAAAAACTTTATAGGGAAGTCAACTGTCAACCAGTAAGAGATTTCTTTAGTGGGTTTTATGGTCGCTAATATGCATAATACTTGTGTTTTAATGCAAGCGGTAGGCGCTAGCGTTAGGCCATCTTTCTCATTAAACAACAAAGGGTTGTAAATGCACATTCCCACAAAAAATGATAAAAACAATAAAATGAAATAATGTCATTCCTGCGTGTCCATTTCAAGTTGATTAAGGCAGTCTTTTTTTCATCAAATGTGTCCTCTCATTTGGAGACATTCGCTCCATCGCATAACTGCTGCACACCTGTACACCTGCACACGCATCTGCGTGTCACGTGTTGTCCACTGGGTCAGTGGTTGTCATGTTTCTACTTAAAAAGCACAAAGGTTTCTCTTGTTCAGAGAAAAGTGCGAGATCTGAAGGGCTGCACGTGCATGTTGAAAGAGACTAGACACCCAGGATTAGTTACACGGGGGTTAGTTTTGCTGATAAAGCAAGTACTAGCAAAGGACGTGATCAACTAAGCGCTCATTCCGATTGGCTTAAACCCGTCGCACGTGATCTCCACGTGAAGTGGTTGGTGCGCAGTCTAGAGACCCAGGGACCGGTACAGTTTGCTTTGTGTAGTCGAGGTACCATTGGACGGTCTACTACTACTACTACTACTACTTTATATATTATTATTATTATTATTATTATAAAAAGGAAATTCACCGATTTTCAGTTTGAATCTCAAAGAGTGGTGTCCAGTCTCCTTCTGTACTGTTTCTATCCAAGTAAAGGAACCAGTCGACGAGCTCAGTCGAGATCTTTTCTCTCAGGCGACGTGATTGGTTGAAAAGAACTTACCAACATGGTGTACAGAAGAGTTGCAATGATCAGCGATGAAGAGCGAAAGACGTGTGGCGAAGAGAACTTCCTGGTGTGTTCTTTTGTAAGTTCCTTTGACCACACATCTCGCGGACAAATAAGCTATTTTCCTTCCTCAGAAATGACTTTTTTTCGCTCTTCCTTGTTCGACATCTTGGTTGTGTAAGCGAGGCACGTGTCAGGCGTGAAAACACTCTAGTGCCGTGTGGAAACGTGTGAAGTGTCGTGTGCAGACAGGCGACGTCACCAGGGTCTGTGTTACCCGGCATCAGGAGGCTCCGCACGTCACCTCGAGCACACAGTTGCTGCTCCGGGTGCGGGTGGGTTGTCCTCTGCTCTGCTGGCAGTCCAGGCAAATCCCAACAGCACAAGGCGTAAAGTGTTTCACGAGGTACAGATGAGCAAACGCCTGCGTGAGTCCGTTAAATAGTACCGGCAGATTCTTGTAAAATAAACCTCGCATCTTGGGTAGGGTAAGGCCTTGAGGTCACTCGGTGCCATTCACCCAGACCACCCATGTCGGGCCCATCACAGGTCCAGTGACGCAGTTAGCGGGTGTAAAGCGGGGTGAGATGCCTTCAAGAAAAAAAAGGTCCTGATAAAAAACATAATTCATAACATAAAACATAATTAATTGGATAACAAGAATAGACAATGCCTTCATTCGCTGCTATAATTAATAATTTCTATGTGTATAAATCTAAAACATTAAAATTGTTATTTGAATCATTTGAAAATAACAGTAATATTAGTAAATTTCTTAGCTACCTAACTAGTTAATTCACGAGGTAGATTAGAGTTATCTGAACACGATACTGTATGAGATCAACTGCAAATTCGCAGCTAAAACATTATTTCAGCTTCATAACATCAAAGTTGTCTTTCTTGAAATGTTTTATCTTCATCCCATCACCAAAAAGTGAAAGACACGATAACTCAGTCATTATACTAGATTGTAATGGATTGTCTTGTAAGCTTCCCTCGGCAATGTTACACAAGTTTGTCAACATTTTTTTTTATTGATTATCGAAACGAACAAACTATTTGGTTCAGGAAAGATTGATGAATAAAATTTAATAGATTCTCGATGAATTATCCAAATGTCTTGGTGATATGATATCAAACCAGGAAGCTTTCCAACACGTTTCTGCTTCTTCGAAGCCGCGGGTGAAAGAGATGTCAGCCTTTGAACTTTTGTTTCCAGATGTTGGCAGCATTACTCCAGTCACATTATTTCTTGGGACAAAAGGTTTCCGTGGAAACATCCACTTCTCCATCTCATATCATGCAAGGGTTTCTCACTGTACTACAGAAGAGGAACAAAAAAGGAATTATAAGAATGGGCATGTAATTTATGGCTCTATTTACAGCAGGTGAATGTTCCGGTAATTAGCAGGATAAAATTTACTACTACATCATTTTCTATAATAAATACTTCAGGAGTCGATCGTTAGCGGACGATTCTTCTTGATTGTTGATGATGATGATGATGATGATGATTGATGATTGATGATTGATGATTATTGATGATTGATGATGATTGATGATTGATGATTGATGATTGATGATTGATGATGATGATGATGATGATGATGATGATGTATTAGACCCATAAAACAATACTCAGCATCGAGAGATACAGTTGCCAAGTAGCTGAATGGGGGAGGCCCGGATGTAGGCAGGCGCTAGGTTGACTTAGCGGAGGGTCCACCTCTTGTGCTAACGTCACCAGTGGAGGAAGGACAGAGGATCACAGTGTGTGTGTGCGTGCGTGCGCGCGCGCGCGTGTGTGTGTGTGTGTGTGTGTCGGGTGTAAGGCTCGTGAGGCACGAGTGAGTGTAGCGGAGGGCGTGAGTGTCACGGAAGCAGCTGACGAAAGGTGGCAAACGATGATTTGGTTGGCAGGTAACAACTCTGACAAAAAAAGGGTGAATGGGGTACAGCATATGTACCAACGAATGGTATATGGTCAACGAACGAACAAACAAACGAACCAAACCAAAACTTAATCTAATCTTAATTGAAACTTAACAAACCCTCAACAAATTAACTAATTAGTTTACCACTTAATTAACTAATCAACCAACTAATTAATAACTTACCAATTAACTAAATAATAAGCTTAACTGCGCGACATCGATCCCAGAAGTGAACCATTTCTTGTATTGACCATGATGATCTGAGATGGTGCCTCATAGACCCAGGCTTCTGAGAGCAAGATTCCATTCAAAGTACACCAAGCTGACAGTGCTAGTTTGCTATGCACCAACAGAAGACTCAGAGACAGAAGACAAGGATGCTTTTTACGATCAGCTCCAGGCAGCCACGGAGAGCGTCCAAGCGCATGATATGTTGCTCATCACCGGCGATCTCAATGCCAAGGTGGGAAGTGACAATACCTGCAGGGAGCATATCATGGGCAAGCATGGAATTGGAACCATCAATGACAACGGAGAGAGACTGGCAGACTTTTGTGAAGAAAAGAATCTACTGATTGGAGGCACACTCTTCCAACACAAAGACATCCACAAGGCAAAGTGGACATCACCAGACGGGATCACAAAGAACCAGATAGACCATGTCATCATCAACCGAAGATGGAGGAGCTCACTTCAAGATGTCAGAGCCTACAGAGGAGCAGACGTTGCCAGTGACCACACTCTTGTGATAGCCGCAGTTTTTCTGAAGCTACGTAAATCGCGAGGAAAACAGGCACATCAGCAGAGAGTGGAGTCCGGCAGACTGAAGGACCCAGCCACCAAACGGGCCTTTGTAGTGGAAGTTAAGAACAGGTTCCAGGCACTAGGGGACCAACAGGAGATGACCTTAGAGAACTTCAATCGAGTCTTACAGGAAACAGGAGAGAAAATACTGGGCTTTCAACGAAAAAAGAAAGAACAGTGGATCAGAGAAGAGACATGGAAAAGAATAGAAGAGAGAAAGTCAACCAAGCAGAAAATCAACAACACTAGATCTGAACGTCTGAAGAAACAACACAGACAAAGATATACAGAAATAAACAAAGAGGTAAAGAGGATGATCAAAACCGACAAAAGGGACTATATAGAGAAACTGGCAGATGAAGCAGAAGAAGCAGCACAAAAAATGACCTGAAGACACTGTATAAAATCAATAAACAGCTAAACAACAGGTTCAAAAACAATGAGGTACCAGTGAAAGACATGAACGGAAATGTTGTCCAGGGAGAGGCAGAAAAACTACAGCGCTGGAGGGAGCATTTTGAGTCAGTTCTAAACAGACCAGACCCCCCTCAGCTTGCAGACATCCAGCAAGCAGATACAGACCTTGACATCTGCACAGACCCGCCAAGCCTGGAAGAAGTGACTGCAGCAATCAAGGCAATGAAAAGCGGCAAAGCACCAGGGGCAGATGGAATAACAGCAGAGATGTTGAAAGCAGATGTGAATGTGACAGCTCCCATGTTGACTGAAATCTTCAGGCAAGTTTGGGAATCAGGACAGATCCCCGATGCGCGGAAGACAGGGCTCATCTTCAAGTTACCCAAGAAAGGAGATCTTGGAGACTGTAATAACTGGAGGGGTATAACACTTCTTTCCATCACCAGCAAGGTCTTCAGCAAGATTGTTTTGTCAAGACTGACAGCAACCGTTGAGAAAGACCTCCGGCCTCAGCAAGCAGGATTTCACCCTGGGCGATCCTGCTCTGAACTCATTTTCACTCTGCGTCAGATTCTGGAACAGAGCAATGAGTGGAACGCACCGCTGTACATCAACTTCATCGACCTGGAGAAGGCTTTTGACAGCATCCACCGCGAGTCCTTATGGAAGATCCTGAGGCATTATGGAGTCCCTGCGAAACATGTCCAGGTCGTTGGAATGCTGTACAGCGATTTCAGATCTCAGGTGGTCTGTGACACGGAGCTCACAGCCCCCTTCAACGTCAGTAATGGGGTGAAGCAGGGCTGCATTCTGTCGCCGTTCCTTTTCATCCTGGCCATGGACTGGATCATGAAGAATTCCACCGATAGAGAGAGGAGAGGGATCAAATGGACCATGACTATGACAGCAACAACAACGCTGGAAGACTTGGACTTTGCTGATGACACTGCCCTGTTGTCACACCGCCACCAAGACATGCAGGAGAAAACAAATGCCTTCTCAGAAACAGCTGGAAACCTTGGCTTGAAGGTCAGCGCAAAGAAAACAAAAAGTATGAGAGTGAACGGCTGAGTCCAAGAAAACATCAAACTAAATGGAGAAGAGATTGAGGAAGTTGACAGTTTTACCTGTCTTGGGTCCAAGATGTCCAACACCGGGGATGTGGAGGTGGAGATTCGAGCCCGACTGGCGAAAGCCAGCCTAGCCTTCGCCTCACTCAGGAGCACATGAAAGGCAAAAATCATCAGCCGGAAGACCAAGCTGAGAATCTTCAAGTCGAATGTGATCAGCACCCTCCTTTATGGATCAGAAACATGGAAGATGACCAAAAACATCGGTAACAGGCTTGACGTCTTCCAAAACAGATGCCTCAGGCGCATACTTAACATCTTTTGGCCAAACACCATCATCAATGAAGAACTCCACCAAAGAACTGAAACCCTACGATGGACTCCAGATGGCCGAAGAAAACGAGGCCGCCCAAAGGAAACCTGGAGAAGAACAGCGGAAAGGGAGATGAAAGGAAAGGGGTGGACATGCGGTCGCCTGGAGCGGGTTTCAGCCGATCGACATCAGTGGCGGCCTCTGGTTGAGGCCTTATGTGCAAGTAGCACGAAGAGGATTTATTGATTGACTAGTACAGCCAGGAATCGCTGTCTTGGGTTCAAATCTCGTCTCGGGTAAGCTGTTCTCTATCTGCTCGTAGGACTAGCTGCTTGGCCGTGTCGAGGCTTAGTAGTTTCTAGCTTGAGGTAAACAATTTTCTACCCCCATCTTTCTTACCCGACACTCCCTCTCTTTCTGAGATAATAATACTTTGCTTGATTAAGCCGGTG
This sequence comes from Marisa cornuarietis, assembly GCA_004794655.1. Taxonomy (NCBI): domain Eukaryota; kingdom Metazoa; phylum Mollusca; class Gastropoda; order Architaenioglossa; family Ampullariidae; genus Marisa; species Marisa cornuarietis. Next base: position 1,645,483 of record SMMW01000565.1, on the reverse strand, counting down.
GCCACGAAGTTTCCTCATAGATTATACCAAACAAGAGCCTGCACTCAGTCACTTGATATCCGCATCTCCACTTCAATCGTCACTAGTCTAATATCCTGCTTGCCCGTGTATAGCTCATGTTCCCGGGTTGATTTCTGCAGCTCACTCTTTCAGCTGGGAATTAATTTTTTTGTCAATATTTGATCTACCGTTCAGTTGAGTCCAGCGGGACATGCGTACAAACAGCGGAACACTTGTACTGGTGATGTCCCGTCACTAACACAACAACTCGTGTTTACATCTCAAAGGTTCTTGTTTCTTCTCGAGAAAGATGATTTTGTTTACCTGTATTGTGTCAAGTTTGTTTTACGAAATGGGACAGTGTTCACACACTTTCAGATTCGGCAAACAAGCGCTACTGTCCTTGATAACCAGTTGAGTTTCTGATAACGAAGAAAGTCAGAATATGGATCCCGCCATTTTGTTTTCGAAGATTTTGTTTTGGCGTCCGAACCGAGAGCGCGCTGGTTCAATTCCCGATAAGCGCAGCAAACTTCCCCCAGTCGACCCAGCTGACGGGAATGGGTACCTGACTCCATAGAGGGTTGGGGAAGGTAAGGCAGCGAGGGAGAGGAGATTGGCACCACCCTCATGTAAAAGCTGGCCCCGAGAAAAGTGGGGTCTCTCACACCTCACTCCCCAACGACCTGAAAAAGGGTATGGGATGACCTTTACCTTTACCTTTTCGACGAAACCCAATCATATGCTTATCTTTCGTGGAAAATGACTTGTTACAATGTTTTCGTCAAGGTTTTCACACTATCCTCTATTTCTGGTTTAGAATGAAACGATAAGCAGTTGCGCACCCGTTTTGTCCTTTAAACGTGAACCTTGTTTAATTTTATGGCGAGAAATTTGGGTAATTCCGCTTTTCCTTCCCAGCCTTATATATTTTCGAGATATGCGCCTACGAACATTCCACGTGCACAGAAGAGACAAACATGTGACGTCACGTTTGTACACTGAATCGTCTACTTCACGCACGTGGTCTCGGCTCTTTCACTGGATGCGGTATTGACAGCTTCTCTATCTCACACACAATACCTACCCAGCCCCCCCCCCACACACACAATCTGTCTCGAGGTCAAGAATAAAGCACCGTACTTCATTTCAGAAACTCTCTCATCTGTCCTAAACATTATAAGTCACACGAGAAAGCTACGTATTCTGACTACTAATTTATCTGCAACCTACATCTAAAAATGTCAGCTATTTCGCCTCCAGTCCATCAGTCCATCACACAGACACCACTTCTCACTCACAGACCGCCGAGACAGACACAGGCCATAAAAGGCGCAGTGCATGCTGGTATATGATGGATCTTTGGAGGAGAAGGACATTATTTACCAGCACAACGCTGTACCGACACTGTGTAACTGTACAACAACAAATTATTATTTAGTTTTCTAAACTTAAAATATGTAGGACAATCCTTGTAAGGTCATAGTATTAATTATTTAATTAATATGCATATAAAACCCAAATGGATGACGATGCAGTATAAGAACTATATTGCAACAGAGAGGTAGAACACAATGTAATAATACATTAACGCAAAACGCGGAAAATCAGGACCTTTTGTTCTTTCATGTTAATTTTTTTTTTTTACTTCCGTTGTCTCAGTCTTTTGTAGTCATAGTCAGATGTGGATACCAAGAGAGGTTGCGCTTAAAATCAAGGAACAGAACTGGTTCAGAGAACTGGCTCGTCCGAAACATTTGTCGTTAGTAAGTCTCTTCACCCCTCCCCCCTTCGTGGTTAGCGAAAGCAACTTGAAACTCTGTCAGAAGGTTTTGGAGTTTGATAAAGTTGTAGAGAGTCTGCTGGTGTACACGGCAACCAGTCCTGTCAGGATCAGAAGCTGCTGAGGTTTGTCAAAGAACCTCGGTTGTAGCTACGACTCCAAAACGATTACAACATAGAAGAAAATTCTCTCATCAACCTCCCCCACCCCCACCCCCACCCGCACACACACACACACACACACCGGGACACACTCATCAGGAAAACAGGTGAAATTACCTGCTTGTTTCTGACTCATCAGCAAACAACAGCTTAAGGCGGAGATGTTGCCCTTTTCATTTAAGCCCGTGTGGCTGCTGTAGAATCAGAGCGAGCGGCGTTTCTAGATGTTTCTGCGGGTATGCGCGTGCGTGCGTGCGTGCGCATGTCTGTGCGAAACGCACGAATGAGCTGACGACTGGCAAATATCCAAACACAAGCATCATTGCATACGTGTTGTTACATATTACGAGGGGTTTGATACCTGCATCAACATTTTACTGCGGGTCAAAGACGATCGCCTGAGCCAAGAAGGGGGTCAGCGCGTGACCCGTGTGACGTATGCGCCTCTGATTCACTTCTTCCGACTCAAACCTGAAAGATCTTTTTAAAGGTCTGCAAAAGTGCACGCATGTTTTCCAATGGCTAGGTTAAGCTCAGCACAAGATACAACACCGCTCCCCTCCCCTAACAAACACTTTCCCTCCTATCCTCCTTCCGCCCTTATCCTCCTTCCCCCCCCCATCCTCCTTCCCCATTCTCGGATTACAGGCCTGCAAACATCGGCGTGGACACACGAAGTAGTCAGAAGCACGGGCATCATGAATGCACAAAGATACACTTTGGTTGTCAAGGTCACAGCCAATAGGAGGCTTAATTAGGCGCATCCCTAGATATTTGTGACGTCACGGGTTGATCGTTCAGTCAAATGTGAGGGATGCAGGCACGTGACTCAAGAACAGAAAAGAGGGCGAAAGAGGGAAGATTATTCACTCAGAATCGAGGGGCTGTAGAATGTTGTACTAAGCTCAACCTACTTCTTAGAAACAATCGTCTGATCTCTAAAAACCAGGAATATTATTTGTATAATTTACTCTGTCAAACAATGTAGTCCCTGGTTATCACGGACCTTCATTCACTGGATAAGTATCTCTCGTTCGTTGCCTCTTTGCTCTATCATAGGAGTGACTAATCGTAACAAACCCTAAAAACGAGGGCTTTCGCTTCCGTTTTCTGTCAAAATGGCGGATCTTCCTAATGTGGAAGAAATTTTAGAAGTGAGTAATTAAGCTTTTCTGTCATCAGAACCTTGTTAAAAAAGATTGATTGCAAAATAAACAGTATTTTCTGTAAAATGTATTCTGTTTGTTTATAGAAAACGCAATTAGATTTTTCAACAATTTTATAAAATAAAAAGATCGTCACAACAAATGCTATTGACTTGTTTTACCACTAACAATTTAAAAAAAACGTTGTTTTTGATTTTTTTGGAAACAATTGTATAGATTGCTGTGTTACGAAAACAAAACATCTACTTTATGAATTTATTTAAGGTATGCAAACAAAGAACCGGAAACACGAGGCCTGTCTAAAGGAAAAAGCCGAGACTTACACCGGACATGAACCTGAGTCACTTATCCAGTAATGAAGGTCCGTGCTGGTTATCAGTCTCTTCCTCCTCATAAAAAATTATAGGTTAGCGATGAGTTAGGCTTTTTAACATTCTCTTATTGACACGCGCATCTTCAAGCACTGAACGCAGTCGGCATCTGAATCTGTCAGTTATGTGCACTCAGTAAAAAGTAGTTCCTGATAGCGAAAATAATAATTATAGCCCCGGCACATTGGTGGGACATCTACAGGAAAAGCTATGCTCAGCCTTGACTCTGACCATAACATTGCGAAATTCGACAGGACACGTCATCCAAAAGTCCCTCCAAAAGGAGGAACACCTCCCATACCCGGCACAGACCTTTGCACACCCCGAAATCACGATGACGGTGGTGTCAACTAGCAGCTACAAATATCACACAAGTAAGAGCGACATTCCTGGCCACTCGCACACAAACACACCGCCCGAGGTCGCTCTAAGATGGGAGCAGTGTACACAAGGATTGCGGGCTCCGTGTCCTGCCTTGTTTGGCCCCCCAGCATCAAATGCCAAACAACTTTGGGACTGGGTGCTTCCTGCACCAACCCTCAGGCCATTGTAGATGCCTGATCTCTGGTTTATTCCACCCTCTACCCTACGTTTTCCTCTCCTGCCACCTACTGAAGTTAACACCGGAGCTCGTGATGTTAGGGGTGGAATAGGGTTAGTGAGCTGTAATCACTTGCAACAGTGTTTTGAGTAATACTGATATATATGTTTAACGATAATCACTCGTGTTCAGTGTGCGTGCTGTTATGTCAGCTAAATATAAAACCAAAGAAAGCAGAGGAGAATAATAAAAAAACCTAAGAGAAAAGGAAAAAAATTAGCAAAAGAAAGGTATAATTTCCAACTGTGTCCGACACATAACTTGTATAATTTCCAACTATATCCGAGTCATATAGTGTACATTATCCAGCGGTGTCCGACTTGTAACTTGTAAACTTTCAGCTCTATCTGACCCATAACTTGTATATCTTCCAGAACCATAAAGTGTTCCTTCATTTTCCTGACTGTTCATTACAGAATATAAGCATTTACACGCACAGGGCTGTGGGGATGAAAGCCCAGGCTGAAGGAGGAGTAAGCGGATGGGTGGGGTGGCGCTGACAGCTGACGCTGCTAACATGTGGACAGAAATCACATGACCTGTCAGAACATGGGTTCACCGTTGGTCGCTGGCGGAGCAAAGCAGGGGATGAAAGAAACAGGACTCACAGGAATCCGAGTTTAGGAGGGAAGTGGGGGGATATGATGCTCTGGGGTGGGGTTGTGATACTTACAGTCTCGATCTCTTCTCTGTACACGTAGGTGAGATTCAGGTATTATTGTTGCAATACTAGACTATAGTTTATGGCCTAAATACTAGCCTATAGTTTATGGCCTCAATAATAGCCTATAGTTTATGGCCTCAATACTATATAGCCTATAGTTTATGGCCTCAATACTATATAGCCTATAGTTTATGGCCTAAATACTAGCCTATAGTTTATGGCCTCAATAATAGCCTATAGTTTATGGTCTCAATAATAGCCTATAGTTTATGGCCTCAATACTATATAGCCTATAGTTTATGGCCTCAATACTATATAGCCTATAGTTTATGGCCTCAATACTAGCCTATAGTTTATGGCCTCAATAATAGCCTATAGTTTATAGCCTCAATACTAGCCTATAGTTTATGGCCTCAATACTAGCCTATAGTTTATGGCCTCAATAATAGCCTATAGTTTATAGCCTCAATACTAGCCTATAGTTTATGGCCTCAATACTATATAGCCTATAGTTTATAGCCTCAATACTAGTCTATAGTTTATGGCCTACAGCGACGAACCTGATGTAAGACTCAGGACAGGTGTCCAGACTATGTGACGGCCATTGAACACATGGCCATGACTGGACTCCTTCAGTTCAAGACAATGCAAAACAAATCTCCTCTAAACTTCTCTAAACTGGCATCCTGTCAAATTGACATCTTTTCAAACGAGACACGGCAATTGTGGACAGATCACAACTGAACAGTCACAATGAGGCTGCTAGGAAGTGTCTAGCTGTGTGCTGTAACATAATTTACGGTAGTTGCTGAATACCTTCATTAGCTCCGTGCTACGGTGTAAGTAGGCGCCAGTTGCACAACCTGTGTTTAATTTTAAACACTTTTAGGCCTTAAATCATTTAAGATAATCAGCCATGTAGAAAAACAGTGCGAAACACAAGTTTACAATGTTTTAAAAAAAGATTTAAGCCAGACTTAGTTCCCGTGAGCACAATATTTCGTATGCAACACATGCTAATGATGCAGGAAAAGTTTTCGAAAAAACGTTTGCAAATTTGCTAGAACAGTTTTAAGATTTACAAACAGGCGCAACTTGCCCCCGGGGCCGAGTCTATGGAGCAGGACAGACGCTAAGGTTCGGAACTAAGAACATGTGCCCCTAGTGACGGATAACCGTCAGATGCAGACGTCACCGCCGCTGATTTTGCTGAAAAAAACGCAGAGAGGTTTCATAAAAAGAAAGATATAACTCGACAAGATGGTGGATACTGTGTGGTTACTGTGTTTAATACTTTGTTCCTGCATGTTACAGGTTTTCAGTGCCTGAATTTTTTTTTTTTAATTGTTCTGTCTTGCTTACCGTAAAGGGATTGGTGGGAGGAGGAAAACAGAGGAAATGAATGTCTGACACCGTGTCAGAAAGAGTATTAGAGACGAAACCTGGAGGTGCACAGTAATTTTGTCATGTTCAGGTGGTGGTTCAGGTGGTGACTCCCCAGCTCATGATGACTGTCAACGATGTCAGCCGAGACTTTGTCAAGCCACACGGGGCGGCAAGGTGTGTGCGCATAAACGTCACTTGGTAGCAGACGATGTCCCCTCCCGCTTTCCTCTAGAAAGATGACATTACCCCTCGTCCCTCCACTAGCCTCACCTGGACAAGATTCAGTCCTTACCTGTCGGCGACCACAGAAAGCAGGTGACGAAGCTCTGTAGAAGACCGTAAACATGAAGATAAGCGAGAAGCTCGATGAAGTGTTACTTTAAAATAATGTATGCGATTAGATAACGAAGTCAGTGATGATGGTTGTTGCGATGATGATTGCTGCCTGCACGTTATTGTTGTTTGGTTTCCATCAAGAAGAGATTGCTAGGAATGCTGGGACTGCAGCACATGTAGCACGAAACCAGGAATCTCTGCCGATGAAATTCTTCAAAATTAAACAGAACCAGATATTCAGCTGCATCATCTCGCCCGAAAGCTACTAATTAAGTTTTGTTTAAAGTACAGGTACTTCATTTACTCTGCTGACCTGCAATCTAGGGCGTGCATGGTCACGTGACAGTGCAAACCCAGTGAAGCTCGGGAATTGTTAGAGGTGCCCGCCCCCCCCCCCACGTTTCCGTGTCACGCTTTCCGAAAGACGTGTTGTGAGCAGTGGGGGGGGGGGGAGGAGGAGTCTAGTCACGAGCTGCTCGCTGAAAGGGCAGACGACTGTGAGAGTTTTATTAGTGACAGTAGGACAACGTACAGCCCCACACCGTCAGCACTTCTCAAATATTCCACGATATACACTCAATATAACCTCCCATGACTCTGCAAAACAGCAAATTGAAGAAAATAAGCGTGCACACACACACACACACACACACACGTACGCACGCACACACACACACACACACGCACGTATGCTGCTTGAATGACAGGGTGGAGGATGAAGAGTGGGGCTGTAGGGGAAATAATGAGTTGAAATGCTGCATCACAAACAAACTTGTTTACTTTGTTTCCTTTGAAAGGAATCTACTAACCGTCAACAACAATTAAAACTGAAGGTTACCGTTGAAAGGCAGAGAAGTAAACATGCATTTCAACGGCCGATGCTCTGTGTGACGTGGTAGGAGTGGCTCTAGGTACGGGTGACGTGGTAGGAGTGGGTAGGTACGGGTGCGGATTCAAGGGATGGGACGGTCTCTAAAGAAATCTGAGCTCGCAGCAAGAAGGACGAGAGGAACTGCGGCTGAATGAAGCACAGAAGCACAGAAACGTTCTCGGACAACAACAGGGGGGAGGGGTGGGGAACTGCATGTTAAAGGTTCAGTGGGGTGTAATTATTTTTTTTAATGACTGAGGAAAGCTTGTGCAAGATATTATTTGCCGAAATGTGGGCATACGCCCCTCTTCAGATCTCGCGATACAGGCCTACAAACGTCACCATGACAACAGAGAGAGAGAGAGTCAACAGCATGGACGTTATGATATGACAATGGTTGATATATTTGTCGATGTCAGGGAGGCAGTGAGGTATATCTCAAAGACACACAACCAGGAGAGACTTTACACTGCGTAGCCGTAACGTATCGGGTGACAGCAATACCAATTATTGTCATATAATTAATAATTGTCTGATTTACCTGGATTCTAAGACTCGCGTTGTCTTGAGCGAGATGAAAAACGATATTCGGAAGGAGAGAGAGAGATGGGACAGCAGAGAAAAAGTGATGATGAGGGTATTATGTCCAGAACGCACCCCACGACCTCAGAGAAAGGAATTCGTACAATAATCATTCTCGTGGCCTTTACTACCTGAATGGACACCTTTGTCGCTTCACAAAGGTTCTACTGTCTGAACAATTCTTTTGTTTTGATCAAGTGGGCAAGCTGTTAAGGCCTGTTGTGCACGTGAAATAGTTTTTGCTACTTGCTCTCACCCCAGTCGCATGCCGATGTAAACGCCTCCACCTTACACCTGGTTAAGGTGACTAAAGATCGTGAAGGGAGGTAGTGTTGCAGTAACAAGGTTGATGTAGTCGTTCAGTAGCCTGGTTGTTTCAGTAGTGCAGACGTCCAGTACAGCGCACAGATAGGCAGAAAAAAGAGAAAGAGGTGACCAAGAACACAGACCTTGTTATAAAGGCCTTTAGTGAAATCGGACTATTCACTGAGTGAATATGACATTGTACCGTATGTTCTTTGCTGCATTTTAGAGCCCTCGCAATCCTTATAAAGGGGAGGCTATCTGCAGACGTTTCAATGCCTGGGTAACTAAAGTTATTTCCCTTTAATCTATTTTCCCCATGCATGCTTGAGCGGGTTGGGATGGAGTGGGGAAAATGTTAAAATGATAAAACGAAGCATATTGCTTGCTTATAAAATGAATTTAAAAAAACTGCTAGTTAGCTTCAAAACTTCCTAACTCCGAGGACTCTCAGGAGTTGAAAATAAGTAAGCCCTGCACTGTAAGATGACAGATGTAGAAGTGTCTTTTCTCGTTGTTAGAGGCACCATGTTTAAATAAATGACTGGTTTGTGTGTCGGATATCATTTTAAACTTTTAATTAAAATTTGCGGTAGCATTGATGCCGATATTATAATGTGTACAGGTCTATTATTTCTCTTTCTCTCTCCTAAAGTATTTTGTTACGCTAGATACATCCAGAGACGTGTATACATTCGTGCTTCACCAAAAGGTGCATTCACAAAAGTTTAAATGAATCCGGGCATCAGCTAGATTACAATATGGATGCGTTTATTCTTATATGTATTTGGAACTGGAAGGCCGACTGTGCATGCTAGTTAACATATCTATGTAAATATACTTTGTATGTTTTCTTTGTTTTTACGTTCATTCTCTTTAGTCATGGGCCTACACTAAAAAAATTCAAAGTCTTTCTCCTAAGGAAACACATCTACTATGTTGCTTTATCACTGGTTATCCAGAGTGTCTCTGACATTAGTTTACAGTCGCAATTTAAATAGAAATCATTCTGTAGTTACAGAAATCATTCTGTACGTAGAGAATTGAATTGTATAGTAAGAATGCATTCTGTAGATATACAATGGAATTGTATATCTAAAATAAATTGGATAGCAACTTCTGATGATAATATAAATGAAATATTTTGTTTTTCACAGAATTTTTCTCTCTCTAGCTAGAGAATGCATCCTGTAGTTACAGAACTCCTTCTGTACTTGTAGAATGCATGCTGTAACTACAAAATTCACTGTTTGGCGTCCTACAGCTCACTTAGTGTGTGTTGGCCTGTAGGTTTTGTCCTCGTCAAAGTACCTGTTAGTCTGGAGCCCAGCTTTAATCATGTGCCAAGGCAAATGGCGAAAGGCCCAAACATAAACGTCCTTTCTTTGTCTTCTTCTCGTTCTCCTTCTTTAGTGTGTGTGTGTGTGTGTGTGTGTGTGTGTGTGTGTGTGTGTGTGTGTGTGTGTGTGTTGGTAAAAAACTTTTTGTACAGACATGTAAAGTCTGCAATTAAAAAATTCTAAAAAAGTCAGCAGTCTTATCCCCTGTATAGGGCCTTCATGAACCACCGCTTCATCACAAACATCGACTACATTGCCAACCGCTGGTGAGGAGGGGTAGAGGGACGCAAACATTGTCGATGATAAATGACAGACCTGTTTGATGGTTACTGTTGTTGCTGTGTTCGTCTTGGCAGCACCATCATTTTGATGACCAGGAACATTTCTCTCAAATGCCAGGCTTTATGGATTACCTCCCTTAGATCACCGACGGAGGCTGCGTGTGAGCGCCATCAAGAGTCTATTTTTAGCCATGTCCGCTTCTTTCCCTCCCCAAACCATATCGAGTGGGTCAAACCGCGGACATGCACCTCCCACCCTCTACAGCCACTGCTCGTCCATTTGTTCATCGGTACGTACTGACACACACTAGGCGAGTCAGAGGGCAGGGTTCAAAGAGAAAGGGTCAAAGTCTAAACTCAATTTAGTGCTTTGAAGAGAACGGAATAGTTTCGTTTCCCCTTATCGATACTCTCGTGTCCCATCACAAAAGCGAGCAGGCATTATTATTAGTTTTTGTATATCTGTTATAGTGTGATGATGATGATAATGATGATGATGTCTTCCCTCGCAGACCACTCCCATCATCCTCGTTTGCATGTTCTCCGTCATCATGGCTTTGTTTTCAGCTGCCGGTCGCAAATGACTGCTCTTTGGCGATTATACAGTCAGCACGGACAGGCTTAACTTGCCGCGCAAAAGAGGTTTACATTCACTTACAGGGGAGTGATGAATACACTTGCAGTGCAGTGATGAATTCACTTCCAGGGTAGTGATGAATATGCAGCCGCTAAACGCCAGCAGGGCTCGACCTCACCTCTCCTATGCAGCACGGAGCTGTTCGTGTCTTCGTGTACTGCAGCAAAAGTGTTTTTTTTTTTTTTTAAATTGGGAGGGGAGGCATCACCCCGCTTGGGTAACGTGGGCAGTTAGCTCTCTTCCTTGATCCAGCGGCTCGTGGTCATCGTTCCTTATGCTGTCGGGTTAATGCTCAGAGGTTCTTTTATGTGGACGATAGTAAGAATTCCACCATGAGAGAGCAGGAGGAGAAAGAAAAAGACGACCGTGTGAAAGATGAATGATTGATGAGAGATACGAAAGAGATTCCATGAGAGATAGCAGGGAAACCCCACGAGGCAGCAGGGAGACCCTATGAGAAAAAATGTAAAAGAATTTACGAGAGACAGCGAAGAGACCCCATGTTTAAAAAAAAGTTAATTTTTGAATTCAGGCTAAGCTGGCTTATGAACCACGAAGCAGTCCACATCCCTTTGACTGGCGTATTGTGCATCTTTCATGTGCGATTCCCCAATGCACCCGTTTCTTTATAAAGATTTGTTGGGTGTTCGAAGTATCAGCTACATTTGACATGTTGTACACACATAATATATGGAACAGGGAGTCAAACTGACATTCAATACACATTTTTGACATGTGATTCACGCATGAGCACACACACACACACACACACACACACACACACACACTCCCATTTTACTCGGTGCACACCAAAACATGTCAACACGTGTGTTTACCTACAAGTACCTGACACACTTGACCACCACATGACAGACTACAGGTACCAGCAGAGCATGTGTTGAAATCACATAACAACTCCATGATAGGAAGCTGATAAATGATTGTAAACGTGAGTTTCGGCAATGGTAATAAACAGATTCAAACATGTGTTTATAATAATTAATCCCACATTCTGTGTGACGAGAGAGTTTGACATTCACGTGAAGACTGGTGCAGTTCTGAGTAGAACTCGTTACATAAAAATTACAAGCAGCAGAAACAATATATAAAAATAATAAAACTTGCAACATTTTTTTTGTTTGGACTTCTGTTAATTCTCCTAGTTGATGTCCGACTAGCCTGGTAACTTTAATTGCTAAGGTGCATCTTTAAAACCTCTTTTTAACCGCTTAAATGTTGTCAGAGACGTTTCGCAACGTTTTCACTTGACGATTAAGGAAAAAACTTTACGAACTTTAGCCACATATTCGACCTTAAGGCTAAAATAACAGCATATGATATGGAAAAGGTGTCCTGAGCTGTCATCCGTATCTGTAGGTAGAGGTCGGTGCAAAGTCCGAGTGATGGAGCTAACATGCCGGGTGCGAAACCCGCAGGAATCTTTATTTATTTTTTTTTTAATATTAAATCGGCCGTCTTATGTTAACTGAGTCATGGAACTGGTAGATGATGTCAGAGGATATAAACACCCTAATTTTGGGTCCATTTTGTGATTACTCTCAGTAACGATGAGTGTTAGCGGTGATGCTGACGATGTTATTGACGTTAACAATGATGTTAGTGACATTGCCGATACTAACTATCTCACTGATGTTAAAGTAACATCAGAGACGGTAATGATGTTAATTATCCGCAGTATGACTGATGTTAACGATGCTATTCACGTTAACGACGTTGCTGAAGCTAATGACGTCACGTGGATGTTCTGCAGCACGCACCGTTAACTCAAGAATCTACGAGGCTCAGGTCAAATGTCGGACGAAAACAACTGCGCGTTCTTTGACTCGGCGACATTTTGTCTGGTGCTAACATCATGTTTGACAGTCAGGTTCGAACCTAGGCTGGGGCTGTAAACTCCTTCATGGTGTAAGCACGACTGTAAGACAGGTAAACCAGTCACCTGCAGGCTTCAGCTTCAGCAACCACGTCCCGACCACCGCGGAGTGCATCAGTCACTCAATCCTTTCAACACATACACGGAGCCTGACAAACACGTGTTCTTTCACACAAATTAAAAGAAAAGAATGATTTGCCTAACGAATCTCTCTGCTTTACTAAGTATGAATAAAAGAAGAAAACAAGAAAAATAAAGAAAAGAAAAGTCAGTTTAAAAACGATTCCTACATCCAGATTACTTTAAAATAATAAAATCCCTAACCTTTGAGTCCTGCCTTTCTGAATATCTACAAGAATACCTACTCACCTCATCGATCTATATACTCCTAAACGCCCTACTCAACAAATTCTTCTTTTAATTCCTACCCTACTTGTCTTTCCGTCCTAAACCTCTCTCTTCTCCTACCTGACTAACTAACTGCTTGCTCGCGCTCTCCCTCACGTCATTTCCTTCACTTTTTTACATCACTCATACACGTCTTCCGAACAACTGACGTCATTCACGCTCTTTCGTTCTTCCACAATAATCCTTATAAAATTTAAGCTTACTCACGATACAGTCAATAACTGATAACAATGATACCTGACATTCCACAGGATTTTAGTTACGAGTCAGAGGCTGGACGCGAGGTCGTAAGTTGAACTTGACGTTAGGTCCAAGTTTTTTCTTTTGCTTAATTTAAAAAAAAAATCGCCATTGACTCTTGATATGTATGTCAGAAAGTCGACTTTTCAGACCAAACACTGAAGTCGACTTGCACTTAAGATCAACAAGTTAAGATTAGTTGCAAGACTTTACATGAAACCCACCCGGGGTGCTGTACTGCGGTTAACACTACAAACCAGGCAGCGCTATTATTAAAGATATAAGACTCACTCTAAATAAGGTACTGGTAAGGTAAGGTAAAGGTCATCCCATAACCTTTTCAGGTCGTTGGGGAGTGAGGTGTTAGAGACCCCACTTTTCTCGGGGCCAGCTTTTACATGAGGGTGGTGCCCATCTCCTCTCCCTCGCTGCCTTACCTTCCCCAACCCTCTATACTATGTCTATAGAGTCAGGTACCCATTCCCGTCGGCTGGGTCGACTGGGGGAAGTTTGCTGCGCTTATCGGGAATTGAACCAGCGCGCTCTCCGTTCGGACGCCAGCGCTCTAACCACTCGGCCATCCGCTTCCCCCCTAAAGAAAGAGGTTTCTGAAAACGAAATTACTAATAGCTTCGGGCGTTGATCAACAGGTTAATTCATTCTTTTTGTCTTCTGGATGCAAAGTCAAGGTATCGTGTGGCGGTTACTACCCTGCCCATACCCTGTCTGACTGTCTAGGTCACGTGTTATCCAGAGAACGGAAATACCCAACCTACGAAGAATGACTTCTAGCTGTGAACTTCTACCTGCTGAACTAAACTGAGGCTGTGTCCCAGGTAGATGCAGATACATCCCTCCTTTCACGTCGGTCCACACACACACACACGCGCGTGCGCGCGCACACACACACACACACACACACACACACACACACACACACACACACACATGCAGTAGATGTTTTTTATTAACTCTCGTACATCATCAACAGCTTCTGTTTGTCGATGCTCAATGATTTTTGTAAACACTGTAACAGCTTGTCAGCAGATGCTCTGTGATTATTGCACAACACTACAAGCAGACTTTTTGTCTTTCATACACACACGCTCACCCATTAATACTGCAACAGGGCAGCGCCTGCCAGGGGCCGCCATCACTTGACGAGCCCCGTCGAGGAGGGAAAACGGCGATAATGTTTTTCGATCGCTGACTAAACGAGCGATAATGAGCACTCTATAAACCACACGCAGCCAATCAAGAGAAAGTAGGTGATGCTCTCCGCATGCCGCGTGTTTCTGTTCCTGCCCTTGGGGATCCCTGCGACTGTTCGCCAGTATTTTCCAGCAAATGAACCAGAGCTCACTTTGCCGGAGGGGGCAGGCTGGGGATGGGACACGATGCTGAGCACATCTTATTGGGAAGTGGGGTAGGGGTGGCAGATGACTCACAGGTAAAAACGTTTGAAGGTGTGTATACGCTACAGAGAACGTGGGCTCGCATATCAGGCTGTGTAACAAGGACCTGTACAAACTTTCACTGCTTGCAGTCAATTTGGGAACAATAAAGTTTTCTCGGTGCTCCAGTGTTTCATATTTTCACTTTCTGTGGACTTATTTATAGAATTACATCTGAGTACTCTTTCTTTCTAGGTCCCCTAGACACATTATTATAATTATATTATGCACACATCTGGGATACAGTAGCACATTCTTTACTAATCAATTACAGAGCAGTGCAAGGACTTTTCCAGAGAGATATAATTGTTTACTTTGTTCCGTTCAGAGCTCGATATTAGTGTTTTAGATGCAAAGGTGTATCGAGAGTGATGGGGCCAGGTGCAGAACACACCGCCAAGGTGCTAGCAGGATGATTAATGCAACTTGAGCAGCCGGCTAAGCTGCTGGTGGAGAATCTTGTCAGCTTCTTCGTCCCTTCTGCTGTCAGTGTCATGCACCTCAAGTGACTCCATCATCTCAGTTTTTAATTTTCTGGTTATCGTAGCTGTGTCACGCGCTGAACATCCATGGAGCTGTAGGGCCTAGCGACACGCTATGCAGCTGGGCTCAGCGTGTACACATGTCGGCACCCATTCACACACGACCACGCAATCTGTTAAAAATATATATTGTGGCGAGGCGAAACCAGAGTCCCGTGCTGCTGCATCATCTTGCAGGGTGATGCGTCACAGCTGCGACACCCTCTACTACACTAGGGTTCTAACTCTTACAACTCCATCTGACAAACAGGCTAAAGCTTAGTGATGCCTCCTCCTGCAGTCACAATGTTTAAATTCCGCCGGTTACCTGAATGGTGGTACAGGCAACAACACACCAGACACCTCCACAACGATTGATGACGAGGTCCTGACCGCACGCGCTAACAAACTGCTGCGTGACGCACTCAGGTCGAGACGGCGATGCTTGTTCTCTCCCACTCGACCCGGTGAGATAGTAAGGACGAGGTCGTGATTGTAACCCTCACCTATTCTGTTAGGCTCGTGATGAGGTTTGTTTCAGGGACAAACTACTTTGTATGTGGGACTGTGAACCTGTGTGGCGTCTCTGTGTGTGTGTGTGTGCAAGCGCGCTCGAGCGTGCGCAGAAATTTGAGTATGGGTGGGAAGGAACGAGCTGGCGCTCTCTCTATAGAGGGAGGGTAAGTTGAAGAAAAGAACATCAAATGTTACAGAACTATTTTTCTTCATAACTCGTGTGTCGACCCATACTAGTCAGTTTTAATTTTCGTGTGAATAAGCGGCAGAGCGAACACGTGTAGTGTTTCCATGGTATCCGCCGATACTAGGGACTTTGAAGTATATGTACAAGCTTCAAGACTTGGTGTCTACAAATAAACATCGGGACACACACACACATTTATATATAAAATGCACACACAAAGGGAGAGAAAGGAGCGTAAATTTGATACTGCCACACACACACACACACACGCACGCACACACGCAGTGTTGCTCGTTGGCCTGTCGGTGCAGACTGTGCCGACAGTTTTACTTTCTGCGCGCCTGTCTTTCCTGCGCCTGGGAGAAGGGCGCGGCGATGGTGGAGTATGTGTCGAGGGAGGTGATGGAGGAGTTGGGGGAGCTGGCGGCAATTCTTTGCATGTGAGCATGCGCAGTGGCTTCGGCGGCACGTGCCCTATAGATAGTATCCTCATCACCCCCCCCCCACACACACACACCTCTCACCTTCACACGCCGGCTGTATTGTACGAATACTTGCCCCGAAGAGGCTCCAGGAAGGGTTGTTGCCCGAGGGGGGTATTTGTGGAGAGGAAAACGAGCGGTGCGTGATGAGAAAACGTCACACACACACACACAACAGTTTTCTCTTTCTACCTCGTGTCGGACAGCGTGCACGACGAGTCGGAACCTGACAAGCTATTCGTATTCATTAACTCGATCCTGCCTTCACACTTCACACTCTTGGAGAGGGAGGAGGGGGAGGGGCAGGCGGGAATCGTCTGCAGGACTTGATGCTCGAAGTCTTTGCCTCTGGGTTGTTGCAGCCTTTGCAAGCAGCAACGGCGGGCAGGTCCCGTGGTTTGTGAACATGCAGCTGTTTGTCTCACAACAGAAGCTGTAGGGCAAACTACATCTCCTCTGGTCTTGTCTCCCAAGCAAAGCCGCCCGCGTTTACCGGTCGTGCGGTCGGCGTAGTCGTTGTGGTGGCGAGTGACGCGGCGGGTGTGGGAGGGAGGGCAACACCCCCACCAGGTTGCCTGCGGGTGTCGGAAGAAAGCAAAGCTAGTGTCGCAGCAGGATGAAGTGATAGTCTTGTTTCCAACCGTCGCTTACCTTAGGCTTTCCCCCGTCGTCTGTTATTTGGATTAAATCTTCGCATGTGAGGGAGGGGCCGGGGATTCGTAACACAGCAGTCGAGGGAAGTGTACCACCAGGTTGGCCGAAGCAGTATTCACACTGTTCATGGATTTTTACGATGGGAGGATGTTGTGAATAAGAGAGCAACTGCGGTTCACGGGGATTAGACTCAAGTTTGTCACAGGTGTTGATATCTGGACTGCAGCCGGCATAATGGGACAGTCTGCATCCACTAACTGTAAGTAGCTCTGCTTCTGTCACTCAGTCCTGTGAGTTTGTTATTGTGTTATTGTGTGTGTGTGTGTGTGTGTGTGTGTGTGTGTGTGTGTGTGTGTGTGAAGGTGTTTCCTGCCTCTCTCTCTGTGTGTCTCTCGCAATTCTCGACTATATCAGTGTGCGTGTCTGTCTGTGCACACGCCATGTTCTTCATCCTAATTTTTTATATTGAAGAAAATGAGGAGTGAAACACTTTCCGTGAAAGCAAGTTCTGCAATATAGATGTCCCAGGTTGTCCCGAACACAAGTCCCAGTTAGTGACCGTTAGTCGTTTTCCCCGGGTACTCACCCTCTGTGTGTGTGTGTGAGAGAGAGTGTGTGTGTGTGTTGTGGGCATGTATGAAAGATACATTTGACTCCTGCCTTGAAAAGGTGACTTCAACTTCGACTTCTTTTTCGAGCAAACCCTTTGATTTGTTTTGAGGTCGAAATTATATATAAAACAACATCAACAATATTGAGCCCTTGAAACGGCGAGCACTCGTGTATCCTGCATGAAAACGCTTCCATGGAGAAAGCGACATATAACTGTTTGCTGTAACTGTAACAATTATTAGCAGGAACCAATAATTTAGAATTTATAAGAGATAAGGAAAGGTAAAAAGAGAGTGTTTGAGATATATATATACACAGAATATAAAGAGTATGTATGGGGTGGGATGCACGCATAGCGGTATGCATACCTGAGGATGAGAAAAAAAAAAGTTTTTTGAACCTGCACTCTCCCTGTCTCCCTGTCTGTACATAACACTCTCCCTGTCTGTAATACTCTCCCTGTCTGTACATACACACTCTCCCTGTCTCCCTGTCTGTACATAACACTCTCCCTGTCTGTAATACTCTCCCTGTCTCCCTGTCTGTACATACACACTCTCCCTGTCTCCCTGTCTGTACATAACACTCTCCCTGTCTGTAATACTCTCCCTGTCTCCCTGTCTGTACATAACACTCTCCCTGTCTGTAATACTCTCCCTGTCTGTACATACACACTCTCCCTGTCTCCCTGTCTGTACATACACACTCTCCCTGTCTCTCTGTCTGTACATACACACTCTCCCTGTCTCCCTGTCTGTACATACACACTCTCCCTGTCTCCCGGTCTGTACATACACACTCCCTGTCTGTACATAACACTCTCCCTGTCTGTAATACTCTCCCTGTCTCCCTGTCTGTACATACACACTCTCCCTGTCTCTCTGTCTGTACATACACACTCTCCCTGTCTCCCTGTCTGTACATACACACTCTCCCTGTCTCCCTGTCTGTACATACACACTCTCCCTGTCTCCCTGTCTGTACACACACTCTACCTGTCTCCTTGTCTGTACATACACACTCCCTGTCTGTACATACACACTCTCCCTGTCTCCCTATCTGTACATAACACTCTCCCTGTCTCCCTGTCTGTACATACACGCTCCCTATCTGTACATACACACTCTCCCTGTCTCCCTGTCTGTACATACACACTCCCTGTCTGTACATACACACTCTCCCTGTCTGTACATACACACTCCCTGTCTGTACATACACACTCTCCCTGTCTGTAATACTCTCCCTGTCTCCCTGTCTGTACATACACACTCCCTGTCTGTACATACACACTCTCCCTGTCGGTACATACACACTCTCCCTGTCTGTAATACTCTCCCTGTCTCCCTGTCTGTACATACACACTCCCTGTCTGTACATACACACTCTCCCTGTCGGTACATACACACTCTCCCTGTCTGTAATACTCTCCCTGTCTCCCTGTCTGTACATACACACTCCCTGTCTGTACATACACACTCTCCCTGTCGGTACATACACACTCTCCCTGTCTGTACATACACACTCCCTGTCTGTACATACACACTCTCCCTGTCTGTAATACTCTCCCTGTCTGTACATAACACTCTTCCTGTCTTCCTGTCTGTACACACTCTCCCTGTCTGTACATACTCTCCCTGCCTCCCTGTCTGTACATACACACTCTCCCTGTCTCCTTGTCTGTACATACACACTCTCCCTGTCTGTACATACTCTCCCTGTCTCCCTGTGTGTACATACTCTCTCTGTCTCCCTGTGTGTACATACACACTCTCTCTGTCTCCCTGTGTGTACATACACACTCTTCCTGTCTGTACTTTAACTGTTGTCTTTCGTGTGCTGTACTTTCCATGTACTTTGAGTCACGTGACTCAACACTAACCTGTACAACATAGGGTTTACCTGTCTTGTAGGTTCATGGCACCGCCCTAAAACGACCTGCGTTTGTGACTTAGTGTTTCAACAACAAATTTGATAGAGTTGTGTATATAGAGTAGTTATAAAAGCTTGCTGTGATGTCTGAGAAAGGAAAACTTACAAAGTGATGTAACATCAATCGAGCTGTGAGAACCGTCTCATGTTGCTGAATGTCTTTTCCCACGAAACTCTCTTTAATTTGATTCCTTTCTGTGTGTTTCTCTGTGTGTTTGTGTGCGGTGTGCGTCTGCGTGACGGGGGGGGGAGGGAGGACGTGTGAGTGAGTAAATGAGAGTTTTAGTGAGAGAGAGGCAGTCGCCATAAAAAATTAATGCTTATGTAAAGAAAACCTTATTGTTTATTTCTTTTGAAGCCTTTCCTGTCACTAAGCATTTCTCTCCCACCACAAATGGCAACCCATTCGCTAACACACGGCCAACCTTTCCTCCCTCTTCACCTGCTACCCCACACCCCCACACTTGCCACCCGTCCCGTCCACAGACCCCTACACACCCTTCGATCATCCAGCCTCAAAATTAATGCGTGCATGCGCGTGCATTTTCACCGTTGGTGGCCTATCTACGAGCTTTCGTTGGTGAAATCGTGACCATCATGATGGGAAGCGAGGAATATGTGTCGTGTGTCGATACCAACAGTTCTTGTAGATCTCTGTCCGGCTGTTCTCTCCCATAAAGCAACACTCAAAGACTATAAATGAATTCACTTGACTTCCTGTTTTCAGTGATGACTAACGAGTGTACAAATCAATATCCTCCGAAGGCTGGCTGCCTGTCGCTGAGACAAGTTACAGCTGTTGGACGATAACCGTGCGAGTAGACCGCACCAGCTGTTGGACAGCAGACTGAGTGAACCGTCTGACAGATGGCAGTAACGGTCTGACAGCAGACCAACCGAGACAAACGACTAAAGGTAGACTTCGTCAACAGCCTGACAGACGACCTCATTTAGAGTCTGACAGCAGACCACCTTTAACAGCCCGACAGTCTGACAGCGGACATCATCACCAATAGTCTGACAGCGGACCTCACCGACGGATTGACAGCACAGCTCGCCAAAGGTCTGACAACGGACTTCGCCAAACGGCTGGCAATTTGTCTTCTCAACAGTCCGAGAGCAGCCTTCATCCGCAGACAGTAACAGAAGACTACCCAATGAACTTACAGTAAACCTTACCAACAGCTTGACCTCAGATCTTAGGGAAGCGGCTGGCCGAGTGGTTAGAGCGCTGGCGTCCGAACCGAGAGCGCGCAGGTTCAGTTCCCGATAAGCGCAGCAAACTTCCCCCAGTCGACCCAGCTGACGGGAATGGGTACCTGACTCCTTAGAGTGTTGGGGAAGGTAAGGCAGCGAGGGAGAGGAGATTGGCACCACCCTCATGTAAAAGCTGGCCCCGAGAAAAGTGGGGTCTCTAACACCTCACTCCCCAACGACCTGAAAAAGGTTATGGTATGACCTTTACTTTTACCTTTACCTCGAGTCTCACCAACAATCTTGCAGGGGTCATCACCGACAACCTGACAGTTGACTCCCCACCAACCTCCTTTGTTTTTTTTATGAAGACGGCAATGGCGATTGCTCTTTAATTTGCTGATAACAGTTTGATAAACACGGGTTCTATTCTCAAGGATGTTCTTTTGCCGCTCAGTTGATAAACTGGTTTCTGGATGACTTTTCTTCCAGTGTGGTGGGTGTCCTAGGATCACTGTTGATACAGCTACTGCCCATCCTCCCAGCACAAGAATGCGTCCCTCCCTTTGACCCCCACGTACTGGGTGGGACTAGGATCCTCCGTGTACTGTATTATGAATTATTTATGAAGACTCGCTTTCTGTCTACTCTTTCTTTCCCTCCTCTCTCTCTTGTGCGTGTGTGTGTGTGTGTGTGTGTGCGTGCGTGCGTGCGTGCGTGCGTGTGTGTTTGAGTGAGTGAGAGAGAAAGGGAGA
Organism: Marisa cornuarietis; assembly: GCA_004794655.1. NCBI lineage: Eukaryota > Metazoa > Mollusca > Gastropoda > Architaenioglossa > Ampullariidae > Marisa > Marisa cornuarietis. The sequence goes on along the minus strand of SMMW01000565.1, from coordinate 1,624,155 downwards.
CAGATCTGTTAACCGCGTTCTGTTTTTGCAGACACTCAGCATGTTCTGAAATTCTTGTTGCTCGCACCACATCCTCAACTTTCGTGGCGCGATGCTAAATCAAATTCTTCTTCGCAAATCCGTATCCACAAGCGTACAGCCTGTCCTCATCAATTATTACTGTCTTCATCATATCTCGCCTTGCTTGCCCTCTAACCGGCTCCATCTTTGCTGTGTTTTGTTACCGATCGACTCCATAAAGTAAGTCGTTTGTTAACGGATGCCATCTATTTGCGTCTCGCTGCGCAGGCCTTGAACTTTGACCCCCATCTGTCCGAGTACAGGACTGTGTGGGCACGTGATCTGACCATACACGGGGGGGGGGGGTGGGGAGTGGGGGGTGGTATGTCTGCGGATGGGGACCAACGACCGTTTTGTTGTGCCTGTGGATGGGACGGTGCCACGCATCCCCGTCGTTGTGTACCGGCAGCCGCAATGTGGTCCCCCCCCCCTCCTCCCCGCTTCTCCTCACATGTCTGCCTCCCCGGACAATTAAGTCTGGAAGTCTGCGGGCTGTGGCAGTACTTCACTTGTCAGCTGCAGCTGTGCAGCCTCATGCATTGATAATCTTCCTCATCGAGATTCGCACAAAACCTGACAGCTGCTAAAGATCACTGTTCTGCATCGAGGCACTTATTCTTCGTATATATGTCTGTATTATTATTATTATGTGTGTGTGTGTGTGTGTGTGTCTGTATTATTATATGTGTGTGTGTGTGTGTGTGTGTGTGTGTGTCTGTATTATTATATGTGTGTGTGTGTGTGTGTGTGTGTGTGCGCCCATACCTGCCTGCATTTTACATGTTTGTTCGGGAAGGGGTTTTGCTTATGTTGGGGAGATCTCGACCCCATTGACTTCAGTTTTGTTTGTTGGATTTACTACAAATGAAAGAGACAAATAACTTCATTAGTTTTTCTCTCTACACAATTGGATCTCTCTTCCTCAGGGTGTGTGTGTGTGTGTGTGTGTGTGTGTGTGTACTGATTCTCTCGTTGAAATGGTCGCCTGTTCTCAACGTTTGGTTGGGACACGAACCCTCGAATGCTGTCGTAGATGATGTTCAGAACAAACACACGCCTTGATTGGGACCCGTTTTGTGCCATGACCTTTCACCTCGTTTATTGATTTGTTTTGTCAGAATGTTGATCGTAAACGCAACTGAGGATGGAGCGAGTCTCGTTGTACGTGGAGAACAATGGCTGCCTGTCTGAATTGTCCGGTGGGCGAGGGTAGGGATCGTCTGGGGAGAGGGCTCCCACGAAAACCGGAAGAGGAAGACTTCGAAGCCCCTAGACTAGAGGGACTGGACGTCTTGCTGATCTCAAAGTGAAGGGCGGCAGATGTTTTTTGATGTTCCAGTGAGAACAGTGACTGATAAAGAAATCACACACACACACACACACACACACACACACACACACACACACACACACAGAGCCATGCACTGCATAACGACATTTCAGTCGTTGACATCCACGCACAGTTCGTCGTCTAGTTTGTCCTCTGAGGGACTTCAAAACAGTAACCGCTGACCAACCGAAGCTACTATAGTGTAATGGGTAAGGTGGACGAGTTTTTAATCCTTGTTATTCATATTTTGATTTTTGCTTGTTATGAAATGCTTTGTGTGTGTGTGTGTGTGTGCATGTGTGTGTGTGTGTGTGTGCGCTCGCCATAGTTTATTGTAGGTGTATAGTATATATATATATATATCTGCGTATAGTCCTTGTAGACGGGGCTTAGTTTGAGCCTTGTGTCTAAAGTGGTTTGGGTCGGGTATTCTTTTTTGTGTCCAGGGTGGTCTGTGTGTGGGTAAGGTGCTGTGATGTCTGCTTCTGCTTCCTTTGTGCTTTCTCTGTGTTGGTGTGTCACGTGATAAAGACAATAACCCACTATACCTACAGGTACACCAAGGTATCTTCCCACGAGGACGGAATCGCCCAGTGATGCATTTCTCAGAACATTTCTCTATCGTTGAGAAACTCATGGCTATAAAGATATAAAGATAGCGGTCAGGAAAGATTGTTTGGCTCTAAGTGAAGGTGATACCCGCAACTTAAGGAGTGTTATTGTTAATGTACACTAGTGTTATTTTTGTTTGAGAGCCAGAACTTGAAAACCTGGTGTCATGCAGAGGGATGTGGCTTCTTTTTGTGATAAACAAAACTGACAGGAAAGCTTTCAGCATTTCGTGTTTATTAGAACAAGTCCTAGCAGAACTGGTTTCACTGAATCCAGGCAAACATTATGTTGTGTCTGTTTTTTTTAAATAATAATGTCTGTGTACATAAGCAACAGGCACTTGAACTCGTTTGTACCCTGTGCAGTTCAGCTGCTGAGCCAAAGATGAATTGTCGGGTGTGAGTGTGCGTGGGTGTGTGATGACCCAGGTGTGCCTAGAGAATGGCTTTAGATGTAAAATTGCGTGTTTTTGTGGTTTTCTGTGATGCAACACTTGTTGTTCTGGGTTTTTTCGTAACTGAGTACAAGTTCTAATTGCCCATTGAGATTAACAAAATTAGTCATTTGTCATGTGCGATTTGTCAAAGCTGCTCGTTTTATTTATTGACTGTTGGTGCGAGGACGACCTGTAAGGATCAAGAACTCAGTATCAGTAGTTTCAAGTGAGGATACAAGACGAGACAGGTGCACAACACAGGTTTTCATAGGGACGGCGAACAACAGTAGGAAGATACACTGTCTGGTTGAAAGTACCTGGACTATACACAAACCTGTTTGCTGCACTCTTCTCACGACCTGCTGTGTACCGGAGAGTGTCAGACTATTTCCTTCTGATGGGTGTGCTGCTGCATCCTTTTGTTGAGTGTGTTGGCTGTTCTGTCCTTTTGGTGAGCGATTCTTTTGAAGGGAGTGGGAAGAATGCGATTAAAAGAGTCTTTCCGCAAATAATTGTGGTGGCAAAAAAATAAAAATAAAATAAAAATAAGGGACTAAACTCTTTCGCGTATGTGGTGATGGGATGGATGTAAAACCTACTGCTAGGTCTGTGTTTCTCAGCGAGGAAAATACAAGTCCATGAGAAACCGCAGGCGGTCGTTTCATGTCGTGCATGGCGTTACAAGCCCTCATTTCCAGGTGAGAGATCAAAAGGCTGACAGGTTTATGGCCGTCTTATACGGTCCTGTATGGACGGAACGCCCAGCTGGGTTTTAAATCCCTGCCATTTTGTCTTTTGTTACAAAGAGGTGACGGCTAAAAATGGAAAGAAGGTTGTCAGCTTTGTCTTCGCCAAGAGGATGTATTGTGGCAGTCATCAAGAAACTTAGCTGTCGGAATATGGTTGACCTGTTGTACCGTTACATGGCTGAGCAACTTCACACTTGTATGGTTGACCACGTATACCATGTTAGAAAACTACGTGGTCAACTGTTTAAACAACAGTATAATCGACCAACTACTTAGCTTCTTGGTTGACTTACTGTACGTGTAGGTGGCGAATACCAGCTAAAGGAAGCCATCATCGCCCGACGATATTGGTAAGCAGCAACAGGTTGAAATGACGGCTGGATGGGGTAAATGTCTCAAAGGAATTATTCAGCCAGTTTGTCTGTCTTGGTGAGCTACATTGTTGCGGATGGTTGGTTTGTTGCGCACGATACGTATCGCAGTTGCTCGGTCACATCGACATTTCTGATGCCCAGTCGCCGAGAACCTCAGATGGCATGACTCTGCTTCACCTGGCAGCCTCCTGTCTGCTACCTGTCTGCCAGCAGACCTGTTGCATTCATTACTCCCTAATCCAGCAAAAAACTCTTTACAGACCACCCTCTTTGAGAGATTTTCCATGAACAAAAGGAATGGCGGCTAGTTAAAGACCACCCTGCGTGGACAGGTTTCCCATGGTGCCCATAAAAAATGGCGGGTCTTTTACGACTACCACGTGTAGACAAGTTTTCTGTGATGTCCAGAGAAACGTGCCAACATTTTACAGACTCCGCCGTGTAAACAGATTTATCCATGAAAGAAAAAAAAACCCGACCGACCATTTAAAGACCATCCCCCTTAACACCGATTTTCCAGGACAGGCAGATTGTGGGAAGTTTGCAGACTGTTATGTGTCTGTTACTACTTTGATGGTCGGGGTGGTGGGTATTGCTGGGTGGGGGCAATGGTAGTAGTCTTTTTATAGTTTTGTTTCTTCTTTTTCGGTCCTCTGTCCCATTGTCGTAGCTGAATGTGCATCAAGTTTACATTTTTATTTTCGCTCCAGTTTGGCTTCACTACACGTTCCAGCCTCGGTTTTGTTCTGTCCTGCGCGTGAGCTCGTGGCTTTGACGTGAGCTGATTTCACTGACAGTCTCCACAGGACAAGCTATAGTCGACTGTTTCGAGATCTTTAACGGCGATCTGTCTTTATTAGTTGGGGCAGTGAGGCGTAGACAAGTAATGCTTCACTAGTAATTTGCTGGGTTTGGGGCGTATCATCCGATGCAAGAATTTTTCAATGTTCAAAGATTTAAACATGAAGGATGGTTCAAGTTCTTTTACTGGCTACATGGAGACGGTCTTCAAGGTGGAATTGACGAACTCGGAATCGTGTACATGTGTTTACACGTGAAAGTATATGAGAGAACCTCTTCCCAGCAACACAGTCAAGTTTTTTTTTAAAGATGGGGAATAACAAGAAGTGGATTGGTCATCTCATCGATATAATTTATTTTATGTTCTATTTAAAAAATGAAAACAGCATGTCTTGAAAAATACTTTATTATTATCTGTAAACCCATTCTTAACCTTTAAAATATGGACGAAAATATTTTATCATGTTGGATAACAGTTTTATCAAACCGTTATTCAAACCCTGTACCAGATGTCTGTCTGTCCATAAGATGGACCAGGAATGAGTCTTTGTGTGGCTGTGAGAAAAGGTTGAAGGGTCTGTCTGTGTAAATGGAGACGCATGCAAGTCTTTAGTCCTGGCTCTTTTATGAGCTTCGTGGTATTAGAAACCTGTTCATGCCGAGGCCTTTGACATTTCCACCACCTGTAACCATGTCAGCCATGAGGCAAGAACCCACACGATTTTGCTGATCTCAGCTCGGGAGGGAGGTGGATTCACTGTCTAGTGACAGGGACTGATGCTTCAGAAAACTTCCGAAGAGCGGCTTATATAACTTGAAATCTTTTGTTTTACTGCTTTGTTTCCATTTAAATGGGTTTCTGAATATCTTGGAGAGAAATTTGCTTAGAGTCTGAAGGAACGAACTGGCAGACAGGCAGATATTGTGTTAACTAGATAACTACCTCAGCAATGTTTCTTTCTCTATTTCACTTTTAGTTTTGTAGGAAAGCGAGTGCCGTAAGAAATCGGTGAATAACATCTACAAACCATCGAGCAGGCAATCGTTGTGTGTTAATAAGTTTTTTCTCTCTCTTTGGGTCTGGGAAAGTAAGGGCAGCGGTGAGATGTTACAAATGTCTTTGTTTCGAGAAATCACACAGCGAGTGTTAGCATCGACAGTCAGCTGCCAGACACTGTACTTGGTGATCAGGGACCAGTTGCACAACCCATTTCTAATTTTAAACACTTTTAGGCCCTAACTCGTTTTAGATAATTAGTTTAAAGTGCACACCACAATTTTAGAATTTTTAAAACTCAAACTGCTTTAAGTAAGATAAAGTTGTTGAAGTCTGACTTTCCGTCCTGTCAGTTCAATTTTTTGTATGTTTTTCTGCAATGCATCAAAATGGCTTAGAAGAGATTTTGCTTCTTTATAACAGTTTTAAGGTTTCGAAACGTGTTGTGCAACTGGCCCCTACAGGCTCTTCATGCGATGAGAGAGTTGTAGGGCACATAATATCACAGTATCATAAAATATCATATAATATAACATAATATCAGATTATCACACATAAATATACAATATGATATCGCACATATTACATAATATAATATCACACATAATATCATATACTTACACACATAGTACCATAATATCACATATGTCATATAATATCACACAAAATAAAAGATTAAGGCAATCTAACAACAGATCTTCAAACGTAGATTCAAAGAAAGGAGTGAAACCATCGGCTAGTTAGTGAAAGGCCATCTCTCTAGTCCCTCCATGATTTATGTCAAGGCTGCTGACCTTTCATAACATAACAACCCCTCTCATTGTTTGTTGAAGCCCTTCGAAAGAGTAAGACGATGATAAGTTTTGTATTATTGCTACAAGTACGCCCTGGTGTAGCCAGCACCAGCCTTGCTATCGGACCATAAGGTGAGTTCAGTTTTAAATGACGAGGGTGCAGTGGTAGTTTCTCAAAAAGTACTGTTTCCTCAAATCTGAGCAGACAAGAGGCCACAGATACCTGTGAAGACGATAGTTGCCATGGAGACGTCTCGTGACTGTAATATTCTTGCTCTCCTCTACCATTGGCTGAGGCCTGGGGGGAAGTATTTTGCCACAGGTTAGCCTTGAACACCGCTCATGCTTGCAATAGCCATGTCAGTCTGTTTGCTCAGCGTATAATCTGGAATCCCCTTTTATCTTTAAAGTTTGTAAACAAGAACAAAACTTGCAAGAACTGCATCGCAGGGCTGCTGACTCAAGAGGGCTTCATGGAAGCACAGGTGGGACCCAGATGGGTTTCTTTACTGTCTTCACAAGATGTAACTATGGACAATAAGTATCTGGCTGCCTCCAAGGTAGCTTTGCTTCTAGTCCACAGATGCATGTGGCTGACTTCCATGTTCCAGGGCACCAGCTCTATAATTTTAAGCGATATCCTGAGTTTTTTTTTAAAGACTTCAAACAAAGACTTCCTCTGCCATATTAACAAAAAGTGTGTCAGTGCTCTACATGGGCTTTGACCTGTGAAAATACTAGTCTGAGAAGACATCCTCGAAATAGACATTTGTTTTAAAAATGCTTTTGATGCGGCTGGCCGTGTTCAGTAGAGGATTCTGGGAAGGGCCGTGTCCCAGAGGACTTAGTGTCGTCCCTGTCCGTCAGACTTATCAAGGTATGCGGTTAATCTTTTGGGTGCGGGAGGTTGTATCATTAGAGTGACTAGCCAGAAATTGTCTCCAGAGAACTTGGTTCTTATGCTGACTTCTCTGGAGTCTCGAAGTCCAGAACATTCGACTGAAACTGTCCTCCCTTGAGATACAGGCTCGGAAAAATCACATTTATTTCGCTGTTACTTTTACCATGGTGACTAGTTCCCGACATGCACTTTACTGCACACACTTTCCAACATGGGGTATGAATTTCAGGAAAATACACATTTTGATATGTTTATAGACACTTCACTTGCCTTAAAACACATTCAGGTTCCATTAAAATGGACATATAGACTTCAAAGCAATTAAGAATAATAATAAAAATGCAACATAATATGATATTTATTCACTTCTTCGTTTGATTGTAGAGCAGTTGTTGTGCTGTCAACCATCCCTCCTTACGTCATACAAAGAGATTGACATCACGCATGTATGACGTAGGATGTATGATGTAGTAAGAATGACGTAGAATGTATGACGTAAGGAGGGACGGTTGAATGAGAGAAATAACAGAGGATGGAAGCCAAAACAGAATAAAGACGCTTACTATTACAGGTAGAACCTTCCCAGCAGTGCAGGTGACTTGCTGCTGGTAGCTAATTAGCTGGTAGAATGGAGTCCCCTGCAACTTCAGCCAAATGTTGAGCGAGGGCAAGAAAGTCTAATTGCTGGCCCTGACCTCGCTGCTGAACCTACAACTTCATTTGGCAAACGATACGAAAATGGCGCCGTGCTGGAGGGAAAGGAAGGGTAACACTTTAAATTAAACAGACGATCGAGGCACGACTTGCACCGGAAGTAAGGTGGGTCGTTGTGAAGAAAATTCTGTTTTTAACCCCCACCCTCCACGCACCATTATAGCCTGAAAGGCATTCCTATTTACACAGGTATGTGCTTCCAATAATAGATGTAAAGGCTTTTTAATGTGAAAATTATTTTGATGGTGTGCTAAGAAAATTCTCCTCTTGCATCACCACACACTGACAGCGAATTTTCGTCTTTGTCGGGCTGCCATAATTTTCCTGTCTCTTGCTCATTGCAAGGGAGTTGCTACGGAAAAATGCACAAATTTTCGGGAAAGGGAAATGACTTGTTAAAAATCAGAGGAAACATTGGTTGGATGGTTGTTTTGTTTTATTTTGTTTTTGCCCGGAAAATGCTTTCGCTTAGAGGTGATTTCGTTCTGAGAGCAGAGGGAGTGAGGGAGGAAACTGGATTACCCGTAGAAAAAATCCTGACGGCGAGCCCTGGGGATAGGTGTCACACACAGAGACGAGATCTGAACCCAGAGCCTCTCAACTGCACTGGTAACAAGAGAGTGTGTTAGCCACTTCGCTACTAGGCACCCTCTCAGAGGAAACAGATCTGAACGGGGACTAATGAAGAACTGAGGGTTAACTACTCCATCCCTTTCCTATCCCCGTGTCCTGGAACTTTGCTCACTTCCCGAGGGACGGTGACCTGATAAATATTGCAACAGAGAGTAAGATGCTGGCCGTCCGAGACTATTTAACAGGTCACCGTGGGCTAAAGCTACAGATAATTCAAGAAAAAAAATTTTGTTCGAAGTTTACTCTCATCTCTACAAAATCTTTTAACCAAATTTTCTTCCTTCTTCGTTTTTTTTAAATTTTTTTTTAAATCGCCTAATGCCGTTTTCAGTTAACAATAAAGGGAGCTAGTTTCTTATTGTAAACTGCTCAGTCTTTAAGATGAACATTTTTCTATAAGAGTGCACGGAACCAGAATTTCATGGAGAAGCGTTTCTTAAAATAACTGGCATTTCAGATGTGGTCTTGGCCACACCACGCTCACGATCATAACGAGGTTGCAAAATGATGAAGAAGTCTTCCAGGAAGGATCAGAGGGAAAAAACCCTACAGCTTTTGTCTCTAAGAATCAGAAGTGGAACTAAAACCAGTGGCTTGTTGCTAACGTGCTGCTAACTAGCTATTGACAGAATAAGGCCAAAGTCTGCAGGCCGTATACTGAAGTGGTTTACCGTGTCTAAAGCATGTTAATGGCGGCGCTGAGCACTTTCCTCTGCTGCCTTTTACTTCCTCAGAAATGAACTTCGAAACTTTTGCGATTTATTTTTTCATATTATTCTTGAAGTACTAATGTCCAGTGAACTAATTGTTCCCGAAATAGCGAGGAGCTGGGGAGGGGGCGGGGGGTTGTATGGCCCTGATGTTGCCCGTGATGTACACAATTAATCTGTCTGTGGACCCTGCTGACAGGGTGGACCAGTTCCCCGTGACATAGCCTTAAAATAGCGGCTGATTCTAAAGAAGTTTGTCCGCAGGTGGCATCGGCCTTTTATTTATAGCGACATCGATTCTGGGCGGTCGACTCTGATCACAGATTTTCATGATTTGCGCCGCCGTTACACGGCAGTTGCTGCTGCTGCTGCTGGTGGTGGACAGTAAAACACAGGGCAGATGTCATCACCGCCACATTGGGCCTGGTCCTCGCTTGACAACACCAGCACAGTGGTAACAATAATAAAAAAGGAACAGAACAGACGACGCAGAAAAGGAAAGAAAAAAAAGCGATTTAAGAAGACAACAATGTTTTCACTCCACATGACAGTCGCCAGGGTGTCACAGTGACACACGAGGCAATAAATGTAATGGAGATGCAGGTTAAAAAGGTTTTCTCTTGACATGTCTGTGTGATGCGCATGGCTCGTGCAGCCTGCACGGGAAGGCTGTTCTAAAAATACTCTGTTGTAAACAAGTTCAGACCAGGTGTGCGAGAGCAGAAAGGTGCGCAGGTATCGTGTCTTTGATCTCCATAGTGCAGCAGGGATGTGTCCGACCGTCAATGGTTCTTTATCAAAACCATTTTTGTCAGTAACTGTTTCAGTCGCATCACCATCGTCATCAATTTTCAAATCACATCATCATCATCATCATCATCATCATCAGTTCTTTAGTTAACGCCAGTCAACGTTGTTGACACTTGTTGTTTTAATCAACAGTGTTTGTTTTGGTTGTTTGAGATTAAAGTAAAATCTTCGCACCTGTGTTGCTGTGTAGCAGCTGGGCGGAGACTAGAGAGGTCACAGAGGTCGCCAGGATGGCTGAGGAAGATGGCTTGAATACTCTTACCACTCCCTAACCGTAACCCCCACCCTGACCCCCCCTTTTGCAACAGTTCTTCCTGCTTATATCAAAATTCTGACAGTGATGTCGGCCAGAGCTGGGTGCTTGACACAAGGATCGCTCTGTGCATTTACCCAGCATGCATCAGCTGCCGCGCGTAGTCAGCACAATGGAAGACAAGGGGATAGGTCCTCCCCTCCCCTCCCCGTACATTCTTGGGAAGTCTCCCTCACAGAACCGTCTGGCAAGTTGTGGGGGGTGGGGTGGAAGGGGTAGACGATGGGCTGGTGCCGAGGCTTCGCACAGACATGCGCGTGTCGGCTCGTGCACACCTGGCCACAAAACCTGGGCTTTTCTGTGGCGGTGGCACACCTGGCTACAAAAGCAGAGCTTACATATTCCACTGGCACACCTTTCCGCATGCACATAGTACTGGCTGCTTGGTCTCTGAGAGCATTCTGTGATAGTTTGGTCAGTCATCAGTTCTGAAAGTAACTATGAGCGAAGAGAAACCAGTGTAATTAACTCTCATCAGAAAACTCGCCAATTGTCTTTTTGTCCGTCCATATAATCATCTGCCCAAAGAGCATCCAGCAAGGACGACAATTGAGAAAATGAATTACTGTCTGTCCACCTCTGTTTGTCTGTCTCTTCGTCGTCGGTCCATCTGTCTTCACCCGTTGTCCCACCTTCTAGAATCGTCCCTACCCTCCGCCTTGTGTAGTCGCCGATACGTTCGTGTTCTCAGCGCAGGTCACATTTCTGTCTTAAATGCATTTTCATTTCACGCATATAGTAAATCAAACAATAGATACTAACATTCATATACACAATACAGTATAACAAATAACATACTGTGTCAGTGTCTTATGTCTACAAGCGATGCTGTTCCAGAATTCAAGAAATAAGAGCGAGCCTCTGTCTGAGGAGACGTGTGTTGGTGATGAAGCCATCAGTTTGTTTCGCAGTAAATGTAGATTTTATTAGGTAAACAAACTTATCTACTGTACATGTGGCATTCAAAAACTTGCATTTATATCTAAAAAGAAAATGTGCTCAATGAATAAAGAAGTCTGAAGCTTTATAGTAATCCCCACAATAACAAATCACACAAGAAATCAACCAAAGAGCCTGGACTTTCAGTTTTCCTCAGAAGTCCCTCCATAATGTTTACTTCGAGAAGAGATGCGCAGTTGTTTCATTGTCTTGTTTACAAAACTTCTTTCATCAATGCCGCTTTGGGAGACAGATGACTGTTCACTCACGGGCGAGGAAGACACCGGCCACGTTCACTCAAACGCCCGCACGTGGGCAGGTGTGGCGATGTTTCTAGAAGAGAAGTAAGTAGGGGCTGGAGGGTAGGGAGGGTGTTTGAAAACACTCCCCTGGGTGACTAACTGCCGATGCGCCTGTCAGCCTCTGTTTATTTACGAAACCTTGGGAACATCTGTACGCTGCTTCTGTAAACAATGCCGGTCGTGACTTACAATAGATGTGGGGGGGGGGGGATGTTCTGGAGCAGGGAGGGGTGTTGGTGGTGGTAGTGAAACATGGACTGGCGACCTCCCACTTTTCTTCATCGTCTATCATGTGAAAAATTGGAAACGCACGATGCATTGTAATAAATGGTTATATATAATTATGTATAAATAACCCGCGTTAATAAATGTCGGGTCTGGGAAACGTACAGACGTGTCTGGAGAGACAAGACATACAAACCACAAACAAAGTTGTCCATTGTCGGGTCGCTGGCGGATGTTTTCGTCATCCCGTCAGATGCGCACGCATCGTTAATAGTAATGAACATAAACACAAGCGTGGGATTTACTGAAAGCTTCAAAACAGATCACAAGCGACTTTACTAGAAACATAAAAATCGATCACAAATTAAACAATTTTGCTACAAGTATAAAAAATACCTCACACTTTTTTTCTAAAAGTATGAAAACGTTGAACTTTAAGAATTTTACTAGGAGTATTAAAACTAAATTCACACACCTCACAGTGCAGCCATATATTGTGTACTGTGATGCCAGAACAGATGAATTAATATTTTCAAAAAGTTTCTAGATGTGAAGTACGCCGAATGTGACCCTGGCGATCAACCTTGATCTTTATAATTTTAATGTACAAGGGGAGAGGGGGGAATTGGTGTTTCACGACGAACCAGCAACTAAGGCTATATCACGGAGAGGCAGTCAGCCCTGTAAACAGATGCCACAAAAAGAACAGCGTGCCCGAGACGAGATCTGAACCCAGGACAGCCAACCCTCACTGTATTGGTGACAGGCGCTAACCATTGCGCCACCGCACCGCCCACGCTGATGTACGAGGGGATGTGGGATGCGACAGTAAAAGAAAAGCTGGGGAAGGTTGGTTGCGGGGGGGGGGGGGGAAAAAGAGAAAGTGAGAAAGTAAGAGAGAGAAAGAGAGAGAGAGATGGGGGGGGGGCACGAAATGTCAGGGTTAATACTAGTCAGATGAACCTGTAATGACAGTTATTGCAGGAGATAGAAAACAGGTTAGCAGCATCGTGCAGGAATACCGAAACTTTATAACAAGAGGGTGCAGGCTGTTCTGCACGTGCATGGGAAATGTGTAAAACTTGCTCTGAGTGTGAAAACTGAGAACGTGCTCGCGTGTAGTGAAGCTTTCAACCCGCTGTACGCTGGACATGGCGGCGCTGCTAAAGGCCCTTCTTCAGTAAGGAATATGTGGCTATAGTTAACAAAGAGTTTCAATCTATCTATATATATATATATATATATCACAACTTTGGCAAACAAATTCGCGAGTATGTCTCCGCTTTAGAAAGGTCTTCAGAAAGAGTTCAACTCACAGAAAGCTCGGACGAAGTTTGGAAGTCGTAGTCCATGTTGGTTGGCTCTGTCTTTCGTCTCTTTCGTGTTTCGTATTTTTGTTTTTTTAAACTGTTTTGTTTTTTCCCCTCTCACCCTTGTGAATTGGCTTTGGCGATCTTGGTCAGCATGTGGGAGTGCATATTTGCTGGCTTAATTAAACTGTCGGGGTCAACAACTCATGTTTACAATACGCACACATAGCCTTATTGCTGCAGAGGGCGGTGGGGGGAGATGGGGGGGGTTTTTTTTTGGGGGGGGGGGAACTCTAGCTGCCTTATCTCCACCAACGCATGTTCTCACTCTTATTCACTCTCTCTCTCACACATGCGCACGCACAGCGATCACTGATTCACACATTATATTAAATGTATTCTTCCTTATCTCCGTCCGTCAGGATGTTTGTTCTTCTTCTGTCCGCTTGTCTGTTCGTGTGTCTGTCCATTGTGTCTGTTCGTCTTTCTGACCGTTTGCCTGTTTGTCTGTATTCCCTCACTCCTCCTTTCTCGCCATGCTTCTCTTTGTATTTTACCTTTCTCCTCCACACCTCCGATTATATTGTTATTTACCCGGTCGTTTGTTTGTCTGTATATTTAGGAAGCAGTTATTGAACCCTTGGACATATTGAAAAGTCCTTTTAGAGTTTTGTTTGCACCTCAGAGGGTATAAGACAAACAGAAAGCTTTTGGGGTGGGTTTTAGACACTCGATGATACCCATTGTCAGGTGCTCGAGATTCGTGGCTCTCTTCTGACATTCTAACTCGCTCGCCGCTCCTGCCATTTCACCAACAAGGAGGTAACATTGCGACACATTAGCTGCTAAAAAGTGGAACACAAAAGATGTGGTTGCCATATCTGGGGTCGCAGTTTGAAGACATGTTAGTTTAATATGCAAATGAGCTCACGTAGAGTTGTGTCATGTCCCGTTGTTCGCCAGTCGTGACATTGAGACTCAACAGCTGCCTGACAGTACAGCTGGACAGCTGTCCGGGAAGCTGTGTCCTGTGGGAAGGTGCTGGTATCAGCAACAAAGGTCTGAGACAATGATAATGTATTTTAAACCAAACGCATTGCAAAACACAGCTCTGACCGGAAACCTGGAGAGTTTGCGTACAGGAGGAGCTGGAACGGTTCCAGATCAGATCTCCCCATGGAGGTTTGAGACCAAGGCGCTGGCTGCTCAGTTAACCGTCAGCATCATGGCTAAGGCCTGCTTGTAAACTACCAACAGCATTAGCTGTGACTGCTATGCGATCGACCTCCATGCAGCGTGCTAAACGTGTGCTGCACACTTGACCCCCAGGTGGAAAATAAAACTCAAAGCTTTGAGTTCCCATCCGCGCAGGTAAACTGTTCGCCATTTCTTCTCCCGGCTGGAGCTCGTCTGTCAAGATGGCTGGCGGCTACACACTGAGCACAGCTTACAAACAACTGTTTGGCATTTGCACCTCGCTCCGCCGGCTGGTAGATATCTTGTGACGTTTACATTGCAACATGGCGCCCGTACTGCGTTTCTCCGGGGGTGGGGGGTGGGGGGGGCTTGCCACGCGGCGCTCGCTGATTGGTGGTTCGTGAGTAGCTGACGAGACTGAAATGATTATTGTAACGCTTTCCCTTTCAAGTCGGTTGTTGTTCCTGTCAAACTAACTGTCACTAGCGAGGGTTTGATGACGTCAAACAAACCCGAACACAGACAAGAAAAACGCACCTGCACGTGAAAAGAATCGCGTAAAGCCTTGTGCACGTGTGTGCTGGTTCACGTGTGTGTGTGTGTGTGTGTGTGAGAGAGAGAGAGAGACTGTTTTTTATCTTCATGCTGTTTCAAGTCTTCATAAAGAAGTTAATTTTTTAATAACCAATGTTTGGTTGTTTTCTGTGGACTCCCGTGCATTTCCGGTACGTATATTCTTGTTGCTATATCTTTCTATGATCCATACTCGACAAAGCTCAGTCGTGTTTGTCAGTGGTCGTGTTCACATGCCCAGAAGCAGATTGTAATTATAGATTGCAAGCATTGCTATGGATTGATCCCAGCGTGTAACAGCACCTTAACTGGTTAACCACGCGTGTGACAGAACCTTAACTGCCTCAGCAGAGGATGTCGCTCTCAGCGCCCAGCACTATAGATGACGTCACCAACTTCATTGCCACAGTTCGTGTAAAGGTTGCCCTTTAACCTTGTGTTTTCCTCCTAAATTTTCTAGTCATCGTAACACGGGTGCTTACTGTTTACTTGCTGTTTTCCTATTTGCTCGGTGATGCAGAAACAATTTAGCCGAGGCTCATTACTTACACCGTTTATTTTGTCGAGACATCCGTGCATTCTGTTTGGTCGGGCGTGACATGGGGAATAGAATCCAGCAGAAATAAATAATGGAAAATGATAGACTGTCCTTATGTTTGTCCATATCTCTTTGTCTGTCCTTCTGACCATTGTTGTTGTACTTAACATCGGGCGGTCCGGCTGCACAATGGTTAGCGCCTGTCACCAATACAGCAAGGACTGGGTGTCCCGGGTTCAGATCTCGTCTCGGGCACACTGTTCTTTCTCTGCATATGGCATTTGTTTACAAGGCTGGCTGCTTTGCGTGATATAACCTTAGTTGTTACCTCAGCACTAGCTCACCCACCCACCCACACCACCACCTCCACTACTTTTGTATTTAACATTGGCGCCAATTTAAGTTCGCGCTTCCTACACCTGATATTAGGATACATTAGTACCTGTCGAGTAGTAATGGCCTCGTGGAGGTACATTATTCTTTGATGTGATGGAGGTACACTATTCTCTGATGTGATGGAGGTACATTAGTCTCTGATGTGATGGAGGTACATTAGTCTCTGATGTGATGGAGGTGCATTAGTCTCTGATGTGATGGAGGTACATTAGTCTCTGAGGTGACAGTATACCACGTCTTCTGTTTGGCCTTCTGCTTTTTTAAGGTCAGCTACAGGGCAATGTTTTAAGTAAATGGGCTGGACCCAGTTCAAGATAATACATTCGCTGATCTGAATAAACATCCCTTATCTTCCTCGAGATGCAAAGGAGGAGGAGAGAGAAAAAGAGATATAGGTATGCCTCAGCTCCCATGAACCTTCGTACACCACCGATAGCAGACTTTTCTTCCTCATTCTGCCGTCGCTGATGAAGTCGACGTTGACCCTCCAACTTATGCGTCGTCTGTCTTTCCCAGGCCTGTCATCTATTAGATGGTTAATCTCTTTCATGATAAGAGTTACATTTTCTTTGCTATGTCTCATGCCGTGTTCGCCCCTCAGTTATGTCACGTGACCATCAGTCGCCAGCCTTTATCGAAAAAAAACAACAACAAAACTCCTCGTGGGAATACTTTTTAAGGGTGACGAAGCTCTGAGACAGGCATAAAAATAAAAATAAAATAAAACAAAAGAAAAACATTATCAAACTGTGCGCCTGTGCGTCATCTTTCATCCACCTGCATATCTGAAAAGTATGCATGTTCCATTCTCACCGTGGGGATCTGTTTGGGATAAAAGTCGTCCTTGTCTCGATCCCAAATTTAATCGAGACCTGTTTATTTTTAAAAAAAATCGACACATGCACATTAATAGTGATCTAATAATAATAATGATTGTTATGTTACCCCAGATTGAAGCTATTATTCATTATGGCTGAAAGAGAGTCCCCCTCCCCCCCACTTGACACCCGACTATGTGTTTACAATGATTTAGTTCATGGTATGTGACCGCATGCCATACATGACTACCTACACAGGACTGCGCACCTGTGTTTATAAACACCCCGGCGTTTATCTTCAGACATAAAACTGAAAGAGAGATGGGCGTGTCTGCTGCATACGAAAGTATGACACCGTAAGCATCTTACAACAACCATCTCGTGGAATGTAAGGAGCTTTCACCAGGCCATCAGCCAGACGACAGTCGCCTTGAGGACCGCACCCCTGAGAGATAACACATATCGCCTGGGGTTATCAGTCCTGGACCATCCGGATGTCGCTGTGGGTAGCAGCTTGCGTGTCCCTGCAGGTGTTGATTCATGGCTTCTGACAAAAAAATATTTTGATGATGACGAACGCTTCGTATCATTGTATTTACTTTGTAGTGCATGTGGGTTTGTGGCACTCAGCCTCGTCACAGGCTACCTGTTAACATCACGAATGAACTTTACTCACAATATATAACTTGTAGAGAGGTAGCGCAGCTGGAGACGATAACTTTTCTTTAGTCTATGGTAGAGATAAGAGAGAAGCTCGGAGGAACTAGTAGTTTAATCAATGCTGCCAGCCTCACAATTAGAGGGCAAAATGGAGCGGTGAGTGGTAATAAAAAGGAATTTGCTTTCAGTACCAGTTACATCAAATTAAACGGTTGATCAATAACCTATACCCCGGAAGATGTGTAAGGCGTTTGCCATGTCTGTGACATGGTTTTGTGGAGAGAAACCGAGCTGACTCGTCTTTCAGCTTCACCAACCCTGACAAATCAGGTTTTTCTGGACAACTGCTGGGCAGGTTGGGCAAAGAGAACTTTTCTGGCTCGAGCGCAAGGTCGAGATCACCACCCACATCCCTTTTTAGAAGGTGGCCAGACAGCATCACTGCTACAGTCCTGTCCAACGGGACAACAGCACAATGAGTCCTCCCTTAATTAACATCCTTTCGTTATCGTTGATGAGATGTTCCCTGTCTGTAAAGTTTTTACGTTTTTCTCGTGTCTGTCTGGACTTTTTTTCCGGGTAGAGGAATATTAGAAGTGTTTTAGGTCCTTTGGTGATGTTTTTCTGAACATAAATCTACCGTAGGAAGTTTTGTTTTTACAAGTTATGGGGAGATTAGTTGTGAGGTGCGTTGGTTCCAGGGAGCCGTTGACTGAGTTTACAGACCCCTAATTAGAGGAGGGGGATGTTTGAAGGGAAGGGGAAAGTTTAGACTCCAGCTAAAACTATTTCACTGACATTTGAGAAAGAGTAATAAACTACCAGTGGTCATGTCTGATTCCTTTACGTGTCGAGACCTGCGAGTGTCTTGACTATTTCAGACGCCCGACACCAAATATTTATGTTTTCAAACCCACTTGGCAAATTTCCCTTTCGGGGTTTAGTTTTATTTGGCGGTGGGAAGCATTGGTTTATGATAAATAAATCTTATCTGTAGAGCTCATTTCACCCGTGACATCTATAGAAACTTTAATGTATGGAAAATATGTGTGAATGCTCGTGTACCTCGGCACTGGATGAGAACAAGAGAAGACCAGGTGGTGGGGAGGAGGAAGGAGGGTTGTACTGGACAGTAGGCATGAAAGGAACTTTGCGAGGTCGGACCAATCCATGCGTTATTACTACCCTTCATGTGCAGGAATCTTACATCTGGGAGAAGTGTGTGTGTGTGTGTGTGTGTGTGTGTGTGTGTGTGTGTGTGTGTGTGTGTGAGAGAGAGAGAGAGGGTGGGGAGAGAGAGAGAGACAAGGGGAGAAAGAGTGACAGAAATGCAAGACACCATTTTCCTGTGACACAGGGCGGGACACAGTTTACCCCTGTCCGCTTTTTCTGAAACTTACAAGAATACACTAAATACTTCGCTCTCTTATCACAGTCAAGAAAATACATTCATGCATTAATGCACGCATTCACATGCACGTAACAATAGACACATAAGCATAATACATACCACATTTCACTTTCCTCACATGAGCACGTGATCGCAGTCTCCTAGTATCACACTACCCACCTCACAACATCCCATCCCCCAAACTTCACTGCTTCTACAACTGCATCCAAACGATGCAGACGCAATGGCAAAGTCAGTATTCAAAACGAGGCTGGCGGTGTTTCGGGAAGTTCTCACCTGGCTCTCTCCGAGGTCGACATGGCGAGGGTCACGCGGTCCCGGCATGCAGCTGACGACAAACACGAGTCACCGACGCCAGTGATCTGCTTTAAGCGCCCTCTGGCTGCCTTCCGCCTTCTGCCAGCTGCTGGGCCTGTCTTGGCCAGGATTATTTTAAGCTCAACTAATACCTGACCACAAGATGTCCACGCCGAGAGTCGCTCATCTTCCTGGGTCCTGTCTCCTTGTACTCTCTCCCCATCCTGTCCTGTCGCAGTCCAGTCTTCTTGTCCTGTCTTCCTGTATCCTGTCTCTGTGTGAAGTTTTTCTATGGTCTGTCTTCCTGCATCCTGTCTCTGTGTCAATCTTTTCTATGGTCTGTCTTACTGTATCCTGTCTTTGTGTCAAGCTTTTCTATGGTCTGTCTTTCTGTATCCTGTCTTTGTGTCAAGCTTTTCTATGGTCTGTCTTTCTGTATCCTGTCTCAGTGTCAAGCTTTTCTATGGTCTGTCTTTCTGTATCCTGTCTCTGTGTCAAGCTTTTCTATGGTCTGTCTTTCTGTATCCTGTCTCTGTGTCAAGCTTTTCTATGTCCTGTCTTTCTGTATCCTGTCTCTGTGTCAAGCTTTTCTATGGTCTGTCTTTCTGTATCCTGTCTCTGTGTCAAGCTTTTCTATGTCCTGTCTTTCTGTATCCTGTCTCTGTGTCAAGCTTTTCTATGGTCTGTCTTTCTGTATCCTGTCTCTGTGTCAAGCTTTTCTATGGTCTGTCTCTGTGTCAAGCTTTTCTATGGTCTGTCTTTCTGTATCCTGTCTCTGTGTCAAGCTTTTCTATGGTCTGTCTTTCTGTATCCTGTCTCAGTGTCAAGCTTTTCTATGGTCTGTCTTTCTGTATCCTGTCTCTGTCTCAAGCTTTTCTATGGTCTGTCTTTGTGTATCCTATCTCTGTGTCCAGCCTATTTCCTATTTTTCGTGTGTTCAGCTAATGTTTCGTGTATCATGTACCATGCCTCTTTGTGATGTCTTCCCCGTCCTCTAGTCTGTCTTTGTGCGCCTTGCTTTGATGTGTCTTGTCTGTTTTGCACATGCCTTGGATTTCTGTGTAATTAGTGTCTCTGGGTCTGTTTCTGTAGCTTTCTTTATTGCCTCTTTGTGAAAAAGACACTTACAGGACGGTCACAACATCGCAAGAAGTAAAGAGGTAGAAAGGAAGCACAGGGGGAGAGATAGAGAAAAGATACGACATACAGAGAAAGAGAGAGAGAGTCAATCACAAAATGACAGCAGGATGTAGAAGATTTTAAAAGAGAAAAACTAACCAGGTTATTTTTTTCGTTTGACGTGCCCCACAAAATTATGGGAAATAAATAAATAAATAAATAAAACTATGGAAAGCGACGCAAAGAGGAACGAGCGCTACAACAAGAAGCTGGAGGACATTTAAAATCCTTTGCTGAAATCGTTTCTATAAGTTACAGTAAATCTTTTAGATCGCATCATAGGATTGCAGAACTCGGAGGCGTCTCAGATCTTCTAAGTGGACAATTTCATGCACCATGAAAGATCGTCCTCGTTTCACATTATCGTAAGACGATTATCAAAAAAAAAAAAAAAAAAAAAAAAGAAAAGACGATGACTGACAGTTGGACGGAGCCTGGCTGTCAATGTCGGCGATTGGTGGATGCGGGGACAGGTCGGGTCACGTGCATACATTAATTCCATCACTTTCTCTTCAACGTGGGGGGGGGGACAGATAGCAATGTTGATGGTTAGCGTACAGACAGACGCACACACACGCGCACACAGACATGGATTGCGGCTGTTTGCTGTAGTTTCCAGACCAGCGAACGCCGCAGCAAACAGCCGACTAAGAGGCTAGAAGAGCCACATGTTTGCCAGGTCCCAGTCCCACATCAGGGGAAGACAGGGGTCGGGTCAGGGAAGGATGCTGTGGGATTCGTTAGTCTTGGCTTTATCTCTGGCAACTGGCAGTAAGTCATGTTATGAGACTTCGAGAAAAATGTCGATCTCAACCCGCCATTGTGAAAAAAAATCCTTTGAAATAATTGAGGTCCTTTATTTGCTGGATTTAAAAGAAAACTTTCGTCTTCCTTTGCCTCACTTAAATAAACTTATAACATGTAATTTTGAAGAGGAAATTTTTTTGTTGTTGCTATGTTCGTGTATGTGATGACTGAAAGAAGAAGAAGATTAATTTGTGAACTTTAAGTATCCTAATGCAGTTAGATTAAACAGTAAATTTAACACCCTTTTCAGCTCCGCTAGACTGAAAAAAAAACATCAAAATAGTTTTTTGGTAAGTGATGTAACTGGTTTCGGTCATGATAATGCTGTACTAATATTATTGTAGTCATTGCCTCGTTATCTTTAGTATCAACATGTTTTCCTGTTGTGTGTCACACTGTCTTATATTTACTTTCTTTTACTTCTGTCGACTTCTGAGAACTCAAGATTGTTTAAATAGACCTTTGAGTATGATTCCATGTTTGTTTTTGTTTGTTTGTTTGTATTTTTCACCACATATTGACATGAGTATTATCCTATGAAATATGTGGCAAGGTTTTGTTTGATTTTGCTTTTAATCTTTGCTGCTTGGAAGGAAAGTTCACATTTGGTTAGTCGGCAGGTAGATGACTTCAAAGAGAAGGGAGAAAAAAAACTTGTGGTCTCGCAACAGTTTTGATCCAACGTCTTAACGACACAAACCATTGAACCCTATAAATTATAAAAGGTCGCGCGGCTCAACTTAATTTTTTTTCCACAAAGGAGCAGCACTCTATGTTAAATAAGAAGCTGTAGGCAATGATATTGTGTGATCAGTCACCTTTCACGAACATGCTTAACGAGGATTAATGTGGTTTTAAATATGCCTAATGCCTCAACTTGAGAACTCGACGCCATTACCTAACTCGGGGGTCGTACGACATGTGGTTTAAAAAAAAAGGAGATTTGTATCTTAAGTGTGCTACTGTAGGTTCACTGTCACCTTTACCTACATTCGTGCGCTGTTAACCTCGCCCTACCCTCCGACAGAAATAAAATCTTGAGAGTTACGGTCCTTCAGATTTATTGTCCGAGCTCTTCTATGACAATCGTGCAACACTCGGGTGTTAATGGTATGCCTACTGCTGGGTGTTGCTCTTCTAGGTGTTTAAGGGAGGAGAGGTCAGTAAAGTGCACGACGAAACTTGCACGTGCACACACAAGTGACTAGAACACGCCGCTGTTAAACTCTGGCACCATAGTGGGCGGGGGAGGGGGGAGGGGGTGGTTTGAGGAAACAGAAATACAGTCAGTGAATCGCAGTCACAGTTTCCAGTTGAGCAAAAAATGTTCAGACCACAGTTCCCCTCACCCCCCCCCCCAAAAAAAAAGCTCCAAACGACACTCATTGTCCTGCAAGTAAGCGCCCGGCATGAACCTTCTGGAAGTCAGAGGTTGCTAGCTACGAGCTCTACATGAATGTGTTTTGCAGATTTGCATTTTGCTGGTTGAAAGGGTAATGCACAGTCAAAGACTAGAAGCTAGAAGTTCCAAGATATATGGCTTGCTAATCGCATACATCCTTTTGGAATGAAAGAGACTGGTCTCGTTACCGTTATAGCATGTTGCACGAGTTGGATGAAACCTTCAGGTGTTGGTCTGCATGGCATTGTCATCGCCTCTCTCTGTCTGGTGACAATGTGTTCATCAGCAATCTGATCCACGGTGTGGATTACACTAAGACATTGAGTAATCTATCCTCACAGAGAAAAGAATGAAGTATACAACTGTAGATGTAAAATGTCGTCCATAAACATCTCGGGGTGTGAAGACGAAAGAGATTTAGTGTTTCTGCTGCGTTGGACACAAGGAGGCCGCAAAATGGCGACTTTTTGTTGAACGACTCTAGTCTTCCGCTAAATTTCTATTCACAGAACGATCCGCAAAATCTGTGTCTGTATGTTGTGATATGTTGCACGCTAATTACTGTTTGGTCTTTGGCTTATGCAAGAAAGAAAAAGAAAGAAGAGAGAGAGAGGGGGGTAGCATTTCTTGTGTAGAGCGCATCGAACTTTGGGGAAGAAACATTATTTTTGATCTTTTAATGGAAGTTTATACGATTTTGGAATAAATTGGTGGAAGCTGGATATACATGACTCGTATTATACAATGACCGATAATTGTAACATGTGTTCTGTCTATACACTTTAAAATTTGTTAATGCAGAGTAGTGTACGATGTGTCAGGTCGATATATTGGTAAACTGTCATGTCAACACTCTTGTAATTGTTTAGTCACAAGTCACGTGTTCCATCCTTCGGAAACGGCGCCACTTTTTCTTACAGAAAGCTGTTTCTTGAACCCAGACCAGGAAGACAGGCACAAGCTGCCATTATTACAGGAACTTGTTCTGCTTACGTGAAGCGAGAAAGGTGGGGGTAGGACTTCCTGAATATTAGCACAAGGAGTAAACGGCATCCGAACTTGAAGGAGCACTCTATCACTGGTTCAATACCCGTGAGACGCAGCTTTTTTTTTCTCTGCAGTAAGTCAACTCTGAAGCGAATATCTGACTCCTTAGAATATTAGGAAGGTAAGGTATTAAAGGAAATCGGTCCCATCTTCAGAAAAATGAATGTATAACAACTTACGACCGTGATTTCAGTTCACGAAGACTGCCTTGAAACTCAACAAGTTTTTTTTTTTGCCCGGCAAACAGCGGCAGCTTATCGAAGTCTCGTGTCTTTTCCCCCCCCCCTCCGTCAGGTGACGCTGGCCGGACGGTCTTATGGCCGGCGTCCCTGGCGCTGTCTTGCGGAGGGCGAGTAGTGACAAGCAGCTGAACGAGTCCCCCCGGCCGGCCGGACTAGTTTCTGTGGTGGCGCCAAGACAACTACAGGACATGACTGGTGGCCCGACCTCGACAGTCGTGCACGGGAAATGATTGATACCTCCGTGAGTCCTTCTTTTCTCGCTTCTTTCGCTTCACAGAATCTCTCATGTAACTGTCGCACTCTGGGGATCTCTGTGTGGAATGACCTGCTATTTGTAATGCAATCTTGCTCCTTAGGGTAGAAGTAGTTTTCCAACTGAACAGCAGCTGTGGGCTTCAAAGACTTTGTTCTCTCTCCACATCGTGGACAATTTTGCTTTGCAAGCGAACAGACACGACATATTCAGTCAGTACACTTGACTCTCATAGCTCCATGTAGTAGGCTAGATTGCTTTAAAGGAGAAGGCGAGTTAAATGACAAGCTGTACTTAAATAATATGTCCTGACGCTTTCAATCGTTTACACTCAAAATTTCGGGTTTTGAACGAACTATTTACTCACAATCGTCTTTAAAAAAGAAATACCGCTGCTGCGCCGGGTTTAAGGGGTCGCTGTGTTTCGCACTCTTTCGCGAAGGAAAACAAACTGACACTGATTTGTGATGTAGAAGAAAGGTTTTTTCTGTAACATCAATTTTTTCCGCTTCACTCGCTTTTTCTCGCCGTACCTGAGTTCAAAATTACGATTCCCAGGTCGATGATGCCAGCGTTTTGACGACCGAACTTAATGTAAGTTATCACCTGCAGCCGATGACATCACAAAACATGATGGTCTCCTTGCACCAGTCTCAAGCTGTGTTTTGGACGCAATTATAAGTAAAAGATTGTTTTCAGGCAAAAAATTTAGAGCGTAAATGATTCAGTAGAATTTCAGACGCAATTTAGCCCAACTTTCCTTTTCACTTGCCTTTTCCTTTAATAATACGATGAGAACCACCGCCGCTTTGTATGAAGGCCAGCGGGTGATTGCCGTTAACTCTAAGCTCAGATGTCTGACTGACATCACTAAGATTAGACTGTAGTCAATGCGAGGCTCAGAAATGTAACTGTCTTTATAGTTAGGGGACATTCTGGCCCCAGGCCGCCTGGCGGTACAGGAACAGTCAGGGAAAATATTTAGCAAACAGGTGTCACTACTACAGCTCAGAGGTTGAAATAGTTTAGCACAATGGCCGCAATGGGAGCAAAGCTTTTAAAATATAGGGACTGTTGTATTTTTCACATATACATCCCTTTTACTGTTATGAGCTGTCACATAATTTTATAGTCCCGGACCACAACACAAATTTTGATGGTCATGGGTTATCATACATAGCTTTCCTCTAATGATTGTGTTGACCCACCTCTGATGATACTTGGTATACACTGTACATTGACAAGATCCTGTACTGCATTCAAGCCCGGTTCTTAGACGGACAGATGTACAAGCTTTTGACCAAGTTTGGCAAAGTGTTTACATGATGGTTATATAAAAACATGATGAAGTGTTAGTCAATATTTGTTTGATTAACAACGGCCTTTAACGTACTATGCACGAGTGTGCGAAGAACATCAAATACGACAACTAATTCTTTGGTCTGAAATATCTAGAAGGAAGTCAGACTTGTGTGACAGATAATTAACATATTTTCCCCAGCTCCTGTTGGTCTTGAAAATGAAAGCCTATTCATTCACAATCTTGTCTGTGTTGTTGGTCTCTCTCTGTGCAAGGGAGTTTGTAGGCGAGTATCTCGAGAACGGAATTGTAGTATTCATCCAGACTTGGAGAAATAGTATCTTGGAGAAATAGTATCTTACACTGAGGTTTTCCAGTCACCAGGGGAAAAAAAACTGCACACGACTAGACCTCCAAGAGTGAATGGCGGCGGTAAAATGCAAGTAGTGTCTCATTCCACATTAGAAAATTTCTATGGAATGTACTTGAGAAGCTAAAGGAGTTCTAGTTTTCCTCCTCGTGGAGGGAGAAAAGAAGAGACGATGTTGTTATGTCTCTTCGACCTACGAGTTATATCCATCCGCCCACCACATGTCTGAACTTTATGTTTGTGTTGACGATCAGTTGAGATTTTCTCTCCCGTGTTAGATCTTTATACTTCCTAAGTATTATACTATGTTCTGGATTATTTTGTAATTCTTCCCCCCTTCTCTATTTTCATTATTTAGACAAATTAGTTTTTGAACCAGCGGTTGCACCTTCTCCGAATCAAGCTTATTATTCAACGATTGCATGCTGGGCTGCAGAAGCCAAGCACTTGCCAAACACACGTGAAAATAATTAATTTAGTTGTTCATCTTCTCTGTGCTTAGGGAGCTTTCAAAACTGAATTATGTTCCTGATGCTTCTAATCACCGCTAGTACCAAGGTTAAGCCCGACGACAAATAAACTGAAGGATGATGAAAATGGCTAAATTTTCTTGTCACACCAACAAACAAGAAGCTAAGAGAAACTTGATCTTTGACCTTTCTTCCTTCTATATTCCCGCGAGAAGTCTCTGCTGCTGAGGCTGGCATGAGACTTTCAGACTTTCCCTTGCCAGACCACGATGTGACTAATATACAGCTCTGACTAATTATCTCGCCAGCATTCGTCCAACACCAGTGTTGGGCGAGAGGCGAGTGTGGGGACATAAAAAGCGAATGTAATGGGAAATGGTGGGGGTACTTTCTCAAGGGTCAAGGGACAATATTTTCTTTTAATTCCGAGAGGGATGTAAACATATTACTGGTTGTTTATTTGTTTGTTTTTGGAAGAGTTTTTTTTTTTTTTTGTCAAAGTCAACTCCCTCATATGACAGTGAATGCTTGGTAAATATCAGATTTTCCTAGGGAAATCTGACAGAGTGGCGTTCCCTGACCGGGGGAGGAAAGAGTGCAGCCCAGTGCAGGGGTCAGTCAGGAGGGGAGCGAGTGACTAGAGCGACGTCTGGACCACAAATCAATTTTGTCAGCACCGTCCTCGTAATTCTCTTCCACGTGTCAGACCGCATCAGGGACAATGGCCGAGAAGGTCAAGGTGACATGATGGGTTTCATTTGTTCACCGTGTTTGTTCTTAAAGCATAGAAAAAAATGTAATCTGCTGCCCGAACTAACTGCAAAAAGGAGGAATTAGTTTATATAGAGCTTCACACTGAGCTAATCATGCACAACACTGCTCACGCCTTCCGTCTTATGACCCCTGAGGTCATGAGGTGATCACGGTGGTGTACCAAAGATTTGGACCAAGACAAGGGTTCTGCATCTCTTTTGCTTGTTGATTTTGTCTCCTTTCTTTGGATAAAAATAATTATATTATTACATTATTAAAATTACTTTATTTTTAAATTTTATGTTTTCACATCACCCCTCTACATTTAGTCTCAGTATATTTTCTGATTAACAGCAAATTAGTTCATCAAAGATCTATCTTCTTTTGTCCTCAACCAAATAAAGAATTTAAAATGATGGCCTCCAATGGCAACCATCTTAATAATCTTCTTTTCTAATTTCGAGAATTCGATAGAAATGAGAAAAAAGTATGACAATGTCAGTTCTTTTACCTAATGAGGAACTAATAGGTATATTTGAAGAACTATAATATTAACACATTACTAAATATATTGTTTTTAGTCGGCACATTCTTCTACGCTTACACACAAGATTAGCACGCACATGAAACCTTTATAAATATATATATATATATATATAGAGAGAGAGGCACATTTGTGCGTTCTACAGGAAGGTTTACGTCCAAGGTTTCCATCTTTAAAATTTGTTAAGAAAGCTTAAAAATACTTCCTTCGCAAGGACAAGCTGACATTTCTCTTTCGTGACTTCTGTGTCCAAATACAACTTGTTGAAAAGGATACAGGCACTTTAAAAAATAAGTCCTACCTCTTCATCGCAAAAATTGGCAGGAAGGCTCGAGTTCTCATTGATTTTATAAAGGCCAACCCGAGTCAAATTAATCTGAAAGTTTTGGCAAGGTAATAAAGAAATTGATTGATTTGTCATAGAATCTCGTTCAAAACTGCATTTTGAGACTCTCAGTTGTTTCTTGGGGAGGAAGTGAGTACATTTTAGTTGTCCTAATATCTAAATGATGACGCCACTGAACCAAGTATACAATATGAGAACCTCGAGTACATGCTAATCATGAAAATGTCTTTTTGGCCTCTTTGTTAAACCCAGACGAGAAAATCCATGTTTATAGGCTTCTGCACATCTAACGAACCGAACAGGAATGTTCGTCAAGACTGGGGGAATGCTCTCTTGTAATAAAGTAACCGCTGACTTATTTAAAAATAAGTTTACTCTTGGGTTAGCCTTTAAGGTTTGAGCAGCGTGAGAAGTGGACTGTTTGAGGAGGCGGCCCTCAGCAGCTGTTGTCTGGTTGTCGTCAGTTTGTGCAAGTCGCACGAGAACTGAACTGAGTGTGCCTCTGGAATATCACCTCCTGTATTTTCGCCTCTATTTATATTTGCGAACTGCATGTCTGCACCCATTTCCAGCTACGAGCTGATACCACCCCCCCCCCTATATACACACACCACAACCAGTCTGTTTCTATTCGTGGACTGTGTTTTTGCAGTGATTGAACTGATTATATTTTTTTTAGCTACGAGCAATATTTTCTCGTCGATTGTGTGGCTAATTCTCAGCATTTTAAAAAAAGAACAGTAGGGAGCAATGAAATATGAATATGAAACAGCAGGCGATAGAACTGAGTGACTTCTAAATTAAGATTAAGGCAAGAAAAGAATCAAGAAAAAAACTTTTTTAGGAGGATGAACGAGCTCACGTAGTAGGTGGTTGGTTGATTGGGTTGGCAGGAAAGTGCTTCCACCTAGAGGTGATTTCGCACTAGAGAGAGAGAGGGAGGAGAAAGGAAACTGGAATATCCGAAAAAAAAAACTAACGGTCAGCCCTGCGAAGAATTGTCACATATATAGAGTGTCCCGAGATGAGCTCTGAACCGTGGGCCTCCCACTTGCACATTGACATTACAACATGAGATCCAAATCCACAACAGATGTTTGCTTACTCAAGAAGACCACTGTAACAATGTCAGAACATGTGAGAGTATACGAGAGATATCGGTTTACTGAAGTGAACCGCGCAAAGAACAGGCCATTTGCCGACAGTCCTACCACGGACGTGTATAGGGTGGATTGCTGTCTGTCTGCCGAGACCAACGCTGAGCCTCTTGCGAAGTTCTCCGCTGTTAGTCTCGGCGAGCCTTAAAATGTGAATAAACCGGAAGCTATATGGTCCAAAGCCTCGTTCTAGTAGTTAAACTCAAACGTGACTAAACCGGAAGCTTTTTCGTAACCAGCCTCGTTCTATGACTTCACTGAAGAAAAAAAATCGTCTGCAAGCAGTCCAGTAATACAAGTCCGTGGTCTTACGCAGCGCCTTGCACTACGAGACAGAGACTCCACCCTGACACGAGTAAAGCCGACAAGTAGCCAACATAATGCCAAGATATATTGCTGGGTTACGGGGAGACAGTCAGGCAAGCAAATCACAGGAAAGTCTGGCAGATGTATTGAGAGGACATCAGCCTGCAGGCCAAGATAATTATGAGAGCATGAACTGAATGCGAGTTTTTATTTTCTGCAAAAAGTCGTTTCAGAAGGAATGAGCTTCAGGCCGGCTTGACTGTCTTCGTCCCAAACGAGCAACTGGCGGGGATTTAAAGGAGGAGACGAGAAGCTGCGGGTTATTTTGAATGATATTTTTGAGTGGATATTTTACTAACATTTTGGTGAATTGAAATCAAACTATTTCCGAATCTAAGGCAGCACCTGAGGTTAGGACACTTTGTCAGTGATGTCTGCGAACATAATGCCGTGCATGATTTTTTTTTCCCGCCGTGAATAATACGAAAGTTTTTTTTCTGGTGGAACTTATACTATTTCTTGATTTTCTTTGTCATGCATTGATTATATATTACCTTTTAATTTGACATTTTCCACGTTGCGTAGACATCAGAATAATCAGAGGTCAAAAGTTAAGGTGCGTCCTTCGTCACAGATAAGAAGACCTTGACCCAAACTGACCCGACAGCCTTTAAGTCATAAAGTCCCATCGCCAGGCCCGTTGACTGGTAGCTTCCGTCTCTCTCGCGGTCCAATTTCCCGTTGTGCAAGCATCACCTCCTCCCCACTGCTCCCCCGCCCCCGCTCCCGCCTCGTGCACTGCACGCTGCAGTCGCTTGCGTTGATTGGCTCATCATGACGTAATTGGGTATTTTTATAACTTTTTTATTGAGCTCATTTAGCAAATGCTGATAGAGCATGAACAGGCTTTTGACACTTTTGTAGCTGCTTTGGTGGAAGAAATCGCTCAGCAAAGTTGCAACCTCTCGGATTCCTTTCTTTTTCAATTATTTTTATTTATTTATCTATATACATTTATTTTTATTTTATTTTTTTGCTTTGGCTGCATCTCAGGAACGTGCAGTAAAGTATGATTTGGTATCAAAGGCCTTGTCGAGGGACTGGGGGGTAGTTGTTAACGTCCTTCACTTGGTGGCAGTTTTGCATGATTACTTCGAACTGTGGCCGGTGGCGGGCCAGTAAAACATGACTTGATTACATGATCCGAAAAGCAATAGCTGTTTTTTTTTTCGACACCAGACTCCCCAACTTTTCTCACCCTTCCCTGCCTCCTACCGAGGCGTCTCGACCCAGGGCGAGTCTGGCCATGTTTAGATGAGTGGTGTTCATGGTGTGCTATGGTGTTTATTTATTATCTTTGACACCAGTTTGACCACCTTGGAGTTTAGAGGGGTTCCCTTGTATATTTTGAAAACTTATTGAGCAAAGCAGAGAAAAAGAAAGCTGAGAACAGAGGGGACAAAGAAAGAGAGAGAGGGAGGTTCTGTCGATTAATTTGCTTTCAAGGGCTGGTAAAAGTTTACGACCGCAGATAATGTTAATCAACTCCTCAGCGCTTTTTGCCATGATGGCCAAACCTCGCTAGCTCTGTTATTAACCTGCCATTTGATATCATAAAGAGTTGATGGTCCTGCTTTCATCACAGATTAACCCATTTATGCCGGAGATTGACATTTTTTGAATTTGTGCATGGGATTCATGTATGTGACCTGCAGATCTTCGAGGAACAAGAATTTGGAGAGAAAAAAAAATTATGTTCATTGTTGAATAACGTGGCGTTCCAAAAATGGAAGAATTTTGAATTTATGTCGAAAATATTCTGTCGGTGGATTTGCGTTACTTTCCTTCCTATGGCTTGTGAACTCATGGATTTTCAAAGACCATTCCGCATGTACTCTATGAGCAGCAAAAATGATTCGCACCTGTATGATCTGTTCTGCGATTGGAACAGGGTGTGGGTAGCAACACTTGCAGTCTTAATTACGGTTTTTTAAAATTATTATTATCATTTGTAAAATGTCATGAGCTTGCCCATAGGGCAGGGATATGGCGCTATGTAAGTGTATAATAATAATAATAATAATAATAATAATAATAATAATAATAAATAATAATAATAATAATAATAGGAAAATTTCCTCTTTCTTAGTCACTTTGAGTTAGCACCGTGCTCGGTTTTATGTTCTGTTCTACTATATAGCTGTTGCTAAACCAGACCTGGCCTATACCATGAAAATCATCTAGAAAATAAAAAGAAATGGTAACTCGGTATAAAATACAGATGATACGGGTGGAGGGAATAGTAATGATGATGATGAGGAGGAGGAGGAGGAGGAGGAGGAGGAGGAAGAGGAGGAGGATGTGTGTGTGTGTGTGTGTGTGTGTGTGTGTGTGTGTGTGTGTGTGTGTTGGTGGAAGGGGGTGTCTGGGTCTGGACAGGAAGTGGTTTGCCTAAGAACTAAAACTAATTTTGGACCTGTATTTATTCAGGTCCGTGGAGATGAGAAAGATGATGACGTTTGATTCCCGCAGGGTGTTTGTTTCACTCCAGTAGGATCGATTGGTGTTTGTGTTGTCTGTGCATGTGTGTAAGTGCATGTCTCGTGTGTGTGTGTGTGTGTGTGTGAGTCTGTGGCTCGAGGAGCTAATAACAGTTTCGTCTGTATTTTTTTTCTAAACGCTTGAGTTGTAAAGATTGTTGCGTTTTACGGTTATTAAAGCAGGTGGTAGACTTGAACCGTTTTGTCCTGCAGGCGGGATAGACGAAGACTTACAGTCCATTGAGTAAACACCTGAAGGTCCTCATCTTCATCTGAGTGCCAGGTATCTCTAGGCTGATCTTCCTTCCTACACGTTTCAGCGTTGGGGGGAAGGGAAGAGGAACTCACCTGCTCCACGCGCGCGAGTCAGTACCTTGCGCGTGCAGGGCGGCGAGGGAAGGGGGGAAGAAGGGCGTGGGATGCACACTGGACGAACCGGTTCCAGATTCCTGCCTCTCGAGCTGAATGCCTTCAATGTCTGCCGCCAGACCGCGCACTGCGTGCATTTGTAGTGCGTGCACTCGCCTCGTAAACGTTTTTCTCCCCTAAAAAAAAAATTAACCACCCTCTTTTCTCCCTTTTAGTCATTCGAGATTTAAATATCATCTGGGAAGTAAGAAATATCCTTTCAACCGTCATCAGTTACTGCTGTCAAGGTAACTACTCCATATTGTATAACATAAACTAGTCCACACTACGACGTGGACAACTTTGCCCTGAAGTCATATGGAGTGGTAGTGATAGTGGGAACATGCCAGCCTGTAATTGTTGGTTCGCGTGTAAACACCAGAGACTGTTAGAGAGGCGGTGTCCAAGTTGAAAGGCGTCTGCCGAGTCACGTGGTATGGATCATTAGAAAGCGCAGCACAATAACGGCATGTGCGCTGTGTTACCTGGCGACAAGAACAGCGCAGGTAGCTGTTACCTGTCCCCATCTCCTCCACCTGCCTTCTCTGGGTAAATAGTGTCTGTACCTTTGGCGGCCCTGGGCGTTTAGTGGCCGACATAGTTTTTTGTACTCTTGTGTGTTCTCTGTGTGTGTGTGTGTGTGTGTGTGAGAGAGAGAGAGAGCTAATAAAATAAACCACATACCTAGTAGACACTGGGCTACGACAGCTGCAACATAATTGCTGCCCCGGTGTTGCAGACCACGACACGAGTACACACTGCACTCCCCCTCCCCCCACCACCCACCATACTCACGTTTCTCTCTCCTTACCTTTATTCTACCTGCGCCGGGTAGCTCCCTACCCGTGAAGGCTCGCGTTCCTTCACCATCGCGCTGCCGAGTGTTTGAACGAAGCGGGTAGCTAGCTAACCTTACTGCGTACTTCTGGGTGCAGATGTGCCGCGTGGAGACGGGGTTGTCGCTCACGCCATTGCAGCCACACCTGGCCCAGGTGTGTACATGCACAGACAGCGGAGACCAAGGTGCTTACACACTTGGCCCCCCGTCAATGCGTCATATGCGCAGTCGCGGTTGAACTGGAGGATCTGGAGTGTTGGTGGTGTCGTGTCCGTCATTTGGAAGCCTTTATTTCTTTTTTTTGAAGGATATACTCCAGTTGCTTCGTCGACGTCAACGCCGTTGATGTTGTAAAGAGACAAGTCGGGGTGTTCAGGCGGATCGACTAGATGACGACTCGCAGGTAAACTGATGTTTTACTCTGAACTTTCTGTTTCTCTCAGGTAAGGAAGTGAGATACTTGGAATTATCACCCTTGATGCTAGGAATGTTGCTGCGGTACTTTTCAAGTGCTGCTGAGAATTTCAGGCCTGCACTTGAAAGTGTGGCAGGTACTTTCGCTCTCTGTTCCTCAGACCACTTCTGCCGACAGACAAGCTGATATGTGGGTTGACTTTTATTGGGGTACGGATCTTTTTTATTTTTCAAAGCATGTAGTGGGTTGAAAATTTTTTAATTAGGCGATCAAAGATTACCATACACGTTCAGGTGTGCAGGTGGTGGCCTTACAGGTAAACCCTGTTCCAATTGCTGCTGCAAAAACCAGATAACAATTATCCTTGACCTGTAACTAAAGTCTTGGCAGTGACACACCGAAACGTGACACTAGTTCCATTCTGTCTCACCCACCCTTCACACCCCGCCCCGCCCCCATTCCCTGCTGTAGTCACGATTTTCCTGTTCAGTTTTCCGTGTTACACGCCAGTCTGTGTACTGAACGTCTTCACCATATTCTGATCGACCAGCAGGAGTGAGAGAGAGAGAGAGATGGGTTTTAGAGAGATCAGTGGATGGTTGGGTGTGTGTGTGTGTGGGGGGGGAGAGAGTGTGTGTGACAATAGGGGGAGGTGAAGATCAATATGTCTTGTGTATTAGGGCACGAGGACTGACGCTCTCTCTCTTGGACACCTGCCAGGTATGTGACTTTAGATACTGCCACTACCTGCTTTAATTTTATTGTCCTGAGAGTCTAGCCTCTCTTATCTGTAACCCAGGTATTTTCTCTGCTCTTTGCGATCCTCCGATCGCAAAGAGCAGAGAAAATACCTGGGTTACAGATAAGAGAGATGGGGCTGGTGGTGGTGGGGTGAGGTGGGGAACACAGTTGATGTTCTGTGTCCCAACAACGGGATCGCGGACACGGGTGGGTGGGCTGGAGCGAGGGGCTATACCCGTTGACCGGTAGGTCGAGAGAAGCCGATATTGCAGCGACTGGCATGTGGCAAGTGGCACTGGGTGGCTTGGCAGGCATGGGTACTGTGGCAGTGAATGACTCGTCCAGTCTACGAGGAGCTCGGCAGTTCGATCTCATAATGAACTGGTTGGGGCTGCGTTCAGCCGAGCGGGTGGCGGGTGGCGCTTATAGCTGAACGATGGCTCCGGGTGTTGTTCACCTGATTTGAATGATCAGCCGTTTGTAGGTAAAAGCTTGGGTGTTATTTGTGTTCTCATATCAATGTGTGGTACATGTTCCACCAGCAAACTTCTTCCTAATAACGGAAATCGAATTGAAATAGTATTAGTGCAAACTGTGGCTTTGTGTGGGTTGTTGTTGTTTATTTAAGTTTTTATTTAACTGAATAGCTATATATAGCACCTGTCCACGGGGCTTGAAGTATCACTGCGGTGGTCATCAGTGACTACTTTAAAGTCCAACCCAAGTACGCAATCATTTTCAGACGACAGGATTATAGTTCATTAAGGTTTATTACAAGACTGATCTTGTTTACAGTTTGCAAAATACAAACATTTGAACATCAGGAATCCTCACCTTTAAAAACCCAGGGCTCAAAGATATAAAAGCCGTTATTAAGAAATATAATAACCACCTACTAAAAAAAGAAGGCGAGGGAGGTAGTGACATGTTTACTCACTGCGCAACTTGGGAAACGATCCGTGCGGTGTAACTTTCAACTCCTCGTTTAATGGAACTCGGATGTCTTGGTATCGCTGGAATTATTTACTGGGAGACTTTCTATAAAAAATTTATAACGCATAATCTTTTCAGGTACGAGTTCTCTGAGTTTCTTGAGTTCTCTCGGTCGTGTGGACATTACCTTGACCACTGACTTTGAGGCTTATCATCATAATCTCGTCTGTCCTCTTCTGAGTTACCCACACACCCGAATCAAGAGCCGCAGTTTGGCTGTCTTATTCTTTTGTAAGCAAAGATGTGGGACTTTTTCTTGGCGCAGTTCTCTGATACGACCTAAGTTGAGGAAACATACCCTGGAAACGCCCCCCTTACCCGGATAAATAAAAGAGCAAAACGGGAGGCAATTACCCGACCAGACTTGCTGGGTACCGCTGTTCGGCCACGTTTCGTGGAGAAGCAAGTTAATCGAGAGGCTTTTAGGAGCAGAAGTGCAAGTAGTGTCCACCCGAGAACTGCTCGGTGTTTTCCTGGGTAGGTTTTTTTGTGATGAAAAATGTTTATTGTGTGCTGCCGAACAAAAGCATATGCAGAACGTGTGTGTTACAGGTGTTTTGTAAGTGCGGGAGAAGTAACCGACTATATTCTTACCTGACACGTAGGTATTGCAAAAGATCTCGGTTACCGATACCATGGAATGTGTCGGTGAGTGAGGCACGAACTACTGAGGTGAGATATAATCGTTAGGCTCTTGACTGTTGACGACTGAATCAGGAGTGTCATCGGTTGGGATCTCCTCACAGGGTGTGGTACCCGTTTACAATGGATGGTTGTTTAGGGCTGAGTCCGGACAAACCTTTGCACCTTTTTGTCTCTACTGTCAGGTGGAAGCACTTTGCCTTTTAAACGAGAACCATTGCTCAGCAGCACAAGGGTGCCGGCTTTTAAATGGATTGCACTGCGTTTTTAATGCTCGATGTTAAGGCCCGGACAAAACTAGACGAACATTTGGCAAAGGTTTGGCAAGGTTTAAAGCTGACGGTTAGTTATAAATATTTTGCCAAGCGTTGTACAACTTTTGCTCCATCTTGGTCCCGTTAAGAACGGCTTAGAGAGAAGGTAGTGTGGCTAGATGGGTACAGGTAGGTAGGTAGGTAGGTAGGTGTGTGTGTGAAGGAGACAAAGCTTAAATTACGGTGTCAGTGAATGAGAGATGGAGGGGGGGGGGAATGCATTATCATTCAGATTTCGTGTCGCATTCCTCCGTCCTGTCGATGGAGCACTACTCCCTAGTCTGTTTTAACACTCCCTTCGTCACTAGTCAGGCAAACTTGTAGAAGCAAGGAATGTCCGCCGTCCCACAGGGTTAGCCTCTCCAGGTGAGCCGCCAAACAAAAAGCTTTTTAATGGGCTTTACCTTTTTTTGTGTCTCGAGACCCTTTCCCCCCCCCTTCCTTCTTCCTCTTTTGTTTTTGTTGATGATGTTTCCCTCATGTGTGGCCCTCAAATCGTCAACGTTGAAGTATTATGGGGTTTTCTCCTACATGGTCCCAGTGAGGAGGGGCTTCGCGGATCTTTTCCGGTCGCTGAGGAGGAGGGGAAGTGTGTGAATGTAGGGAGGGGGATCGTGGCTCTGGCTTGTTTGCCCTGTAAACGCTTTTTGCGAGATTATGTGTCATGTGACACATGTGGGCAAGTCCCCCCCTCCTCCTCTGAGTGTTACTGTACTCGGCTTAGTGGAACTGTTGCCACCCTTGCTAACTTTCACGCCGGGTGTCAGACATGATACTTCGTAAAGAACACGTGACAGATGTAATGTGGGATGCGTGAATTCTCTCTGCTTCTCGTGAAAGCCGAGATTTCCCGAGGGCTGGTGTCCTCACCGACACACACACACACTTCCTAAGTCCTTCGTGTCAAGATGCACCGTTAGCAGCTGTAATTGCAGGCGACTCTCAGGTCTCTTGGACTTAACCGCTTTGTAATGATTTTAGTCGTTGACTCCCTCAAAACAATTAATTCATACTTAATATAAACATAATAAATAAATCAATTATATAATCAATCAGTTAAACATCAGACAATCAAATATTCCACCGATCAAGCAGCCTAAAAAGATATCTATCTATAGCAAAACTTAAAATATGCAATGACTGGAATGTTTAGGGCCATCTTTTGTCATCATAATGCAAATTGTGGACTGGTGAGTAAAAAGTATTCATGTCACAGGCCTGTGTAGAACTCAGCCTGGCAAGGTCGTTTTCGAAAAAAAAAATTAATTGTGCTCTGATTTTTCCCCCCCCTTTTCGTTTGAAGAGTCCGTGTTGAGGCCCAGGCGAGACAAATGTTGTTCATTTAACGCCATGGGTACACTTGGCGATGTCGTGATGTCGAGTTTCCACAGTGTTGACAGTAGGACTCGAGTGTCAGCGTTGGCCTCAAGGATTTGCAGTTTGAGAGGGCGTGAAGAGTGGCTTTATTTGGTCAGTGTCTGAAGTTCTTGATTTCGTTGACCAGCCGGTGGGTTGAGAGGCGGGCAGGCCTTTTGTAACAGGCAAGAATGACGAATCAGAGGGAGGTGAATCCGACTTGATTTGGTTTGTCCAGGTCAGACGTTCCGGACAATACCGTTATTTATCAGCTTTTGCAAACAGCGATGACTCTGACGTCAAGTGCGACAAATCACGAGCGACGATCGGTTGGTGGGAGGGGAAGGAGAGAAGGCGGGAGGTCAAAGCCAGGGTCAGCTGATGGCTGTAGTCAGCAGAAAAGACACAACTGGGCACGAGGTCTGGCCCTTGGTACAAAAAGCTGCTAGTAGTACAATATCGTGCAGGATGACTGAGCTTTAAAGACAGCCACAGACACCGGGTGGGGGGGAGGGTAACATGCTAACATTTCGTTTGTAGAAAAGTTCATTGCCTGCTGTATAATGCAACTTTAGGCAGCATTGCACCCTAGGCCACCCGGATGGCTTTGTGTGGGTGGCAGGTTGTCCCGAACTGTAATTGTCACGTATTTTTTTTTTATTTAGGTGACTTTTCATGAAGCTGACCTGATCTTCTGCTCTCCTACAAATAATCCACGTGCTTGACAAAAAATTCGATATAAAATGATTAAGAATATTTTCATCCAGAACACAACACACTGAACATGTGACATTCGTTCTATTATAATGCATTTATTTATTGAAAACATCAGTCGGCCGATGGTTTAATTCAAATACTTTCAGACCAACTTTCTTACGGTGGCTTTTCTTCCATTTTCTTTCCCGCTTTACTTCTGCTCGTTTACATTTCCCGCTCCAGTCCCGAAGATTCAAAAAGGTCGGCCGTTGCCCATCTCTTCTCCGTGAAATACTCACAGACATGTTTATTTACTCGACGAGGGTTAGGGGTCGTCACAGCATGGGTCACAAGTCGCTGCATTGCCGTTTGTGCTTTTCAGATCAAACCATCACAGACTTCAGGAATGGTGGAGGTTTGGTAGGACGTGTGTTAGACACCAGGCCTGCTCTCTCTCTCTCTCTCTCTCTCTCTCTCACACACACACACACACACACACACACACACACACACACACACACACACACAGAGTAAGAATGTTTTTCTATAGAATGCGTCCACTCTTTTGTTGCCGGTTGACTTGGCTGGCATTTGCCTGCCCTACTCGGAGTGTGCTGTAAATCTGACTCAGCCCAACACCGACCCTACCACACGTTGTATTGTCTTCACGCTGTAGGAAAACCTGGCGCTCAGCTGGCAAAACAATACAGAAACTGCATTCGCAGGTACATGTGTTCTTTCGCTCGCGCTCTTGTGTGCTTTCACTGGCGCCATGGAAGAGGTTG
The DNA here is from genome assembly GCA_004794655.1 of Marisa cornuarietis. Lineage (NCBI taxonomy): Eukaryota > Metazoa > Mollusca > Gastropoda > Architaenioglossa > Ampullariidae > Marisa > Marisa cornuarietis. The sequence continues at coordinate 1,585,351 of SMMW01000565.1, read as the reverse complement.
GCTCGCCTCAGGGATTATAAATACAGTAATGACGTCACGTCGTCCATGCGCGCGATCTCTTATTGGTTACATCGCCGCCGTTTGAAGACACTGACGTCACTATTTCTCCAGACAGGCGTCAGGCGCGTTGAGATTAGCTCCCTTTGTAACCTTCTCTGGTCTACATCGGCTCCAGATGGAGCCAGCAAACAACGAATCGGTGGTGTAGACCTCTTCTAACTTACAAAGGGCTTTCAGGGCTTTGCAAGAAATCAAAACTGCGAGAGACTCCATCTTGACAGTTGATACCAGCTGAAATGTCTCTTCTCTTACCTAATCACTTGACATTCCTTTCCTTTAGTTATAATGAGTTTAGATACTCGAGGCTGGGGATACTTAAAGGAACAACAGAAAACATATCGAATGGCAATGTGACTACGATGATAGAACGTGTTACCTACGGTGTGCTGAAATAGGCATGTTGTATATGAGGCTAGTCTTGCATAGCTTTCTAACCTCGCCCCTCGCTGATGCTCAGGTAGCTGCTGGTGTGTGTGTGTGTGTGTGTGTGTGTGTGTGTGTGTGCGCGCGCGCGCTAGTGGTTGTGTCCATTTACTCGATATGTTTAGTTCTTTTTTTCCACGAGGTTAAATTCTCAGAGCAGGTACGGTGCAGCACACGGTGACTCACTGCGTATAACTGGGACTCGATCTCTCAACAGAACCTCCTCCCTCTGTTCCTGCTTCTCAGACTGTAGACCTCTCTGTAAGCCATACCCAGTCCGACTTTGGTGATATACAACCTACATATGTGCTAAGAGCATGCTCTTTATGAGTGTGAGTATGCGCTATATAAATATTATTTATTATTATTATATGTTGTCTCGATTATGTATATACTGATAGTATGAGCACTAACTGGAATTGCCCCTTGGGGATAAATAAAGTCGTATTGTATTGTCACAGATCTAGGGGAGGTCGAAGGCCTCATCCCACGTGGAAGAATGAAAGAGCGTGAATGACGTCAGTTTGTCTGAATGCGTATGGATGATGTCAAAAGATCTGTGACGTGAGAGAGAGAGAATCTTGGGAAACGGTGGAGAAGAAGGCTGAAGGAGAATCGTTAGAGGAGCAAAAGAAGAGGAGACTAGAGATAGAGAAACGTTTGAGAGAAAGAGCTGTTGAAGAAGAAGAATCGTTTGAGAAGGAGAATCGTCAGAGGAGTAAAATAAGAGTAGACTAGAGATAATCTTGAGAAAATAACGGAGACGGAAGAAGAATGGTTGGAGAGAAAGAATCGTTTGAGGAGAATCGTTGGAGGAACAAGGAATGAGAAAGGAAACAGTGTGAATAGTTGTTAGAAGGAAGTTAGGAATTCTTGTTTTATATCTGTGTTATAATTGTTTTTTTTATTATTGTTTATATTCTTTTTCTAGTAAACGTAGGCAGAACTGCACAGACAAGTCTTTTTATTCTTTTGTGCGTAAGAACACGTGTTTGTCTGACCGTGCGTGTGATTGAAAGAGAGAGTGAGAGAGTCGAACGTCACGTGGTTGTGACGTGTATTGTGTAGGGTGTATCTGTGATACTACTGGCTGTACTGTCCAGAGTCTTTATCATCACAAGTTAGCATAAGTGGGGATGTGGGTGGGGGGGGTAAGAAAGCTGAATGGAGCGAGAACGCAGCAAAACTAACCTGGTCGACTTGGAAGGGCAAACCCACGCGAAATGTCAGAGGGTATCGACACTAGCACGTGCACTAGCTACGCACGAGGTCACCTTCCCATACACTGAGGGTAAATGTCAAAGCGGCTGAAAGCAAGAAAGGCGAAGAATCACATCAGAACATCTCCCAGGTAATAAAACATGAGGCACATGTCGCCTGTAAACATGTCGCCATTAAAGATGATAAAACACGGGGCACAGTGCAGCTTCCTCTGTACGTGACAATACCTTTTGTTTTTTACTTTCCTAGTGTTTTATCTATTTATTTACTTTATTTTTTTCTTATTTTTTTATTTATTTTGTTTTTGCTGCGCAATGAGCATTCTTCTCCTGCGCATTACAAATGGACATCATCATCATCATCATCATCATCATCATCATCATCATCATCATCATCATCATCATCATCACCTGTGGCAAACATAAAGCACAGGTCGGCCTAAATATAACATTATACAGGTCTCCTGTAACAACGACAAAATATTTGGTAGGTGTCGCCAGTAAACATTTAAAAACATATTACCAAGATAATTTCACAACATACTGCGTTAAGCAACAACAAACATCAATGATCGCATGTCAGGCGACTAGATTCATTTCCGGACTGTAATTTGTGGGACACAAAATCGACAAATATATATATATATATATATCAAGAGACAAGTTGCAGCTGCTATGTCAAGCCAGTATCAAATGGCTCGTGAGTAGACGATGCTTGAAGTCCGAATTTTATTAGCTCTTGTTTCACAACCTACAATCGACATGGGAGGTTCGCTCGGTACTCAGGTTGCTGCGCATCACTGGCTCAGCGAAAGTGGCATCCTTCAGGTCTGATACGATAACTGGATAAATCATTGCTGGCCGATGTGTAGCTTCATCAAATGCAGTCTGAACACTAGTCTCTGAGCCTTCGTGCTTTGTGTGTGTGTGTGTGTGTGTGAAACACTTTTTGAAACACCCGGGTGTTCTGATAGAAAGACAGAGAAATAAAAGAGAGAGAGAGAGCCTGGAGGGGGAACGGTTGAATCACCGCAATAACTTGTACCTGTCACCTTACTGAACAGTCAGCGGTGAAGCAGGTGAATTGTTCTTGCACCCCACTTCCTGTTAAGGGACAGAATGTTTTCAATGTATGATCGTAACAATGGCCAATCGCTGCAAGGGGGGTGGGATGACATTTTTACTGGAAAGATAACAGAAGGACAACAAAATTGGTTTACTATGTCTAGACAGAATATTCCCTTCCTGCGAACTGCCTGTTACCTCCCGTGATAAATTAGTTTGTTATCTATTGATAATGGTGGGGTGGGTGGATGGGTGGCGAGAGTTTGTCTAGTCGCTGCTTTGAGAGAATGCTTCGAAGTCCTTCAATCGCTCGAACCATCGGACTGTGGAGTGAGTTCAATGCTCTTGTTGACTGGACCAACATGGAGCGAACATTTGTCTAAGTTGGAAACAGTTGTTAAATGATGCTCACGTAAAAAAAAAAAACTTTGCCAAACTGGGTCCAATATTCCTCCATGTTGGTCTATTAAAAGGAGGGCCTTTAGGAGGTTTGAGAAGCCAGTGAGATGAGTGTAGTGAAAACGCTCCCAGTCGTGCCGTCTCGAGGTATGCATGTGCATGAAACACCCACCCCAGCAGCACACAGTATTAATTATACATGCAGATTCATTTAAAGATGTGGGCGGACTTTTGACATTTGTGTTTTGCGCACATAAAAAATATCATATCATTCCTGTGACATTTTTTTGTTGTTGAGTAGGATAAGGGAGGTCAGAGTGTTTTTTTTTTTTTTAAAAACAGAGTCGGGTGCCTATGTCTTCTCCCTCACTGGCTTCTTCCCTTCTAAGCCTCAGCTTAGTTTATAGGCGGGCGTGAGCTGAGCCACACGGGTTTCGAAACGGTTGATGTGCTTGCCTTCAGCTTTGAACGTCGATCGGTGCTTTAACCACTTGCCTTCCATTCCCACCCTTTCCTTGTTGTTGATATAATAATTATGTTTAATATTTTAAATACACTGCAGTTGTTCATACACATCTGAACGTTTTAATATGTAGGTACGTATTAACACTTTAAAATGTTAATCTACGAGTCTGCAGAGGTATTTAATGTGCAGATACAAATTAGGCTACGAGTTAAAGTTTGAGATGTTTCCAAGAGTGCTTAGATTTTTTTAAATTTGTGTGTCTTTTTGTTTGAAGCATTTTAACATGATGTGTGACTTTCAACGATTGTTTTATCACGTTGAAGTTGGACAGCAGTCATAGCTTAAGGCCCTAAGCCAATGTGGTGGTCGTGGGTTATGTGATTATTATTGTTCCGCTTGATCCTAGTGTTACTGAGTAAGACGGGCGACCTTGCGCCAGGTCCACTCAAGGTGTCGCTGGCAGCCACAGGCCAGTGCTAATATACAAGAGTCGACACACACACGTGCAGACTGTCACGCCCTTGTCGAGGAGGAAGCCGGCTGCCGCGCACCAGCTGAGCCATCGCGAGTCTCCTGTGACGCACCTTGTGTTACCTCCGCCCTCTCGTCGGGCACGAAGGAGGGGCAGCCTTCTGTCGCAGCGGGCAGCCTCTTTGCAAGTCGGTGACCCGGTTGTCGTAAATAAGACAATTCATATTGCCCTGCCGTTCTTCTGTCGGGTGGGGGGGGGAGGTTACTTATAAAGCTTATAAAGCTGTCCTTCAGCCTCCACTGATGCAGCTTGGCAAGGAACTCTTCCGAGTTGAGATTAAAGGGCCGTTTGAAAATAAAATTTAAAAAAAAGGCTGAGGGCCATGTTTATAGACAGACGACGGACTTGGTATTATGACCATGTTGTAAAGTAGAATCTGTCGCAAAAGAAAATTATGTTTGTGGTTCGATGCCGTAGCTACTCACATACAAAAGATTGAGGGGAGTGTTGGCGGAGGAGACTTATGTCCGATTATTTCAAGAGAGCGATACCAGAAACAGTACCAGTTCTCTGCACGATAACCACCATGTATTCAGATCTTTGTGATTTTTTTTAATTACTTTTATTTGTTTGCTCGTACGCATTTTCCCTCAGCTTACCAGCTAAGGTGTGGAGCTGGGCGTGTACAAAGGTAAGGACAACATTTTCGCACCGTGTCAAATAGAGGGGCCAGGATTATTATTATTGTTTGCACCCTAAGGGCAGAGTGTGGTGTATGCATATTTATTTGTGCTAATAATATCATGCTGGCTGTTTCGTACTCGTGAATCGGTATTTATCTGTCTCTCCGTCTCTGTCATAACTCCCACTCCCCGTCACACACACACTTTTTGTTTCTCTCTCTCTCACACAGGGAACACAGACTTCAAGCCCATGAAAGATGTGAAGCCTTAGTTTTTCTACCCTTGCAACTAATATTTTCAGCTTTGTCATAAGAGGTAAAAGTAAACAAAGTTGTAACAATATTAAAACAAAACCCTCCGAAAACTTTTCTTCCCCCGTCTAGTGTCGTCTGTTGATTCTCTTCATGCAAAGAAGCCTCTGCTGTGAGATCTTTCTTTCCGCTGGGACTTCAATGCTGTCATAGGAGAAGACAAGTAAATTGAAACATTTTCTTCACTTTTGTTTCCTCTCCTCCTCCCCTGTGGTGGGGTCGCCCACACACTCCGACAAAATTCTGACAGCAACGTGAGCTGCCCAGTTGTCGGCCCTGACAACACGACCCACACGAGAGATGAACCGGAGATTGTACAAGTGAAATATTAGAAGGGGTTCTAACGAGACTCAGTCTTGCCATGAATCGATGAATGTCCTGTGAATTTATCTTATCTGCCGGGAAAAGTAATGCTTTCTTATTGGGCTGCACAGCTCTGTAGGGATTTCCTCTGCTGCGGTTCCTGTCACGTGACGGTAATAAAACATAGAGACTGATATCTTCAAATGCTGTTGGTTTATGTTTTAAAAAGTTGATTAAAAAGGTCCTAACTGTCGTTTTCAAGTCACGAAGGGGTTGTTTTGAAGTCACAAAGTCCGGTTTCACCGTATCAACCACAGGCCTTGAGGGAATGTGAAGCCCGCTTGTAGAGAAAGCTACAGGTGTGACAGACTGTTACCTGTGTTACCTGTACCGAACCCTTGAGCTGTACACAGTGCTTGCTCCATCACAGTTTTACACAAGGATCCACAAACGGACTTACACAGACTGCCACCTTCACAGGGGGGGGGGGAGAGGTGACGAAGATTTGAGTGGTTGCCAGCGTCAGGACAGTGGGAGGAGGTGGAGTAGGGCCGGTCCCTCCGAGCGTGTTTGTGATGAAGTTACAGGCAGGTGGGCGTGTGGGCAGGTGCAGCTGTACAGTTTAGGGGTTCAAGCCCATTTTCTCGCATTGCTATTCGGAGCAAGTGCATCATTGTATATAATATGGTGCAAATGCGCTCTTTGGTGTATGAGCAAGGTATCGTCGTACATCATGCACGTGCACTGCGGCGTTGTGGCTGGTGTCAGCGGACTTAGGCTATTTAATTAGGATGATGCTGTTTGTACCCAGTCCCTTGCTGTTTACAGCTTGATGGTGCTGGTTGTTGATGGACAGGATTTTCTTCACTCAGATTCCACGTGGTTTAAACCTGTTTGTCTTACCATATGCAAAAGAACACACAACCCACACACATGGCATGTAACATAAACACGGAGGCACGAGTAGCTTGACAGACGCTGGACATTACACTTCATCGACTCTCTACATGATTGTTGTTTCTCACTTGTCTGCTTTAACAGACTTTGCAGTGTATTAATGTCGTGTAGCACACTTGCTTGCCGCCATATACTCGCTACAAGTTACATCCGGGATCTCTGCGTCTACTGCACGCCTGAGGATTGTTGAGCAGCTTTGTTCGATGCATTTTCCTTCGTCAACTCATGTCTCCTGACAATGCGCTTACTTTCGATACATCTTTTTGCATTTATCCCAATCCCAGTCCACTCCGGTGGTACAGAGGTTGAGATCTTGTGACCATTACAGTGAGGGTTGTGTGTCCTGTGTTCAGATCTCGTCTTGGGCACGTTGTTATTTGTTGTAGCATCTGTTGCTGAACTCCTCGTATGATGTGTTGCCAAAAGAACTCAAAAGGAAATCGTCTATTCACAGTTATCTGACTCTGCAAACAGTATGAAAGCAAGAACAGTTCAAGGCGTGTACCAAAGCAGGATCTGAACCCGTAACCTATAATTCTTGCATGGTAACAAGCACTTTATTGTTGAGACACCGACCCACCTACCTTAAAGGGTCTTCTGGACAAATTTGGACAAAGGTTTGGCCAAGTCTGGGGAAGTTTTTAAATAAATGTCGTGTAAACACTTCGCCAAACTCCATCAAACGTTTGTCTATCAGCTTAGAATGGCCTTTAGGTCAAGCGAAGTGATCACAGGGAGCAGTGGTTCTTGCGGCCTTCTATAATTTCCTGATGGAGGATTCCGCTTTCTCTTCCTTCCGCGTCTGGACTGACAGGAGTCTTTCCGTCGGCATCCAAGGTGAATGAAAAATAAGAAGAAGGTCTGCTGGTAATTTGTAATGGCAGAGTCGCTTTAATTTCCTTCAGTTACCGGCTCATTCATGCTGTTGATCGATCTAGACAAGTGTCTGAAAAGGGGGAGACAAACATGTAGGATGGAGAATGTTATAGAGTGAAACTGGTAAAGTGACACAACACTTCCTTCAGATGTGTTGTTAGTCTTCACTTGTTTACTCATTATTCTCTTTCACTATCTCTTGTCTCATGCTTGGCCAAGTGCCGTCGATTGTAACCTTCCGCACGGTGACTCTTTGTAGGAAAATGGTAAATATTCTAAATGAAGCGGAGTGTGAGGATGTTTGTGTTCTGTGCCAGTCCCGCATGTCTCCATTCCTGCCGACCCTAACCAAAGTTTTGCTTGAGTAATCTAGAGGAAGGAATAGACTATGTTTGATCACTCACTCAGTCATTCTGTCAGTCACTCCTTGACTGGTACCTGTCGTCGAGAGCAGCACATGGACAGACATGGCAGTGACAAGGCCCACCATTCTCGTCTTTTCTGGACGATGGTGAGCAGGTCCTGTACAGGACTTTCGTAAGCCAGTTCTTCCTCTGACCACCGAGGTTCGACCCCCCCCCCACCTTTGGTCATGGATGAACATGTTTGTCGTGGAACTGCCGTGTCTCTTATCTCCCCCTTTGAGAAGCACTCCGCTCTTGCTGGTTCAGTGGCAGTTACACGAAAACAAAATTCGTGATGAAAAGTAACTCTGTCGGCAGCATAACAAACAATTTACGGTGTGACCTCCCTTGAAAGATCCTGTAAAGACCCAGTGGGACAAATAGGTGTGAGTAAGTATGGCAAAGATTTTTACAGGACTGTTGTAGAAAGCGTGCAAACGCTCCACCATTTCGTTTCGCTGTGGCCCTGCATGTCAGCCACTGATTATGTCTGGCTAATACCACGAGGCAGATGACTGACAATAAAATCACAGCTGGAAGAATTTTCTGCAGGCATGACAGGAGTGACATTGGATATGGTCGGCACTAACATAGAGCATCATTGACTAGTGCCTCCTGCCACGTGCTGCGGTTATAACCAGCCTGGACATCTACTTGTCATGAAAGAAGAAGGAACTGAGTTGTGAAGGAGCTTCTGGTTTTTTTTTTTTTAATATCTCATTATGTAGGATTGAGGTCAACAACCATTGCATCATCACCCAACATGCTGTTTATACATTGCTGAATATTTAGTTCATCTGTCGTCCACACGAGGAAATCATTTTCCTCTCACGCAAAGGGACAACTGACCCCATCAGTTTCATTTGACCCTTAGCCCACCCCCACCCCTAGCCCCCACCGCGCACCAGACTTGTTTTGTAGAACTGCTGGCGTGTGCCCAACATCTACACCTCACGTGCTGGTTAGCCTTATAGGCAGTGTTCACCGACAAGTCTCGGAAGGCGGCGTATTACTCTGTTGATGCGGTGCTGTGGGACTTGTCGGGTGGATGATGGAGCAGCGACTGTCATTGGGTGCCACAGACATCGCCATTAGTAGTTGTCTCGGCGGCACGAGAAGCTGAGAAGGGTGAAGGTGTGTTGGGTAGTTGGGGGTAGGGGTTCTAGCAAGTCCCTTGTTGTCTCCAATTATGCCGATAGGGCTTAGGGTGCATGTGTGTGTGTGTGTGTGTGTGTGTGTGTGTGTGTGAGAGAGAGAGTTTTTATATTTATGTGTGTGCGTGTGTGTATGTATGTGAGTGTGAGACTGTGCGTGTGTTTGTGTGTAGGTGTGTGTGTGTGTGTGTGTTTGTGAGAGAGAGAGAGAGAGAAAGAGTTTGCATATCTATGTCTATGCGTGTGCGTGTGTAGGTATGTGAGTGTGTGTTTGCATGAGACTGTGAGTGTGTTTGTGTGTAGGTGTGTGTGTGTGTATGTGTGTGAGAGAGAGAGTTTGCATATCTATGTCTATGCGTGTGCGTGTGTAGGTATGTGAGTGTGTGTTTGCATGAGACTGTGAGTGTGTTTGTGTGTAGGTGTGTGTGTGTGTATGTGTGTGAGAGAGAGAGTTTGCATATCTATGTCTATGCGTGTGCGTGTGTAGGTATGTGAGTGTGTGTTTGCATGAGACTGTGAGTGTGTTTGTGTGTAGGTGTGTGTGTGTATGTGTGTGAGAGAGAGAGTTTGCATATCTATGTCTATGCGTGTGTAGGTATGTGAGGGAGTGAAGGTTTGCATTAGTGTATGATTTTTTTTGTTTAAATAAGAGTTTGCACGTACATGTGTCTGCGTGTGTGTATGTGTATGAATGCTGTGAGTTTCATATGAGTGTGTGTGTGTGTGTTTTGATTTATGAGGTTGTGTGTGAGAGAGAGAAAGAGAGAGAGAAGATTTTGCACATGTTTCTGTGTGTGTGTGTGTGTGTGTGTGTGTGTGTATATATGTGTATAAGTGAGTGAGGATCTGTGTGTGTGTGTGTGTGTGTGTGTGTGTGTGTGTGTGTGTGTGTGTGTGTGTGTGTGTGTGTGGAGAGAGTAAAAGTACGTAATACAATTAGCTACGAATCTCTGTCTCCCTTAAACACAGCAGATAACAAATGCATGTATGCGCGCATATCTCTATGCATATCTGCATGCATACAGGTGTAGGGGGCGCATACAGGGGGCGCATACAGGTGTAGGGGGCGCATACAGGGGGCGCATACAGGTGTAGGGGGCGCATACAGGGGGCGCATACAGGTGTAGGGGGCGCATACACACAAACAGACGGCGAAGTGCAGGGTCACAGAGAAACCAATGTAGCAGCTTCTTCACAATCTACTGAAACCTCCCAACCCCACTAACGCTCATTAACATATTTTCACCCGTCAACCCATGCACACACACAAACACACAAACATTCATACAAACTTCCATCCATTCATACAAACACACAAACATTTGAAATACTCCAGTGTAGCTCGGAAATTTCGAGGTGGATGACAACACTGTCCCTGAAATAAGACTGGAAGCTGCAGCTCTCCCTGTTATATAACATATTGAGAGGGGGGGATAATTTCTCTCTCGCTCTCTCGTTCCTTGGCCTGGATTGCGACATTCATGATTTTCAGTGTTGTTTTCTCTTGAAATTATTTCCCATTTCTTCGGTAATCAAGAATTTGCGGACGTGGTGGGTTTGTAATCAGAATTTCTGCATAAATAAATATAAAACGGGAATCTGCATAATTACATCTGAAATCACATCGTCAAGAAGAGCTCGTGATATTCTCTTCCTCGTGGTTTTAAAATATGGGGGGGGGGTGCATAATTGAAGTTGTAACAGTTGCTGACATCTGTGTAAGTACGAATTATTTATGTAACAGGTTTATGTAAGTGAAGGTAACAGGTGTGAGACTTCTCTGTGAAAGTTGGACACTTGTCACTGTGAAAATTGGAAAGTGGGAAAATTCTACAAGTCTGCAGTAAGAACGCATCACAAGTAATATATTCACAGACCTCTAAAGAAGATTGAAATTCCCGTTAGTTGTAAACAGGTGGCTCCAAAATCTGCCTCAAGTCCAAGGCACAAAGTTTCTTTTATCTTCAAACTTTTATATTTTTTGTTTTGCCTGCAGAGGTTTGTGGACATTGTACATTACTTTGAACAGTCGTATTTCTACATTTTTACTCATTTTCTCTAGAAAAGAAGACTTTAAAAAATCTTAATGATGTTTATGTAAGAAGGAAACTTCTCCACCAAAACAGCTGTTTCAGTTTTTATCTTGTCGGTGGGTTGTACCGCAACTTTCATTTATTATCTAACCATCGTTGCTGTTGCTGTTGATGATGTGTAACAACCCCCGACATACACTAAGGAAGAAAAAACCTTAGCGATGTGGCTGATCAGTAACCGGGTGGATTATAAAGAAAAATAGTATCCTTAGTCCTTCATTCACGAGTGTATTTCGAAAGATGCTGATAAATACAAGTCAATAACATTGCAGACATGTGATAAAGTAGGAAAGTTGTAATGTGTTGGTGATGTAGGTGATGCAGGTTGTGACGAGGAGGAACAGTGTTACATGAAGATGATGAGGTGGAACCTACGCTGATGATAGTGGGTCAGGGTTGTACACAACTGCTGACGATGTGGAAGAGTACGCAGTGTGTTGTTTACAGGACAAGATGTCAGACGACCGCGCAACAGCTTGCCATTTAAGTCTTCGGTATTGATTTATCGCCCTTGATATACTAACGCGAGGGCGCTGTGCGTTTGAAGTCGCTTGAGGTCGTTGGGGTCGTTGTGTCTTACGATGGGAGCCCCCAGCCCCCCCCCAGCCCCCAGCCCCGCGCCCTAAATAAAAGTTGCTGACGTCGCAGGCTTGCAAGACGCTGAGTGAGAAGGACACGTGTGACAGTTGTGCTGCCTCCACCAGCGCACAGACTGAGCCTCACAGTCAAAAGGATTTCTAGTCGATGTAGTTTGCGAACAGTTTTCATGGGCAGGAAAACATCTCACGCAGCATGACAACCAACATATTGAGAACTGTTGGCCTCTCCCTTCCCACTTCTCTTTGTAATGGTTGGGGAGGGGCTCACGGAGACGCCATTTGCTTCGCGCTAGCTCGAAGATGTGTCACGTGACAAGCGATGAGGAGGCGTGAGGGACATGGCGTTTTTATACATGTTGGTCTCAGCTGTGTAGGACATCGCTTATACATGTTGGTCTCAGCTGTGTAGGACACAGCAGTTGTAAGTGTTAGACACCCAGTTATGAGGGTTGGACTCCAAGACTATAAGTACTGGACGTAGCTGTATTAAGTGTTTGTCGAAGCACCATAAGCAATAGACGCAGCAGCAGAAGTGTTGGCGCGTGTGTGTGTGCGCGTGCGCTGATGATAGCTATGGTCACACAAAGAGCTTGGTCAGCCAAATATATTTGAATGGAGGTCGCTAGAGATGTAGATACACCCAGAAAGTGCATTCCCTCAGCATGGCAAGCAGACAAGCGGAAGTGAGATGACTACGTGGTTGTGTCGTTAACGTGGTTTCACGCCGTTGAAATACACCCTTTCATCTCTGACCTACCTGCAGCAGGTAACTTAGACAACCTGCTTGACAGGCGCGAGGATTATGTCCCCCATGCCCTGTCGGGAGGAAGTCGTGTTCTGTGAGAGACTCGCTGGTTTTCGGGAAAGTGGGGTTTGGTGACAAGAGCAGCAGCTGTCTGTGTGACGAGGGTTTGTCAGGTGATCTGGCGCCTTCCGCGTTCCGCACCATGGGCGGGCTGCCAAAGAGGCTTGAAACTGACAGTTAATATGACGCGAGCGTGAACCACTGTCACGTGACACACTTGCAACTGACATTTGAACGTGACACATAAGAAACCGATCCTTGAGCGTGACACGCTTGAAACACATTCACGTGACAGACTTGAGGCAGAAATTAACGTGACGAGCGTCAAACTGTCATCTTCACGTGACGCACTTTAAACTGACATGTAATGGTAACATGTATCAAACAGTGTTGTTAGCGTGACGAGGTTGTAGCAGACAATACGGTAACCAACTTTAAACTGACATTTGAAGACGACAGACATGAAACACGCGCTCACTCGTTCTCGCTAGAAATTGTCAGTTAATTAAAGGTAACTAGAGTATTAAAGCAGACATGGTAGAGTAACTAGTGTAAATCAGATATGGTTAAGGTAAGTAGCTTTAAACAGACATGGTAGCGATGTCGTTGTGTAACAAATTGTCAAACATAGTCACATATTCTACAATGTAGGCGCCATTTTACATATAAGTTCCTGATTATGGTCACAGCTTTGAAATGTTTCTCGTGCTGATGATTATAGGTGTGTATCTCGAGATATGAAAGGGTGGTATTCAACAAGATTGAGGGAATCGGTCTTATGCGCTGAAATTTATTCAACCATTGGTAAAACATTTTGCACCCTACTAGTCCTTTAAGAAGGCGGAAACGATGACGAGATCACAACAAAAATAGCAGGTGCGGCTCTCCTCGCACATTAGCCACACACACACACATCCAATGCACGTATCTACACTCATTTATTTGTATACAAATAGATAAACACACACACACACATACACACACACAATGCTCTACTCTTCGAACGCACAGACACACGATTGCACATAAACAAGTGTTCGCTACCTTTAAAAAATATATCAAGATAATAATGCAGGATAAAGATATACAGCCCCTTCTTTTCTTGTCTCATTTTCGCCTTTCGCCCCCCCTTCGTGTCCTGACTCTGTTCCCAAGCACCCTCCCCCCGTCCTTTAGTCCCCAGTTGTCTTCTCTCTCCTCCTCGACACCCCATCTCGATGCCTGAAGCTGCTTGTGCAGTGTGCATACCTTATCTCCTCACCTACCGCACTTTAGTCCAGAGTACAGTCAATGAAAAAAATGGGCTGTGGAGGCTGTTTATAACTCAGAAGGGCGGGGGTTAATTTACGGGCACGAACTCCCTGGTACCACGTGATTCACTAGCGTGAGCCGCGAGTTTCACGTCGCCGCCGACTTTGTTGTCGTCCGTGTTGCTCGCTGACTTTTCTTGCCTCCGCCTCGCCCTCATAAAGATTAATTAAAAGACAAGCGACATGCAAGTGATTCATTCCGCTAGTGGGAGGGGTCCTCAGTCCAGAGGTGGAGGTGTGGGCTGTTTGTTCGGTTGCCGGAGCCTCGTTCTGTTACGTTTTGAGTCACGTCATCCACCCCAACACGTCACGTCACTGTAGGCGCGTGCATTCTCACACACACACGCGTGTGTTTTTAGAGGCGGGTGGGATTAATTAATCCAGGGCCTGTTGATTTAATTGTTTCACTAGCTGTCGGAATGACGTTTCACTGGATGTTGTGCACATACCTTCACTGGGGCCCCCCGCCTTTTCCGGTCAGACGAAATTCCACTGGGGGTGTCCCCCTCCGACATACAAGCGGACGCGAGACTCAGAGAACACTCATCTCTGTTCTCCTTCGCTCTGTCATCTAGAGAAACGTTCTCGTCTACCTGCTCGTCTTCATTAAGACTCGCGCTGGCCAGGGACTAACTGCGCGCCATGCACCTGTGCGAACTTCCGGCGTCTTACTCTTTCTGGACCTCGGCTAACTTCTTCGATGGAGAGTACTATGTCTGTGAGTTGTCCTTTTCGTGCACCATCGGCTTTTCTGGGGGTGGCTGCTGTCGTGGGTATATTTTAAGGCTGGTAACCGACATCAGTGAGCGAATTTTGATGAGCTACTTCGTTGGTGTGTCCAAAGTTGCACTTCTGCGTACAGCTAAGAAAACTGTCTCATTCCTTGTGTAAATAAGACTCTTATAATGGCGATAAAATAAAATATATACTCTAGTTTATTCGTTGCTGCAGTTATAAAAATACAAGAATATTTTAATTTAAAGCTAACTCTCTTATTGTTTTCTTTATGTAGGTCATGAACTTATTTTTTATCTCACCTGACTCTCACCGTACCTGAAACTGTGAAAGTCGCTGCTAATGACACCTGGCGAGATTTTTTTTTTAATTTTTACTTTGAAGTTAATTCGTCACCGCACACAGCACTACACTTACAAACATTGCCGTATTCTGTGGCTAGTGTCAACGTGTATAGTAATTACATGTTGATTCACCTGTCTAACAACTACATCCTCGATACAACAATCAAGTAGTTCGCAGGTTCGCGCTGTTTGTTGTCTTAGTGTTTGGCTTCTCGTTCGTTTTGTTTTGTTGGCCCTAAAGTAAATTTTTGAATGTAGTCGGATGTGTGTGCGTGCATGAGAGAGGGAGAATGTGGGAGACAGTGTGTCAGAGAGCGTAGGAGAGAATGTGTGTGTGAGAGAGAGACAAAGGATGTTTCTTGAGCATGTATGCCCCTTTTTCTTTGTCCCACGTGACCCTGCGCGCCGTGTAGCGGCCTTCTGTCAGATTTTGAAGACAGGGACCATCTGTCAGAAAGCTCCTCGCTTGTCCTCCTGGCGGCAAGAAGGGTAACCCCAACATACATCACAACGGTCTGAATAACGAGATCTTAAATGGAAAACTACTGTGTCTTTTTACCAACTAACCCGAGGTTTAATGAGGGATATCAAGGTTGATAAGTCACCGAACATTTCTGACATACTTGGCACCGATGGCAGACATACTTACACATGAAACATGTGCAATGCAGTGAAATGGGCCTCTGGGGGAGATGGGGTAGGAACCACGGGGGGTGAGCGAGTTAAACGAGCATAATAATTTCTTGTGGAGAGGTACAATCTGTCTTGTCTAACTGCACTTATTTATTTATTTATTTTTTGTTAAGAATTGCTATCAGTGTTTCTGATGCCTTCTACACAGCAATGATAATTTTTAAATATTTTCCATTGTAACCTGTTGACAAAAGACAGAATATTATCTATCTAATTCAAAATTTGAAGATTTTAATAATACTTTAGTGCGTTTGCAGGATTTTTAGAGTTTAAAGATATAAAATGAACCTAAACGGAGGAGATGGGTCATCGTGTGTTTTTAATACTAGGTCCCGACAGACCCGCAATCCCTAAGTAATCGGAGCTTTTAGTTTATTAACCTTCAAGTCAGGTAGAGTGCTTAGTGCTGAACTGAATATGAAGCCATTGTGTTATAGAGTACACACAGAGATGGTCATGAAGGATGTTAACACAGATAATTCTGATCGTTTTCATCTATCACCGTTGTTTCAGATCGCGGTGGTAACGCCAAAGGGCCAGAACAAGGTGCGGGAGGTAGTCCGCAGGAGCAGCCACCTGACAACGACAGCAGCAACTGCGTGTTATCTCCACCCTCACATCCACAGCAGCCGTCGTGGGCCACCATGGACGGGCCTACATATGCGTGTGACTACCTCGGGTACAACACCCTGTCCAAGCCGGCCACGGGGATCCAAATGCTGCAGCAGCCCATCAAGGAGCTGTATCTCAAGTTCCGCAAACACCTGTCCACTGGCGGGGGCCCCCGTCGCGCCTCCTTCAAAGTGACCCCTTCCGGCCTGCTGGTGGCCGTAGCGGATGGCAAGGAGCGAAGCGAGATGTTCTTTGACCTCAGCTCCATCAACTTTCTGGAAGCCGTACGGTTTTCCGTGCTGGGAAGCGAGAAAAAACCTAAAGCCATTTTTGTGCCCATCGATGAGAGCCGCGGCCCCGTCAGCGACAAGACGGCCTTTAGCCTGGACAAGAATTTCCACTTCCTGATCAAGGCAGGCCACCATCCTCTCTTGGTCTGCGTCCTTCGCAGACCCAAAGGGGTTAAGATGCTGGACTGTCACGTGTTTGCGCTGGACACACCCGAGAACGCTGTGTACATCGCCTCCCTCGTGCAGCGCCTGCAGCAGTCCGGGGGGAGCGGCAAGGACTTTCCGGTAGGCGCAGAACCCCGCCAAGATGGCGGCTTCAACCGAGGCGTCCGAGGCGACGTCATCAGAACAGAGTTTGGGGACTACTCGGTGTACAGGGGAGGTTCAGGCGGTCCTCAACCTTTCGAGTTAAGAGACGAGCACTTCAGAGGAGCAGCAGGAGATGGAAGTGGAGGAGGAGGAGGTGGAGGCGGAATTCCTCAACAAATGGATTACCCGGGTAGAGGAGGAGGGCACCCAAACCCTAGGGAGACGTACCCGGCAGAGAATGCAGACAGACCGAGGTACGGGTGGTCTTATGACAAGCCGCAGAGTGGCGAGGACTACAAACGCGTGTCGGGACAATACATGGGTGACGGTCGCCCGATGAGCGGCGGCCAGATTCCCGATTCCTCGATACCTCCACTCGGAGGAGACAGTCGCCAGTTCCCACGCGGAGACGTTCGACCCGGCGGCCAGTTCCCAGTTGATGCACGCTCGGCGGTAGACTACCCTGGAGGTGCTGAACGGCAGCCTTCTCGTGGTGGTTCCCTGTACGACCATCTCGGAGGTGCCTACAGACGACAGGAGCCTGATAGACCAGAGATCTCCCACATGCGCGAGCGGTCAGGGGACAGCACAGACAGCAGGCCCAGCTTCGACCGAAGCTCTGTGTCCGGGTCCGAGAGGATGGGAGGTGTTCGCCCTTACGACGATTTCGGCCCCAGCGGTCGAGGAGGTTTCAGCGAGTCACGCGGATCTCAGCGGTCAGATATACCTCCTAGGGTGATGGACAAACCTGTCTCGCCAGTTATGCGGCATCAGCCCAACGGGCAGCAGTACCTGCCAGGAGGCAGCCCGACTCCGGGTCAAGGACGCCTGTCGCCGCACCAAGGGACCGAGCCGCCTATGTCTCCCACCTCTTCTTACGGACCAGGCGGTTCCGGAGGAGTGCCTGGGAGCAGAATCTCAGAAGCTCCCGCCTTCTCCCTTTCCAACCGCGAGAGCCGCGGTGACGTGCCCGATGACCCGCAGGGCAACAAGCCAGTGGCCAAGGTGCCCCCGCACCTCAAGGGGGTCAAGGTGTTGCCCTCCAACTTCCTTGACGTCAAGCTCAAACCGAAGCCCAAGCACTCAGAAGAGACGGAGGGTGGGGGCTATGATAACCAGAAGAACATCATGGTGCAATACAAGCAGCTGCAGGAAATGGAGGCCCAGGGCTTCAAGGGCTTTGGCGATCCAGAAGGCGAGAAGCAACTGGACACGCGCAGCTACAACAACAACTGGAACGATGACCTCAAGTCTGGTGGCGGCGACATCGTCTATCGCCGACACCCAGGCGACGCTGGCGACCGCCGCTACATTGAGGAGTACTCGGCTGGTGGGGGAGACCAGTACGGAAGAAGAGGGTACGACCTGCGTTACGATGAGGGCAGCGGGGGCCAGACAGGGGGAAAGAACCGCCATAGTTCTCCAGGCTACGGCGACCGCTTCGGCCCCAGCGACAGTAGCGCCCCCGTGCCGGCCTCTGGCGTTCCTCCCGGAAACTGGCGCTCCACATCCGCCTACGAGATGGGGCAAGGCGGCTTCCAGCGTGGAGGGTCCCAGCACGGACAGGGTGGTGGTGGTGGTGGTGGTGGTCAGCTCCCCTACGACATGGGACAGAACTACGACCGCGGATTTCAGCAGCAACAGGGGTACGGGCGGGGAATGGTTGCCCCGGGCAACGCACCGAGCGACGAGGCACTGCAGGGGCGGAAGAAAGACGCGGAGATTGCCAACATGTTTTCTAATTTCAGGTTGCAGGGGAGAGAAGACCCTTACGCGTCGGACAGAAGCAATATTGAGCATGGTCTGGGTTACCTCCCCTGAGTTTCCTCTGCTCTGAACTTTTTTCATTGGAGCTGATTAATATGTTTGTGGTTGTTCCCCACCCCTAATGCGTTAAATCGGTGAAGTTGATATTCAGAAGACATAGGTACCAGACCATTTTTACTTATATCTGCTATGTTATCTCGAGCGATAAACAATTAAACAAGAAGTTTGTCAAGTTCGTCAAATAAAAGGCGAGATTGTTGTCTTAAATGTATTTTGCTGAAATGCTGTATTTTTGTACATAATGTATTTTATGGCAGTGCATTTTAACTGTGTAATATCGGAGAACCTTAGAATTGCCGCCTGTTTTCCTTTTTTGCTTACATTTTGCACAAGTAAAAACTAACCTCGACTGGTTGTAACAGGTTTGTTAATACAGGTAGGTAAATACTTGTTTGTAATTTCGTTAGGAGTTGCGATGCCTCACGTTGTAACTTGCAGCAGGTTTGAGAAGTAAGTGTGGGATTTATTTTTTATTTTATTTGTGAAATATTAACCAAATATAATTCTGATTAAGAGGCTATACTTTCTTATAAAGAAAATAATAGCAGAGGATCAAACACAGCTTTTTTAAATATGCAAAGTATGTTATGAGTTTTGAGTTGCTTGACCATAAATTAATGAGGAAATTTTTTTACATGTTTTTGTGTATGTTAACGTGTATGTTGATATCTGTGCACGTGTGTATAGTGTGTTGTACTGTAGGAGTGGCGTCCCCTCGCCCAGCAGGAGTGAGGCAGGCGGCTCTCCGCAATTTTTGTATTTTTATTAGTTTGTTGTGATTTTGGTGCCCATTGTATAGGCCGGTGTGTTTTTTTGTCGTTGCGTCGTTGCTGTGCAGGACTGTTTGACTTTTGTTTTCTTCTGCGATTCTCGGAATTTTCGTCGACTGCCGGTCTTTTCTGCTTAACGGTTTCTTCTGGAGGTCTTGAAGATCACACAGTCAGTTATTTGCTTTAAAAATTTCATGCAGTTTTACTCTTCTTTGTGATTGCATCAATACCAGCTGTCTTTTGGCGATTTCAGCTCCATTTACCCAAGTCTCTATTAATATAATCTGCCTTCCTACAGACGACACAACGACTTTCCGAGCTGTAGATGTGAACTCAGGGCCGTTGAGAGCCAGCACGTGCCTCAGGGCAGACGACTACAACTAGTAGCTGGTAAAGTTCATAGATTCAAGAGTGACAAGAGGCTAAAGACAGACAAAAGTTTTGTCAGACAAATCAGTAACAAAGCATTGTACTTCGTCCGAATCTCAGCTGTCTGATTCTCCACAGGCAAGTAGCCTTATGACATCAACTCCCACCACTGGCAGAACACAAGGTGAAGGTCACTGTCAACATCAGTGAGTCATCATCATCAGAAGTGGTCATCGTGCACTTTGACAGTGTTGGCCTGTGTCTATCAGCTATATACAGCAATAGGCAATGGGTCAGAAAGATGCAAGCACAGTGCATGGAGCTCAGCCCTCGCCAACAGGACTGCAAGGTGGCTGTAACACGGAGTGATGCAGAAAACCTACATCACGAGTTCTCTTATGTACAGAAAGAAGTTGTATTAACTAAGCAAGTTACAACATGAGACTAGTCTCCCACATCACTGAAGCTTCGTCCATCGCCATGACAGTCTGCCTGTCATGGGCTGTTTGTTCTTATCGTCACCTGCGGTTACCTGCTTCACAGCCATCTGCCGGGGCTATTGTTTACATATATCTTGTGTATAAGGCTAGTGGCCACATATATCTTGTGTATAAGGCTAGTGGCCACATATATCTTGCAGGATGTACTGCATGCTCTGGACTATTTGCATGGCAGAGGTGTCATACACAGGGGCGTGAAGGCTTTAACATCAAGTAGCGGACAGACGAGCGACAATTAACCGTCTGACCCACGGCACCTGCAACTGAAGACTGGTGTTCACTTGCGGCAGTCGCAGCTGGAAGGACAGCTGCAATATACCTTCATACATTTTCTAAATATTCTAACGCATTGTTCAGACTTTGAACATAGTTGACAAATATTCTCAGCTTCAGTGCATCAGGTGAAAGGGCACTGAGCTCTAGTGTGTGCGGAGAAACGCGCTTTTCAAGTTGACATTATTATTATTAATTTCTATCGGTGTTTGTATATAAGTGTGGTTTGTGTGTGTGTGTGTGTGTGTGTGTGTGTGTGTGTGTGTCTGATATAGACACGCATTACATTTCTGCAATTTCCATGTTCACCTGGACCTGCTACCTGCCCATGTCGAGACAGAGTAAGGTGGAGTGATTTCTCAGAAAACAAACACGATGGTGTTCACAGAACTGCCTGCATCACACATGATGTGGGGCACGACCATAATGTGCATTACCACACAGGGGGATGACTTAGCAACGTATTTCTGACTCCCTTTCTATTGTCTATATCTAACAGAAGTACATTACACAGAATAAGTATGAAATTGATACCCACTTCTCTTTCTCCATTTTAGTTCCTTCTGGAAACTAATGCAAAGCACGAGCGAACGAGAATATGAACAGCGTGTGTGTGTGTGTGTGTGTGTGTGTGTGTGTGTGTGTGTGTGTGAATGTGTGAAAGTGTGTGTGTGCGTTTTTAAAGGCCGTCGAGACCAGATCTGGGAAACAAATGCCCTGCAACACTCTGGCCCATCGATGTGTAAATTATTGTTGATTCTTTGTTTTCACCAGCCAGTCGTTTTTTGACTTGTGGGCGATCCTGTGATAAGAGAATTTCAGCCTTATATTTACTGCTGTTGCCCTGTCAACAAACAGACGCCTCTTGAGACTTTCTTTCTGGCCTTGTCCATATTTTAATAAAATTGTTTCTTCGTAAAATATGTTGTCAGACATCATAAAGGGATCTCTGACACGTCTCCCCCCTTCTTTTATAAAACATGAAAGAAAAGTTAGGGGAGGAAGTAGACTACTTATATTTTAACGGCTTGGCCTTTTCCGTGTCTGTGAATCTTTCTACTCATTAGGGTTTGAAGAACAGACTGATGAAAGCGGAAATGTAGGCAAGGAAGTTGGATTGGCGTGGTTCTTTGGTAATACTAACCTTTGTAGAATTGCCTGCGTTCAACTTGTGCTAACGGCCATAAATGGAAGTTCTTTTGCATGCAATCTGTTTCTGTGTGACGAAAAAAAAAACTGAAAAACATTTACTCAGATTATTTTCTAGATACTTTTTAGCTTGTTGCTAATTTGCATATTGTCCTTCAACTGTGTTTTGTACCGGGTGGAGACTGTTGCTGCTTGTGGTGAACATCACATAACCTAAGGTTTGAACTGAGTGAGGCTTTGGCGGGGACCGTTAATCCCTGACAAGTTATGTTATGTACATACATTTTCATGTTTTCCCTACGTATACACAGTTGTAGCCCCGTTGACTATGATATCGGTGTGTCTGTGTTGTCGTGTGGATACGATGTGGGTGTATCTAAGCTCAACATCATATCACGCGGGTTAGTGTGAATAATGTTGTGTACTGCGTATAGTGTGCGTGTACGTGTGAATAGCGCACTGTAAGTGCGTATAGTGTACATCAGGATAGTACTTCGATTAGGGACGGTTTCGTCTTTTTTCTTCTTTTTTTTTAGAAAATGTATTCATAAATAGAAAATAAAACAACAAAATAGGATATTTTAATGTTTAGACCAACTTTATTTTAGAAGAATGGAGGGATTGTTTAAGTGATATATTTTGACTTTCTATACCCGATGTCTCCTGGTGGACACGTGAAGACCTATGCACCTGATGTCAGCAGAATTGTATATATTTAAATGTAACCAGTCTCACAGATAATATCCCTTGCTGGAAAAAAAATATGTCATGGAAAATGCTTGTCATCTTTTAACGATCCATAATTATTAGAATTTCGTTGCCTTTTCAAAATACACATCGCCTTCAACACCGGTTCTCTGTTGAGGCTTTCATGCGACACGTAAGATGGTCGAGTCCGTGTTTGTTGGCATGTGTGAGTGCGGCTTAATTGCATGCCTGCACGTGTAAATGAGTTGGGAGCGAGTGAGCAGAAAATGATGAGTTGATGTGTTATTAATCGTAGACTCACTTTAACCTTCTCCCAGCTAAGCTCGTGTTTGTTGAAAGAATATTAACACCCTGTTGAGTGTTAAAAGTTCCGCATCCTTAAAGAAACGATGCTCGACCCTATAATATTTCACTAATGTCATACAATAATGAAAAAGTTTGCTGTTGCTGTGTTTCTCGTGAGTTTAGAACTCGATCGTTTTTAGAAATTTTTCGCCCATTTTTTTAAAGTATAAAATTCCAGAGTTCTGGAACCTTCCTCTTCTTTCCTTGGCTTGTATTCTGTGCAAAGCCAGCGGGCTAGCGTCGTCTGCTTTGCGTGTCATTAGCTGTTTGACATTTTGTGACGTTTAAGCGTAGGTTGACGTCACGTCGTGCTATGCTGTTAACAAAGAATCGTCATAGCACACGCTAAACGGCAGCCTAATGACGTCACTGGGTACACCGAGGCCTGCGGTGTTTAGTATATTTTGACTCCCTCTTCTAAAGACTCATCAGATGCTCAGACAGGCGGGACATGTAGGCTCTATATCATATATTCAAGCTTGCAGATAGACAATATTCTTTACTCGTTTATAGACTCGATGGTCTGTCGTCATCATTAACGGCACTGCTGTTAACGAGTACAAGTTTGCTAAATCTGCCTGTGCTGCAATTGTAAACTTTACACACACACACACACACACACACACACACACACACACACACACACACACGATTTCGTCAGTTTAGGTAATACATAGGATATTTTGAGTTAAACATACTGTCAAGAATTATTCACAAGGTATCTTATTTTCGTTGAGGTTACTCCCATAATTACATTATTATTTGAAGAGAATGTCCATTGATCGTATCAAAAGGAACAAACAGATTTTGCTTGACTGTCTTATTTGTGTTTCTTTCATCAAAGAAGATCTGATTTTGTTTATTTGCATGAAACTGAGACAAGGTTTGTTGACAAGTATGCAGTAAGCATGGTGTTTTGTACCTTCCTCATCCTTTCCACACTTACAAAGGCTAACATGAAAGATGCATGGTCTCCGATATGCAGTTAAGATAGTACTCCCTCTTTATGTCAGCATCTTCACGGATATAAGGCTAAACATCATGTTGTCAGCAGATGAGTTTATCTAGGTTTTCGTCTTGCCTTGTGTCGACTGACGGCCATGCTCCTGTACTTGCAGCTGTGTATTTCTGGACGCAGCGAGAGAAATTATTTGTAACAGAAACTTAATAAAGCTCACTGTTAATGAACAATAAGACGACATTTGCTTTTATTCCTGGAAAAAAATGGAGGAAACAGATGATCGTGTCATGTTGATAATGACCTGCCTTTTATGTGTTTTTTACTGTGCTTGTTTTTTTCTGTTTTTTTTCTGGTAGTGGGTGAGCAACTACGACTTGTACTTGTATTGACGGGTACAGCCAAAGAGTTCAAAGAGGTCAAACATTCAGGGCGATGCGTGTAGGCCTGTATCCTGAGAGGGGTTCATCTACCCGGAGTTTGGTAGATAGTATTTCTTACCAAGCTAAGAGCCTTCTAGTGACATTTATGGATATGTGACATTTACGAGCACTAAAAATATGTACACAGGGAATACGAACACTAATGGAGTTCAGGTCTGTAGTGTGGGTGCTGGGTGATGAAGTGTGGAGCACGTAGTTCAAAGCCCATAGACCATTGAATTATTCATGTCCACCCCACCTCTTTGAACTCGTTTCGTATGGTCACTGGGTGCATTAGTAAAACAAGTCCCTTCATATCCTCTAAAGCAGAGATCGCTCGCAAACAGAAATTGTCTCTATAACTTTTTATTTTATTTTTTTAATCGGTGTTTACGCCGAGCCAGCAACTAAGGTTATATTACGGCAAGGCAGCCAGCCCTGTAAACAAATGCCACATGCAGAGAAAGAACAGCGTGCCCGAGACGAGAAATGAACCCAGGATAGCCAACCTTCACTGTATTGGTGACAGGCGCTAACCGTTGCGCCACCGGACCGGCCTTTAACTTTTGATATTCTCAATCATTTTAATAATACATTTGACAATTATTAGTATTTTCAGTGCAAACACACGCCCTGCTGTCCTAATCCTCAGTAGACAATCTACACACACAGAGGCACATATATACATGGCTATAGACATAAAATACATAGATAAATACAGACATGAATGCATGCATAAATACCTACATGCATATAAATATAAACAACTGGCCTTCAGGCGTCCTGCCAACGTCAAAAAAGAAAAACAAATTCAGCCGCCTACACAGTTTTTACCTGCCTGGTATGAAGAACGTGTGTCTAACAGTCGTGGAGTTCGAGTACTCTTTACCTGTCAATGTAGATAACTAAGTATTTTCAGTGCAAACACACGCCCTGCTGTCCTAATTCTCAGTAGACTGTAGGCCACACCTTTACCCACCCTTAAGACGATTCACCCACACGGACCAGAGCAGGGAAAACAACTTGCTCACCTGGCTTTGAGCAAAGAGCAGTTAATAAGGAAGAAAACTTATTTTTAGCAGAAAAGAGTTGAATGGCTGCATTTATAACAGATCCTAGTTTCTCGCAGAAGTAAGCCTGGAGTCGACGGCATGATGTTGGGCAACATCCGTGATGTGACAATGTTTACAAACATGTTGTCAGACATTAATAGCTGCGCAGCATGAGTCTAATTTCCATATTGTGTAAACCTGTGATTAGAAGTGTTTTCGTTGTCCTTTCTTTTACCTTCTTCGCTACTCAGAGGTTAAAACTTCGGAGGAAAAAGACAGTCGCAGTGAGAACATTAGATGTTGATAACTGCTCCTGACTATTTCCTCCTTACCAGCCGTCACGTGGTCTGCGCTCTGGCTCCCAGTCACGCTTCTGTCTCCCTGCAGTGGAAGACACAAACAAGAAGACACTAGAGCCAGGGCCTTCAAAAACGCGGCACCTAAACTGTGGAATGCTCTGCCATCGTCACTCTCCACCATCACCTCAGCAACCACGTTTCGAAAAAGACTGAAGACCCATCTGTTTATTTAAGATGGACTTAAACAACCTAGCACCATTTCTGTTTTTATTATTTTTTACTTTACTGTTGTTTTATTTTTTTCTGTTTCTGCTGCGCAATGAGCATTCTTTTGAATGGATACCTGCGCAATATAAATCATCATCATCATCATCATCATCATCATCATCATCATCATCATCATCATCATCATCATGCGT
Organism: Marisa cornuarietis; assembly: GCA_004794655.1. Classification (NCBI taxonomy): domain Eukaryota; kingdom Metazoa; phylum Mollusca; class Gastropoda; order Architaenioglossa; family Ampullariidae; genus Marisa; species Marisa cornuarietis. The sequence goes on along the minus strand of SMMW01000565.1, from coordinate 1,559,677 downwards.
TTCTGATTGCTGATTCTTTTCTTTCCTCTCTTTTGACTGGACCAAAGCCTTTGACGAGACAACAAATGTGACCTCCCACTATCAACATTCAGCACCCATCTATGTTTAAAATCATTAAGAAACATAACCTAATTTTCAAATGTGGGTTAATCAGGAAGGTGACAAACACCGACAGGGAGACTGCCACAAATAGCATATACATAAAAACCTGTCAGCTCCCCCTGATGGAATTAAAATACAAGTATCCCAGCAGAGAAGTCACAAAATTGACTAATTAAGCTTCAACATTTAAGAAATCAATGCGCCAAACTTTCTAACTTAAACTACTCTTAAATCCCGTATCAAAATTATTGATACCACATCACCACAACAGTACAATATACTCACTCTTAATCATAGAGTTTCTGGTATTTACACCAGAGGATCAGGGGTAACTCTCGAAGTAGCCTTGGTGTAATCAATCGTAAAATAAGCCCTGGGGCCAGTTGCACAACGCATTTCTATTTTTAAACACTGTTAAGCCTTAACTCTATTTAGATAATTAGTTTAAGTGCACACCACAATTTTAGAATGTTTAAAACTAAAACTGCTTTAAGTAAGATAAAGTTGTTTAAGTCTGACTTTCCGTCCTGAGAGTACAATTTTTTGTATGTTTTTCTGCAATGCATCACAATGGCTAAGAAGAGATTAGGAAACGTGGAAAGGTTTAGAAACGTGTTGTGCAACTGGCCCCTGTAATCTGCAAACTGAGGTTGCGAAGCCTGACGATCGACGGTGACGTTAGTCACGAGACAGTGAAATGAGGTTAAGTTCGGGTTAAGTCGGGTCAGGTTAACGCAGAATAGGCGACTACAAGTCCTTGTCAAAAGTTGTCGGGTCAGTGATTACGATACGCAGATGATCACGTGGTCAGGTCGTGCAACTCGCTGACGCTTCGTGTCGTTGTAGACCGCTGCACGTGAGATCCGGCAGTTGAGACAGGAGACCGCACGGATGAGAAACTCTAATGTAGGGATTACTCCGACCTTTTATGGTAAAGCTTGGACACCGGGGGTCATGTAGCATCAGTTTACACAGGCAGAATCCTGCCCAGCGAAGGAACCTAACAGTCCTACACTTTATTTAAAGCTGAATGTGCGAAACTCATGTCCTCGCCTTATGATACTGAAGTGTTTTTCATTCATTCGTTCATTTCCATAAGCACTTTCTAAAATTACTGAAAAATTTATTAAAACTACTGAAATTTCTCTTTTGACTTTACACGCATACGGCCGTGTATCACAGTGTAAAAATTACATTAATATTCCATAAACTATGTTATTTCACACATGAACTTATTTGCAAATTAAAAAAAAAAATATATATATATACAAGTTACCGTGAGGTTAAGAGAATGAGGTTAAGCAAACACTTTATTTATCCCACAGGGAAATTCGTGGCAGTTCGATGTGAAAGCACGAAACAATACCACAGTATCTCCATATATGCGAAATAGACTCAAACATTCATTGTCCACAGAGCTGCATTCATTTTCACTCAGTAACATTCAGAAGTCGCATGGCACAAACAACGAATGACAGCCTCAGTTTGTTGGTCCTGCATGCAGGTATACAGAATCGGCGACTCGATGGGAGATGGAGAAATCCTCCCGACAGGATCCATCAGGAAGTATCTGCCTCTTATACAGAGTCTAAAGAGCACGCGGGGCTGTCCCCATGACTTAGGAGCAGGTGGATACCACACGATGAAGGCTACTTTTGTTCTTCCCGGATAAATTGTTGTAAAAAAAGATAAACGATAAGTACAGCACGCTCTCTATGTGCGATCTATAAAAGAGCTGAAGAAATCTCTGGGAGACAGAGAAAGACTTCAACTTTTGAAGAAGGAAGAGGCGCTGTTGAGCTTTCTTGACGACAGAGTGTTGACATCCCAGCAAAGTCACCTGTCGAAGATGGTCCCTATTTAAAAGTATGGACAATATCCACCTCCTTGTCTTGGATGAAACTTACAGGACTTGTTGGAGAATTCCGACGGAAATCAAAAACCATCTCTTTGGTCTTACTCACATTAAGGTCTAAGAAATTGTCATCGCACCGGGCAATAAATTCTTCCAAGGCTACACCGTGGGTATCCCCCATATATTTTATACATTTAATTTCATAGACTGGTTGGATAACGGAAATTATTACTGTATTCGTTTTATTAATCCAATAACACTACACTTATTTTATTATTATTACTCAAGCGGTATCCCGCTTTTCTTTCCTGTCGTTTTGGCTGGTTTCTTTAATTTCTCCCTATTATGATGATGATGAGTATTATTGTTATAATTAGCATCATTTGTAAAGCGCCACGAGCTTGCTCATATGGCTGGGATATGGCGCGATAAAAATAACCTTTATTATTATTATTATTACTATCATGACCAACGATGTTAAGGCCACTGGTCTAAAGTCATTGAGATGCTGAACGGAAGCTTTCTTCGGAACTGGGACAATGGCAGACAATTTCCAAGCAGCAGGGATGGAGAGTGAGTCCATAGAGCGCTGAACAAGGAAAAAGCCTCCATGTTGGTGCGCGGAGAAGCATCATGTGAGGGCCTGACTCGGGATCCCCTACGAGGCTCAACACATGTCTCAGTCTCACTCGCTTGACAGTCGGTTCCCCGGATACCCAACAATCTCACAACCTTTCCTCCGCCTTTGTGAGTATGTATTTACTCACACTTTCCGCCAGTTTCAGGTACAGTAGGTCGTCTCCCTTGCATACACATGCTACTGGCTACTGACTTATTTCCCCTTGAAAACCCTCTGAACCATTTTCGCTGCACGTTACTACCCACCCCACCCCGCCTCTCGTGCACAAAACTCCTGACATTACACTCTGGCTATCAGGACACCTCTCATCCGTGATATTGTGATAATATTGTTTTATGTGGGATTTTCGTGACACTGTGGCTCACAGTACTTGCTAGAGTAGAAACAGTAGCTCCATGTTTGGCAGGTGGAGGTTGTTCTAGACATCCATATTTTTCATACTTATTTCTGAGATGTTACGGGTGGCAACATAGGAAAATACTACACAGAAGAAATTGCGACATACCTTTACTACAGATAGATAGATAGATAGATAGATAGATAGATAGATAGATAGATAGATAGATAGATAGATAGATAGATAGATAGATAGATAGATAGATAGATAGATAGATAGATAGATAGATAGATAGATAGATAGATAGATAGATAGATAGATAGATAGATAGATAGATAGATAGATAGATAGATAGATAGATAGATAGATAGATAGATAGATAGATAGATAGATAGATAGATAGATAGATAGATAGATAGATAGATAGATAGGAAGGCAGAAACTTGAGTAGTGGATGACAGTAGAGCATTTTTTTCTCCACTAGTACCTGCTGATTATGTACGATTCCTGAAATCTTGAAACACATTCTCTTGTATTTTATCAGAAAGTCTCGCGCTTGCCTGTAAACTGATAGATGTTATCACTGAAGCTGATTTCATTGACCACCGCCAAAAGTTCTTTAAACGGTTTTAGCAAGTTTAGAACAGCTCCGACTTGTGTTAAAATTAGTGTGAGTTGGAAAATCAAACTTAACATTCTGGGGAAATGTCCGAGCGCTGCACATAAAAGTGTTAGAAGGTGTTTACGAAATTGCTACATCAGCTATTTTAGTTCGAAGGTTATGGACCTGTAGTCAGAATACCCTGGGTGCTCACATAAGACACAAACGTTCACAGAAGCTGGTGTAGAAATGTGGTCATAGCAGACCCGATGGCCAGCCAATGCCTACAGGACGATAACAGGTGGAGACAGCGGGAGGGGGGGACATTTTCATGAGGCAGAGGCAGAAGAGGTTGAGAGTAGAGGACTAGTTGCGTCCCTTGAGAAACAGTACAGCGTGGGTTGCGAAGGTACCAAAGAAGAAAGTATTAACCCAGCATGGGTTGCAAAAGTCGGCTTTTATAGCCCACCACTTAAAAAAATGCCTTTCATCATCTTTTTCTACTCCTAACCCTACCTTGCCCTAACCACAATCCAGAATTCCTTCTGGGATAAATTTATTCATCGTCAATATGTTTCAAGCATCTGGGCAGAATTTTCCTTTCAGTGTTCCAGGTAACAGCATATCTTGGTTTGCAACACTACGGCCATGTTTAAATTAAACTCAGCTTTCTATGCCTTTTTTTCTTTTCTCTTTCTTAAAGAAGTGGGTGCACCCACTGAGTTTAATTTAAGCGCGTTAATGAAGTGTGACAAGTGTTGAGGAGGTTTGTTAAGATTAGGCAGGTAAGGTCTATATCATTGCAAGAATTTCTAGCTACCCGGGGTGCGCAGTCGCGACGATAGGACGCTGCTTGGTGCGTATTTTGTATAAGATCGCTCATGTGTGTCCGTTCCTAATCAAAGGAACAACTCTCGTGGAGGTTGTTGACCAACAGTTTTGATGGTCGTGTCAGTTGTGGATTGGCAATCAACGGAAGGCATGAATTATTGAGTATTGAACAAAATACAACTGCCATGTAGTTGACAGACTTAATTGCCAGATGGTGACGTATGTACATGGAAGTCGATCAAGGATCTCGATCCATACTTGAGCAGATGCTCGGTTCGTCAAACAACCATACACAGAACCAAAGGCCTCAAAAAATAACCAAACATCTTTTTCTAGAAGGAAAAAAACCCTCCCCTAATTAAAAAAAACACAATCATGAGTTACATGATGAATTGGGTAACCACAGACCTATAAAGGGAAATGTCTTGTACACATCAACTTAAAAACAAGAGAAAAAATGTGTAAAAATAAACCAAATACTTGTAAAGTGTAGACAAGACCTGTACAGATGAATACACCTGTCCAAACAAAAATATGTACAAATAAGCCAAAGACCGGTATAAGTGAATCTGAAACGAGTGCAGAGAAAAGCAGTCTGTAAAATGAGCAAAGATGTACAGACAAACCAGCGTACAAGTTAGTAGAAGGCTTGTACAGATAAAGAAACAGACTTGTACAAGTGATGCTCAGACCGAAACAAATAAACACAACCGTTACAAACAAATACAATTTGTACAGAAAAAGCAAAGACTTGTAAAGTTAGCATAAAGTGTGTACAGATAAACCAATGATTCGTACAATTTAATACAAAAGCTGCGCAGATGAACACAACCTGTAAAAAGCTAACACAATCTGCATGAACAAATCAAGGACCTGGCTCTACCTGTACAACATATTTCAAAACCTTAAAACTGTTCTAAAGAAATAGATTTCGAAACATTTTCCAAAAATCGCTCTTAAGCCATTTAGAAGCGTTCTACGAACCCACACAAAAAATTGTGTTGATGGGAATGAAAACCTTGCTTAAGCAGTTTTATTTTAAAGCAGTTTTAGTTTAAAAAAAAAGAGTTCTAAACTGTGCTGTACATTGCGTTTCTATCAAACTGACTATCCACATAGATTCAAAGCTTAAACGTGTTTAAAATTAAAAGTGTGTTGTGCAGCTGGCCCCTGTACTCGAAAACTAGCAACAAAAATTACTCTCTCCATCCAGTCCTGTAACTTGTCACTCCTCGCCTTCTTCTATCTACCCCCAGAGTTGCTTCTTTACTCTTCCACTTTCTCCATTTTCTTCCTTCACATTCTCTTTCTCTTTCTTATGCACATTCACACAAACATAAATAATTCCTATGAATCACTATGACATACATGTCATCAAAGAGGACCTTTACCCAGCAAGGTTTGATATTATATATTTGTCAGTATTATAATCATAGGGTGCTACGGTCTTTTCATATGTCAAATCCTGATTCATTTAAACTTAACGTGAACGTAATCTCGTTCTGCGCGAATTCAACGTTATTTCCAAAGACCCCCCCCCTCCTTTGAAGACGCTCGGGCCTGGCAAAGTCTTTCAAGATATTCTGACAAGGCATTCAGTAAATGCTTGCGATACACTGCCCTCTGAAGACGATGAGTCATTACTGGAGTTTGCTAGTGGAACAGGTTTTTCCTCAATGATACGGACCGAGGGTTGTGAGAGGGCATTTCTTTGCTCTGAATCTGATTCTTGAGATGTTTATTGATGTTCTTTCAGTTTCTTTCACTTACCACTCATCTTTATTCTGGTTTCAGAAGCGATGTCATTTCTTTTGCAAGCTGTATGTATGCAGACTGCAAATATCTGCTTTGTTTAGCAGCTTCAAAGTAATATTCCTTGTGCACTCTACTACTTCAAACAAGGTTCTGAGGCTGCACAAAAGTGTACCAAAACGATGTTTGGATTTTGTTTAGTTCGTTTACCTTTCATTGAGGGGAAAATCTGCGGGCGGGGGGGGAGTGTTTATTAAAGAAAGCAGTTTGTTAGCTTCACATTTTTTTAAAAGCTCCTCCACTGAAAACGATCATGCTACTTGTGTCGTTGTGGTTGAGAGAGATTGAGTTAGAAGAGGCAAGTGAAGCAAGAACAAGTCTGTGGTTAGGAGGCACCACTGCATCTCAAAGTTACTTTTTCCTCCCACCCTACCCCGACTCTCCAACCTAGTATACCCGTATCATTTCCGCTTCACAGGGCAGGCGGCAATGCCCCCCCCCCACCCGGGCGGTCGTGAAGTAAACTCCTACCTGTCACCTGTGCCACACCGGTTTGAATAGACTGCATTATGTTGCGCTCTACTCTTTTGAGCTTAATAAAAGTTTTAAAAAAATTATATCGATTATGGTTGTGGCAATAGACCTGAAAATGACTTTAAACTTAATTTTGAATTTGCTGTTTCATCCTCAGCGCGTCTTGATGTCTTCATTAAGCGATGGAAGGAATGAGGATGATTCCATCAGTTGGCTTTCATCTGTTACTGGAGGAAACTAAAAACCTATTTACTTCAAAGATGAACCATTCCTGTGAAAACAATAACAATAAGTAGACACCACATCCGTTGCAAAAGCAATTTCCAAAATGGTAAGTCGTACGTTTTAAGTAGGATTTGAACTGCAACGGGAATCGACCCTAACATCCACAAATCCACAGGAACTGGAGCCACCGAGAAAAGAGAAAGGGGAGCACAATCTGAAACATACAGCCATACTCAAACATAAAGTAGCGAATATCAGCAAACAAACTAAATTAGCAATAAAACACACGATTACAGGCGAACTTTCAAACAACAAACCGATCACTATTCACATAAACTTTCATGAATACGTCACAAACAAACTTTTAAAAACCCACCAAAACAAGGTTCATTTAAAGAATTTTTGTCAAATACTTCACAAGGAGTACTTCAGCTGTCTTCCAGAAAGAGAGACCGTTACAGCAGTCTTGGCGAGATGTATGATTCTTTTAAAAGTTGTGGGATCTAAGTATTGATGATGTCCATCGGTGACTAATTCCACGCTGTTTGTTCAGATGTGTAGACGGTTGCTTGTCCCAGGTGAACCAGGAGTACTTTGGTTTGTCAGGCAGACAGGCATTCTTGGAGCTCGATGAACATGCTAGTCTATATTTGTGGTTAGGACTAGAAGGATAGGCAGGACGTTCAAACAAACAATTGTAATTAATAATAATAATGATGACCCACTGTGAGTGGAGAATTTATGATTTTTCAACAGTTATGAAGATGAAGAAAAATAAATTATCCTGGTTTTATCTTAATAAATATTTTTTTTAAAGTTAAAAATAAAGAGAAAAAAAATCTCCCTTGGAGAAATTTTATACATGATTATACAACATTACTTGTCTGGAAAAGAAAGAGTCCCAGGAAGCCAGGTCAAAGGACTCGTGGTTTACGAGAAGACCGTCTGACAAGTGACAGCCATTGTCATGAAGTTTGTCTCTCATCTCACACTGACCTGCCCTCATCTAGTCATCGCAGAGCTTTTTGCACTTCTTTGTAATACAATGTTCTTCTCATTACGACAATAAATACGGTAAAATAATAAGCTCTTAAATCAAAGTTTCTTAATTAGTAGCTCTCTATAATGTGTTTGTTCTTTCTGTAGAGTTTATAAGGACTAGTACAAACTGCTCCAGCTGATGCATTGTGATGTTTCTAATATTTTCAAAACGAATCCTTTAACATAGCTAAAGCCTGGTCTGAAATAGTTCTGAAATTTTCCGTATAAAAAGTTTGCAAATAACATGTTTTAAAAGAAGGAACTGAGTTATGATAATTCAGTTCTTGTTCCCACCCTGCAGAGCAATGGATGATGAATCCTCTAGACCTTCAGTATAGGGAATTATTTCTCAGTCCTGGGGTCACTGGGGTCATCAGTGCATTCTGTTTCCCAGGCTTCAGTCGCATGATCAACTTTTCTTCTATAAGGGCCTATAAAATTTGTCACAAAAATTCTCCCAGAGACTGCGACTGACAGGCCAGCCCAAGCGTTTATAACGAAGTTGCTGGTGATGAAAGAAAATGGAAATCCTTTCCAAAAAAAATGTTTTTAAAAAAGTAAAGAAAATTTTCAACTAGTTGTTACAATTTAAATATTTATTTAAATACAACTATGAACAAATAAATCCATATGGTTTCGGCTGAAAAGCCCTTAGATGATGTTCTTATGGTTGGAGGGAGTATGTTTACTTGTTTGCGTAGTTATGAAAATCTTTCTTGTTTTTCTTCCTCCTTGTGCAGTTCTATTAAGAAATAGAAATGTAAAAGTGGAGAAATGAAATACAGTATATTCAAACATTCCAAAATAAAACAGAAGAGTACCAGGAGAAGAAAAAAAAGGAAAGAAGATAGAACAAAACAGGTGTAAAAGCGATGAAGTATGCAAAAAATGTGAAACTGTGTTTCAGGTTTCAGCAATACCTGCAGACAAAAAAAAGGAAATATTTTAAGTGACAGCTCAGCTGACAGTGTGATAAAGTGAAGAGAATGTTGGCAGACAAGTTGATATGCATAATGCTTCCCGAGAAAACCTATAAAAATATTTACTTTGAAAAGAAGGCCAGTGAAAAACACGTGTGGGGTACAGAACACATCTTGCTTTTCATAACCGCGCATTCCCTTCACCCACACCCGCACACCCATCTACATATTCGTTCATTGAAGAGCAACTCTTTAAGTATTCTTCAGCGACAAGAACGTCTTATCTTCATAGAGAACCGGTTTGACAAGGCAGCCTTGCCTGACCCCCTCACAGAAAGCACACGAGATATTTTCGCTAATCAAAAGGTGATATTAACTTCCGAGGCCCACCTCCACAGGCACAGGAAGCCCTCGAGGGTAAGCGCGAGTGTCACACAAAATACTCCAAAGGTGTTTCAAACTTTTGAAAAAAGCTCCGCCTTTGAACCGAACTCGGATGTTACCATTTGAAGATAGAAGACGATTGTAGGTGGTTGTGGACGATGTTGAGAAAGGACAGTGAGGTCAGGTTTTAGTCCGAAGGACGTTTGTCCCCCGAATTCACAAGGAGAGGTAACACCAGGCACATTGTACTGTCCTTTTGGAACAGGATAAGTGTTTTGGTTGTGTTACACTGAGATGTCCTGAAGTGAAATACAAAATGGAGCGAGCGGTTTTAACCTTCAGGTGAGTTACACTGAGACACAGACTTGTTTAGACCTTTCCTACCACAACATTTTGGTGTGTTTAGAAAAACTCTCCCCGCCAAAAAAAAAAAAAATTGAAATGGCAGTTCTTGTGGAAAAGCAAGTCATCTTCTGCGGGATCTGGAGGCCTCGGTATGGTCACATGGACGATGGCTTCCTTCGCGGAGTCAGCCGAGAGTTCCTGGAGAAGCCTGGCGCTCGTGCGTCATGGAGGCTGACGTCCGAGGGTCTAACGGTGCTGGTGACGCAGTCTGAGAGTGGTCGACAGGGCAGGACGGATCAAATCCCGCTGATAGCTATTCGTGATGTAACGGTGAACCGTTACAGCCCTGTGTGTCTGATGACCTTCTACGTGGACCAGGCCAACAGGTGAGCGATTCCTTTGAAATTATAATTATTTTACCTGCTGTCTGGAGGTCTTTTTATAATCAGTTTCCCGTCTCCTACCCCAGCAGTATCATTACGCAGGGTACAGTCAAGCAGACACTGACATACGCTTGGGAAACTTCTCTGTCGACTTGCTTTCTCTGTATTATGAAATATTTTTCAGACCGTGTTTCGGGGTTTGAACTGTGTTTGGTTATTGTTCATAATGATTTTATTTTCATTATGTTCGAGTGACTGGTTCTAGTTTTAGGCTGTCTAATTTTACTTAAAGGCAAGTAGGACATGCAGGATGGAAGGTTATGAAGGGTAGACGAGGCATCACCAGAGAAAGTTGTTAAATCTGTGACAAATATGCGTATGACTTTTTCAATAATGCAAGAAATGGATTAACGCTGAATAAGAATGTTTGAGTCAGAGTGAAAACTGAGACCAAGCTCTGATAAACGTGCGACAGAAAACATCATCATCATCATCATCATCATCATCATCATCATCATCATCATCATCATCATCATCATCATCATCATCATCATCATCATCATCATCATCATCATCATCATCATCATCATCTTCTTCTTCTTCTTCTGCTGCTGCTGCTGTACCTAAACAGAAAAAGGGAGTAACCACATCATAGTCATCAAAAAGTTCGTTTCAGGAGTTTATTCCACTACAGAAACATTATTCTAAAATCCCCATTTGATGTTAAATTCTTTTTGCCAGCAAACGCCTAAAGTTCTAATGCACAACCGACAAGAAGGTTTGATAGATGTCTGTACAATTTATCCGTAAGCGCAAAAGCATTAGCAACAAACTTCACATGAAAAGAAGTTGTACCATGCAGTAAATAAACTTATTATATATGCTTATATATTATAATTTATAAATCAATAATTGTTAATTATTGATTGCACAAACACCATTAAACTGCGTTTTTAAAGATCTTTAAATTCATGCTCATAAAAATTATATTTGGATATACTGTCAAAATTGTGTACTTTTCAGATCTCAAAATCGTTAATAATTTCACTAGAAAAGAACTCGTACATTTAAACATGGGAGAAGTATTACCTGTAATGAGGTATCGTACGTGCATGCCATTTAATAAACATTTCTGTCAAATATTAGTCATGATACAGGAGAAAGCTAAAGTGGTGGACGTTACCATTTTTAACAGGGCTTTTCACAAGTTTTACCATGGTGTTATCCACTGGCTTTTTTTCACGAAAGGATTCTTTTTGGTTACAGAAAATCTTTTCCTCCTTTTCCATCTCCGTCAAGATTTAATGCCCCTCGCCCCGCCCCTTGACACGAACAGCCGTCTCGTTTACCATCACATTTTAGTGTATTGCGTGACTTATTACCTCACCCTTGGTGCTTGGCACACCCTATTCCCTTGTTCATTTGAGTTGAGGCATTTAAAGATCTAGTAGGGTGCAAATTGTTTTCTCAAGTGACTGAGGAAAGCTTTAGTGCAAGATACTACTTTAAAAATATGAGGAACTATCTCCTTCTGTTCTCTGGACACAACAACATCATTATGGTCAGAAACAAAAGTCAAACTCGTGAGGTCACGTTTGTTCACAGATGCGCCTAATTAATATGATTCAAGCTCTCCCATTGGCTGAGGCCTTCACACAGTAAACGTGTCTGTATACAATGGTGACGTCAGTGTTGTATGCGTGTTTCGGGAAAGTGGAAAGGAAACATTCATTCAGATTTCGGGAAAGAGTAACTGACATTAATATTTACCAAGCAATAAAATTACAGCCAAATTTGTGAATATTAAAAAAAATTAATGCGTCGCACAGACCTCTCTAAGACCAGGAACTACTGGATGAGAAGATGGAAATGTTTTGATGTGAGAATGTCTCGAGATTTAAACTTCGGCTGTCTTTACTAAGGCTACAATTTTTTTATTCAGAACTTTTTCTTAAATTTGTGTACTTTTTCCGTTGTTCGTAACTGCATTGCCTGTAATGCATCCTTCTGATGAGTTACTGGTTCCTTCTACTTCTGGGCTTCTTCGCGTCTTTAACTCTTCATCTGCATCTCCTCTCTACGTATCTACCGTACGTCTGCCTGTCTTATCTTCAAGGTTTAACATATTTTTCTTTCATCCTTTCTTGGTGCTGTAACTCTGCCAGTCTTGTCATTGTAATGCAGTGAGAATCTAAAGTGGCGTAGAAGGATGTTTGGCTTTGGTGGAGGAGGGAAACTCCATGCTGACAGTGAACAACCTTTGCACTCGCACATTACAGACAAAGCAGAGGTCTCCCACCCAACCTAAACACCCATTACTAACAATGAGAAAATGATTATGCACCAAAATTTCCTTATTCGTTCGCCAAACTTCCCTGTCAAATTTAACACCAGCCCTATCTTTGTACATATACCTGTTTTCCTTCTTTAATTTTCTCATTTTTAATGGTTTTGTTTTGTAGTAAATCAGTGGTTCAGTTTCCTTTTTTGAGATTGACAGCTAGATGGAAAAACAACTTTTGCTTATTTTGTTGCCCTCGTAAATAAAGATTTGTCGTTTGTCTCTCTCTCCCTCCCCCCTATCTCTTTCTATCGGCTTTTTTTAAACTTTTTTGCACTCTGTGAGAATTACATTTAAAACATTGAAAAGGGGGTGGGGGAGAGGGCAAACAGTTATTCTTTCCCCCCCCCCTCAGTATTTTAGGGAAGGTGCGGGCGGCCCTTACCTGCCACCCCACCTGCTGCCTCCACCACTGATGTAATAGCCGTTTCTGTCTAAATATTCTGCATCATCATCATCATCATCATCATCATCATCATCATCATCATCATCATCATCATCATCATCATCGCATAAATAGATAAAATAGCCCACTCATGTGGATGCAGTTGAGCCCCCATGATGTTGATGATGACGATGACGACGACGACAACGGTGATGATGATGGTATTTATACAACGCATTTCCAAACTACAGAATCGACTCAATGCGCTTTACAAAACAATAAACATCAAAATATATATTAAAAGGAGAGTTTAAACCAATTTATCCGCAAGCGTTTATACAGAGACAAAGCTGCAAACACAAATTTCAGGGTAGAAGAAGAGTCGAGCAGTCACATACAGGCGGAATCTGCAGTTGTGTGTTAAACTATTGAAAAGATCGAATCGTAGCAGACAGAGTAATTATTTATCAACGATGATGATGATGATGACAGTAATAAAAACAGTAATAAAAAGTAATAACAGACAAAACAACGAAGACGCAAAGAGAAAACGGGGAACAAACAGGAAGGATGGAGAGTTTCGTGAATGTGTAGAGGTAGAGGACTAGTCACCAGACGAAAAAGTGAAAGAAAGGGCTAAAAATAGACTAACATTGTGTGGACTGTGGTTAGGAATAACACTTGTGGATGAAATGTGTTTTTAGTTTAAACCATTCGATGATGGATAGATTGTGGAGATGGAAGTGGAGAGAGTCCACTGTTTTGCAGCACAGTAACTAAAAGTCAGGTGACTATATGTGATCCACCACCATAAAGTGAGTCATAACTCAAAATTTGAAACTTTTACATTTGTTATATTGAAAATAAACAGGTTTTGCGATTTTTTTCAGCAATCCCACAAGGTGTTTCCTTAGCAACGTGTACTTCTTATAGTTTAAATTGCGCTGTATTTTACACAATGACAAAATACATCAAGGTACATCATTTCTTTCAGTTTCAAAAATGTGCATAACATTGAATATCTGTAAGTTTTTAGTACCTTACCCTGTTAGTAAAAAAAAAAACAGCAGTGGAAGAAAAATGTTAATGCATTCCAATCAGTATGGACACAGACAAAAACCAAGAGAATATTCACAAAAATTCGTGTCCACCCATCTCCCTTTAAAAAATGATTTAAGTGAATGGTACATTAACATCTTTATCAGTGTGATCACTGTTCTCTGTAAAGTGATTCCCTTCCGAAATAACTTGAAAGTTATCTTCCGAATTTTTATCGTTCTAAATAATGAAGAGTCGAAGATTGATCAAAATTAAGTAAAGCTAATAATTCTTCACCAATACATTTTTGGGGTTTTTCGTTGCTTTTTTTTTTTTTTTTTTTTTTGCCATTCTCTCATTTTACTCAGCAGTTCGAAAATGTGAAAAAAAAGACTCGCGGAAGCAGCGAGCTGCCTGCCTGTCAGCCAATCGTTGAGTGCGTTCTTCTCGTTACCAAGGAAACGTCTTTATTTGACTATCCCATTGGATAACGAGGGGATCAACTACCTAATTTGTTTACCCGTCAATTTTTGCTGATAGATCTTATGATGCATTAGTATTGAAATTAGTAATAACAGCGATCAAAAATACCGACACCGGGCTCTCTGATAAGATATATTATGACGGGGTCCTGATAGGGATACAAAAACAAACAGCGCTTGAATTTTGCGGAGATCAGGACTGATCGCCGTGGGGCAGCTTGATTAAGACCATTTCTCACATCTACTTTAACACAATTGTGTATTTCCCTGTTAGTTTAATGACCAAAGAACTCATTTTCACAAAAAGTGAACCTGCACAAAGTTAACATTGTTCACCTTTCCGGGCCTCTGCTGTGAAACTGCTGTGTGAGTTGGGACTCATTTCATGGTGGATGGTCACATATTTTGTTGATGACGGGGATAGTAAACGGTCATCAGACGAACAGCAGAGTTGTCTGGCTGGGATGTAGGGGGAGAGAAGTTCAGAGAAAAATTAATAATCAGGACAGACACGTAGTCCTTACTGAACAGGCACAAAGTAAGTATTCAGATGGTTTGAGCAATCAAGTTCAGTTCACTCATCTCTATTACTGCTAATTATCTTCCAAGCTGTATCTTCACAACCACCAACATTAATATACATACACACCAGACATATATATTTTCTAGAGCATAATGTATTATATCGACAGACGAATAGATTTATGTAACGAGAGAAAATGCTAGGTCCATTAGTATACTCTTTTAAGCAGTAGAGGAATCTTGTCAGTGGGTTGGTGGGACGTTGAGTGGGTCCTGGAGTAGTCAGCATGCACTAACACAATAACCCCATGTACGTCTCATCGCCAGGTTCAGCGCTCTCGTCTGCCAATGCGAGGAAGAGAAGGATGCTGTGGAGCTCGCCAGCGTCTTCCGTGCCTTCCAGAAGTCAAAGGTCGGGGAGGAGGCGTCCTTCAGCCCCAAGCAGCCTGGCAGCCTGAACGGGCAGGTGACCGTCTCGACCCTGGAGGACGGACCTAAAGCCAACGGCCATGCTGGAGGCACTACGCTCGTCTCCTCGAAGCGCGAGGTTGCGGTGGAGCTGGGGAAGGACCACCTGCCACGGGAGCAGGTCGAGGTGAAAGGTCTACCTTGCTGCAGCGTGGGCGTGCAAGCGGCCCTGAGCGACTGCGATTCGGACGTGGAGTCCAGCGCCTCGGCCATGACACTGCAGTCACTGCGGGAGGAGCTGCACAGTCTGTCGCAGGAGGTGCGGGACATCAGGGACCTGCTGCAGCGAACAGGGGGCATCAGCACGGAGGAGTATTTCCGCCGCAATCCTGGCCCCGGCTCCGACAAATACGTGACCGTCCTTCCTCGTGACCACGTGTCTCCATCCCCAGCAGAACCTCATAAGGGGCAGATCAGCGAGAAGAGGGTCAACTTCGCCGACACGGTGCGGTCGTCGCCGCAGGCGATGGTGAGGATGCAAGACGGGCAAGATCAAGATCACGACCTCGACTTCGACATAAGGAGCATCGGCATGCAGACAGAAGTCGGAGCAGGGGGAAGCAGATACACCAAGCGGCCCCGCAACTTTTCTCCTCATTATCGCGCGAAGATCCCGGCCACCTCTCGTCACCCGCGATCCTCGTCCAGCACCTCATCAGCCGGTCCTTTCTCCCCAGCAGTGCCCCTCTCCCCCTACAGCCCCAGCGTCTTCAGCAATGGTGGCACCGACTTCTCCTTCAACATGACCAAGCGCCCCCAACCGTACTCGCAACACGAGCTCCGCATTCGTTCCGCCTCCCTGCCGCGCGGCGCGGGGCTCCCGTCCAGCACCGTTGTGCGCCCAATGGAGCTGGTGTACCACACCCACGCGTCGAGCGTTCGTCACAAGAAGACGACGGAGATGATGAAGCCGGCATCATCCGTTGTCAACACCAGCCATGGGGGAGTCATTTCTGGAAGCTTTAAGAAGTCCCGGCCAGGCGGCAGTCAGGGGCTGCAACTGCGAACATCTTCAGCAACTCATTCGAGAAACGGGAAAATCTGAGCGCTAATCTTTAGCAGACAGAAAACAAGTTTTGAATTCTACTCCGAGCTGTGTCGACCTTTTATTCAACATTCCCCTCGATCTTATGTAAGGATCGATTCGTTTTGCTGAAGCAGCAGGCAAAGACAGTTTTTTTTTTATTCCTTCATCATGCAAATCCAAACTTTAAGGAAGCAAGAAACCAAAATCCAGCCCAGGGTTGGCAACTGCTAAAAAGTCTTCCCTAAATGATTCAAGGAAACATTTTTTTTAAAGTTTGCTGTGATCATAATCCACTTGTTACAGAAAACAATCGAGTTCCTAAGGCTTTGAATGCAAACTAAAGTTTTGTGCATATTTGTGTGATTCGTGCAACACGTTTGGGTTTCGTCACCGGAAGTACCACGTGACTGACTCATTTAGAGCGAGGCTACAGTTCGCTGAAATACTAAACTGGAATAAGTCATCGGCAGAAAATCATAACAAAAGCGAAAACCAATGAAATCAAAAAATTTCGAACGATGAAAGTGTCGTTTAGTGTAGAAGCTAAATTATAATTAATTAGACTTCTGTGACTCGTTAGCAAACTTTGTTGACATGTTTACATTCTTTGGCCTCAGCTAATGACAGGACGGTTGTTCGGGCTTCTGTTAATCGGGTGGTGACAGGCTTACAGTTGTAGCCCTTTAGCTGCACCCGTTTACAGGACGAAAGACCTTGCAGCTGCACAATATATTAGCCTTAAAACCTGCACTGCTCTCCACACATGTGTATCTTTAGGTAAGGGATGTGGAATCAGAGTTTGTCGAAAAGTTGCAAGACATAACACTAACTGTCCCTAGCTGATTGTTATCTATCCATCAGCATCTACATATATCACTAAATTAGTTGACAGTACAGAGTGAAGCTTTTAATTTTGATGGCAATGATCCATCTGAAATTTGCATTAATTAAAATTTCTTGTTCGTATGTCTTCTTACGATCCTTGTAAAGTATTCATTTATTAGTTTGGACTGTGAAATGCGGTCTGGGGTCGTATACACGGAGTAAAGGCAAGTTATCGTCCCGGGTAAACCTAGAGCCGTCGCCTTGTCTTCGTAGTCATTGAGAGAAGTCCCAGACTCCGCGGAGGCTGCTTTACCACATGAGACCACAGTTATAAATTAGTGAAAAAGATCTCTGAGTTAGCATAAAGCAGGGGTCTGGACAGTGCCTCGTAACTAGGGAGACAAGACTTTTGCCCTTAATTTACTCACTTTACCCCCTAAGCAGTGTCTTACCTTTACTTCATGAACATGACCCCTGGGCAGTGAGCTGTCAGGTTGCTTAGTCATAGAACGGTTCAGTCAGTGGTTTTCTTTTATCATACAACATTCCCTCCAGCATCTACATCCTTTATACTTTCCTCTCTATGTTCATCGTCGGTCTTTGCTCTTGTGATAAAGTCTTTGTGATAACTTGCGCAAGAGTTGTCTATCGTGACACAACGCTTGAGGTAATGCCAAGGGGAAGGAACCGAGTGACCTTATTCTCTACTGAGTACTGGGGGAATCTACAGGGACTAGGGATGCAGGAGGGTGCATGTTGCCTTTGACCTCTATATAGTAGGTCAGGGGTGTGTTGGGTGTGTTGGGAGGAACGCCCTTTTTTCGCCCACCCGAACCAGCATATCGTACCTTTGAGGTGTATCTTATCTCTCGTTCAACCGGTTTGAGCTTCTCAAGGGTCGGGGTTAATTTAGTCGCAGTTTATGACAGCAAAACACACTTCTTTCAGTTTCTCATCGTCAACATGTATCTACAAGCGCAGGGGAAACGACGACGTTGACCCACCCCGCCAGGTCTGCGAGAGGGTGGGAGTGTTTAGTTAATGAAGGTGGCGCACAGATTAAGATATACGGGTATTAACTTGTGTGTATCAGTCGATGGGTAATAGACGGTGGCTCAGCGATGAGGGGACCAGGCAACACCCATGTACATACATACATACATACATACATACATACATACATACATACATACATACATACATACATACATACATACATACATACATACATACATACATATACGCACACACAGACAGGCAAGCGCGCACACTCACATTCTCTCTCTCTCTCACACACACACACACGTACGCAAGCACGCACGCACACGTGCTTATTTTTTCTATGTGGATGCACTAGTGCCCCAGTCTCTGTGCGTTTGTATGTATGTATGTGTGTGTGGGTGGGTGGGTGTGGGAGAGAGAGAGAACAAGGCCAGTAAATTTTCTGATAAAATTCGCAAACTGCACCCTACTTGCTTAACAATAAGGGTAGTGAAGGGTAGACTAAACTGCAATCTGACAGAAGAGCAGTTGAACAGGACCTGAAGTATGGAGGCTCGTTTTTCGTGGCCACACTTTGAAATGTTTCCATACCACACAGTTTGGATATTTGGCCATGGGAAAAGGATCCATTGGTCTGTAAGTTTACCTGATTGTGTTTTAAGAGAACGATTATTACTTTCTCTGCTCTGACATGGCAACAGGCTTTGCATCAATTTAATGTTTTCCTAAGGAGTAGGAGTTAGATAATGTTTGGAATATAGTTTTCCAACAAAACCAACTCAAACACAAAAAACAACAACACAGTAACGCATTATGAGTGTATGTGCAAATCTTTCTTTATTACCCAGGTAGTATGTTAATGTTTCCAACACTTACAGTCTTCAAATAGACTTCTAAGACTGACTTTTCTAGAAGCAATTTCCTCCAACAAAATTAGACTTTAAAAAGGTAACTGATCAGAGCTAAAGCCACAATTATGATATTTGCTTTTACACAAGGAACTTTTCCAACATTCATCTAAAGGGCTGCTGGAAGTAAGCATCGTGCCAGGTACTTTAGTATCTCAGAATAGTTCAGAACGGATCTACATTGGTACACCATGGTTAACAAAATGAAAAAGCTGAAGTTATTTTTTATGGACTGTGAAAGGATGAAGGGTGGGGAGGGGGGACGAGAGGGTCTTGCAGATACTTAGGGCCGGGTGGTGGTACCAGCGTAAGTTCCACAGGGAGGTGCGGTGTGTGCCGCCCAGTCACATGTCTGCAGGGCTTCGTTGAACACCAGACCTGCGCAGAAAACGACCGTTAGTCTCAAAACCTCTCTCTTGTTCTTGACCTGATTAATTCTTTTTTCTTTCACGTCCTGTTGTGATCGTCTCACTCACTCACTCACTCACTCACTCACTCACTCACTCACTCACTCACTCACTCACTCACTCACTCACTCACTCACTCACTCACTCACTCACTCACTCACTCACTCACTCACTCACTCACTGTTATTTGCGCGAATCTCTGTGTGCATGCATACAGCGGATGAATAAACGAATGGATAAATGGATACGCGTACACACGCACGCACACGTATACCCGCATGCACACATCAGTGACTAACTTCCACTGCAGTAGTTGTGACCGAAGAAGGTTCCCCCGGAGCACGTGTAGTAGGACGAGCACTGGGTCTCCGTGTCGGCGTACTTGCCATCAGCTATGTTCCTACAATCCTTCTGGGAGCCACATGGAGGGCCGACCTCCGTGATGCTGACAACATCAAACATGAGGTTCTTTAGACGGAATCGTCTAGAGGTAGAGTCATCAGGAAAAAAAAGTTTCTCCACTTCTCAAAAATATTATTCCCGACAGTAATAGAGAAGTGGACTCTTCTCAATGCTTCTCCTTAAACTAGACAGTCAGCCAAAAGTGGATTCTTTAATAGAAGAGTGTTCTTCTTTAAACTAGATAACAACAGAGAAGGGAATTCATCTCACACACAAAAAGAAAGTACATCGTTAATTTAATCATCTACAAGTGGACTAAGCAACAGACGATGGTATTTCTCAGTCTCAGCTAGAAGTGGACTAAGCAAAAGAAGATGATATTTCTCAGTCTCAACAAGATGTGGAGTGAGCATCGGAAGAAAATGCATCCTGAACTGAAACTGAGAAGTGGAGATGATGAAGAGAAGAAGACAAAGAGTCACTAAGCAGTGAAATCATCACGAGATGAAAGCCTGGCTTCCAGCTTTCAGAGATCGCCATGAAGCTGATGGTAAACGCAGCCACTAGGTGTCTGATGCAGAAAGGTGGAGGGAATGAGAACTACTCACGCTGCGCATTTCCCCGTGCGGGAGTTGTAGACCTCATCCTGGGCGCATTCTGTGATGGTGCCCACCCCGTTGACACACGTGATGAATGACTTGCAGCCCACCTCGTAGGCACCGTCATGCGCCTTTGTGCAGTCGTACCCAAGCACTGCAGACAGAATGCAGCAAGTGATGATGATGATGATGATGATGATGATGATGATGATGATGATGATGATGATGATGATGATGATGATGATGATGATGATGATGATGATGATGATGATGATGATGCCCGTTCTGTGTATGGACGCTTTTGCATTCTTCATGTGGTTAGGATATATATATATATATATATTCAATAATGTATGATATTCCAGAATTGTTTAAGGATTTATAAGTGAAATATCTGCAAAGAAGGACAGTCAAACTCTGAATCATGCACAGCCTAGGTAACCAAGTGATGTACACTTCAGGCCACGTGGAAACACTAGGTCACTTGTTAAGTTCATGCGGATACACGTGTAGAACAAAAGCGAGAACGCAGTTTTTAGGACATCGGTATCAGTGCTCGCACGTGCACGCACGATCCTGTTTGATACCCTTGTGACGCAACGTACTACCCTCGACTGAACCAGCTGCTGAACGGGTACTTTTATCACAGGCTGATGGGGGAAAGAAACACGATAATTAAGAGAGGAGACTGACAAAATTTCGAAAGTATAAGTACAGCTACCTCACTCTTCCTGTGAAGAAAATAAAAGAACGGACAGAGCAAATTTGAGCTAACTACCTACTTAAGTAGGAAAGACAATGTAAGTGTAAGATTTCACTACAATCACATATTGATGAAAATTACAAGGATTCATCGCCAGTAAATAATGACTGAAAAGCGCAAAGCATCAGAACTGAAAATGCCAGTTAAAAATTACAAGGTTAAGCAATGGAAAGTTCCAGGTGGGTACCTGCGGGTAGAGTGAGGCAGAAGACGACCAGACACCTCATCTTGAAGCTGCTGCAGTGGAACTGACCATCGCCACTGCCGGTCCGCATCATTTTATCTCATCTCACTAAGGATGACTCCGCAGGCAACAGAGCTAGTCTTCTCACTGTTGCCTGTGAATGTTCGCCAGTCCTGGTCACGTGGGAGGCCATGTTGTTGACAGGATGGGCATCGTCTGGCTACATTCCGCTGTGATGTTAGACCCTGCGGGCGGAGAAGAGGTCCATCATGGACACGCAGACATGCCTCGGCGACACAGGAGGACAAACAGGTGTCGTTTGTCTGGTCATCGGTACCAAAGGGAAGCGAACCTTTGAGAAGCTCTCAGGTCGTTAATGAAGGTAAGTGGGTTATTAAGTTTGAGAGGAAATCACATGATCATTCGGGATATTTTTTTTGCGGGCATCTTCCATCGACTTCAAGACCATCTTATGTCCAAAGCACCTGTTTATTTTATTTTTAGTCTATTTTGGTGTAGCTAAGGGAAACTATGTGTAGTGAAGAATGGTATGAGCTATGTAGAATGAGCATTACATTTTGATAAAGCTGTTCAACAATATTATTCCAAAACACTTCGTAAACTGTACAGTACCCACCCACGTCTGATTTACATCTAGGGGCCTGATAGGCGGTTAGCAGTTGACATGCAAATCTTCATGCAATCGTAACCGGATGTTATTTAGAGTTATAATTTCTTTGGAAAAAAAACTCGAATATATAAAAACGAAATATAAAAAACAGAGGTTTGACAAACAATTTTGCTTTGTCTTTACTGTCGTTTACTGAAAAAATTCAAATACCAAGTCTAATGTACTTTTGGACCTTTGTTATCGCCAATGTCAGCGAAGATGTAGGACCTGGTGAACTGTTTTTTATATCGGGGGGCAAAACTTTCTCCACTCTCAGCAACATAGCCATTTGTAAAGAGCTCACCTGAGATGGGGGAACAGACTGAGTCGTGGGAGGGCGGAGAGGCGTCGAGACAGTGTCACTGGTGTCCGAAGATGCTGGGCAACCAAGCGATGATGGGCTAACGGCCCCGAAGTATGTTACGTAAATAAAACCTGGAACAGAGGTTGTGGGAGGGAGATAAGGCTACAAATATGAGTATCACCGAGATTAATAAGTCTCATCAAGGGACTAGTGGGGTTAAAAATGGTGTGTGTGTGTGTGTGTGTGTGTGTGTGTGTGTGTGTGTGTGTGTGTGTGTGTGTGTGTGTGTGTGCGTGCGCGCCCACGCAAGATCAATAGAAATTTTCCGAAATTCTGACTTCTTCATATTTTAATGCTTAATCTTTAAAACCCAAAAGTTGCTCCCTTGTGTACTAATCTCAGTGAAATGCAGTAGCACTCGCTGTCATTGGAGAAATATTTCTGGTTGTTACTAGAATACTGTCCGGGTTGTGGTGCTCTCGTTTTGAGCAGGCATATATTGATATAAATGCATAAATCTTCGGTTTCCTGAGGTCAAGCATGTCCTGATCTTGACAAACTTATGCTATGCCCATGTGTTTATGTAAATTGGAAAAAAATAGTTTTATAGGCCCTTTAACAGTTATTTTATATGTTGTAGATAGATGTTATAGTAGAGGATCAGGTGTCATAATTAATCCAGAAATTTTGATTGCATGCGGCCATATGCCCCACTTGTGACTGTTCAGTGTTCGATTTTGATTTTCACTATTCTGGACATGAGCCTCGACGAGACTAAAACTTTCCCTTCAGTTACTGGTATCATCACTTCAGTCACTGGTATCATCTCCTGATTCACTTCAGTCACTGGTGTCATCACTTTGGTCACCAATATCATTACTACAGTCATTGGTATCATCACTTCAGTCACTGGTGTCATCACTTCAGTCACTGGCATCATCACTTCAGTCACTGGTGTCATCACTTCAGTCACTGGTGTCATCACTTCAGTCACTGGTGTCATCACTTCGGTCCCTGGTATCATTACTGCAGTCACTGGCATCATCAATTAAGTCACTGGTATCATCCCTTCGGTCGCCTTTCTGCACTCCTGTCCTGTCAAGGCAAATTTCTGTTGAACTAACACCTTTCTATGCTGTGGACAGATGTGCTGTTAGCAGTGTTGGGGATGAGAGACTGACAAAGAAATGTATATACACTATTCTAGATAACTTGTTTTGCTGATAGACGACTGTTACCTGTTGTGTATGTGCTATTTTTATGTATTGTTAATCGTTGTATTATGTGTATTTGATATGTTTTTGTGCATATATGTATTAAGGTCAGCATATTATTTATATTTCAAAAAAATGTTATCCCATGTTTAGATTTTAAGTGCCCCTTTCTTTACCCCAGAAGTAGCCTGAAGCGCAGGTGACATCAGTTTTCACAGGTGTGAGCCCGAGTTCAAAAGAACCTTAAAGTTCATGATTTCCTTCGTTTTTCATCGTCTGCAGGCCTCTCTCGCTCTCATCAATTGTCAAACGGTCGTAAAAGAAAGGAGACCCCCTATATCCCCCCAAAAAAAAAGAGAAAAAAAAACTTAAAAACAAAAACAAAAACAAAAATTCAGGGACATTTGATGACAATATTACCACCTTTGTTGGTCTGTGTGACCCTCTGTCTCGCATCATCTGTGTGCGCGTGCAGACAGAAGACAGGGACACCGCCTCCTCCATCCCACCCTCTCCCTCCCCCCAAAAAAGAAGCAAAGTTGTGTCATGTGCATGCCTGTAGATGTGTGTGCGTGTGTTTGTGGGCGCACATGGTCAGTTTTATTCCGTTATGTATATCACCAGCAAGAATTAAGTGCTTGAACACTAGTTTTATCCTAGAAGTTTTGTCATTATATATATATTGGGGTGATTCATTTCTGTATTCTGTCTAATATTAAATTAATTTGAATTGTAACTCATGTTATCGGTGGTCGACTCATGGCTCGTGCTGTGATGGTGGTTGTAGTCGTTAATTTTTCGTTAATCGTTTATTTTTCTCTTGTCACAGAAATGAGACGGTATACTCACACCTGGGATATCGAATTGGCTGGACTTGTTTCCTTGACAACGAGCCTTGTTTTAAATGGCTCTCCCGACAAAAATGTTCAAATAACAAAAGTGTGGCAGGCTGTCAAGAAATTGGTAAAACTGAGGGCACCGGGTATTTACTGCTTCTGCACTTTGGCAGGTGTAAGAATCTTGAATCTTGAAGAAGGACTTTTTGTTCTGTAAACAACCTGCGTCCCTTCCCATCCGGTAGAAACGTACTGAGATGACGTAGGAGAACGTGAAACTACGTGAAGAAATTTGGCCAAGCGGGTCTGAAGCAGTAAGGGATATGGTGTCGGGATGTCTGAAAAAATAAGTTTGGAACATCGTACAAGACATTTGGTAATGAGCTACTTACTGACCGGCTACAAGAATAAGCAAAGAAAAGATTTATTTTAAAAACTGT
This sequence comes from Marisa cornuarietis, assembly GCA_004794655.1. Lineage (NCBI taxonomy): Eukaryota > Metazoa > Mollusca > Gastropoda > Architaenioglossa > Ampullariidae > Marisa > Marisa cornuarietis. The sequence continues at coordinate 1,534,910 of SMMW01000565.1, read as the reverse complement.
CAACTGCTGTAAAATAAAAAAGAGATACAGATCACTAGATAAACGGTCTTTTAATGTTGAGAACAACTAACTATTATTATTATTATTATTATTATTATTATTATTATTATTATTATTATTATTATTATTATTATTATTTAGACTTGTTCTACAGCTTCTTAATAAAATCCTTGAGACTGGATCTCTTGTTTGTAATGGAATATGGCAAGAGTTGTCTCCACTCCGAGCTCAGGGAAGCTACAGACTAAAACTCACACCTGTAGGCTGTAGACCAACAGTATTTGAGAAACAATAAAAAGAAACAGACTAAATTACTTTTGTGATGCCAGCAACAAATGTCAACTACATCAAAGTGATATATATATATATATGAATAACGAATTTAACCCCGTTATCAGGTCTTCGATAAGTATATTACACAGACTACACCAAGCCCTATACAAGTACATTTGCACAGACCATGTTAACAAACCTTAACAAGAAATGACACAGTCCCTCGTCGGGCTAACCTAAGGGTCTTGCTAATATTTTCCAAGCAGAAATATTTCTGAACTGCCCACCTACGTATATGTGAGCCTTTATTCCTCATCGGCTCCCACCCTTATCTCACAACAGGTGGCAGAACCTGAGAACTGGTTTCACGGCGCCGCCTCCACCCGCCTGTCAGTTGAGTAACAACATTTATGTCATAACCAGTGATGGTTCTTATTCAACCTCCTGCTTCACCCTCCACCCTCCACCACCCTGCTCCCCATGTAACAAACCTGCAGGCCTGCTTACCTTCTCAACTACTTCTTCAGGCGCTGCAAGCGTTTTAGACTTAACACACACATCATCATCTTCATCGTCGTCGTCTTCCCCTTCTTCAATCTTATCCTCACCACCTTCACTGGCAGCTGCACAATCTGTCATCTCCAGTTAGGGTTAACAACAATTAGGGATAACCTGACCTTTCAGCTTCTGCGTCACAGATTGTGTGGCCTGTGTGATATTCAGCGAAACTGTTGGCCGAGGTTCTTATCCTTAATAATATATTTATATATATATATATATTGAGAATTATCCTTAAGTGTACTGAGATCTCAATTAAGCTCAAGTTTGTGCGCAGTTTTGCGAGCGTGCCTGTGTGTGTGTGTGGGAGAGAGAGAGAGTGTGTGTGTGTGTGAGGGGGGGGAGAGAGAGAGTGTGTGTGTGTGTGTGAGAGAGAGAGTGTGTGTGTGTGTGTGTGCATGCGCGTGATGTCAAGTACAGACAACTGCTGACTGAATGTACGCTCTATGACAAAGGGGAGACAATTTAAAGCCGCTGCCTATGGCTTCTGGGAGGGGATAAAGGCTGGATCGATGTCCAGCAGTGTTACCCTTCGCGGGTTTAAGTCAATGTCTTTGTTTACCTGTCTTTCTGACCCCTAGATATCAGGTTCTTTTCATTATTCTAACATTGCCATAATAACACCACCATAGTAACATTTTCAAACTAACACTAATGTACTTTATCGAACGTGTGCTTATTCATGATCCAAGTTTCCTCCACCCAGAGAGAGGACTGGGTCCGAGAGACCAGCCATCCGAGCCTCCAGCCAGTGCAGTCTAAAGGTTATCAGAATGTAACAACTCTGTTCCCTTACTCGTTATTTCACCTCGTCCCTGCATCTCCGCGATGGTGGGGGTGGGGGGGGGGAAAGAGGAGGCGGTGAAAAGGCCAGTAGAGGGTGTTCCCGGTGACATATATCCACCCACCCCATCATCAAGCTTCCTACCCCTACCGCCTACATCCGCCAGACGCAGCGGGTCCGTGACACTGTGCAAGCTCACAGGTCCCTGAGTACTGAGTGTTGGCTCATCTCCAGCTCTGGGTGTGCCCCTGCCTCTTGCACAGACACAGTGGAACGAGAAATATGGGCTGTAGCAGGTTTTTCTGCACAAATGTGTGTGTGTGTGTGTGTGTGTGTGTGTGTGTGTGTGTGTGTGTGTGTGTGTGTGTGTGTGTGTGTGTGCAGCCTTGAAAAAAATCACCTAAGATGGTCGAGGGGATTTTAATAAACATCGACTACCTCGGTGAACTTTGATGGCCAGTCACTAGCAGGAAGAATGTAGCTGATGTCAAGTCACCTGTCATCGGGGATAGAGAATTGATTTATTTTCCGGCAGTTCAGAGAGAAAGGAAGTTGCAAAAGGGAAAGAAAGAAGACAGCTATAGACACTAATAACAGTATTTTGTATCGTTGATCTTTCAGAGATCAGACTCACCAGTTGACGATTGATAATGCGTGAAATAGAGAGAAAGAGCGTGCGTGCGTGCGTGTGTGTGAGAGAGAGAGAGAGAGAAAGCTTAAAAGGGTAAATAATAACCAAGAACAAAATATTCAACACTGTGTATTCATAAATAAATCTTAAAATGTATGCCCCCAGATGCATATACTTTTTTCTCTTTATCAAACTCACACAAGATTTACGTTTCTGTAACTTGCTGAAAGCTGTCGAGCTTTCCTGCTTGAGTCCAACCAATATCAGATGGTAAAGAGCATGTGTTATAATGTTGCCCTCTTCTGACCACATAACGACACCCAAATACTGTCGACATCCGAGTCCTCTCACTCTTGCAATCAGTGCAAGAAGGACAAGACTCATTGCTGCTCCTCTGGTCCGTCTAACTGATGTAGTGCTTGATATTATATCTTATCACTATTGCCTACTGGTTGTTGTTCTGCTCGGTCAACAGCTGTCCATCATGGTAATAATATTCTTAACCATGCCATGGCCATACCATTGGGATTCTGAAGTAACAAGTCTCACTTTGCTCAAAGCTGATTAGCATAAATGAATACATGTGAACAAAAAGGAATGATAACCTCGCATGGAATGTCTCTTGTTGTTCGCCTCTCACGAATTATTTACACCAAGTAAACAAACTATCCTCGGGTTAGATAGAAATCGACCTTATCAGTCAGAGTGAGAGAAACAGCGGCGGAGTATGTCTGAATGTTCACGTGTCCCTCCCTGAAACAAATCCAACAAAATAAAAGCAGATTAGAGTAGGAAAACCGTATTATAATAAGAATGATGTTTTTATTGATAATTGCGGAGTACATGGGTTAGCTGTTCTTTGTTGTCATCTCTTTTTTTCGAAAACACTTTGTTTGCTAACAAGAAAAGATGGCTGAAAGCAGGAGCTGTCGCCTATCACAACACGAGAGCAGACAAGTTTACAGAGGGCGAGCTTTTTTTCTTTAATCCGGACTTTTAAAAATTGGCCACTGAGAGTGTTTAGAGGCTACGAGGGGGAGGATAGGTTGTAGGTTGTATGGGGGTAAGGGGGGTAGAGTTCACAGCTACTTGGTGATCAGCTTTTGTGACTCAATTGTTGTCCATTCGCTGCCTCACCTTTTCAACCTTTTTACCTTACCTTTTACCTACCCTGTGTCAGCTGAGGGAGAGTACACTGCGTCACACGAGTATTGAACTGGACAGTGGACTTGCCCACGGCTATAGTGTATAGTGTGCTCGTCTTCGCGCTATAGTGTATAGTGTACTTGCCTTCGGCTATAGTGTATAGTGTGCTCGTCTTCGGCTATAATGTGTATAGTGTGCTCGCTTTCGGCTATAGTGTGCATAGTGTACTTGCCTACGCTATAGTGTGCATAGTGTACTTGTCTATGGCTATAGTGTGTACAGTGTATTTGCCTACATCTATAGTGTGTACAGTGTATTTGCCTACATCTATAGTGTATAGTGTACTTTCCTACATCTATAGTGTATAGTGTACTTTCCTACATCTATAGTGTATAGTGTACTTTCCTACATCTATAGTGTGTATAGTGTTATACTTGCCTACAGCTATAGTGTGTACAGTGTACTTGCCTACAGCTATAGTGTGTACAGTGTACTTGCCTATAGTGTATAATGTGCTCACCTTCGGCTATAGTGCATAGTGTACTTGCCTACGGCTATAGTGTATAGTGTACACTGAATCTTTAAAGCTGACTCTAAACAAACATGAAGTAAAGTTCAGTGGCAGCTGCCAGCAGGCTGGAAGAACATTCACCTCTCACTATAGTTTTTGTTTTGTTTGTTTTTTTACAAAAATACGTTGAGAATTGTTGACTTTTTAATTTTTAAAGTAGACGAAGATTGACGTACATGTGTACTTGTGACGTCACAGAAGGCTACAGCCAATGTGAAAGCCTTGAACACATGCTAATGAGGCGTTGACTAATCAACAAGCTGATATCTGTCACCTGATGGTAAATGAGGTCTTGACCTCTTTCAATAACGTGCGTAAGTAGTGCAAAGTTCAAAGAAGTAGATCTCATGAATTTTAAAAAAAATCGCTCTTATCTTGACAATTAGTATTTTTAGCGAACGGAGCTCACCCGTTTGAAAATGCTGCAGTCGGGGTCAGCTGTTAACATACAGGGTCCAGCTATGAATGACAGTCGTCATGAGATCTTTGGTCACTCCCCGCTAAGGCAATAACGGTAAGAAGTACGCATGATATACCCTGGGCACGGTTACAGCTCAAAGTTTCTTGCTCATTCATTTTAAGTGGGTTTTGGACTGTAAATGTTGGAGTGAACATATAAGAGTGAACACGTAAGAGTGAACATGAAGGCATCAGCCCATGCTACTGTTGTCTTTAACCACCGGTCTTTTCCTAAGACTAGTCCCAACTAACTTTGCCCTCAAACGTTTTTATGTTCGGAAGGTAAGCTGGCAACAGCTATTTGTTACAACAGTGAGGCAGGCTAGACTTAGTACCTCAAGCAAAAGTCGACGAAATAGCCTGGACAAAAATAGTTCAGGGCAGGCAACTCCCTCAATGGCCTCTTCTGTGGGTGAGACAGAATGCATCGATCTTACAAGGGGGTTTATCAGGCTTCATGGTTCTACAATGGAAATATTTTTCTAATAACTATGTAATGTTTAGTGTAAAGTACTATTTCCCCAAATCTAGGGAATATTCCTACTTTCCGTTCTCGAGATAAAGCCTACAAACACAGAAGAAGGTCAACCCCGTGAAGTCAAGTTAGCCAAGAGAAATGTCCAGGAAAGATGTGGTCCAAGCTGTAGTTAGGACAACAGATACGAGTCCATGTACGATGTTGGACATTGTTGTAGATGTCTTGCTGTGTATGTTACTGTTTGCAGGCGCGTATCTTGAACATGAAGGGGGTGTTCATCCACACTTACACAAAACCTTTTTAAACCAAATGAAAACAAACTGCACCATACGTATTGTTTACATTATGTTTGCTGACAATAGTTTGCTGTAATTAAAGAACATGGGAATGTGTTGCGGACAAAGAAAGAGACCAAAAGAAGTAGGACATAACACTTACAACACAGGGGCGGGAAGCGGAGGAGCTACATGGAGGAGGGAGGGGGAGAACTGGAGAAGGAGGAGGATAAGAAACAGATGATGACATCTGTCAGAGCAAATTTAAATAATTCTGCCTCCGAGTATCGGTATTTATAAGTATATGTGTCTGGCTGTAACAGTTGAACACACGTCACGCCCATCAATCACATGCAATCACACGTATTTACATATGTATAGATACTAGGTCGAGGGAGATCTTTAAGTCCACTTCCTCCAAATATCAAGATTATGATACCATATAATGCCATATATTATCTAGAATTTTTTCTTGCTCTTTTTTCTTCCTTTTGTTTATTTGTTGTATTTTATTTGTTTCTTGTGATTGCGGTAGCTGTTGATGTTATTTTTACCGTTCCTATCGTTTTTTGTTGCTGTTGTTGTTGTGTTTGCAGCACCTACCGGCCCAGAATTCGAATCGACACTCCTCAATTTTGTCCTCCAAACCCCGGATCTTTTCGCGAAGCTCGTGAATCCGCTCCACCTTTTCGGACATGGACTTGCTGGTGTCGTTGTGAGCAGGGGCAGACAACCGCAGCACACCTATGACACTATCCTCTCCCTCGTACTCTCCCTTGACCATGTCCTCGCATTTCTCCAGAGTTTCCTGACAGAAAAACAGAAGTTCCGTTCTTTACCGAAACCTGTTTTAAAAAAGCCATCGCACAAGAAAAATGTTTGCACAGTGAACTGAATAAACATGAAGATGGATAAAAAAGGATGATGATGATGTTGCGTAGCTTACATTTAGGAATAAAGTTCAAATATAATGAAGTGAAAAATAATATACTGCCAGATATGAAGTGACAAGAATAACAATTTCAAGTTAGTAGCAGTGGAAGTAGCAGAGGGCCAAAGTTCTTATTATAACAAGAAGGACAATTAAGTGCTTCTTTAACAAAACTATCAAAACTGTATCACCCTGCAGTATCGCAGGTTTTCTCTCCCCGCCCCACAGGTGAATAGTACGCCTAGTATGACGACGACGACGATGATGATGATGTTGGTGGGGGTGACGTCAGCGATTGTTCAGCAGACAGTAGTGATGTGCATGTGGCATCATCATCATCATCATCATCATCGTCGTCGTCGTCGTCGTCCCATAGAATAAACAAACAGAATAGCTCACTTATGTGGATGCAGCTGAGCAACCAGGAAAATGAGACACAATAGTTCATAAAATGCAGACCAATGGGAGGAGCTAAATATGACTGTGTATCCACCTAAATCTTGTTGTATATTCATCACATGCTTTTCTTAAATGTCACCAATTTAAATACCACACACGCACACGCACACACACACACACACACACACACACACACACACACACTATTGTCACTCATTCTAAATAGTTTAGAAAAGAGTTATTTATGAAAATAACTTTTCGCTTCATCTCTACGAACTCCTCCGCTCACCTCCAGCCTCAAGATGGTGGTACGCAGGTGAGCCAGCAGGATGTCGAGGTCCGCGGGGAAGAAAGGGAAGATGTAGCGCCAGGAGTGGACATCGGCCTCGTCACACCGGCCGCCAGAGAACGCCACCAGCGCCACCAGCCACAAGTACGTCACGCCACTCATGGCTGCAACCCCAAGCGGTGACGTCACGCGCCAAACACAAACTTCTGATGTCGGTTAACTTAGGTCCAAAATAACAATTATTATGATTACTTTTATTTTTTTTTCAGATACACGTGCATGACAAATAAAACTAACAAACACATGTGACGTAGAGAGCTCTGGGAAATGTCAGCAAATAATAATTTACCTCAGTCTGTAGTCCCGAGATGGCGCTGGTGTTAGCCGCTCGGTCCAACTGCTTTACAAACACTGGCAGAAAAATCTGCAGGTGAATTTTATAGGTATGTTCACTGATATTGACTCCAGGCCAAGAAACGTGTCGCCAGAGAGACCGTGAGCTTTGGATGCCACGACAGGTGCGAGGGACAGACAAGAATGGTGAACCGTTTTGACGGTGAATTAAATTATGGGTCAACGTAAGTCGGATTTGGTTTGGGGTGTCAACAATTCAGGCCATCTACCATCGCGCCATAGCTTACATACAGAAAGCAAAAAAGAAAGAATGGCAGAGAGAGAGAGAGAGAGAGAATCAAAGAATAGAAGGAAAAAAATGAAGGAGCGAATAAATGAACACACACCAAGGAAGAATGAGTAAATCCACACTAAGAGACCAAAATTCGGGAATCCACACTAAGAACCATGACAAACAGTGTGCGAGTCCGAACGACAGATTTAAAACGCTTGATCATCACAGACGTTTAATCTTTTTGAAAATTTTAGGGCTTTTTTAAACAAAATTTGGGATACGTATTATCTACACCTGTGACTAAGTCCTGTGCTGTGTTTGTCAAACCACTTTACTGGATATTTTACAACAAGCATCGACGTATTTTAAACACTTGATCGCCTCAGGGTTTTGTTTGGGAAAGTGTTTGCTTGTTTTGTTTCTATTTTTGTTTTCCTTAATATAACATGTGCAAAAACACGCATGCATGTCATTAATTAGATAACACCTGCAGTCACGAGACCGTAAAGAGCGAGTCATTTGGGTTCAGGGGAGGTAACGGGCCAGAAGCAGTAAGGAATAGCAAATCTGGAATTAGACAGCAACAGCGACAGCTGCAGCAGCGAGCCTGTAGTCAAAGGTGAGTGATGATACATGGGAGGCTGGGATGGATAACAGTGACTCACTCATCAGGGAGGTGGGGACTCTTCGAGAGGCTTGACTCATTCTAATTACTAATCAGCTAATCACTGACAAAAGTTTTCTCGTGGTCCGCGAGCTGCAAGCTGGTCGCCCTGGGAGTCTAACTGGTAACCTGCTGTCATTACTACCTGACCCTGCACTTCTAGGGTCAATAAGACCAGTAACAAGATGATGATGATGATGATGATGATGATGATGATTGATGATGATTGATGATGATTGATGATGATGATGATGATGATGATGATGATGATTGATGATGATTGATGATGATTGATGATGATGATGATGATGATGATGATGATGATGATGATGATGATGATGATGATGATGATGATGATGATGATGATGATGATGATGATGATGATGTCCATTTATAATGCGCAGGTATCCATTCAGAAGAATGCTCATTGCGCAGCAAAAACAAAATAAATAAAAAATAAGAAGAAAAAATAAAGTAAATAAATAGATAAAACACCAGGAAAGTAAAAAAAAAAAATAAAGACAGCTAACCCAGCGCTTTATGTTAGTGTGATGAGTTAGGGGTAGGTCTATGTATTGTTTTGTGTGTGAATGGTGTCTTGTGTTTGACGTCATGTGTGCGTCATTCGTTCATCGTCATTTCGGAGAAGGGATGACGTAAAAAGAAGAGAAACTACTGTTCCTTGGACGGATAGGAAAAGGAAAACATCAAGATCTTCGTCTCCGGTAAAATCTTCATCTTCATCGTTATCTGTGGGGGCTCGTCAAGTGTGTTACGTGTGTGTGTGTGTGTGTGTGTGATATGCGTCGAGTATATGCAAGGTAAGTGTACGTCCGTCATATTACAGTTAGATTATTTTAGGCCTGTGTCACGATGGTCAGTGAAGCCAGTATTTTGTTTTATATTAAACTATGAAAACCTTTAGGTGGGTTTTAACTCTGTGCGCGTGTTGATGCGCTTGTCGCGCCCCCAGGCACGAGCCTATGTCAATGTGTTATGCGAGTCTTGTGTGAGAACAAATGTTCTCCTCAATATTCACGCTGTTGCAGTTTCCTTAATCACCATTAAATGCATCCTTACTCATTCTCTAACAATCTGATCCTACCACGTGTGTGTGGGGTGGGGGAAAAATAGGTAGTGAGGCAAAAAAAAAACAAAAAAAACCAAGAGATTTCTTAACATTTAAATTCTTTATTTCAACTTCTAGATGAAAAAAAGCGTTTGCACGTCTAACTAAAAGTCAGTCTGCCTGCCACCAAGAACGCATTCACTTCGTCTAATAAAAAAAATTAAAGTAAAGTAAAGTATTGTTCATTTTACTGGCAAGATCGCACAGCATCTCGGATCCTGTAAGGAATGTTACTTAAAGTGTTGTAACTAGTACATACCAGAAGATGGATCATACAATTTGTATTAAATGAATCGTTGTAATAATGATACATGATTCCCTTGCAGAAATATCAGTTGGCAAAACGAGTGATATTACAAGACAGGCAGCACGGATATTCCTGGATTTACAGGCATGTAGTCCATGGTTGCAAAACAAAATTTATTTTAAAAAAATGCTGAGGTGGTTACATGCCTTGAAGTCACGTGACGTTCATACCTAGGCAGTGTTTACGTGGACATTTCACGCCGCTGAATGACGAATATGATTTCCAGAACCTGCGTAAAATGAGAAAATGGTTTTGAATTCATTTCTTATTTCAAACTTTTTAGCTGTTGCTCAAATTAGAAGAACTCCTCCAACCTCTCTACAGATTTTTACAATCGAATAACTGTGGCATACGTGACCAGAGCATGTGAAATTAAATTACCCAAAAAATGACATTGCGTCTTCCCACAATGAGCAAATCAAAAATTAAGTTTTGCGTTTCCACTAATGAAATAATTTAAAACTAAAACTGTTTCTGAACGCTCATCTTTGGGAGCAGAGCCTCTTATTGCCACCGCGGCGGTCCGGTGGCGCAACGGTGAGCGCCTGTCACCAATATAGTGAAGGTTGGCTGTTCTGGGTTCGTTTCTCCTCTCGGGCACGCTGTTCTTTCTCTGCATGTGGCATCTGTTTACAGGGCTGGCTGCCTTGTCGTGATATATCCTTAGTTGCTGGCTCGGCGTAAAACACCAATTCCCCCCCCCCGCTCATCGCCACTACAACTCGGCTGTCAAATATCTCAACATAAAGGACTGGGAGGTGAGTTAAACCCCTTTGTGATAATTTAATATAATATAATATTATAAATCCAGGTATTAATAGAAAGGAAAATTGAGAGATGCATGCCGTACCGTGTCGGTTCTGTCCAACAACATGGTGACTTGGTTTCGAGGGGATGGAGTGACCATGACCTTGCATGCCTGGTCCTCGTCTGTTGACCCCTCGATGTTCGCTCCGTTGGCGGAAGATGCCGACCTGCGGGTTCTCAGCAGCGCCGGACTTTGGGTGGAGCCCATCTCGTGCCCCCAGGCGGCGTTTCCCCGCGTGCTTCGAGATGTGCCCGTGATGAGTTAACGACCTACTGGCTTTTACGTCAGGGGCACTGCACAAGAAATATTAGAAATCAACTGGAACATCGATACCACCTAAATAATAACAACAATAATAAATGTGTGATTTTCATAGCGAATAATCAAGCTCGTGAAGGAGCATGCCCTCAGATTATGAATGCCAAAAGGAGAAACAACTCTGCAGACAAGTAATAACAGACAAACATAGAAGACACAAAGAAGAATGAAGAGACGAACAGAAAGGATGGAGAATGTCAGACATTTGTAGAACACAAAGAAGAATGAAGGGACGAACAGAAAGGATGGAGAGTGTCAGACATCTGTAGAGGAAGACGAGCAGGCGGACTGGTCAATCGATTAGAATCACAACCATCGACAACTATTTAGACTGGTGTAAGGAGAAATGCTAAATAAGTTATAGTAGTGATAATTTATGCTAATGCCTGTTATGCTAAACCAATCAGATGGTTGGCCCTCGGTGTTTGTTCTACGTTCTTGATCTCTGAGATCGAGAAAAGTCTGTAAATGTACATTATATATAAATATAATTCATTACATTATATAACCTAATAAGAGCTTCTGTAGCACTGTACCACACATAGAAACAAGTATGATCCCTACGTTTTAACAGTATCTATCTATATATATATATATAGAGAGAGAGAGTAAACATGGACAAAATTCAGGATTTATTATGGAAACTGGAAAATGAGGGCAAGAAAGACTTTGCGACAAATATTTACTGACAAGTACGTGCTGAGCGCACACTTAAATGTCATGGGAGTGGTGCATGGCGGACTAGGAGGGGGAGAAAGTTTCACAATCGTCTTGCTGTCGTTTTCTGACCTCAGGAGGTGGTTCTTATGCTCCACGGCCAAGTGCTCCCCGTCGCCAACTTTGTACCTGCCGACTCCATGGCCCTTCTGGCTGTGGCCGCCATTGCGGTGGCCTTGACCCCACCTTCTTTTCTCGCCGTTTGGGGGGGTCACGTGACTGCGTACGCGGTCCTTGGCGAAATGGCCGCCTGACCCGTGGGATGCTTTGTGGACAGTGTCATCTGCCAGGATCACTGCAACAAAAAAATATATTAAATAAAATACCCGAGAGCGCCGCTTGTGACACTCCGTGACAGTGTCATGTCACACCAAGCGTGACAGAGAGGATCTTTAACTCAGCTTGTTCAGCAGCAATTTTAAGTTCGAAAAACCATTGAGCCTCTCTTCCTCTTTTCTTGTCTCTCAGTCTCTCTCTCTCTCTCTCTCTCTCACACACACACACAAACACAGAGGGAGAGCGTGAGCTGTCATCATATGCTGTGTCATCGGACTGTGCAGCTCGTGCAACGTCACGTCCAATTGCTGTTTCCCGTGTGGCTGTAACTACGCGAGTTTTACGTCCCGACGGTTATTCTTCTGCAACGTACAGCATGGCTGAAGTGTGATGCGCACTCAGTATACAGTAGTTGTTTACAAGCCACCTTTTACTAGTCTGACAACATTCACCTATAACACCTGAACTGATTGAAAACTTCGCCCATCACTGCCTCAGAACTCATTAGTTCTATGTCGTCAAAACGTTTAACCGTTAAACTTTGAATCCCTCTATTGTTTTATAACTTGCTGATGCGTTATAGCTGGCAGTGACCTTTGGATTATTCAAGGGGAGGGGGGGGGAGAGAAGAAATAAAGACACCTTGTTCGTTGTCTGTTATGCCTGCCTACCCCCCCCCACCTGCATTCGGTCTACATCAGCAGGTAGAGAGTGTGGGAGAATTCCTTCAGGGCATTCCTGTATCTCGTTAGCATATCTTTGCCTGTTAAGTGTAAAACGAAGACTTTGAACTGAGGTGTGTTTGGTCTTGAGCTTTCCTCGCCTACTCACCTCACCTTTACTCACCTACTTCACTCCTCTTTCTTATTCGACCAGCTAGGTTAAACACAGAACTATACTCAAGCGACTTATTTCTCTGTCTCCAAAAAAGAAAAAAAAAGTTCTAGAACTGGACAAAAATGAATAAACGAAGACTTTTCAAATCTGTGGAAAGACTGAACACGTTCAGACGCCTCCATTATTGACTCCAGAAGGTCGGCTGCCACATTTAATGGGTTGAAGGCTGTGTCGACAGTCCGTGTGCACACCTCAAACATTGCTGACCTTTATTCTTACACTTACCTGACCGACCAGGACTCCGACCTCGAACTTCTCGCAACGCCTTTTGGCAACCAGTCTAATGGGTCAACATGCAAGCAGTGTTTCGCTAAAGCCGGTTGTACACGATGCAACTAAAGTCGAGCGAGGAGTAGCCTGAATAATTCATTCAAGTCTGGACGCAAGTCTCCTGATGGCAGGGGGTGGGGAAGGTCCAGCTCGCGAAATCATTTGACTTTTTTAACAGAAACATTTATGTAAATCATGTGAATAATAGTAATAATTACGGTAAATTCTCTAAGGGATAGGCCGAACACATTTCAGCACATGACAGGACAGACACGTATGCTTGTCGTCGTTTCCCCGCAGCCTATATAAACGACTTTAGAGAATTATTCATACATAGTGTTACGAATGAAATGTTATAGTGGGTCTACGTCAATCCCAGCGAGTGCGTGAGCAAGTGTGAATGACGTGAGCCTCGGTGAATGACGCAAGTCTGGATGAATGACGCAAGCGGTGATGTCAGAAATGTTCGAGAAAGAGAGCGCATGGGTACCGTTAGTGTGATCGTTGAAAGAGAGAGAAGAAGTAGGTTAGAGTAGTGTAGGCGTGAGTTGAGTTTCACGGTTTAGGACGGGCGCGTGTGTCGCCACTGTAGTTGTTTAGGTTTTAGGGTAGGCGTGTATTGTTGTTTATTATTACTCAGTCTGAAATAGAAGAGTTATTTATTGTTTTGGGGCCAGTTGCACAACACGTTTCTAAACCTTAAAACTGTTCTAAAGAAGCAAAATCTCTTCTTAGCCATTTTGATGCATTGCAGAGAAAAACATACAAAACATTGTACTGACAGGACGGAAAGTCAGATTTAAACAACTTTATCTTACTTAAAGCAGTTTTAGTTTTAAAAATTCTAAAATTGTGGTGTGCACTTTAGACTAATTATCTAAATAGAGTTAAGGCCTAAAAGTGTTTAAAATTAGAAATGTGTTGTGCAACTGGCCCCTGGACAACAAAACCTTCTGTGTTCCCTTTGGAAGTTGACACTGCCAGATTTCTGAACTCAACGAGCTACTAACGGTCATTAATCAAGACCCGTTAGTTAACACATATGACCTACCCCCTCCCCTACCGATGGTAGACCACTTCAGGTTTGATATTGACTGCTGATACGTTCTTTTGCTCTTAAAATAAAAAACATGTTCGTTGTCATTGCTGTGTACCTCAGTGTACAGTTCAGGTCTACAAGTGTCCGACATAATCCTTTATGGCAACGAAGGTGTATCCCTGCCTTAGGTGAAATGAAATTTCACTTCCAGTTATCGGTCCTCACCACTCCTTTCGGTTCGCTTTCGTCCGAATCGTGTGTAATGGACCTGATAAGACTATTAAGAGCACTTCACCGAAAGTGGTTGGATCATTTAACTCGTTCCCTTGGACCATCGTTGAAGAGTGAGATTAAACAGACTTTCCTCGGTTAAAACAACAGGGTGGGGCTCGGCAAGGGATGCCACTGTAGTTTCTCTGTGCAGTGTGCGCAGTAAATAACCCGAATACCTCTCCGTATTACTGCGAACATTCGTTTGAAAGCCTTCTTAACCGGATCGAATAAGAGACTATGTTTGACAATTTTTTACGTGACGATCTTGTACAAAATGTACCCCCCCCCTACTTACCAAAGTGTACCTAGTCAAGAATATGTCCGGTTATAAATTCCCTTAAGTCCTTTACCTGCAGGTCATAATCGCGAAGGTCTATTTAAGCATAAAGATGGCAAAGCAGCATGTGGCCCAGGAGTGTCAGTCAGAATGGTGTCAGGAGACGAGGTGTATCGGGAATGTATCTACCTCAAGTTGTGCTTTTCTGCTCGAAAGCCATCTTGAGTCGCCGCACCTGTAACCTCCTTAGTTTGGGAGACGTGGGACAGGCCTGACCTTTAGGGTCACTTCACAGCGAGAGGTAGGCGATCATCGTGGTGTGCACAGCTTCCTTCATCGCCCCGTCAACGGCCACTTACAATTGGCTGAGTCTAAAGATTCAACTTTATTACAAGGGACTAAATAAAAACAAATAGTTCATAAAAAAAACTTTCTCCATAGAACAAAAAACGCTTTGCAAACGTCTTGCCGCCTTGCTGTAATGCAAAATAACTGTTTCGTCAGTTACATATGACGCATCACAATGTGATCTCCGTGTTTACTGCTTTTGCGGATGATAAGACAGTTCGTTTAGTCAGTTTGACCAACTCAAAAGACGGCATCTGTGGAGCGGACGTTCGTCTCAGGATCACGACAGCAACAGCGGCGATGGCCAGGCTCACCACAATGTGGGACAGCAGAAGCATCAACTTACACACCAAATTCAGTCTCTAGATGTCCCATGATGCTCTACGGCTTTACAAGTCTCTAGTTGTCCCATCATGCTCTACGGCTTTACAAGTCTCTATTTGTCCCATCATGCTCTACGGCTTTACAAGTCTCTATTTGTCCCATCATGCTCTACGGCTTTACAAGTCTCTAGTTGTCCCATCATGCTCTACGGCTTTACAAGTCTCTAGTTGTCCCATCATGCTCTACGGCTGCCAGAAGTGGACCTTACTCACAGAATCGGAGCGTCGGATTCAGGTCTTCGAAACAAAATGCTTCCTGAGACTCCTTCGGATCTCCTACAAGCAGCAAAAGACGAACGAATTCGTCCGCAGTCTAGTCACCTCCTTGGTGGATCCCCAGGAGCCTCTGCTCACTACCATCAAGCAGCAGAACATGTTGTCCGACATGACACCTTGTCGAAGACGGTTCTGCAAGAGAACCGAATGTCCACAGAGAGATCTTCTCACGCGGGCGCAAGACCAGCCCCACAGGCGACTGTCACACTGTCTCCTCAAACTTCTTGTTAAGAAGATCAAGGAGAAAAAGACAGTCGATTTGGAGGAGGTAGGGGTTACAGGGTTCATAACCTCGCCTTGGGAATTATCTAAAATTAATAAACTTGCTCTAAGAATGATACAAATTTCAAATACTCGCCACAAGAAAGACTTTCTTAAGCTCGTTTTAGTAGTGACTGAAGTTCATGCCACTGGGGATGACTGTTGGTCAATGTAGCTCAGTCACATAAGACAGTCGCCCGTCACCCCTGAACTTAGGACAGTACTGTCCTAGGGCCAGTATTCCATGAGAATTCTTCAAACTTCTCTCTGAATGCGACCCCAGTTCACAAGGCTGGCCAAAGAAGTTTTACTCCAGGCATCCCTGTTTTCTAACCACCCAGGACCGGTGGTAGGCAATGCTGCGCCATAGACGAAATGCAAGAGCTACGCCCCCTCCCCCAAACATAAAAAATTAAACAGTTAATTTATGTTCTGGTCATAAATAGACTTTTAAATTTAATTTTTTTTTTTTTTTTGCTGTGTAAAGAGAGTTGTACTTCTTTCCGACATTGTGAAACTAGAAGTGACAGATGAATTCTGAGCGACACTGCAGACGCGTTAGGTAATTTAACATTATTTTCAATTACAGTATATTAATAATTGCACTATAATAATGGCAATTTGGATTCGTGCGCCGTACACAAATTTCAACTAACGATTATCCTACTATTTATGGTCAAGCCACGATATGTTAAAACACTGCTGTAACATGTACACCCCAGCCTCCCTACCACTGACTGTCCTCCGAGTCGCTGCAATGCAGGCAGACGGGCCGCAGATGCCGTGTGCCCCAACCGTCTTGATATGGTTGACAAAGTTCATTATTTATTTTAAACTGTTTGTATCTCATCTCTTCAACGTTCACTTACTCCTTGTCCAGTCTTTTTTCTGCTAGCAAAACCTGATCGCCATACGCACGTGAATTGTCCACAGCTTGTTTTATTGGGCTGACGATATACAGTGCGGGAAAGAACTGTCTTTGTGCGCAAGCACAGACCAACACAGACAAAGCACAGACCAACACAGACCAAGCGTAGACCAACACAGACCAACATAGACCAAGCACAGACCAACACAGACTAAGCACAGACCAAACACAGGCCAACATAGACCAACACAGACTGACACACACCAACACAGACCAACACAGACCATGCACAGACCAGCACAGACCAGCACAGACCAACACAGACCGAGCACAGACCGAGCCAAGACGGTAATTCCGTCCCGGACATTGGGCGTGTACCCGTATGTGTCCTCTCGTAATAGGCATTCGATTCACCAAATATAAATTTATATTGCTCCGAAAAAATCTAGATTTACTAAATTTAGAGTTCCGCCTGCAGTTGTCTTGTGAGGGCAAAATAATAATTTCATGGTCCTAATGGTAGAAGCTTGTTTGTCCTCACCCCCGTACACGCTGAAATCACAGCACTGGGTAGAAGGCCACTCCTAAAACAGATAAACCAACCGACTCGCCTGTTTGACCAAATATCCGCCTTGGGGTAGGATTACAGTCCCTCGCGCGGTCTGGTAGTCGGTAAACAACAATAGTCCTCCAGCCAGCGAGCTTTTCAACAGCTCCCGTACCCAGGAGTATTCAAGCCTGGAGGATGTAAAGAGGCTCAATCCTTCTGAACTCACGGAAACCACAAGAAAAGAAGAAAGGAAGGAAACACCTGGAAAAGACGAAAGAGAAAGAGAGAGAAAGAGATCAAATAGGGAAGAAATGAAGGTCGTTCCAATCTTTGATGGCAGGAGTATATTTACTCGTTTAAAAGTACAGCTCCCAGGATAAATCTCATTTGTGAATCTCCTTACTTATTACGGCTATCTGAGATCTATCCAACTGGTATCTGATGGCATACACAGCAATAAAACATTGTATTGTTTAAGAAAGGAATTAAATGAGTTGTTTTATCGCAGATTAATAGATATGCGTGTTCCAACTCACCAAACTGTTGATTGAACGGCGCGACACATTCCCGTCAGAAGGAGATGGAGCTACCTGCTTGCTTTAATAACTATAGGAGTGTGAAATCAACTACAGACTTTGTGAAGCCATAATTTACATGAATCATGAGCAACCACGTCAGAGATAAAGGTCGTCTCCTAACTTCTTTTTAGATTGTTGGAAGATGAGGTGTTTGAGCCTTCTCCTAGGGACAGCTTTTTAAGTCCATTTTCCCTCCCATCGGTGTTTCCGACAACCGAGAGAAGTTCCCTGCGTCCCACGTCATCGAGACGGCGGAGCTACAGAGTCAGGTGATTCCTCTAATGACTAATCACTCAGCTGTCTGCTCCACAGCAGTCATGTACACATCATCCCTCACTTACAAAACAAACAAACAAACAAACAACACCACAAACAAGCAAACTCGCTGACCGATTCTGCACCACCTTCAATACTTGCACCATCAACACTTCCTAGTTCATCTAATGGTAGAACTGGGCCTGTCTACAGTCAAATACTCGTACATAACATATATGTGACATACAGTGAAACACTGATATACATACCTAGTGCAACCACAGACAGGACAGCCAGCCAGGCAACCAACTTCACCTTCGCCATCTCACCTTTTGCTTTCTGTGTCGTTAACTGCGAGAGGAAATGGGAATGGGAGGACTGCGCATGCCCCGTACTACACACGAGAAGGATATGTGTGTGTGTGTGTGTATATATAGCGGTGAGCTCGTTTGCTGGCGAGAGTTCATTCAGTCTTAGCACCCGACAGGTCTCAATGGCTGTGGAGACGTTGTCATCAAAATTATAATGAGCAGTTGTCGTCGTCGAATCATATTCTTACACAGACAGACAGACAGACAGACAGACAGACAGACAGACAGACAGACAGACAGACAGACCCGGAAAGGATAAAACAAATCTGGTGCTTTTAAAGATACGATCAACCATTTGGGAAGTTGGTGGCTCTCAAAATGAGGTTTATAATAAATTATTATAATGAGGTTAATAATTAAGAAACCAGCGAATCAACATCGGAGTAATTCTTTATGAATAATTGGAATCAAATGGATGCATGCAGCTTGTAGTCATATATTAATATTATATAGATATATAATGTAATACATACATTGTAGATATATAATAAGATACTAAAGTCCCTGGGCTACTATGTTTAGATTCTAATTAACGATCGTTATCAGTAAATATAATAGTAGTTGGGTTTGCCTTTGTCCACTGTGAGTCGCTGAGAACTTTTAACGAGGATGATCACCCGTGTGAACAACGGTTTCAACGCCAAAGAAATGTCCTGGACAATCTCAACAGATTTATGTATGCGATTTTTATTAAAACAAAGCTCTGTCCAACAAGCCGCTTGTTTAAAACGCTGCCCACCCCTACACTGGGGGCAAAGTGGTCGTGAGTCAGGAACACGTGTCGTGTGTTGTGAGACAAAACTGTATCCGGCTACACGTTGGCCTGTGTACCCCGAGGGGTGGAATGTTTTCTAGCCAGACGTGTACAGGATTTGACAGGTGTCCAAGGCGGCGTCCACTGCCAAAGGTAACAAAGGGCTCGAGCAGGAAACTTGTGCCGAGTCATGATTGTTTGCAGGGCCACGTGTACCCGGCATACAAAGCTCAGGTATTTCTTCTTCTGACGTCATCAGGCTCACGCCATACTGTTTCGAGTGGCCGTAATAACCGTCAGTTTTATGAGCCAATAATCCTCTGGTTGTAAGCTATAATTATATACGAACATCCACCAGACTGATTGTAGAAATGTGTGAGTTGTAGTCCTGTACTGTGGTGTTGACTGCTAAATAATATTACATTCAGCTTGTAAAGACCGCCTGGCCTCATCAGCAACAGTCGCTACAAACGCTCACAGTGGGAACTGTACAAGTGTTTTAACAAACGTGAGAGGGTTAGCGGTATACAAGAAAGGTATGCTGCACAGTGTACACCAAAATATAAACATTTACAATCACTATCTTGACATTCATGCAGCTATGTACACAACTACTTTACAGGCTATAGGTTGCCCCTTAGGGTTGCACACAGAAGATAAACTGTAAGGGGTCAGTAATCTGCCTACAAAGTAGTGGGATGTGTTTGTGACGTACTTGAGGTAGATTAAAAGAGCAGGATATTTTGTGACGTGTTTGGGAGAGACTAAACGAGCAGGATATTTTGTGACATACCTGGTAAAAACTAAAAGAGCAGGATTTTTGTGACGTTTTTGGAAAGTAAAAAAGAGGATATTTTGTGACGTAAAGTACGTACGTGGGACAGACTAAAAGAGCAAGATATTTCGTGACGTAAAGTGACGTACTTTGGAAAAATAAAAGTGGTGTGTGTCAGTGGCCATCACATTCCAAGTTTACACAGACCACGTTGTTGATTTTTGTTGTTGTTGATGATTTTATAAAGGAAAGTGCTTCGACCTCTCGGTCATTTCGCACTACACAGGCATGCAGTGAGTGGCAGTCTGTTACGTCTCAGCAAAGACAGAACACACAGGTGTTCACGGTCTGGGTTCAGCGTCACGCTTTAATTAACTCACGGTAGTCATCACAGAAGTCGGAAGGGCGAGCGAGAGATCATGTCAATTCTGACGAAAACAATCTTTTAGCATTTCCTAACACATAGTGAAAACCGTTACTATACAGTAAGATTTGAACTTGGGAAGCACAGTTAGAGCTACCCACCTTGTATTATGAAAGTAACATCTACATAGTATAACATTGTTTTAATATTCATGATCCGTTAAGTTAATAGCGTATATTTAAAGTTGTTGCGACTGTGACTGTGGGATAATTTCTTTACTTTACAAAACGAAAAAGTCTTTTGTTTCTGTTATTATTTAACAATTTACAAATGGCAATAGCAGACTTGAGGATGGACTGACAGAACTCTTTTATTTATAACTAGAGAACAGTTGTACTCATAACAACAGAACAGCGGATCTCAATGACGGTACCTATTTTTCGATTTATGACTGACAAGATCTCTGTTCAACATTCGCTTACATTTGCTTGGAGAAAACAACAAAAATAAATAAAACAGCATGAAATGAAATATGTCTGTACTATTTGTCTACTTTAACCAGATCACGTTTCTTCATGGAGAGGAGAGATTAAAGCCCTCGACCAACAGCCCAGGTGCATCACTTTATTAAAAATGTGAGTGTAGAAATCTTACAAAGGTAATATTTGCATATCTAAATATTTCAGAATGTAAACCATCAGGTTCAGGTACATTTTCTCTCTTTAACCAGTTATTCTAGTTAATGGCATCAAGTCCTTATGACTTACTTTATAGGTTCTGCTTATAATGGAAGTATGCTAAGCTAGAAATGGATTTTTTTTTAAATCTTCATCTTTGTTTACTGTAAGAGATTTAAGCGGTCACCAAAATATTCTGACGTTTGTTACATTCTGCTTTCAAATCACCGAATACATGTTCATCATGTATAGCTGTTTTGTTTTTCACAAATTTTAGAAACATTTCCTGAAGTCAGGGTATTTTTGTGTCAACATAAACAGTGATTTGTCTTAAAAGTTCTTGGCTAAATGTATTTGACTTGCTTTGGATGTGACTGTTCATCGTCCTGCCTCTGCGGTGACAGCAGCCCAGATCTGCCAACCCTAGTTTGCAAATACATGTTGTAACAGTGCTATGAGTATCTGCACCAGTATTTGATAAGTCAAATAACCGAGTCAATGACGAGAGGGAATGTGCCACATTAAGGCTTTGTGTGTGTGTGTGTGTGTGTGTGTGTGTGTGTGTGTGTGTGTGTGTGTGTGTGTGTGTGTGTGTGTGTGTGTGCCAGTGTCTTGACTGGCACCGGTCGTTGGAAGGCGGGGAGCATCTGAATAAGACTGCAGAGACAAAGACCTCCTGTTACAAGGGAGGTAACTAATTTTATTTATCATATATGTGGTTTTGGAACTACCTCCCTTTAGCCGTTAAATCCATGTCCAATACACATTCAGAGAACAAATCTCACACATACGCGACTCTTTCTCTAATAATTTAAAAAAATAAAACAAGTCACATTAAAAACCACTTTTATCAAACATACTAAAAAGGGTAAAATAATTTCCTTAGATCTCGTGTTTTCTTTCTATATATATATATATAAAACTCCAAATAGAGAAGTGGAAGGGGCACTCTTTATATGTTTTATAATTAACTTTCATTCGTTAATAATCTTATCAATGAATCGATAATTTTTTTAATTTTATTTTTAATAGCTTGAGAGAGTTCCCCTCACCTAATTCGGCCTATAAGTTCTCAAACGAACTATTTCACCAAGAGCTGCACGATTGCATGGCTTCTTTCCCGTGAGCTTTGCGAGACCTATAATTCTTCTATCACAAGACCTGCCAGATATCTTTACTAAGTATTACATACTCTTGTCCTTCTGCAAAGAGCTTCGATCCCAAATTTAATTTTCTTTGCGTTGTGGTCTCACGGTCTCACCCATCTGTGTGTGTGTCTCTCTCTCCAAAGGGTCGAGTGTCGCTGCAGCATACGTGACTGTTGCTAATCTAGCATCCGGCTATCTGACCGACTGAGGCGCCACATTCTATTTCTATAAAAACATATTATGCTTTCAAATGTTTGACATCTACATGAACATTACACGAAAAGCACGGGGCGCATAAAAAGTGAGAAACTATTTGCAGAATAGTTTTGTGCCTGTGTTGAGCACTCGGCCAGTGTGACACACATGAGAGCACATGACAGCAACCCCACACCAGACTTTCAGGAATCTTCCAGAACTCTAACTCCTTCTGAATGACTGAGGCACAGATGTAGCTGGGTAGGTGCAGTTCTCCAGTTCTGCACAGACCCAGGATGTACCCAAACACAAGCACGCACTGCTCTAAAAAGAAAATCTGTTGGGCAGTTTGAGACATTCCTGAGGCTCTAACTCTAGAAACCCTAACTCTAGTTGGGCACCTAATATCCACTACAACTGCTTGCCTTCAAGAACTTTTTTAAAATGCAATCTTCCAAAGGATTAAGCTATTGCATGTTTGAAATTTGTTATCAATTTTTGTTTTTTGCTTTACTTTGTGACTTTATTCCCTTCGTATAGGCCGAGTTAGGGGAGGTAACTTATCGTTTACTTGTCCTAAAGGAGCAGTTACCTACCCCCCTTATTCTGTCTATAAGATATCATACAAAATTTGTAAAAGAATTTAAAATTCTTTTACTATTTCTGGACTGCTGGAAATACTATTGCATTGTCACCAGAAATGAGTAACTGGTGAAATTTTCAGATCTCTAGGACGATGGGGAAGGGTGAAGATCGATTATGAATTCCATGGACAAGGGCATAGTGTGTAAAAAATCTTTGTCTAAATTTATTCTAGTTTGAAGGTTGGTATTAAATGTATATGCAAACGTTCAGTTAACATCAAACAGGTGTCGCTGCCCGGGGCCTTCATTGAGCCTTGTCCTGGGTCAATCTGGCTTTCAAAAGGTCGATATGGGTTGGGCGATATGGTTTTGGGTCGAAATGATGGTGCCCCGTTCATTGTTGTCTCTTTGTCACAGGCACACATCAGTTGATTGTGCTTGATTAAACACCGAAAGCGAAAACGCCACAGGTAACTATGAAACGGACATAAAGAGCTTTACTTTCATAAATGAACTCGAGTTTATAGGTGTTTGAAGTCATGGTTTGTGAAATGAAAGCAGATTGCTCCATTTCCCTGTTAAAACCCCTCTCAGTCACTACACGATTTTTATGGATTTTAGTCAGTGTTAATAAGGAGATGTGTAACTAAGGAGGTTTTAATAGTTGTAATAATGAGGTTTTACTGATTGGGTTCTCCTCCTTCCACAGGTGTTTTCTCTTTTCCGTTAGAGTCCACAAAATTTCATGTACCTTTCTTATCCAAACCCACCTCCTTCAAAATTTGTTTGAACTTTTCATGGTAAACGCCTCCTTCATTCTTCCATTTACTTGTCTAACTAACAGACAGACATGTTTTCTTCTCTTTTCTTAATATTCAAGATGACTAGTTCTCTCTCAAGTGTTTTTAGTCAGCCTGAATGGTTCTGTCTCGTTTTTGTTATTCAATGTTCATGGTTCTTTCTCAAATGTCGTTCATTTTGTATGACTACTCTTTCTCAAGTGTTGTTATTTTGTAGGAATGGTTCTCTCTCGTGTTGCTCTTGACGCTTCCAGTCATTTACAATGAAGAAATGACATCTCAAAATCGAATAATAATAATAATACACCGCATGACTGCAGTGTAACAGCTGTAACAGAAACAGGTTTCGAAATCCATTCCAAGTAAAACCAAAAATCAGTAGATACGGTCAAAGATACAAATGGGTTTCATACAAACTTTGTATCCCCGACACTACAGTGTTGACTTGGGAAACAGACAATAATTTGAACCTTTTTCCAACACAAAAAAGAGCGTTTAATAATTGACCAAGACGGGGTGCCAGATTTGCCAGGTTACAGTTCTGCCGCTGTCTCTTCCAGCTGTGCTTTTATTGTCAACATTCGGTCTGTCACTTCATTTGAGTCAAGTTCATTCATGCGAGACTTCCGTGTAACGGTGTAGGGAAGCAGGGGAAGCGGATGGCCGAGTGGTTAGAGCGCTGGCGTCCGAACCGAGAGCGCGCTGGTTCAATTCCCGATAAGCGCAGCAAACTTCCCCCAGTCGACCCAGCTGACGGGAATGGGTACCTGACTCCATAGAGGGTTGGGGAAGGTAAGGCAGCGAGGAAGAGGAGATTGGCACCACCCTCATGTAAAAGCTGGCCCCGAGAAAAGTGGGGTCTCTAACACCTCACTCCCCAACGACCTGAAAAGGTTATGGGATGACCTTTACCTTGACCTTTTACGTAGGGAAACAGTTGTGCTCTAACCTGACGGAGTATGTTCGACAACGCACACACGAGAGTTATAGAGTGAAGAAGCACGCGCTCTCACTCTCATCGGCACCGTCTCCTATTACTACATTATAGTTCTGTGCACTAGTATTTTGGGAAAGAAAAGATGGCCGCGAGTTAATTAGAGCTAGGGTTGGCTTGATCCAAGGTAGTCTTACATGCGACAGGACACGTTGCTGAAAAGAAAATTGGCATCTTCACAGTATTAGTTTTTTCACTTGAAGCCAACGGTAACATAACGGAGAAAAATAAATGTGAAAAATGGCGCCATGTACACCAAGAACACTTCACACCCTCCGATGTCACGTAAAATAAAAACAAAATATTTCGAAGGATTCCACATCCTTGCCTTCCTCGCCAAAATAAGAAATAACAAAATATTGCGGAAGGACATTAATTAAACACAAAAAAGATTTTAGTGTGCTGAGGAGAAAATTACAGAAATCTCAAAAATCAAGATAAAAGGAAAACAAAAAGCAAACCAAACGCAAAAGCATAATCGGCCTCGCCATATAACTCTCTCATTGCCTGTCATTTCCTGCATGTGCATCAATCAATGTTGCCAAATATAGCCTCGTGCGCTGAAAAGGCAAAGTTTGCAATCAAAAACACAAACTTTTTATAGCGCATGTAAACTTTATGATCAAATGAAGATTTCAAAGGGAAAATCGACTTAATGTCCATGTCAAACATGAAGGTGAACGCCGTCTACGAAATCCTTTCCTCACCTGCAGCTGGGATTCGTGTCGAGACTGTAGTCCGCTTTCAGGCCGGTGGAGCCGTTAGTTAAAAAAATGATCAGTTTTCTACTTAAAGAAACTCGCTTTGAAGGTGGCAGTGGAGTACGGGTGGTGTAAACAGGCTCTGAACATCCTTACTGCATTAATAAGGAATGGAAGGTAAGAACTGAACAAAGCAGAAATGGGAGAGAAGAATGAGATGAGGCGAAGCAAGGGGTTTGTTGGATCCGAGGCAGTCGGTTACAGGATACATTGCTGAACAGGACACAGGATTCGTGTACTTTAGCTTCGAGTAGCAGGCTGCATGCGGAGCCCTCGACAATCGTCACGTGACGGAGCTGCCAGTCTTTGCCACTGTAAGGTGTTGAAGTAAATCTCAACAGCTGGAGACGAACGCATATTTAACGACCCTGGGACGAGGGCGACCTAAAGAACTGGAGCGACATTCTCACGAGAGCTGCACTCCAGCTCTTCACCCCACCCAAGACTGCCAAGCAGTGTACACAAGCTCTTCACCTGTTGCCACTAAGTACAAGCGACCTTTACACTCAGGTCAGGAACAGGGCGAAAGGGTTATAAAGAAAGATTTTCCTGCTCTTGCTGTCCATCCTTTGTGGAGGTCCAAGATGCTCTTAAAAAATGAACTCTTAAGAACCCTGGATATGAAGAGAACAGCTGTGCTCTTAATTAACTGCTAGTCTCAAAATAGATCAAGTAAAGGGCAAGCATTTGATTTCCTCAAGAAGATTAAGAAGATCAGTCGCGAGTAAGAGGAGGGAAGGGACGAGCCTGAGTGGGTCATCACGGGAGAGTCTGACCGAGAAAAACTTCGAGATGGACAAAACACAAACTTTCTGCCTCTACACCTCTTTAGCTAAGTGAGAATGCATACTCAGAAACTCTTTCTCTCTCTCTCTCTTATACACACAAGCACGCGCGTGCATGCACACACACACACACACACAAAAGCACACACACACACACACACAATGGCAAGCAGTGACATTTAAGTATGTTTTATATATTTATACACAAATGTACCGTATATGAAAGTGTACGACCAGAAGGAGTCTTTAAGAATACAGGGATCATTAATATGAACCTGACCAAACAGTAAGTAAACACACACACACACACACACACACACACACACACACACACACACACACACACACACACACACACACACACACAGGGAGAGTGAGCTTTGAACGGTCTAAACGTTTTAATGTTAACAGATCATATAACTATTCTAATGATTATAAAGAGAGCGAATGGGTGGTTTTGGGTATCAAACACTGTACACAGCCCTTGTAGCTTGAAACAGAGGTAAAACAAAACAGTTCCTTCGATTATTCCCACCATCCCCTCCCCTCCACGTCTTTTCTTTTGCACCACGTGACATATGCTTTGGCAACTGATAGAGCGAAATGTTCAAAACTTTGTCATCTGGATTTTTTTACTGACGACAGAGGGCGCTACTTGGTTTGTTTTTGCTTTCTTCCTCTCTCTAGAAGCAGCTTCCTTCCTTCTTTCCATCAGCGCCCGCATCTCCCTGTACAAGGAGTGGTAGTCGCCGAAGTTGGTGGCGATGACGGCTATTGGAAGAGCCACGACCAGCATTCCGGTGACCGCGCACGCCCCGCTGACAAGCCTACCTTGGTAGGAGGTCGGCACGACGTCGCCGTAGCCCACTGAGGTCAAGGTGATGATGGACCACCAGAAGGCCACGAGCAGGTTACGGAAGGTTAGAGGCTCGAAGATCTCCACCACGTAGATGAAGATGGCGAAGCCAGCGCCGGCGATGGCGATGATGACGATGAGCATGAGCAGTTCCTTGCGGCAGTCCACGAGACACAACTTCAGCAGCCGCACCTCGTCCGACCTCCACCCCAGGCGGTAGAACCTGTGAAACAAGTCAACAACGTGCATCTCATTTCATTCACAATGTTCCTTCTTGGCTTTATATTGAATAAGGATGTAGCCGGATATTTTTATGGTGATTCTAATGGCAGACTTGAGGATGGACTGACAAAGTGGTTTTACTGATATTTAGAGAACAGTTGTACTCATGACAACAGACCAGATGAGCTCAACGACTAGAGAATAGCTGTATCTATGTTTCGAATTATCACCGACAAGAAGATCTCGGTTCAACGATCGCTTACATTTGCTTGGACAAAACAGTAAAAAATAAATAAATAAATAAATAAATAAAACTGCGAGAACAATTGCAAAGAACGTGCACGCAAACTCGTATTAAGAAAAGCCAGGTGCCAACTGTGCATTCATTTATTTTTTTATTTCACAAGAACTCTTTCCCCCATCCTATCTCTTTTTTTTTATTTCGCCGATCGGTTTTTAAAGCGAAGGAGATTTAGGTGTGGCTAGGGAAAGAGATTCAGGTCGACTGGGGAAAGCGTCAGGTGAGACTAGGAAAAACGGACAACATAGTGGTCAGAGCATTGGCGTCCGAACCAAAAGTGCACCGGTTTGATACGCCAGTGGTGCAGCGGACATCTTCCAGTTGACAGAGTTGTGCAATGGGTACCTGACTCCTAGGAAGATTAGGAAAGGAAGGATAAGACAGCGAGGAGCGGGAGATGGACACCGCCCTTACAAGAATGGCTTGCTCTGAAATAAGCGAGGGCACTAAAACTTCACTCCTCAGCGCCACGAAAGGTAACAGGACTACCCATACCTTCTCTTACGTGTGTAAATACGTGGGCAGTTGTCCACCCAAGACACGAGTAAAGACAAGAGTAAAAACACGAGTAAAGACGAGAGTAAAGACAAGAGTAAAGACACGAGTAAAGACAAGAGTAAAGACGAGAGTAAAGACAATCGCACAGAGACTTTCAAAGGCTGGAGGTGGAGCTGTAAGTAGCGCGTGTTCTTCCGAGTTAGAGGTGAGGAACACACTGTGATGGCTTCATCCACTGTCTATAGTTAAAACGATTTCTTCTCCCTTAGTGCTGAGTGGCGGTGTTGACAATGCTTTTTGTTTCACCTAAAAAAACGGAAGTAGGACACCAGCCGGCAAGCCTCGCCCACGACGGCAAGAACCACGGTGTCCTGGTGCATGAAGAAGAAGCCCAACCATTCGGCTGCTATGACAACCAGGTCCAGCCAGTTCAGCAGCTGCCTTGCGAAGACATCCTTCTCGCGACTTACGAGAAACCTGGCCACATATATGTATATATAAATACACACATATACAAATACATCTACTCGTGTACAACCATGCATATACACACATACACAAGTACACGCATAAACACATAATACTTATTCACACATATAAATAATATATTATTTTCACATCTATGCATACACATACCCACGGACAAGCACATACATACATAAGCCCACAGTCATCCACATAGACACAAACATACATTCACACATACACCAACATACAGCCCCCCTCTCTCTCTCTCTCTCTCTCACACACACACACACACACACACACACACACGCACGCACACACACACACACACACACACACACACACACAATCGCGTCAAATCTTGAATCTGCGTAAGAAATGCATAAATTTAATAATATTCCGCTGAGCCGCGGGTCAATTGTACAAATGCTTAATGCTGAGCAAATCCGCTCAAGCAGGTCGATAAAGGAATCAAAGAAGCTGACATGATGCAAGGATAGTCGATGCATCTTAAGGGGGACTTCGGCAGCCAGAGGTGACGCGGGTTCACGATGTGAAAACACAAGCTGACTCAAGGACAGGTCCCACGAAATGGACGCGGTAATGATTAAAATAAAAATTGTAATCCCTCTCAGCTGTCACAGAAGGGATATATCTATTTTTTTCGTCTTGACCGTGCTGAATTTGTTGTGGAAAAGGTAAAAGACCGCGCAATGTGGGCATTAAAACACATCCCCAGCTACCCACCAGCTCAGCCATCAACCCGCACTTCCACTGCTGTTACCGCCAGGGCTTGTTCAGCCTCGGCTTAAGACGGTAATAAATCAGAATCAAAGAGCTTGTGAAGAAGACACAAAATACGTCCCTCATATGATCCACCTTTCACGACTGCTGCACGTCCACTGGCAGAACAGGAAACACGTGCAAATCTACCACGTGACACCACAGCCACCGGAAATCGCCATCGGAAAGGGGGAGAGAATAAGGTGGAAGGAGTGAGCGGGAACGAAAGACTGATGCATGATGTTCCCAAAATAAACATTCCGTTTTGGAGATCTTCCAGATGCGGAGTTCGTAGAATAATTGACTTCTCGAATCTCGCGGACTCACGGCAAGGTTCACGAGACTTGGTGAAATAATTCTGCGCGTGAGAAGTGAGGTACAAAAGAGCTCACAGATCAAACTGGGCTCCCTCCCTAGTCTGCCAGGATTAGTGGCATCACGACGATGACCCATCTCCAAGCTTCCTTGACAACCACAGTCATTATGTCTGTCAGGATATCGCCGACAAAATTCATTATATTCGTAACGATCTTTGCCAGCGGCTATTTTCAGGTCCGTGCTGACAATAAAGATGTAAACACTGACACGTTAGCTTTCGGATTTAAGCTTTAAATTACATCCTTGGATTTGACCAGATGCAGACCCACGCGTTGCAAGCGAAGGGCCACTGCCTCATTAACAAACCTAATTAACATTTTATCCACTTCCGTTTGCCATGATCCCATCGTCGTTTAAGTAGTTCGCAACATTAAATTGTTCAAAGATGGTTGGTCCTTTTCGAGAAAAGTGAGTTATACGACAGTTATGAATTCTTCACAATCACCCATTGTAACATCTATAGTAGAAACATTCAAAAAATTATGTTTGAGAAATTATGTTTTATCACCCACAAGCACTACAGTAGAACGAACGTTGGCGCAACATCGCCCACCAAAGATCATTGTCAGCGGCAACAAACATCACAGAAGGACATCGCACCTGAGGATAAAGTCGACGGTGAAGACGACGAGGCACAAGGTGGCGACGGCCACCA
This sequence comes from Marisa cornuarietis, assembly GCA_004794655.1. Lineage (NCBI taxonomy): Eukaryota > Metazoa > Mollusca > Gastropoda > Architaenioglossa > Ampullariidae > Marisa > Marisa cornuarietis. The sequence continues at coordinate 1,504,628 of SMMW01000565.1, read as the reverse complement.
ACCACTTGGTGGGTCTGGTGGTCATCAGTAGGATGAGCTTGGGGTTGTCCACGGGCTGGTGCGGCTCGTAGGGCAGGAACCACTGACCAGTGAAATTGTCGTACTCGCCGCTAGCCTCTAGTGAATCCAGGGGGAGAGAATCCCGCATGTCTGGCAAGGTTTGCAGAAAGAGCGTGGACGTGCTGACCACCACCAGAGCCATGTAGAAGCGGAACCAGAGCTGCGAGAAAAATACTTTCGAGAAAGGAGGTCGTTAGAGGGACTGACGGCGACATCATAACGGCGTGCTAGTCCACCCAATGGCTAACCCCCAATTAAAGACTGTGAGCATTCCTAGACTTATTCCACAGGACCTATTGCAAATTATAGACACGAAGGATCTTATTGTCATAAAGTGGTTATCCCCTTGCGTGAAAAGCAAATAAGATACAATAAATAAAATTGGAATGAAAACTACACAAAAATCTGATTTGTGAACAACTGTGATGTTTATTGTGATAGACAGCAGCTCTTGTGACATTAAACTGGAGTCTCCCCTCCTCGCTCACTCCAACAAGCACGCAGGGGTGCGAGCGTGCGTGTGTGTATATATATATATCTTCCTCAGAAAGAAAAGAATAAGGTCTGTCTCGTGCTGGGTCTTCCAGAAAAAGTGGACTGGGGGAGTTTTCGAGTGTAAATCAAAAATACAGACTCAGGCCGACAAAAAAAAAAAACCAAATGCTTTTTCTCATACTTTAAAAATGTATGATACACGCATATGCCAGACTAGTGAAACCGAACAAACTATCTTATATTCCCCCTCATCCCCCCTCCAACAAAACGCTTAAAATTTGAAAACAGTTTTATTACAAGCTCACTATACATTTTCAATCACATTTTTTCCCTTCAAATTATTGTCTTAAAAAAGAACCGTTAATTTAACTTGGCTAAAGTGTTTCTTTCTACATGGTCTAATGCACGCCATTTTCAAACGCTCTTGCTAAAAATTAACCGACTGGCTGTCCGGGGTTCAGATCTTGTCTCGGGCAAGCTGCGTTTTCTCTGCATGTGGCATCTGCTCACCGTCCTTGCCATGATGTAGCCTTAGTTATTGACTCGATGTAAAGCACCAATTCTTCGCCGCCCCCCTCCTTTTGCCAAAAATGAGCCAAGATATCGGAAGAAAACTAACAATAAGTAGCCCAAACTGCCCCATAAGAAAGCCGGTTTACATTACACAATGCTTAAAGGCCTAGCAGGGTGTGATATTTTTGTTCTAATTACTGGGTACAGCTCTGTGCCAGACACTTTTCCTCCATAAGGGTAAATACCTACTTTCCGTTCTTGAAATACACGCCTCCCAGTATGACCATGCCCGGATAGAAGTCGACAACACAAGATAGTGAATAGGAACTCTTACTGTAAAGGCCTCAGTCGATAGGGGAGCTAGGAGAACATATACTAATTAGTCATACCATGGGGTGACGAATTTGACTTCTGTCTGTACATGGTGACTTTGGGTAGGCGAATATATCGAAAACGAAAAATAGGCATTTAACTAGATTTAGATAATAGTATCTTGTGTTTATCTTGTGCTGGTCTCCTCTGCCCTGCTGCATTATCCCCCATCCCTCTACCGAGTCAGGTACCCATTCAACAGCAATATTGACTGGCTGTTGCGAGGACGAGGAGCGAGTGACTTCTCACCTAACAGAGACATTTCAAGGCCTCGGTCTGTCCACTTACCCGGAGTGGGGAATTGGTATTTTACGCCGAGCCAGCAACTAAGGCTATATCACGGCAAGGCAGCCAGCCCTGTAAACACATGCATAGAAAGAACAGCGTGCCCGAGACGAGATCTGAACCCAGGACAGCCAACCCTCGCTGTATTGATGACAGGCGCTAACCGCCTTCTAATTAGCCGGGACTCGAGTGACGTCACTCATCTTATCAGTTCCACGGGCGACTGTCACAATCGATCGACACGTGACTTTCAGCCATTTTTGATTCCGTTAAATTTACCTTTCTGGAGCTCACCGACCTTTTACTGCTGCAATGTTCAGATGTACACAGTATAAATTCGAGATTTATCCAAGACAATCGTTTTTCACCCTCGCATCTCCCCTCTGCCGCTCTGATTGCATCACCACATGTCATAAGACTGGGCCTCGATCCGCTTCCTTTTCGAACTGTCTCGCTTCTCAAAGAATAAACCTGCGAATTTCTGTGACTAGACTCAGTCGACTTGTGGGTTGAGATACAGGTAGGAGGAACAGAGAGGAGGTGGGGGAGAAGTCCTGTGCAAACCCAGCAAATAAAACTATATCGCGGAAAAGAAACCAGTTTTGTAAAGCCGTTCTTAATCAGACAGATATGGACGAAGGTTTGACCAAGTTTTTTAAAAGCTTTTTTTGCGTGATGGTTATATCAAAACTTTCACTCGTTCGTCTATATTTGTCAGAGCAACAATGTCTCACAGACCAAAAAAGCGAAGCAAACATTACAGAGACACCGACACACTGACCAGAGAGAGGCGGGAGTAATCTGGCTTCTCCAAAAGTGTCCACAGCCACCAACGGAGGTTCTCCAACCTGCATCTCTTGAATTTATCTTTGAGCCGGAGGAAGTAGTATGGACACCTGTCCGCAAAAATGGCGGCCATTTCTTCCTTCATTTTTCTCACTTGTTTTTCCTTGTACAGGTACTGAAACAACAGATCAGGAAGCAGGAGTGCTTTCTTGGTCTCCATCACCGCTAAGCTGTCCGTTGATTGAAAGACTGATGGAGATTTTAAAAAGCGGGATAATGAGAAGGTCAAGTTTTGTTATTATTTTTCAGCGATGAAACATGTTTTCGTATATCCATCTGCATCTTTAACGGAAGACCCCCAGAGTAGTTAACTCAATATATAGACAAAATATAGACTGTCGTACGTCCAATACAAAATGAAACCTTTAATGAAAACTCTGTGTAACATATTGAATATTTTTAAATCGTCACGAACCAGAATTCACTTTCATCATTCTGATTTTAAGATGGAATGATTGAAAGATTCGTTGTTATGACTCTTAAGTGCGCCATATAAAACAATTGATAAACTATAAATATGTAAGGGAGTGAACACTGTTGATGAAACGTTATATATTAAGTTTCAGTTATCTCCTTGTTTCATGTTTTGCTATCTTTATAGTACCGTAGTACCGTAGAAGGCAGTTCCCGGAAATTTTGTTCGTCATTTGGCTTTTTTTGGAAGGTGGCTATTAGAAAAGATGGTGCCCATCTCTTCTGCCTTGCTGCATTATTTCCCCCCCCCCATCTCTCTACCGAGTCAGGTACCCATTCAACAGCAATATTAACTGGGCCAAGTCCTTTGCGCTAAACGAGTATTGAACCGGTTCTCCTCCGGATTCGGACGCCAGTCATCTAATCATTCAGCTAACCAATGTGTTTTCCCATTTCACAAAAAGAGCGTTGACCTCGTACAGAACATTCAGCCAGTTGCACAACACATTTCTAATTTTAATCACTTTTAGGCCTTAAATCTATTTAGATAATTAGTTTAAAGTGCACACAACAAATTTAGAATTTTAAAAACTAAAACTGCTTTAAGTAAGATAAAGTTGTTGAAGTCTGACTGTCCGTCCTGTCAGTACAATTTTTTGTATGTTTTTTTGCAATGGATCAAAATGGCTAAGTAGAGATTTTGCTTCTTAAGAACAGTTTTAAGGTTTAGAAATGTGTTGTGCAACTGGCCCCAGACGTTTGTTCTAGTCTGTCTTCAATTTAAAAACATGTTGTTTTAAGTCACTAATCAGAATAAGCAAAAGTTGCATTTGAATGTTCGTGTATATGCACGTGCTGGCCATAAATACGTGCCATGAGAGGGTGTGTTTAAAGTAAAACGAAAACAAAACATATTTTCTAGGCTATACTTTACAAGAAAATGCAATTCGTAATGGCATTCCTGACTGACATTTATCATGAACCAAGAGCTGGTCTTCTTTTTAAGTGAGACATCAATTTGCTTTCTTGGCGTTAAAAAAGTAAGAGAACTTGATGTAGATTAAATGAAAAGGAACGGGGTTTTTTTTCATTTTGGAGCAAGACTACTCTAAAACATTCATATATTGCACATCTAGCGTACATGCTACATCTTCTGGCGAGAATGACCAAACAAAAATACAGAAGCACGCACACACACACACACACACACACACACACACACACACACACACACACACACACACACACACACAAATATGTATATTATCGATTTTCTTACCTTCCAGCAGCAATCCCACACCAGACTTTCAGGAATCTTCCAGAACTCTAACTCCTTCTGAATGACCGAGGCACAGATGTAGCTGGGTAGGTGCAGTTCTCCAGTTCTGCACAGACCCAGGATGTACCCAAAAACGCAAGGGTCACGGTCAAAGAAGAACTCCCCTCTCTCTGGCACCCATTCGACTGAATCACTGCCCAGCTCCGACAGTCGCGTTGCAGGAACGGAGCGCAACGTCTTCCACGTAGTCTGGAACGTAGTGCCTCCTACGTTCAACTTGACGATGGCGCTCGCTTCGATGTCTTGGGTGACTTCCGTGGACATCGCCTTGGGGAAAGAATACGAGGAATGTGAAAAGCTTCAGGTAGGAGTATCTCTAAGAAAACTTAGGTATGTCATAGCAAACATTTTTTCCCGAAAAAAACATTATACGATAAAAAAACATTTCTTTAAGAAAATAACTTACTGCAGCATGTCGTAATAAATTTTTAGTTTTTGACAAGGCTGTCCGAAATTCCACCAATTTCGGACACAACTGTTTTCGCAGACCAAATCACAGCGAATGTTTGTTAACACACGACACAAAACCTCCCCCCACCCCCAAAAAATGATCAAGTTTTTTTCTAGTGTCACAATATACTTTGGTATCTCTTCTTCGTCCCACTTTCAATCAAGGATGCTGTGCAAGGAACAATGTCTCCCACGACAAACACGGGAAGATTTGGAGCAGCAGCAGTTAAAGAGACTAAAAGAACACCACTCTCCAGCTACAGCATTACATTATTTCCTGTCTTGCTGTCCGCTTTCTTCATTGTGGAGTTTTGATATTTTTTTTTTATTTTAACGGCATTCTATAAAGAAATCGTCGGGACACACACACATTTTATTTAATCTGTTACAATAGTCCAGTAGATGGCGCGTTTCAGTTTCAATCGACCACAAAGTGAGACCTTGCAGCTTGTATTGACACTGTTCCGATACGTATCGAAAAGCTGCAGCTTATCGCTGAAGACACGAAGCTTGCTGAACTGCGCACAGAATTCGAATAATAAAAGGAGCAAATTCCACCAAATTCCTTTCGCTTGATAAAACTGTTACTGCCTTCATGCAGAAGACAGAAAACGCGCTGACCACACCCAACTTAGCAGCACGTGCATCAGGCATGCAAAAGTGAGCAGGTTCTCAATAATGCGCTATAAACGGTCCGAGGGTCTTGACGATGTGAGTTCAGAATGCAGCGACGTTTTAATAAATGCCCTTTCAGCCCAATGTTATGTTTCTACCCCCCACCCTACCCCACCCTACCCCACCCCAATAAAATTCAACTTCTGGGATCGATTCTTTCCACATTTGACGTTATTTGGTTGCTCGGAGGCAAAGAAGCTTTCACCACTGATCTGTCCCTTTTATCGTTTCAATGGGTGGAAGAGATATCGCAGGAACCGTTAACTTAACCTGCTTGTGTCTGGCGCCGAGCAACCATTGCGGGGAGCAGGGTCTGTCCATCGTCTGATTTATTACGACTTTTTCGTTTTCCTGCGCTAAAAGCCCCGAGTGGTTCGTTTAACCAGGTCCATCGGCCACCGCCCACTCTGTCACACGAACTCGAGAACATTCGGCTGACTCTACCCCCCTCCCTCCAACTTAAAAAAAAATTGTCTGCCTGAAAAAAAAAACGTTTTTCCCATTGTCCGTATAAATTCTTTGGGGGGGGGGGGTTGGTGTATTTACTATGTCAATGCCATTCATCTCAGATATCGATAAAACAATATCGAAAAGAAAGAACATTATTTATCATCGAAGTTTATCATCGAATCCACTATCGCTGGACATGTTCCGACAACTGTCGGAAGTTGCAAGTAATCTGAAGAAAGAATCAAAGGTAATATAAAAGCCGTTCTTAACCTGACAAATACGAGTAAAACAGTTGCCCAGGTTTGGTAAAGCATTTAAATGACGGTTATTTAAAATCTTTCAAAACTTTATCAAACGTTTTTTCGACGTTTTTCTGGTTAACAGGACCTTAGAGGAGCCCCTACAACTACATGCATCGATTCAGGAATATCGGGGTCAGTGAATTAGTTGTAGTTCAGTGTGACATCACAAGTTCTAGGTTATTATTAATTATTATTATTACTTTTATTTTGTTTTGTTACACCAATGTGGTGCAGCTGTCCGACCCGTTTGCGTACCCGCTCATGTTTTCGCTTTGCGGAGAGAACACGCAAAAAAAAAAGAGAAAACCCAGCTATGATTAAAATAATCATTTACAAAAAGTATTTAGTAATTTGCTGGTGTGCATATGTTGTTGGTATGTTGCTGTCATTGCTATTTCAAGCATCCGCCCCTGGGAGATCTGAACTCGAAATGATGAAACCAACCAAACTGCAAGCAACAAAACTTTCACCAACAGCACAAAAATAAAAGCATTGCAACAGCGACCATGTGGAGAGCGGAGTGGTAGAGGTTGCTGGAATGACTGCGGTAGCTGTAGCCGAAGGGAGGGGGGTGATGGTATTAAACTTATCTTCAGTGTCTTATCATGGTACTCAAGTAAGGTTAACAGCAAAATTCACAAAAAGAAGTATTAAATCACTTCACTCTTTGATCGATATTTCTTAAACCTCGTCCAGCAAAAGTCTGGACTTCAAAAGGAATTAATCTCTCAGGACAATATGATGTCTTCAGAAATATTTCATATTATTCTATGGGAGATTAATATGCCGTTTAGCCATTATCAGAGAGAAACCATTTGCTGGGGTACTTTGTCTCGCTGATTCATACTTCCACTGTTTCTTTCAGTCCAAGAAAGTCTGAAAGATTATTATTTTTCTCTCTATTAATCACTCGAAAACCAAGTCACCCTGCACTTAAAAGTCTGATAAATTTGTCTTTTGAAAACCATGTCCTCGTGCACTTTAAGTCTTGGACAAATATGTCCAAGTCGCGATGTAATTTAAGGTCTCTGGCAAATTTGTATTTCGAGAACCAAACATTCCTGTACTTTAAAGTTCACTGAAAAGTTTGCCCTCGGTTACCGTCAAGGATTGGCTGTACCTGTGTACTCCATAATGGGTCAGATGATGACAATGGAGAACACTAGCGTTGGGCTTCCAAAGTCTAGAATTTGACGCTAGCTTTTAAATGTAGAAACTTTGAGGAGTGAAAGTTTCGGAGTAGTCTGTCGAGTTTCTTTTGCAGGTGTAACACAGATACTACAAAAAACACAGGTAAGGACAAGTTTTCTACCTGAAGATTTGACAGCAGTCTTCGTGCAGACATTTCCACCCAATCCACTCAACCTTCATGAAGATAAATGATCCCATTTGCTCCATGCATAGCTTCAAAGCCCCTCTTTCTGTGGGCATATCTGTCTGTCTGCTGTGGATCTCACCTCGGGTGTAGGTCAGTTTTTACGTAAATATTATGATATTGTAGGGGATGTAGCCTGTAACCTGTAGCCTGACAGTGTAAGAAGATTGTAGGACATCTAGAGGAGCAGAAATTATCTGGGCTCTTGGTTCATATCTGCGTGGGTATACAGGAGCATCGCAAAAAGTTATGGCCTGCTATATATATATATTCCACACACATACACACATATATATATATATATAGAAAGCCAAGCCATAACTTTTTGGAATATGTATATAAAGGGCAGGACTGATAAAAAGATGGCAGACAAACTTCATCCCCCAACAGCGCAAAATGGCCATGCCATGTCAGCAGCTGGCACTGAAGGGGGCGATGTAGCTACAGTTGTTGTTGCACAGATGTGGGGGTTCTTTCAGTCTCACACACACACACACACACACACCTAGCATAATGCACGAACACATAGAGCAGGGGCGGGGAGAGAGAGAGAGAGAGGAAGATAGAACATTTGATCTCAGCATGAGGTCCACGTGTATTTGATAGAGCTGCTAGTACCAGGTGACGGACACGTGCACAAGGATCGATAACATCATGTAATACATATATAGACACACACACCACATGTTTGTTGAGGTGTTTGTGATGAAAATAATAAGAATAATGAAATCGCAATAGATTGTAGACTTATTTTTACAGTCTACCGGTAAGTAAAACAGACAACAGTAATATATACAGCAACGAAGAGCCAACTAATTGCAATTTTACTGAAACGATCGTCATATCTGCATATTTTATATTGAAAAAGAAAAACAGTACGCTCAAAGTATATATTGTTGGTCTGCACGAGCACTCACATCTTCTCAATATGTTCGTGGAGGCCGTGCACCACGTGTGAAATTAATTGGCGTACAACACACACAAGTATGAACGTACATAATGAAAACACACAAGAAGAGTAATTAATACTTTTACTTCTATAAAAGCACTCACAAAAATTACAGTTTTTCCAACATTATTAATGCTACGTTTTTCAATCTCTCGCTCAGTCGTTCGCATACACAAACTGAGGCTCTGAGCCACAAATCAGTCAAGCTTGCAGACATACCCACTAAATATTTATGGAATAAAAACACCCAAAATAATGGTTCATAGAAAAATTGAAGGCAAGGTGAGCCATAGCTCTGTAGCAGTGAGCTAAAAAGTCCTCTCCTCTGTATGGTCAAGACCGACGTAGCATAGCACCCTGATATGATGCGGTAGGATTACTCGTGAGACCTCGACACACAAACTCACACACGCGCTTGGAGACGAATAATAAAAATAATAACAATTGCCTAGCCTATTATGCAAGAGGGTAACAAATGCACAAGATCTACCTGATGTGTGCGAGCTGTCGGATCTAATGTAGGCGCATCGGCTGATTAATAAAACATGAGACCGGTATTACGAAATGCCTGCTATATCGCACCTGCAGATCAACTGTGGACCGATCCATGGGGAAAACAATCTACAGGTTAGTGTGGCTGTCAGGAGAAATCGCTTTACCCAGTCTATGCCGTCTCTAGTGTTTCTGAGTTCTCTCAGATTTCGGCATTCATCTGTCACCATGAGCATAAGTGTGATGAAGGAGATGCACAACGAGTATAAGAAAAGGACAAACTGCAGAAAGATGAGAAACGACGAAGTTTAAAAGCCTATCAGACTACCGCGAAATGTCCGTCAGTGCAGAAATGCGTGGCTTTAAAACAGGAACAAATATTGATTAAAGCTGAACGGGAGTAATTATAAATTCTGCAGCTATAATGTTCGGGTAGGACCAAAGAGCAGTAACTGAGTGATGGCCATATGTTAAATATCGACACATTATGCTACCTAGCACTCATCAGTAAGACTACAGTACATGGCACTTTACGCTGTTCGTAATCTACGATCACGATACAACACGCCCTCTTCCTATTACAAAGAAGAAGAGTGCAAGGAGGCATTTTACAAGGGGTCTGGCTTCAGGTGTCTGCGCGCACTAAAGCGTAAAATCAGAAATAAATGGAAACAAAGAAGAACTGCTATCGTAAAAAGTAAATGCACTGCTCAGCTACGAACCCACCTGAAAGTTTGGAACAAGTCTTACGCTCCTGGTACTGTTATTTGCATTTACAAGAGGAGAGGCCGGGGTAGGTTAAAAATCATGTCTGTACAAACAAGCGAGGGTTAAAAGTCCTGCTGACCATGTGTAATAAAAATCTTAATATTTTTGCTACATTTCGTGCAGCGAGTCACTTGTAATTGTGCAAATGCTTTACAGACGTGTAGTCTTACAGAACAGAATAAAACTATCCACGTGTAAGCTTTTGCGCACGCCCGCACCTTTACGTTAGTAACGCCCAACAGTTGGCACAAGTTTACAGATATTTCTCTCATTCATAATTCTCATCTCCAGTACTGACGGGCTTGTGCCCCATATCAGTTATTTTTTCTTCTTTTGTAAAAGATTTTAAGTTCGTCTTGTGGGAGAAAAAGGTGCTATATAAGTCATATTGTTATTATTCTTGTTGCTGCTTGATTATTATTATCTCCCCTCCATCTCTCTTTATGCCTCTTTGTTTTTCTGTTTTCTGTAATCGGGAATTCACTTTAACTAATGAAGATCTGTCTGTTAATCCAATGTGCAAATATCACAAGAAAACTCGTTGCTGATTTTCAGATGGCGTTTCAGCTGTACATTTGTCTCTCTTTCTCTCTCTCTCTCTCTCACATGCATGCACGAGCACAAAAATTCAACTGTTTCCTACGCATGGCACGGTACAAAAATATCGACTGCTGCTTTGTCTCGATGAGAGTATATAAAAATAACACAACTGCAACAATGCAACTCAGTAATGTTACAATGAGTTATGTACAATGGACGTCAGTTTAAAATTGACAGAAAGAAATTGTGTCTCTTATTGACTAATAAAAAGCACAAACATTTAAAGAATTATGAACAAAATAAAAAATACACATCAACCCATGAAAAATGAGAAATTTGCTTCAGTTCATTTTAAGGAGTAGCTTGCACGGTAGGAATGCTATAAACACACGTGTCGGCAAAGCTATTTCTGTACAAAGCTTGACGTTCAGCATTCTGATATATTAGGGCACATTTTTCGTTGATGGTGGATACCGACAAGATTCCGTTTTCAATGTAGAAAATTGTTTCTCAAACTTATGAAGGACATTTGCATGATTACAACATACCGACAATGATTTACGTCAAGGCGTCCACAGGACTGTCGTCTCACACCTACAAACATCTTGATTTAAAACGCACACACATATCACATTCATGAATATAAAAGCTGAGCGAGAACTTAAGGACAGATCGGTGGTGGAATTTAAAACAGAAAGTGGATCTACTCTCCGATTCTAAGGCGGATAGACTGCGAGCATTGTTTCAAATGTCCACTGCCAGAAATTAATACTGTACACAAATGCCAAATGCAAAAATGTAACGAAACTAGGGGAAACGATGTGTTAATACGTAAATCAGTATTCTCCAACGCAGTACAAGCAGAACAAAAAGACTTTCCGAAGATCATTCACAAAGATCCAAACAGAACCGGTAGAAATGTGTGTAATGCTTTTTGAATGAGAAACATGTTGGCATCTTTTCATAAATGTGTGCGCGTGCACAAACACTGATTCAGTTAGACGCCTTAAAGGACAGGACAAGACCATATGTGTAAAGAGTTTGGCCTTACGCCACATAAGGCCTGGCAGGGACTAAAAAGTGGTCTTGTGCTAAAACCAAGTCACACGAGAACTGAAAAAGATGCTATCTACTCACGAAATTAGTCGATCATTAACGAAGTCGAATACAGCACACAAAGGTGTCATACCCTCAAGACAAATACATGTACTTGCTCCTCAGTTAAGAAATTCAACTTTGCAATTATCGTCCGGTCTTGTGTACAGTTCATCGTCCCCGTAACATTGATGAGAAAACTTTGCAAGCGAGGTATGTTATCTAGAAAAGAAAGTTCGATCAAGAAATCCCCAAGGAAAGGAGGAAAGAAAGAAAGAAAGACAAAAGAAGAAAGAAAAGGAAAATGATTGTGCGAACGAGCGAAAATTAAAACAGAGAAATGAGAGAAGTCAGAAAGTCCAACGATAAAGCGTTTATGCAAATAGGACGTTGATGGTGGCCAGCTACAAACACGCCCATCGAGGGATTACACTTGAGCAAACACACGGGTTGTGGCAGTGGTTGCCGGCGTGTTGCGTGCATTACGTTTTACAGTTTCTGCCTCTCTTGCACCTGCATGTGTGTCTCTGATACTATTTTCGTTACTTCATCCAAATTTCCAAGTCTTCAGTTGAAACACAGAGGTCGTCTCAGGATGTAACTTGACGACGATGAAGAAGATGACAATTTTGATTCGTTTTGCAGAATCCAGATAAGAATGCCCACTTTCTGCGGTTGTCTTGGAAAGGGTGTCTATTTTTAGTCCAGATAGGTGCTCTGAATTGCAGCGCACTGTGATGTGAGTCATCTTTCCTGTCTGCATTGAATGACGACGACTTTTTAAAACGCTGAACATTTTTTGTATGCAATCGTATTAATCTGACATCTGACACGACGCAACAACATCGATTTGTTTTTCTTCCTCTGTAAGCAACAGATTTTAAACATCTTAATGTTTCATTGCACCGTTTCTAAGAAGACAGAAACAATGAAACAACGTACAAATTCTAATATTGTTCGGATAAAAGGTATATGCAAGGCAAGAGTTTAATAAGCATGATTAGCAAGCTACTGATACGCACTGCAATAAAAGAACAAAACATATTAAGCACAAAACATTTGAAATAAATAAACATTATCGCTCCCCAGCTCTACCAAGAAGATGCTAATACAATACAATAATACAATACTGATCCAGTCAAGGAATTTGCACAGGCGAACCATGCACATATTATGTCTATAGGTCCTGAATGGAAAACAAGGTTTCTGGAATGCAAGCATGATAATAAATACACGGTTAAACAACTTAATACTCAGACAACGAACCAAGGAAAGTATTTTCCATGTACTGTCTACGTGATGATGAAATAATGATCGTGACTGCGACTGAGATGATCACCGCTGCAGTGGCAGTGGTTAATGGCGGTAGTTATTTTTTGTTTTCTATACCAAAGAGTCGTTTGGAATGTCGATGGGAATGTGACACATTTTAACAGTTTATTTCAAGTTGGCTTAAATACGCGAGAGGGTTTGTAAACAAATAATAAAACACATGTTGTCAGACATAGGCAGCATTAGGGCGGTGATGACTGACAGACAAGTCCTCGTATTATATTCTGTCTTTTGCATCTTCATCAAGCAAAATAATTAAAAGGGAGGAGAAAGAAAACAGAGAATGAGAGGAGTAGGATATATCTGGGAGATATCAGTAGAAGATATCAGTAAGAGATATCATAATTATGATATAACTAAATCTATGCTATCTCACACGTAGCCAGCCTCCTCACACATCAGAGTAAAACACACAAAAATGTTAACACGTTGATAACGTCCCCTCAACAGGGCAGCTGTTTATAAAGGTCTTCAATGACTCTGTTCCAAAACGAATGTTTCGAGCTGCGGAAGGGAAAAAAACTTGTACTTTTTCGATTTTGATTCCGTTCGCGAGCCCGCACGTACAGACACACACACACACACACATGTATGCAACACGCACACGCATATAACGTTTCCATAGAGGACTTGAAAAACAGCTCGTGTGTCCGCGTTGAAGATATAACCTTTGCTTAGCGACCAGACGAGTCAAAGAGGTCAAGGCTGAGGCTAGGCACTTGGTTTACACCTCGCGGCGTGGGTCGCCCAGTGACTTGTCTGGTGGAAAGAAAAAGCGAGCGAGTTAAAAACAAACACACCGGTACACCAGTCTAAGACAACTACCTTAGTGCCCACATGATAACAACAAACACACCCGTACACCAGTCTAAGACAACTACCTTAGTGCCCACATGATAACAACAAACACACCCGTACACCAGTCTAAGACAACTACCTTAGTGCCCACATGATAACAACAAACACACCCGTACACCAGTCTAAGACAACTACCTTAGTGCCCACATGATAACAACAAACACACCCGTACACCAGTCTAAGACAACTACCTTAGTGCCCACATGATAACAACAAACACACCGGTACACTGCTCTAGGACAACTACCTTAGTGCCCACACGATAACAATAAACACACCGGCACACCACTCTATGACAACTTTAGTTTCCACGTCATAACGCTGTGGGAAATTGTGTGTAAAAGCCCTTCTCAATCGGGTGTAAAGGCAGCTCACCTGACATTCCTGGCTACAGTACCATATATGGCGACAGTTCGAGCACAGGTACATGGCCGGCTTCCCGCACAGACCGCATATTCCTTCCGCTTTGTTCGCCTGTGGCTGTTGTCGTTGTTGCTGCTGGTGATAATGCTGAAGCTGCATCGGATGTTTCTGCTGCTGCTGCTGCTGCTGCTGCTGTTGTTGTTGTTGTTGTTGTTGCGCTGACTGCTGGGAAGCCTGTGGTAGCTGTTGTGGGTGTTGAGCCGATCGCGACTGTACGTGAGTCACCTTCTCACCAGGACCGAGCCGTGGATGTGGCAAAGGTGACTGTTGCTGTTGCTGCTGCTGTTGATGGTGATGATGATGATGGTGGTGGTGGAGAAACCCGTGCTGCTGATGTTGGGGTTGGGAAGGCAGGCCAGGCTGGCCGTGCTGTGGTGAAATGTGATGGGGAAAAGAGTAGAGGTGAGGGCTGGAGTGGAACGGCCCTCTAGCGCCCGCTAGGCTGGCTGGCAAGCTGACTGGCAGGCCGCCGTCCATCGCTTGAGTCGAAGGAGGCTGAACCTGCCACAACGCATGATGACTGACGATACACTTTCATCCAATCTTAATGCTGTGATTCGCTATGTAACTTGTAACTGCTTTACTTACCTCTCACAAGCTTTGTCTAATTATACCAGACGTTATGGTATATTACTTTAAAATTAATCATACTGCTGTACCCTACCCGTCGTCACGCCACAAGTAACAACTCCTACCTCTGGTACTCTCTACCCGTCTACATGCTATTTGACCAATCAATTTGGTATTTCACCAGTCACCTTGTTTGGTGGATGTCAGCTATGTGCTTGCCGTAGATTCGTCTTGTGACTTTGCTGCTAACACAAAACTGTATGACGGGAAGAAAAAAGAGATTTATTGAGCTAAATAAGGGTTAAAAGAGTCTCACAAGCCAGGTGACTGTAACTGGTTCACTGTGAGAAAGGCGGAACCCAATCCTCTTCTACTGCCCCCTGTACTTTTTGTTAATAATCAGGCAGACGTTTTTACGAATGTGGCTGCCGGGTAGGCAGCAGAGATTTCCAGCCATAGCCCAGATCAGACCTCGAGGGCGACCTCTTTCTAAACACGGTCCAGCCCATCAGAACATGTTCGATGATTTTAGGACTGAGAGCTCTTTGTAAGGTAAATCCTGAGTTAAGTTTTACTCAGGAAACAAACATATCAGGCCTGAACATTTAACACTAGTGCAGTAACGAAAAAGGGTTTCGAAAAATCCAGTTTTCCATTATAGATTCTAGTAGCAGTCTTTTCGAATATATGCTATCACCAAGCTGTTTCCTGGCGGACGTTTGGTTTTCGCAGAAATGTCTCCTCCAAACACCTGTCATATTGATGTCGGTAGCTTTTGTTTTCAATGTGGCACCACAAAACAAATCGATGACTACCCATTTGAAATACTACACTTTGAACTGATTGAATGGCCTTTTGGGGAGTGTGTAAAGGCCCGTCATTACTACAGTGAGAATCATGGTGGGTGAGTTCTTATGTCATCTCCAACATCTCTTTGGATGTTACACCTGTTTACAGGGCTGACAGTCGGTGGTTTTCTCCAGGTATCCTGGTTTCCTCCTTCCTGTATAGGTGTGTGTGTGTGTGTGTTCTGCATACATGTTTATGAAGGTGCATTAAATACCTTCCCTAAAAATAGTTGTGCGCTCGTGCACCTATGTGTATGTAAACCCTGGACCCCACTGAGGCTAGTATTATTGTTGTTGTGTCGCGAGTGATCTAACTGAACATGATTTCAGTCTCAAAATGTCCATGCATTGTATGTAGGTTGTATTTTATGTGTGATATGATTTGTTTTTTTTTAATGGCAAGATTTTGCTGTCATATGAAAATATTGACCGCACACTTGAACCACGATAAAAATCACCTGTGCCTGTTCTGTTGGGGGGAAGGGACGGGGTCACCTCTGACGTCAGTAGGCGAGCTGTTCTTGTTGTCACTATACCCACCTGCCAACAAACCTTCTCTCATGTCATCCTCTTCTAACGTCACAGAAAAATCTATTCAGCGAGATGAAATAGGTACACCATATGACATAAGAACCTGTCCTGCACTCGCCCTTTGCCCGGTCCCCTAGCTGTACCATACACTTAACAAACCATTGTGAACTATCGTGCACGTGTTTTCCCTTACCTGTGCTTGTCGTGTGGGGTGTTCGGAGTCCTGCATCCGATTAGCGGGCTGAACAGGGCGTAAGACTCCCGGCCCTACGCTATGCAGGAGGGGCACAGGCCCTTCCGGTCTAGATGAAAGAAATTCCGCAGGCAGCCTAGCTGGCGGTCTGTACAGGGGCACGACGGGAGGTCCGGCAGGCGCCAGGGATCTGGTCGGGGCCGGCAGGGATAACGCGTGATGCAGGGTAGAGCTAACGGTCGTGCGACCAATGCTGGGCAAGGAAGGGGGCATGGAGTATGCGAGGCCTGCTGTCCCTGGGGGCGGAGCTTGTGTTGGAGCTGGGAGATGAGTCGCAATATGATTTGGCACTTCAGGCGGCCGCTGCTGCATATGGGAGTGCTGCAGGACGGGTTGGTGCTGTGCCGGCCTGGAAGTCTGGTGCATGGAGGTCAGCTGCCCGTGAGGCACTTCTGTTCTGCTCATTTCTCGATATTGCTGCGGCTGTTGCTGGTGAGGCATCAAGACCATCATCCCGGGGCCAACCTCACTTCTGTGCGAGGCTGCTAGGTTGCTGGGCTGCCTAGGAACTGGGGTTTCCTCCATAGGGTTCCTCAACACCAAGGTCTGTTCATCCTCCGTTTTGCCCTGCGGCAGGAACGGAATAGGCATGGCCGGTCTAGGGGGGTAGGACGGTTGAACATCAAGCCTGTGTGCTACAGAGTTAATGGGCATTTGCTGGACCCCCGGGGTGACTGGATGCCCTAAGCCGGCAGATGTCACAAGCTGCTGGCTATGCAAGGCGTGGGCCCCGTCTCTGGGTGACAACTGTTCGAGCGCACCGTACAACCTGCTGGACACAACCGGCGGCGGAAAACGACTCACCCCAGAGTGAACGTGAGACATCGTCAGTGCGGGTGGGGGCTCCATGTAGCCCAACGTGCTGCCGTGAACAGCGTGCCGCACACCCGAAGAATGATGCATTCGCTCCAAAACATTCATTGCTTCACCCTCTGGTCGCTGATCCTGCTGATGTCGTCCTGCCATTGGAGACAGGCCGGTCTGTTTGGAATGCATAGCCTGAACGGGGCTCAGGACTTCCTGAGGGTGTCGAAGGCTCTTCCTCCTAATGACGAGCGATGTCGGATACCTCCCTGCGCCGACCTCTATGCTGTGAACGTCAGGCGCGTGCGGGAGATGCATCAAGTGCTGACCGCCTCTTGGGATAGGTCTCGCGGGAAGTAGTTGTGGCGCCCTCTCTGATCGCCCTGCGGTCAGAGCCTCTCCCTGGCTGTTACTGGTCTTCTTCATGACGGCGGCAGATAGTTCGCTCTGGATGACACTCTCCATATCAAGATCCACAGTCACGGTCTTGACCTCAGGAGGCCTGCCCGGAAGTGGGTTGGGAGTGACCGGCTCTTTGGTTAAATCGATGACCAGTGTTTCCGTACCTGCCGTGAACGACGATTCGCTCCCGGGCTGTCGATGCAGCCTCGAAGGTTTGGCTGCGAAAATCACTGGCCTGTTGTCAGCAGGAATCTGAGGTCCCTCGTTAGTCACAGGCGGTTCAGGCCCACTTGTTCGACTGTTCAGATCGTGACCTGGGAGATAGTGAAACTCTGACCTGGAAGACGCCGGGGCATGTGCTGTGGAGGGGCTGGGGCTCCTGGTCGCAGGGACAGGCTTGCTTCCATTCGCTTCAGATGGACCGTCTTTTTGTTGTGTGGCCACCACGATGAGACTTCCCGCTGGCTGGAAAGGTCGCTGGCTGTGGGCTGCTTTGGGAAGGCCCAGCAGCACGGAGCGGGCCCGTGGGCTGGGTGGCTCCTCCAGTGGCGTGTCGCGCCGTGCGTATGGTGAAGTCACGGCGCTAGCGGCTAGCTTGCAGTCCGCACTGATGAAAGGGTTTGACGACTTGCAAGAGTAGTGTGCCAATCTCACCTCGCCACCGGCAGTGCCAAGGGCGAGATGGTTGTGGGGATCGTGCGCTCGCAGTTTGCGGGAAGCCACCGCCTGGTTGATCATCTGCACCACCGAACGTTTTTCCTGGTCCGTCATGCTGCCCTCGCGGTCTTTACCCGCCGCAGAAGGGCCCGCTGGAGTCAAAGCGGAGTCTGCCAAAACCCTGTGAAAGCCCTCCACTTTGTACTCGCCTTGGCTGTCAAGTGGCGCGGCACCTCCCAACTCTGGGTCTCCGTGAGCCAGTCTGCTGAGGCCCAGGGCAACTCCCAAATGTGGGAGAGCCTCCAGGCCAGGCTTGTCCCTGCCCAGCGATCCACGGTCGGTGTACAACTTCCGATCATCAACTACTTCTAGTGCGTCTTCGGATACCGGAGTGCTGCCCAGAAGAAGACTGGAGTCGTGCGGGAGGTCGGTCAGAGAGATAGGGCTAGCGGATGATGCCGGAAAGCCAGCCACATTCCCTGCTGTACGTCTCCGCTTCATCTCCATCAGTACCAGCATCTCCGCCTTGCGCTTACGCATCGCTAAAACCTGTGAATGAGACGAGATGGTGTCAGCTGTCACAGTTCAGTCCCTATTTAAACTTTACATAGCAAGCGTAATTTTAGTCACTTTGAAACATGTTTTAGAGTTTCAAAACAAAGTATGTAATCTAAATAAGTTTGCTTGGTTGCGGATTTTATTTGCAGCTAAGGGAAAGGGGGGAGTATTAACTCATAGCTCAGTTGCTCAAGGGTTTCTTTGTGTTCTGTAAAACCAGTGTGTGTGCTTAGCAAACTACATGAAGGCCCTACAAACCATCTCCACAAAAGTAATCTTTAAATACATTAAGTGTGAAAGTAAGACTCCCTAAGAAACTTTTATGACGCTATAAAATATAAACAAATGAATAATCTCCCCTCCCGTAAGCCACAAACTTTTAAAATCTCCACAGCACATCAAACTAAACAATTAGAACGCAGTGTGCATGTGTGTGTGTGTGTGTGTACTTCATACATGATCGGCGTACATGTCACTGTCCAATCACCTGCTCTCTTTCCTGCTCTTTACGGGCAGCAAGCATCTCCAGCTCTCTAAACTCGTGCAGAGTCTTCTCGAATTCGCGGTCAAGGTCTCTCTCTGACGCACACACAGCACCAGAGTCCCCCTGAATGCCCGCACCGTTCTCCATGGATACCCTACTCACTGAAGACAGGTTCACAGGGAATGCTAGCTCCACTTTTGACGAGAAGGGCTCCACATCTAAAGGTAAAAAAGTAGAGAAATAAATATTCACCACCAGGCACTAGTGATACTATGTTATCTAATCTTTATACAGATTTTTCCGACTAGACAGTGTCTAGTGGACACTGCTATATGTTGGCGTTGGTGCGTAGGGATCCCCACTCGGTTAGAGGGCGTTGAAATAAACAAATGTGCTCACCACTTACATTTCGCTCTCTCCATCTTTTTATAACGGGATGCTCTTGCAAGCTATTATATTTCCATGAACTACCTCAGTTAGCCTTGGAGCAAGTTCCTTCTGCCTTCCCCTCTATCAACTGGCCCAGGGAGTTTCCCCACAGATATAGCTCACTACACATCCCACAACATCCTCCTCATACTTTAAAACCCTTTTGACGACCCCTGCAAAAGCACAAATGTCTTACAGAAGTCATTTGTTCTCGCCGTGAACAGCATATATACAATTGATACCACTATTTTTGTTCGTTTTAAAGCGAAAAAGTGTGAAATCTTTTGAAGGGGTGCAGTTTCTGTGACAAGAAGAGAAGTGACACAAAAGACCTATACTTGCAGAGGATTTCATGACCTTTATAACTGAGAGGTTCAGTCTACCGTTATATTAGTTTTAGGACTTATCAACATTCTAAAGTGTCATCATCCATGCATCTTCCCATCCCTTTGCCCGACGGTTACCTGGCCGGTCCATGCTCAGCGATAGAGGCTCGGCGTTGTGGCTGCTAATGGGTGTGGCCAGGGTGAGTGACTGGCGCACGTAGTCCCTGCTGATTGCCCCTCCGCTCCGTGCTCCACCGAAGCTCCCCTTGTCTTCCGACAAGCTCCAGGGTTCTACACCCACCTCCTCGACCCCAGCTTGTATCATTCCTGGCACCGCTTCCGCAGGTGGTTCCCCCTGGGGAGGGCACTCCACGCCTGGCCGTCCCAAGCTGCCCAGCTCGGAGGAGAAGGACATAGCCCTCGTGGAGGTGTAGGCCGGGGTGGGGGTGCTGGCTGTGGCCTGGCGAGAACTGCTGAACGACAAGACTGGTGTGACCTCGCCCCCTGTCATGGTAACCCCCGCGCTGGCGTCAGCGATTGAGTCCGAGAGGACCTTGAGGGCCTGCTTGGTGCTGACAATGATGTCCCCCTGCACTTCGGAGTCGTAGACAGTAGCCATGTTCCCGGAAAGTGCCGTGGATTTAGGTTGCACTTGAGGCAGGACCAGCTGCACCGGCAGGTTCCCTTTGGGCCTGGTGTTGGACCCAAGCATTTCTGACAAGACAGAAATCGAGGACATATTAATCACCAATCCGTTCAGCAATCCCTTTGTGGACTGGCTTTCATTTCTTTTGCATTGTGAAGCCCCGTGTAACACATGTGACACGCGAACTTTAGACTATAGGGAAGACTTCCATATGTGACTGACATTGTACAACCAGGAAATTAATCAACGTCTTCAAAGGCAGGGTGCTCAAGTGATAACAAAGCATTTTCAGGTCAGCAAATTTTACTGTCGCTTTTGTTGACTTTGACTAAAGGTAGTTGGGTTTGGGTGCAGCAAACCATAAACACACGTGTGCCCACAAATATGTCGATAAGAAGGAACTCCTAGGTTAGCGATGTCGTGTTTTTTTAAACTTTTCGTTTGGTCAAATGACGCTATAATGTTTACCTGACCTCCCCACTCGACGTGGCCGGCGTCTGTCGCGCTACTTTGGTCTATCTATCCCTAGCTCTAACTCCAGTTAGTTTTAGGTCCTTCCAGTAGTTAAGTGTGTACGTGCGTAAGTCTCGCATCCCACCGTGTTTCGTACAAGAGAACGTATGAGTGAAGTCATTTTTTTCTAGACTTTTTTCGGATACTGTGTCGCTGCCGTTTGAATCAGCATCTGTCACCTTTAGACAGCGTGGGTCGCTGCTAGTCTACACCAGTCAGCGAGTGACCCTAAGACCTCTGTGCACTACATTATCGTATGAACAAACTTGAAGCAAACATGTAAAAATCCAACAACGATTGCGTGGACTGGTTTGACGTAGAGACTAGCACCGCAAAATCAAAGACCCACGAGCCACTGGCGAGGACATAAGCACCTGTATCTTATGCATCGCCGTCATTAATACCTTTTCTCCTTTCAACTGTAAGACTTTTGCCTTTCGGAGAAGTGTTTGTTTAGGAAAACTACAACGAAAGAGAAAAGTGAACATGCAGCAAATCCACGTACACACCTACTTACATACACATTTAGACAGCGACAAATTTTACACACACACACACACACACACACACACACACACACACGCATGCATAAATCATCTTTTCAGAAAGCAAAATGTTCGCATATTTTAGACGACTTGAAATAACTTGCTGGAAAAGTGCTCCAAACACGCTCTCTCGTAATAAAATCTTTTTAATCAACGGATGTGACCGTCTCTCCTCTAAGAAATCCAGTGCCGTTTTCTCCATACAGACGACCGGGATCTTGAAATAGAAGTCCTGCGTCACGAACATCAAAGTGCAGGAGATCATGAAGCTCTTTGCGGACAAGCTCACAGACGGCGGTGCGTGTAATTGGGTTTTGTAACTAAGTAATTTTCCAGCTACTTCTATTGTTTCTGTTTTAGAAATCTGATATTGTCTCTAGCCATCCTGAAAACAGTTTGCCCTGCCTGTGTGCGTGATTAAGGAAAGAGAGAAAGACTGGTATACAGAAAGAAAACATATTTAGAACTGAAACAAACCGACACATAAAAAAATACAGAAACAATTTGGCACACAAGACAGCAAAAACTATCAGAAACACGCCAAAATAAGACGATAGCATAACAAATACCACATCCCGTATATTAACATGAAAGGACCTATTTAGTCAAATTCTGAATTTGTGACCATTTTAAACATTTTTACATAATTTTCAAATGAAAAGAAATATCAGACATAGGTATTTTACCTTTTACATGTCCGATTAACAAGGGTGGAAATTTATAAGCGGGCTGTGGACATTCTTTATTCAGCACCCACCTGATTTCTTAACACACAGATCTAGGGGCAGAGAGTTGTCACCAGAGGGAGGCTGCGCCCTGGGGTACTCGGCTTTGGGCAAGCTTGAGTCTTCCACGTCCTTTGTACAGCCAGGGTCTTCAGAACAGCTCCCAGGAGCAGCCGGTTTGTCTTGTGGCAAACGCTCCCTTTCCAACTCGGCGGGTGAAGCCAAAGGAGTCCTTTCTACATCCTTAGGTCTTTGTAGTGTGTCAGCCAGACCTGCGGGATCTGGTTCGTCATTGGTCGCTAGTGACTTGACTGAGTAAACAGTGTGCTCTTTGTCGTCCTGGCGACGAGGCATGTTTCCTCCACTGCAAAAAAAGAAGGCAGATCAAGGGGTCAATAGTGCCTTCATGGCATTTTCTTGATGTGACATCACTTTAAGACTTTTTGATCCCTTCGTGGCGAGTACAGCGGACATGAAGTACGCATTACACGCAATGCAGTCTACATCCAAGTCACACGGCAAATTCCAGTCAGCAATCGTCACGCAGTCTAAATCCAAGTCACACGGCAAACACCAGTCAGCAAAAGTCATGTAGGTCTACATCCACGTCACACGGCAAATTACAATCAGCAAGTGTCGTGCAGTCTATATCCACGTCACACGGCAAACACCAGTCAGCAAGCGTCATCAAGTCTACATCCACGTCACACGGCAAACACCGTCAGCAAGCGTCATCAAGTCTACATCCACGTCACGCGGCAAACACCAGTCAGCAATCGTCATCCAGTCTACATCCACGTTACACGGCAAACACCAGTCAGCAAGCGTCATCAAGTCTACATCCACGTCACACGGCAAACACCAGTCAGCAAGCGTCATCCAGTCTACATCCACGTCACACGGCAAACACCAGTCAGCAATCGTCATCCAGTCTACATCCACGTCACACGGCAAACACCAGTCAGCAAGCGTCATCAAGTCTACATCCTCGTTACACGGTAGAACCAACCAACAAGCGACTAACAGAAGCGATGAGCGCACATTGATTCGTCGAACACCATTTCACTCCAATCACGTTTACAATAAGCGAACTCAGTTCGCCAAACCTCCTTTCATCCCGTTCTAGTTTCAAAAACGACGAACGAATTCACTGACATCGCTTGGTTCCACTCTAGTCCAGACATCTAGTGTCATTTCCTGTATTCAGTGTCCCAAATCCGTATTTTATATAAAAATAGAAGCCTAACAGATTATGAATGAAAATGGAGTACTTTCTGGTGCATTTTCATACATGTTCCCCCCATTTTCCAGATGTTCCCATATAAAGCAGATAAACACTTCTCAGTGACTGTTTTTCGAGCTTACGGTGATAAATGTCCTTCAAGCGGTAAGTTCGTAGCTGTCCCCTTTTCTTGATGAGCTTAATGTACTTAAATCAGTTGTGTATGATGTCAGAAAGGTCCGCTTTTGAATTTGAGTGACAAAGGGAACGTCGGCACCTGTGAACGAGGGTCTCTTGGCAACTCCCTTGGGTACCATAGTTGCAGTGCAGACATGCAAAATATGCATTGTAAATGTTGGTGAGCTAAAAATGGTGGACATGAAACTAGGATCGGGCATTGAACAAAATGGAATTGAATAAATAAAACCAATGTACCCAAAAAGTCAAATTTTCCAGATACTTTATGTAAAAAATATTAGAAGATTTTACGATGAGAATTTCTCCTAGTGACGTAGACAATGAGGGCACTCACTTCACCAACTTCCTTTCATTCCACTCGAGTCACGTGCATGCGTGCATGCGTGCGTGCGTGTTCGAAAATCTGATCCATTAGTAACACTTAGTAACTCAACAACTCGAACTCCTTTCCATGATGTATAAAGCCTCCGCCTTTGTCTTTCAATCCTCGGCAGCATCTTGCGTTACACTTCCTACGCGCCCTATGCGTTCGTACAGCGACAACAACGCCACATCTTCGTATTTGAAGGAAAACAAAAACAACAACAACAACAACATTAAAAGTTATACAAGTAGCAGTTTGGCTGATATTAGCGGAGTAGTGCACACAAAAAAATGCAACTGTGCAACTAGGAAGCATAAGCCACCAGTCTGAACCAGCGCAGTCTGAAAAGCACTCACACACTCTCCCAGAGCTTTGGTACCCATTTGCTACGATTCGGCCTTTCTTCTAGTCCTTAACACTCAAACAGGGAACTTCTTGAGCGGATATGCCCCCTCCCTCGTTCCTCGAAACTGTCTGTAAACTGTATGTAAACTAATCAACTGTATTGGAAGACTCTAGTATTATACATTTATTTCAGTCACCCGTGCTCCTTTACTTTTGCGACGGTTTTTGTTTGATTTGTGTATTGATTCTTACTCGATACATTTTGCATTGATTTTTATTTGATTTGTACATTGATGTTTGCCTTCCATAGTTTCAGTTGGCAAGAGGATGTGATTAATTCTTGTCGGTATTTCTATCGTTTAACCGGTAACAGAAAATGACTGTTTGTTAATTTAAAGTTATAGACTGCGGCTCTTCGTAGTCGATAATAATCTGTCTCACACCGATCACCTCGGGGTATGCATGGGGAAGAGGGGTAATTCGTGTTTTACGCCGAGCCAGCAATATAAGGCTATATCACGGCAAGGCAGCCAGCCCTGTAAACAGATGCCACATGTAGAAAAAGAACAGCGTGCCTGAGACTAGAGCTGAACCCTGGACAGCCAACCTTCACTGTTTTGGTGACAGGCGCTAACCGTTGCGCCACCGAACCACCCTGTAAGCACGGGGAAGAGAACAAGAAGGTATTATCAGACGTATGTGGTTCAAATAAGAACCAATCTTTTCTTTCCAAATCCTGCAAAAGTTTGTAATCCCTACACATAAACCGTGCTATGAAGATTTTTGTTTATGAGACATTACATCATAAACAAAATAATGATATATTAAATTTGAAAGATAATTTCGAGACGATGTTCGCTGATCCTGGCTAGAAATTTTATTCTGGGCCTAATCTTGAACAATGCGACATGGCCTTAAGAAAGAAACTGTCTTCAGATACTTTAAACCTTTTTCTTTTATCTACTGAAAACTGAGCTTTGAGAAACGTACAAGGAGGAAGTCTCCACAAAGAAATTCATCACCTTGGCACCTAATTAGATTCGGTGAAGCGCACAGAGGACAAGATCCACTCTAATATCCGGACGAATTGTATATAAATAACGCGTTTCATACAGTGTTACCTGTGCCATTTCCTTGTCCCTGACAAGGCGCTGAGCGATATATAACTATCTGATTTTGTGCAGTAAGCGTCGAAAGCAATAATTTTTTTGTATTCATTTATTATTTTTGGAAGGCAGAGACGCTTAACAGGATGTCTGCACGAGATGAACAAAGGAAGGAAAGTAAATGGAAAATATGTTTTCTTGAATATGAAATAATACGCGCTAATTCCACGAAATGAGAGGCTTTACTTTTAATCTGCATTCCGCAAGAAAGGACTTCTATCGATCCTGCCTAAGATGCCACCTTTTATTAATCAGACGTCGATAATCTGGCCCTTTCACCCTGTGCTTAGGTGCGTCCATATATTTTTGTATATTTGTATCCGCCTCTGTCCTTTCCAATGTGTGCGTGTGCTGTGTGTGTGCGCGCGCATGCATGTTTTCAAGAGTACCGGCTCACTCTTCACGATCCCATGCTTACATTTAAGCGATTGCAAGTGCTTATTCTCAGGCATTTATTCCTCCTGCCGTAACATTAAACGAGCCAATAACGGCAATCTACTGCTGTCATAAGAATCTGTCAGATCTCTATCTCCTTGATCAATAAACATTCAAATGTCTGATTATTTCTATAATGGAATGCTACATCGTGAAACATGTGCTGGTATATAATTATGCCTGGGTAGTGACGTGTGTCGTGCTGTCATTAGTCTTTTTATTATTCTGTTGTTGCCGGCGACATGTTTCTGCCACTGCACCGTACAACTGTTGACAAGCACGAATGCGCGCAAAGTCATCGTGAAATGTTTCCATAAAACCACTTCTGATCGTTTGAGTGCTGATTATAACTGGCACTGAAAACAGAAATGAGCACGCTCTTCTGAAGACACTCGAGACAGAGACTGAGATTTTACACACACGACACTCGAGACAGAGACTGTGATTTTACACACACGACACTCGAACGCACTCTCACACCATCGCTTCCTGAAACAATGTTGTTTTACACTCGCACTCAAGAAACACTCGGATGCATTTTATGTTTCTTTCTAAATTTCCAACCAGCCAACCTGGTATCCTCGCAAAGCCTCCCCAGCCCGTGGCTCATGCTGTCATACACACAAACACCTTTCGGCAATGGCGACTGTTGGAAGCTTTCAACCAAGCAACATTTTGTAAGCACGAAAAAATAAACCCGCCGTTCCCGCGACAGTGTGATACAGGTTTCCGTAGACACTAAATAACAGAAGTCAACGAGTGTTCTCGTTAGACTGGTGCGTAAGAGTTATTTGCCTCTAGTAAACAGGAAACTAGCACTAATTTGACCTCACAAGTGTTCGCGAATATTCCTCTATGCACTATACAGATTTCCAATTTTCAGGTAAAGTGTCAAAATAAATGAGTAATATTTAATTTTGTTAAATAAAGATGACCTTAATGAATTATACTTCAAGTGAAATCAAGAAACATGACATAACTGATTAAGGTCATCCTTAAATGCTCTTTTTTATATAAAACTTAACTACCATTGCAACATTTATGGCACCACTTAGAGAAACAAACATGCAATTATCGAATAAAAAAAGTATTCCACAGTGGGGAATGATTATATATATATAATGTGTCTGTGTGTGGTCTTAGCTTTAAAAAGAAGAGTGAAGATAGTAGGATACTCTAACTACAAAATAGCTAAAAAATAGAGTTATAGACAATTACAAACAATTACTGTTTGATGATTACATGCAATAAATATAGCCTTATCATCAAAAGTATAATAAAACGATTTGACAACGATAAATAAAAATAAGAATGAGGTCATAACAACTAGATCATTATTTTTAAAGGAAATTGATGAACCGTCAAAATGCTTCGCTACGTTAAGACCGCGAAAAATTATTCACAATACGGCTGTCAGTGAATAATGTTTTCCATATTTCATATTTTTAGTATGTCGATACACAATATATATGCAATATTTTCAAAGAAGTGTTGGCACAAGATAAAAAATAGTGGTAAAATATTAGATTTAAGTTTGCTATTAGTAGGCACCGAATAAATGGAAAACCCATATGTCAGTTCTGTAAGCAATGTTTTGAAAGCTTTCTGGACGTTTTGAAAAATTCAAAAGAACGGTTAGATTTTAGAAAGATATTATTAAGTGGCCATGACAACAACAAAATTAATGTTTTATTACTGTAAATCTGACAGATATTTCATAGTTTTGTCATTAAACATTGGGAAGGTTTGTTTAAATGACAATCTGTTCAGTTTGGCTTCATTGAGATAATGATTTTGAATCCATTCATACCCATTTTCAATTTTGTCACTGTCATTTTGCTAACACAAGTTGTGGTTTTCTCGGTCTTACACATCAGCGAATATTCTGTGGGGTTTATTTTATTTATTTATGTATTTATTTATTTAGCTCAGCTGCTATCTGCACATCTTCAAGTTTTCTTTAAATATTTTATTTTAATCTTTTCAAAATCTAGCAGACCTGCCGCTTCAGCAATGGTACTGTACTTCTATTAACTCTCTGTTTTGCTCAAAGGCGTCCAGAGGGGCACAAGTATCAAGGAAGTAACTCAAAATATTTATTTACTTTTTTTTTGATCAGTTGGATTTTTTTCTAAATGTACTTCATCGAGTTGTACTGCATACAGAACAAAAACAACAAAATACGCGGGGATGAGGGAACATAAATGAGTGATTTGCCAACAATCTTGAAGCCCACTTGCATCCAAGTCTAGGCAGTCGGTAGCTCGGTAAACGAACGCGAGAAAGAATTCATCCCACCCCAGCTTGGAATATTTTCTAAGTTTTCCAATACTGTCAAAGGCAGGGTGACAGCGTGATATTAAAATAACTGTGTCTAATGTATGCTTTACTCGCCCATGTACACCCAAAACTGCATTACGGCTAACACAGATACACGCAGGTTATCCTGATCTCCGAGTGAAGCATGGGCCCCACGTCGCGCGCGTGACCCAAAGGTAACTAGAATGTGTCTCAGGACTTCTTTTTCATATATCTACTGTTAGTCGAGTTAAGCTGTCGATAGCCTCCTGCACTCTCCACGACGCTATCTGTTTATTGTCTTTCACCGTGCACTTACCTGTTCTGCAAAGTTGACGGGAAAATCAACTTAACCTCCGTTTCCTCCAGCTCCTTTGTAATCTTTGGTCATATTGAGTCTCTGACTAAGAGCTCCTTTATTTAGCACCCCATTCCATGCTCCAAAACCTTCTGTTTTGTTGGTGTTGCCTGTTAAGCCACAGGTTTTTTTTCTCAGGTTAACTATTGAAAGAAGCGTCACCGGGGTCCATTTTTTAATTCACTAAAAAGCTTTTCTGGCTCACTCGAATACAGATAACAGCGCCTTGACAAGCTCGCTGCATCTACTACAAGGACAAAGAGTTCTTTTCAGGCACTTCAAACACGACCCAGCAACATTTCAAGCTTCTCGTCCTACAACATAAAGTACTTCTGTCTTTCTTTCTCTTTTTGTTCGTTCCTTTTTATTCCGTTTGTTCTTTCTGTTGTTTATTTATTCATTCGTTCGTTCGTTCCCTGTTTTATTCTTACCTGCTGTCCGTCAGGTGTGGCGCCATGCTACATCTCGCAGCTTCACCGGGTGCTGTCATCAGCTCCTTCCAGTCTCGCGACAGCTCCTTCCCGTCTGTAGCACTGGTGCTGCCCACGTCAGCAGCAGAGCAGCGTCGCCGCTTGACAGCCTGCCTGAGCGCCGAGCTGCCGTCTCCTGCGCTGCGCAGCAAGGCGTCGCTGCTCTTGGAACGTGCCATCATGGCGCACGGCATGATATCCTGTCTAGTCTGCTGAAAGAGGAGTCCTTGTCGCTGAGCCACGCTACAGGCTTTTCCCTTCAACTCGAAGCTGGGCTGGCGCTGCTGGAGGTTGCGTCCAGCGGTTTCCTGAGCTTCGGAGTTCCGGGTATTGGATTGGCGGCTCGGTCCCTGCTCGCCGTCGCTCTTGTCCGCGATGTGCACGATAAAGCCTTCTGGTAAGTCCAAGGTTTTCTGGACCGGGCTTGGTGAGGGGGTGAACGGAGTCATATCAGGACTAAGCTTGAGCGCGAGATTCAGGCGAGATTCCTGTTGCACGAGGCGATCGTCTGCAGACAGCAAGCGCGTGCCGAGCTCGTGCGCGTTAACCTCCTCGTCATATTCCGGGGGTCCCGCTGCTGAGGCATCCCCCACGCTGGTTCCCCCGACCTGACTTGTCTTGTGGCGTGACTCTGTCACGCTGCCTCGGACTGGACTGGACCTGCCAGAACTGCCGCCGGTACCACTGTTTCCGCTGTTGGGCAGGGCATATGTGGTGGTGGTGCGGTGGAGGATCTTGTGTTCTAGCCAGTTGTGGCGCGGGAACTCCCGCATGATGCGCTCGGCACTGGAACCGTGCGGGTCAAGGATAGGGTCCTGCATGACAGCTCGCGATTTGCTGGATCTTGACGCTAAGGTCGCCGCGGACGGCGAGCTCGTGGTTTTGTTGCCTTGGTTACGGCGCCGCTTTGGTGGCAGAATCGTTGGGAGCTCATCAGACTCTGTAAAGATTACACATGAAACACATTCTTGTTATGGCATGTAAAGTTGGAGAGAATTTGAATTTTTTCATTGACTAGGCCATATGGAGGGAAAATAAGAAAAATCGTTAAATCTGTATACACAGAAACTGTACAGTGTGTATCTAATGTAATGGCCTGTAGAAATAAAGAAATAAAGGCCGAAGAAAGAGAAGAAGAGCACAAGATCACTTGAGCATTCGGGAAATGAGAACAACCTGTATGATTTAAACACAAGAGAGCACAAAAAGCAGTAATTAAAGCCATAATAGGTTTCATTCGTTGCCAAAAGACCTATCATCCGTGGTTACAGCAAACGTACCTACACCAGGAGAGCAAAACAAAGAAGCTGAATTGAATCAGCTTAAACAATCAACACTTGCCGAGTTATTACAGGCCCCATCTGTGAACAATTCGGTGATCTTTAACGCTGATAAAAGTTTGTGAAATATGCATTGCTTGCAATTTCTTTGTTACACACTTGCGCAGGCAGTTGTGTACGAACACGCATAGTCACGAACATACGAGCATGCGCCTCTGTATAATCATGATGACATTAAAACTACTTTAAGAGACTGCCCTGAGCCCATCGGCAGAGGGTAAAAGTTGCCTACTGTACCTGCATAGACTGCCAACAAACGTCATGTTCCGGGTTTACATAGGCGTGAACACAGTACACCGGAAAACCTCGCTGTTTTCTGATTTCTTCTTCAAATCCTACTGATAAAACGCGAACGGTACCAGCGTGTAACGGCCTTCGCGACGACGAGGCATGAGTTCGGATCCCCAGCGACCAGACCCAACAATCGGCACGAGCGTCCGGGAAACAAGTCAGGCGAGTCCAAGCTGTGACGACTGGCGACAGACTGTCGACACCAACCCCCGCTACGTATCGACGACTTTTTTGGTGATCAATACATACACATGCACACATATACACATACACACACGCATGCACATACGAAGGACTGTCTAGTATTCATATACGCGATAACATTTAGTTAAACACGTGCTTTTTGTGCAAGCAGATAGTGTGCAATTTCCACTGCAATGATGGCAACACATTGACCACTGTCATTTATGATATAGACTCTATGAGCGCACCACAATTTTATTTTCAGTTTTTTCTGTTTATTTATCATACCTACGTCTCTCTCTCTCTCTCTCACACACACACACACACACAGAAAAAAGAGTGATAAGACCAAGGTATACGCTTGTGTCACATCGGAGATTTGCCCACGCTAGATAATCGACCTCAAATGTGTCAAATATGTGCTTGGTATTGATCCCCCAAAACTGCAGAATAACCTCCCTTCTCTGTCTGTTATTACCCCTCGCTAGTTTTCTCTATGATTAGCGAGTAATCGCTCTGGGCATTGATCCTGGCCTGTCAACCACGTGTCATATATGCTTCCAAAGCTCGGCTTACATGATGTCCTTGGCCTCGCTTTGAACTCTCTTTTCCAGCGTGTAAGAACATCTATTTCGGAAAAAAGAGTGAAAAAAATTAATAAAGGCATTCGACGGGTGTATTTACAGATTTCTGACCCCAGAAATCAGCGCCATCTGTGAGAGGCGGTATTGATCAGCGTACGCTGACAGTCATGATGACGGAAATGCCGTCAAACACATCACCAGTCACATCAGCACTGTTATAGACAAGGAAACCAAAACCCAAGCCTGACAGACGAGCTTCATCCGGCTGATGGTGAGCAAAGTTGGGGTTTTTCTTTTAAAAACTCAACAGCTCGACCATATTAAGGCGGCGTCACACCGTTTGACTTCAAAAGAGCATAGCACAAACACGCGCGCGCGCGCGCGCACACACACACACACACGTAACAAACACATACACTTTTTTGTAGAATAGCACTTAACATATGTTACTGATTATATGACCAGCATTGTGTACGTGAGGTTAGAGAAACGAGAGGCGACCGTGAATCCTGCCAACAGTTCATGAACACGACCATTTAAAACATTACACTTCCAACAAGATAGCATTTTCCCGCCGCTGATATGCAAAGCTAACAATCCGCACTCTCCTCTTCATTACATGACGCTTAATTAATTTTGAAAATTAATTTTGTGGCTCTTTTCACTGTTCCCGAAACAAAGCATTGAAAAATAGATGGATGAGAGTAAACAGGTGGTGTGTCGTTCGAATCTACTGATGATGTTAAAACCTGAAGCACCTCAACGTAGCCTTATCTATTCTACTGAACACTAGAAGCAATTTCGCCCATAATCAAAATGTAATAATACAGAAATTTAAGATCTCCCACTAAGCCTACGACACACAAATTGCTCGTTTTCCATAATCTGAACTCTTTTTCATATCGTATTCGCCGAGAAACGGTCTGAAAAAGATACATTACTTGAAGCCATTGACCAGAATCTGCAAGCTTCATGGCACTAAACGAAAATGTCAACGGTAGCTCGCTCCTAAACTGGAAAGAACGGCTTACAATGGTGAGGGGCGTTTAAAAAGCAGCTCCCGCTTGTTTCGCAGTGGGGAAAAAAATGAAGGCAATGAAATTTGTTTTCACCTACATTACAAAAACATCCAATGAAAATAAGGACATCTGAGCAATAGCACTTAATATTTAATAGTCCAGAAGTGAGCTTTAACATCAAATCTCTATCCCCTCTAGGATTTAGGTATTAATGTTGCAGAGTAGCTTAGTCGTGTGTACGGCATAAAAAGACAAAGAAACAAACAAAAAACTGAAATGTTGGAACTTTCATGCCTACACTTACTAACCTTAACGGACTATTTTACAGCAATTTCTTCTACAAAGTCTTCTAGTAAACTTTCTTATGACCGTTTCCATCATGCACTATGAATATAGACGTGCCTATGTGTGCGCGTGCATGCGTGTGTGTTCGCGTCCCACTGTCAAAATAGTAAAAGAGATAGGATTAGATTTTATTTGTCCTAGAGGGCATTTCGAGGCAGCTTAAAAAAAACGGACACAAAGATCTAACCTGCATTTGAAAAAAAAACAAACTTGCGAATTCCGTACACACGATCTTCGTCATCGCACACTGTCCCGACAATCCAAGTCTAACACACGATGAGGAGGGGAGACTCAAGAAGGCCGCTCCTCGATGTGCGACGTCTGCAGCTCTCAGACTTCTACATTTTCTTTGATTTTCGACTGCTTCCGCGCTGTGTACTCATCGTGTGTTAGACTTGGATTGTCGGGACAGTGTGCGATGACGAAGATCAAGGCAACCGGAAACATGCTTCTCAACTCGAGCGCGGAGAGGTGTTGCGAATAATCATGAAGCACCTAAGTCCACCTAACGTCAGGCTGCAACGTCTTCTCCGTCATAATAGAAGCAGAGGATTGCGCTGGTATTAAGTTGCTCAACCGATATTATCAATCGGAAACTTATGAGTCATTTCACATAGCGAATAAGTAACAAAAAAAAACTATAGCGTCTTGAATATACAGCGTTACAGCTGGCCCCCGTGGGACCCCGGGGTATGCTTGCCTAGCGAGCATTGTAAGAATAGGGTCCTTGCTGTCCAGCCATGCATGTCGTAAGAGGCGACTAAGGTGGACACCTCACCTAGAGGTAAATTAGGTTGTGGTAGGGCTAACAACCCCACCATATAAAAATGCACGTTGCAGAAACCAACACTAGAGCACTCGTTACGGATGGCGAAGGTAATGAAACATACCAGGGAACTAGACTTATGACGGACGACAGTCAAACCCGAGAAGGAGCTGGCGCCCCGATGGTGGATTTACTGAAGCCGAAGCAGAAGTTGAGGGTGGGGTGCTGGAACATCCAGACCTTGTATCAGACTGGCAGGTTGCCCCAACTAGTCAAGGAGCTTGACAATTACAACTTGGACATCCTGGGAGTCAGCGAGGTCAGATGGAGCGGCACGGAAAAAGGAGACTAGCATCAGGACATACTATCATGTTCTCAGGAAGATCAGATGACCAACACTCTGAAGGAGTAGCAATACTCCTCAATAGGAAAACTGAAAAGACACTGCTGGAATGGAAGCCTTATGGACCCAGGCTTCTGAGAGCAAGATTCCATTCAAAGTACACCAAGCTGACAGTGCTAGTTTGCTATGCACCAACAGAAGACTCCGAGGCAGAAGACAAGGATGCTTTTTACGATCAGCTCCAGGCAGCCACGGAGAGCGTCCGAGCGCATGATATGTTGCTCATCACCGGCGATCTCAATGCCAAGGTGGGAAGTGACAATACCTGCAGGGAGCATATCATGGGCAAGCATGGAATTGGAACCATCAATGACAACGGAGAGAGACTGGCAGACTTTTGTGAAGAAAAGAATCTACTGATTGGAGGCGCACTCTTCCAACAAAAAGACATCCATAAGGCAACGTGGACATCACCAGACGGGATCACTAAGAACCAGAGAGACCATGTCATCATCAACCGAAGATGGAGGAGCTCACTTCAAGATGTCAGAGCCTACAGAGGAGCAGACGTTGCCAGTGACCACACTCTTGTGATAGCCGCAGTTTCTCTGAAGCTACGTAAATCGCGAGGAAAACAGGCACATCAGCAGAGAGTGGACTCTGGCAGATTGAAAGACCCAGCCACCAAACGTGCCTTTGTAGTGGAAGTAAAGAACAGGTTCTAGGCACTAGGGGACCAACAGGAGATGACCTTAGAGGACTTCAATCGAGTCTTACAGGAAACAGGAGAGAAAATACTGGGCTTCCACCAAAAAAAGAAAGAACAGTGTATCAGTAAAGAGACATGGAAAAGGATAGACGAGAGAAAGTCAACGAAGCAGAAAATCAACAACACCAGATCTGAACGTCTGAAGGAACAACACAGACAAAGATATACAGAAATAAACAAAGAGGTAAAGAGGATGATCAAAACCGACAAAAGGGACTACATAGAGACATAGGAAAAAATGACCTGAAGACACTGTATAAAATCAATAAACAGCTAAACAACAGGTTCAAAAACAGTGAAGTGCCAGTGAAAGACATGAACGGAAATGTTGTCCAGGGAGAGGCAGAAAAACTACAGCGCTGGAGGGAACATTTTGAGTCAGTTCTAAACAGACCAGACCCCCCTCAGCTTGCAGACATCCAGCCAGCAGATAAAGACCTTGACATCTGCACAGACCCACCAAGCCAGGAAGAAGTGGCAGCAGCAATCAAGGCAATGAAAAGCGGCAAAGTACCAGAGGCAGATGGAATAACAGCAGAGATGTTGAAAGCAGATGTGAATGTGACAGCTCCCATGTTGACTGAAATCTTCAGACAAGTTTGGGAATCAGGACAGATCCCCGATGCGTGGAAGACAGGGCTCATCTTCAAGTTACCAAAGAAAGCAGATCTTGGAGACTGCAATAACTGGAGGGGTATAACACTTCTTTCCCTCACCAACAACGGACCAGCAAGATTGTTTTGTAAAGACTGACGGCAACCGTTGAGAAAGATCTCCGGCCTCAGCAAGCAGCATTTCGCCCTGGGCGATCCTGCTCTGAACTCATTTTCACTCTGCGTCAGATTCTGGAGCAGAGTAACGAGTGGAACACACCACTGTACATCAACTTCATCGACCTGGAGAAGGCTTTTGACAGCATCCATCGCGAGTCTTTATGGAAGATCCTGATGCATTACGGAGTCCCTGCGAAACTTGTCCAGGTCGTTGCAATGCTGTACAGCGATTTCAAAACTCAGGTGGTCTGTGACACGGAGCTCACAGCTCCATTCAACGTCAGTAATGGGGTAAGCAGGGCTGCATTCTGTCACCGTTTCTCTTCATCCTGGCCATGGACTGCATCATGAAGAATTCCACCGACAGAGAGAGGAGATGGATCAAATGGACCATGACTATGACAGTAACAACACTGCTGGAAGACTTGGACTTTGCTGATGACATTGCCCTGTTGTCACATCGCCACCAAGACATGCAGGAGAAAACAAATGGCTTCTCAGAAACAGCTGGAAACCTTGGCTTGAAGGTCAGCGCAAAGAAAACAAAAAGTATGAGAGTGAACGGCTGAGTCCAAGAAAACATCAAACTAAATGGAGAAGAGATTGAGGAAGTTGACAGTTTTACCTATCTTGGGTCCAAGATGTCAAATACCGGGGATGCGGAGGTGGAGATTCGAGCCCGACTGGAGAAAGCCAGCCAGGCCTTCACCTCACTCAGGAGCACATGGAAGGCAAAAAACATCAGCCAGAAGACCAAGCTGAGAATCTTCAAGTCAAATGTGATCAGCACCCTCCTTTATGGATCAGAATCATGGAATATGACCAAAAACATCGCTAACAGGCTTGACGTCTTCCAAAACAGATGCCTCAGGCGCATACTTAACATCTTTTGGCCAAACACCATCACAAATGAAGAACTCCACCGAAGAACTAAAACCGAGTCCATCACCACGCAGGCTCAACGAAGGCGTTCGCGATGGATTAGACATGTGCTCCGCCAGCAGACTTCTCCAGAATTGCCCTAAGATGGACTCCAGACGCCGAAGAAAACGAGGCCACCCAAACGAAACCTGGAACGAAACAGTGGAAAGGGAGATGAAAGGAAAGGGCTGGACATGGGGTCGCCTGGAGCGGGTTTCAGCCGATCGACACCAGTGGCGGGCTCTGGTTGAGGCCTTATGTGTTTTTTGTTTGTTAGGGTTTAACGCCGTGCCAGCAACTAAGGCTATATCACGGCAATGAAAGACAAATTTATGACAAATATTCCATCAGAGATCTTCAAAAAGATATAACAGTGCCATTCCAATAAAAACAAAACAACCAAGAGAATTTTTAAAAGAGTGATTCTAGTATAAAAGTGGTTGTTGTGGCCAAAAGGCCGTCAACAAACCAAAACCATAAGCCAAAACTAACAGGAATTTAAAACTTAAATTTTATGAAAGAGTCCAATCCCTCTTAAAAATGCAAAAATTGCTGCCGATGGGACGGACCTAAACAAAGCAGACACAGAAACTGCTGTGAAAAAACGCTGACGGGTACTCTGGAGCTCAGGGCAAGTAATTAATACATGTTTAACATTTAAAACTTCTGTACACCACGGGCAAACAGGTGGTGGTTCACCTCGTAAGAGATACGATTGCGTGACATAGGTGTGTCCTAACCTCAGTCTAGTTAAGACTACCTCCTCCCGTCGCACAGGGCGGCACGGAGGTAGGCGGTCAGAAAGATTGGGAAGGGTGGCGTGTAGCTTGTTTTGGCCCAGAGTGTCCCAGTGGCGTTGCCACAGTGACTGAACATAGGCCGTGAAGAGAGATTTGCAGTCAGATGATACAAGCGATTTCAACTGACTAGACAATTTGCAAGCGGCCCTGGCAGCCTGGTCTGCTTGGACGTTGCCAGCAATACCAGCGTGGCCAGGTGCCCAAACGAAAACAATATCTTTGTTTCGGCGAATGAGTATTCCATGGATTTTGTGGATTTGTACCAAGAGAGGGTGGTCAAAACAACTGGAAAGAAGAGCTTGGAGGGCAGAAAGGGAGTCAGAGATGACCAAAAAGTTGTGCTCCGAAGAGCGGTGAACATGCTGCAAGGCTAGCAAGATGGCATGAAGTTCCGCTGTGAAGATAGAGCAGCCATCTGCAAGTCGGGCTGAAGCGGCCCGTTGCGGCTGGCAGGATGGAACTGCTGCCGCAGCAACAGGGCCACCGTTTGGAACTTTGGAACCATCTGTAAAGATACAGCAGAATCCAGGATAGTCAGAAAGAAGTTCCTGAAAGCGTTGAAGAAAGATGAGGTCACTAGTGTCCCCCTTTTTAAAGGCTGTAAGATCAAGACGGATCTCTGGAACAGGAAGAGTCCAAGGAGGAGTTGGCAGTAGAGGGAGAGGCTCTACCTGCTGGATATCTACTCCGGCAGCTTGCAGATGAGGTGCCACACGGAGTGATAATGGTTTTTGTTCCTTGGTACGAATAGCATACAGGGCAGCACGCTGTGGTCCAAAGACGGCACGGTAAGCAGGGTTTTCAGGATGAGACTTCAAGCGACAGACATAGGAGAGCATGAGTTTCAGACGGCGAAGGGACAGTGGAGGCTCACCAGCTTCTGCGTACAAACTATGTACAGGAGTGGTGCGAAAGGCACCCAAACAGATGCGGAGCCCTTGATGGTGAATAGGATCAAGAATTTTGAGATAGGACTCTCGAGCAGAGCCATAGATGATGGATCCATAGTCTAGCTTGGAGCGGACCAGGGCACGATACAGGCGAAGCAGGACCGTGCGGTCCGCCCCCCAGCTGACATGGCCAACTACTCGAAGAACATCCAAGGCTTTCTGACATGAAAGGCGTAGAGATCTGATATGAGGAAGAAAGGATAGTTTACGGTCAAAGATGACCCCAAGAAATTTTACTTCCTGAACTACTTTGAGTACCGTGCCGTTGACAGAAATACAAGGGTCTGGAAACATGCCTCGTAGTTTACAAAAGTGGATGCATACTGACTTTGTGGGAGAAAATTTGAAGCCATTTTCTGTCACCCACTTCTGCACACCGTTTACGCACAGCTGAAGCCGGCGTTCGAGGCATGGCAGCAAACGGCCTCGGATGCAGAGAGCAAAGTCATCTACATACAACGAGGCCTCCAAACCTGGAGAGACAGATTTTAGGATAGCATCTATTTTAATGTTGAAGAGAGTTGGTGAAAGGATGCTGCCCTGTGGGACGCCCATTTCCTGTTCCTGAGGAGCAGACAGAATAGACCCTACACGAACTTGAAAAAGTCGGTGAGATAGAAAGTTTTCAATGAAGATAGGCATACGACCCCGGAAGCCAAGGGCATGAAGGTCCAACAGAATACCTTGCTTCCAGGTTGTGTCATACGCCTTTCCAAATCAAAAAAGACCCCTAACACATGTTCTTTGCTAACAAATGCATCTCTAAGGAAAGTTTCAAAACGGACCAGATGGTCCGTGGTACTGTGGTGTTTTCTGAAGCCACACTGCAGGTTGGAGAGGAGGCCATGAGACTCAAGATGCCACGTGAGCCGGGCATTCACCATGCGTTCTAAAGTTTTGCACAGACAACTAGTAAGGGCGATAGGACGGTAAGAGTTGGGATCAGAGGGATCCTTACCAGGTTTTGGGATGGGCACCACGACTGCCTCACTCCACGAGGGAGGGAAACAGCCAGACCCCCAGATAAAGTTAAAGATATCTAGGAGGAGGCGGAGAGAGACCTGTGGAAGATGAGTCAGCAGCTGATATGAAATGTTGTCTGGGCCAGGTGCAGAGTCATTGCACTTCTGGAGGGCCTGCTGCAATTCTTCAAGAGAGAAGGGTAGGTTGTACTGTTCAGAGTTGTTAGAAGAGAAGTCACAGCTAGAAGATTCCTGAACAGACTTCAGGTGCTGAAATTCTGGAGAGTAGTGGGAAGAAGAAGAGTTTTGTGCAATGGTGGATGCCAATGAGTTTGCAACATCCTGTGCCTCTGTGAGGATGGAGTCTCCAACCTGCAGGTGGCCTACTGAGCCCGCCTGAAACTTTCCCTTAATCTTTCTTATGGCCGCCCACACTGCCTGGGAGGTGGTGCGGGATGATAACGAGGACACAAACCTCTGCCACGCAAGCTTTCTACTCTGTTTAAAAATGTATCGAGCTCGTGCTCGGCTGCGTTTAAAATTTAGCACATTTTCTGGAGTGGGATGGCGAAAGGCAAGGCGCTGAGCCTTCTTTCGGTCGTGTTGAGCCATCCGACACTCCTCTGTAAACCAAGGGACACGTAGATGTTGATTCCGTGTCCCTTTTTCGGTATTGTTTTCGAAGCAACCTCGGTTAATATATTTGTAAAAATTCTAACAGGATGCTCTTTATCATTACTGAACTTTTCTAAGTTGATATCTAAAGTAGAAGAAAGGCGGGTGGAGCAGAGGGCTTGGAAAGCAGGCCAGTCTGCCTTAGTCAGGTTCCACCCGCCATTAGAAAAAATTTTGTCCCGTTCCAGAGTACTTAAAAATTTTAAAATTATAGGAAAGTGATCGCTGCCGCACAGGTCGTCGTGTACAGCCCAGTTAAAATCTAGTAACAGTGCTGGGCTGACCACTGATAGATCTACTGCTGACACTGTGCTACAGTATGGACGGCAAAAGGTGTTGGAGCCATCGTTCAAAAGGCAGAGATCACTTTCCATAAAAAGTGATCCCAACAACTCTCCCCTAGGGTCACTCGAAGTTCCACCCCAAAGGGGGTGGTGCCCATTAAAGTCCCCTAAAAGAAGGACGGGAGAAGGAAGTTGGGTCAGAAGACCCTCAAGGTCTTGTCGGGAGACCCGAGCAGAAGGAGGAAGATAGATACTGCAGATAGTGATAGTTTTGCCCAAGGTAACCCGGGCAGCAACTGCTTGAAGAGGAGTGGAAAGTGGTATCGGGCTAAACAAGAGGTGGGAACGGAGAAGAAGAGCAGTCCCACCTGAAGGGACGTCAGTCTGTGAGTCCTGACGCAAAACCTGAAAGCCTTTAAAAGAAAAGGTGGTAGAAGGTAGGAGAAGAGTCTCCTGAAGAGCTATAACATCAAGAGAGAAGCTAGATGCTAGGCATCGAAGTTCTTCAAAGTTTGCTCGGATCCCTCGACAGTTCCATTGAAGGATTGTAGACATGCTATCTGTGAGGGAAAGAGGCTGAACGCCTCACAGTAGCAGAGGTAGAAGAGGGGAAAGGTGAAGAAGGCAGGGGACGGCGGGATGGAGAAGGCGACGCAAAACGCCGCTCATCTATATCCATCCCCTGCTCGCCAAGAGTGGCAAAACGATTTGAAACAGGGACTACTGTTGCTGCTGTAGTGGCCCCAGATGTGCTGTGGTGTGTAGTGGGTTTTTCAGGTGATTTAGGTTTTGATTGTGCGTTTTTCTTGTCTGTCTGTTGTGTAGTGTTTTTTCCTTTTGGTGATTTTGTGTTACGTGCTTGTGGGCGTGTAGTTTGTCTGACTGGTGAAGGTTGTTTGGCCTGTGGTGTTTGTGCTTGTGTGGTCTGAGTGGTCTGAGGTGTTTGTGTTGTTTGTGATGACTGGGTGCCACCACTGCATGCAGGAGGAGGAGGAGGAGGCATAACATGTCTGACTGGGACAGGGCCCTCAGAAGAGACCCATGTCATGTCCGTCTGGATAGCAATAGAGTTCGATGGTCTTTTTCCCACGACTGCAGAGTAGGAAATGGAGCCTACAGTGGGAGATGGGCCACCCACAACGCGACGGCGAGCATCGGCGTATGAAACGCCAGATTCCGCGCGTACGCGCTGAATGGCTGCCTCTTCCTTCCACTTTGGGCAGTCTTTGGAAGAAGCCGTGTGGGCACCATCACAGTTGCAGCATTTGGCGCTTGAAGTGCAATCAGCTGCAGCATGGCCAGTCCCACCGCAACGAAAGCAGCGGGCTTGGGACTTGCAAAAGCTTGCCCCATGACCATAACGCTGGCAGTTGAAGCAGCGCAACGGAGAAGGTATGAAAAGAGAGACTTTTACCTTCAAATACCCAACATCAATGGTGTCGGGTATTTTAGGAAGGCAGAAAGTGAGAAAAAGAGTGTTGGTTGGTACAGATTTTCCATCCTTCTTTAGGGTGACCCTCTGTACTGCTGTGACCCCTTGGTATGCCAGTTCGGACCTGATGTCAGGTTCCGACATCCCAGCCAGGTCAGGACAACGAATGACCCCTTTGGAAGAGTTGAGGGATCGATGTGCAGTTACTTTAATAGGACGGTCAATGAACCGTTTTCCGTCCCATCGGCGCAGGGCCTCACTTGCCTTCTGGTCTGCGCACTCTACAAGATACTGTCCAGAGCGCAAACGTTTGATGGATGAGAAATCTGTTGATATATTTTTGAAGCCCTTTGAAATTGCAAATGGTGAAAGGGATGAGAGCGGCTGGGCCGGCTCTGTACCCTCAACCAGAAGAAAGCGGGGCCAGGCCCCCTCAACATTCACTCTTACATTCACTCGAACCTCTTCCTCACTGTCCGAAGACTCATTCTCACGTATGCGTTTCCCCAGATTTGATTTTTTTTTTGCCATAATGAATTTCATTTGTTTCATTCCTTATGCTCCCCACCCACCATGGAGTCCAACAAGGGGATGCGACCGAGCGGTACCACT
Organism: Marisa cornuarietis; assembly: GCA_004794655.1. Lineage (NCBI taxonomy): Eukaryota > Metazoa > Mollusca > Gastropoda > Architaenioglossa > Ampullariidae > Marisa > Marisa cornuarietis. The sequence goes on along the minus strand of SMMW01000565.1, from coordinate 1,462,399 downwards.
TAGGGCATTTCCAGCAGGGTCGCACCAGGGATACATAAGGAATATACTCTGGCCTACAGAGTGTGTAGACCAGATTGACCCCGGCCGCAGCCTTCTAGCGAAGCTAGGGCAATGCACGACCAGCCGATTGATTGGTGTGGGCCACACCAACCTCCCGTCTAGGAGAAGTCCGGGCCAAAGAGGTGTGTTGGTATAGTAGGCCGCAGCCCACCAGGGACCTCAACCTCCAGGATCCCATCCTCCCCCGTCACGGGTTGCCCTGCACGGCAAACACAGGGGGCCTAAAGGAGGCCACAGAGAAAAGAGCTGCATTGAAAGAAAGGCATGATTGGAGAAGATGATAGGGAAAGGCCAGTGTAGGCAGAAGATAGAGAAGGCAAAACTGGAGTGTGATAGAGAGATGTTTGTTTAGAAAGGAATGAAGGTGAAAGGGCCAGTGAGGGAGAAAGGAGAAAAGCCTAAGGGAAAGGGGTGGGCCACCTTGGTCACCCAGCCAGAGAGAGGCTGGGTGTTCACCCCCGGCACGAGAAGCCGGGCCCACGGGGGCAGGCCTTATGTGCAAATAGCACGAAGAGGATTGATTGTTACAGCTGGAGTCGGAGTAACATATGCTGCATAAGCGGTCTTGGAAAAAGAAACTCTGTAGCTAAAAACAAAAAAGACAAAAAAGAAAAAGACCAAAATAAAATCTAAAGAATAAATATTAATAATTACAACACTTCTGGTTTTCCGATTTACAAAAGAAATGGGGAGACAGTGTCCAACGTCTTAATCACTATAGCTTTAGAAGAAAAAAAAATACTCAGTGTAGATTTACAGCGTTCAGTGTTGTCATCACTGAAAAAAAAAAAAAAAAAAAAAAATTTTGTTGAGTTACAGAGTCGAATGCCCTTGTCTGCTGACACAAGTATGTAAATTTACAGCGTTCAATATACTTGTCATAGTTCTGTCCACAGAAGAATATAGATTTACACCACTCGGTACATTCATCGCTTTCCTTTCACCTTTGTGTCCTTATTTCTGCCTCTCCCTCAACCTTCCCTGTCTTATTACCAATCCCCCCATCTTTTGTGCGAGTGTGCATACGCTCTACAAGATTATTAGTAGCTAATCATAATTATTCTTCCTGTGTAAATCTCAATGTTGTTAAGGAAACTCCTGCAGTAGTGCCCTTTTAACAAGACAGGTTCTGTATCAATGTTCAATCGAATCTGTGATACCAACTAAGAATTAATTACTAGGAAACAATTGTCGACAATTTTCAATGTGCACTGAAAACAAACTGTGTAAAAGAACCAAACAGGCTTCCTTCTTCGTCAATAAAATGCGTGTTAGAAGTGTGTAGTCTTAAGAAGCCGACTTTTTAAACACTTGAGGATGGACTGCACTGTTCCAAAATATTATAGAGGTACTGACGGATCAATTCTTTTTAAATACAATACTGCATTAGTTTTCAAAAATAGTTTATTTTTATATTATAAAATCTATTTATGTATTGTCTCATAATAATAGTCTACTAGTCATCCGTTAAGATAGATTACTGCACTGTTGATACGAAGAAAGAGTACAGCGTGTTTAACTTATTTAATGTTTCCATAAAAAGAAGTACGACAAACACTGATTTGTTCTAAATGCTGTTCACCTCTCCCAAAAAGTTTCAACTGTTTTATATGTAGTCTAAGAATAAACCACACTTAAAATTCAAATATGTCTGTAGGCATGACAATGTCCTTGGTCGGGATTTCACTTGATATATTTAGCACGAGGTCAAATCCTTTAATGCAATCCATTTCAAGGATTTCCTGTTGTTTTATAATCAAAGGCAATTACTATATGTTAAGTACTTATAAGGTACTGCAATACTTTTGTTTTATCATCTGTGCTTTTGTTTTCATTCCATGCATAACAGTCTAACATCTCGCAGCACCATGACATTGAGCATTAGTTGATACCGTTCGCCTACCTGTATAGCCTACAGCTTTTTGTACTTATGCCGACCGGTCAACACTGTCTTGTTTACAAACTTTCAGCCTCTAATAAATAAAGATAATACAGAGCGAAAAAGTAATAAAGTATTCAACATTTTGAAATTATTAAAACCAATGCTTCCTAGTCAAAGAGCACTGGACAAATAGAAAATGCATATACAGGAATAGCGCGGACCGAGAGAATATACTCCGACTAAGACATAAAACCGACAACAACATCAGTTCATACTCTCAAACTATGATGAGATGGTGCACACAAAGATTCTCATTAGATTTCGGTAACTTTGAGTTAAGCGAGGGCAAAGAAAGAACAAAAAGTGCAAAAAAAAACAACAAAAACAAACAAACAAACAAATGCACATCAGGATTCAACAGGACTACCGGAAATCTTTGCTATAAATGCAAACAGAAATTTGTTTACCGTCTTCCCTTCCGGAAACGCTTTCTATTCTTTCTCGCTCTCTCTGCGTCTGTGTGTTTACCTCTTCTTTTCGGGCACTTATATTTATGACGTCATCGTTTCTGGCGCTTGGAATTTCCCGCACTCAAGCCTGGTAGGTATAGCCGTTGTAAATATTTACAAATACTTACAATGTCAGGGAGAACGACATAAAACTGACTTGTAAATGTTCACGGATATCCGCTAATCGGAAACCGAGCGGCGACAATACGAGTTGGTGGCGATGAACTTAGAAAGGTAGAGAACTCTTGTCAGATGTTTACTTTTCTCATCCGCGAAGACGCGGATTTGAGCAAAAGAGGAAACACCACTACTCCACATCGATTTGGGTAACGAGTGGACACTGTTAATTTGAATTGTGGCTCACGCGCCAGGTTTAGTTATCAGGAGCCAGGCGCACATCAAGTCACCAGCCACTACCTGCGCTAATGCTAAAGCAGTCAGCTCTGTGGGTAATAGAAACAAAAACACTTCGTCTCCCTCCTACAGGTTAAACATCGAACTAGCGGCTTAGGACGCCTACTGCACCTAGGCGCATGCAAAAAGTACCATCTGGAGTAAGTAATACGCTAAGTCTGCTCCTAAAAATGGTCCATTGTTGCTCGACCTACATCCACTTTTATTCACTCTGATAAAACTCCACATCATATGCGGTCTCTCTGTCTCCCTGAACACGCAAGAGAATGAAGGGAGTTGCGTCTTTCGAATGCCAGTCGCGAGTCGTGCAGGTCCTGTCAGTTTTATTCCGATCAATTTACAACAGCCCCCGTGCACAACTTACTGAGAGTTATACTGCGCCTACAGACAACGCGGCGCGATGATCCTTGTCTACGGGGTTGTTGACAACCCTCGCCACACTGACCGGGTAGTGTTTCGTGTTCTTATCGTGACTCACGGGTCCTTAAGACGCCACCAGAACCCATTGTTTCTTGTCGTCGACGCTAACTCAGCCAGTGCACTGGATGACACGCATGTGGCTGAAGAACTCAACAAGCCATGTCAGAGAGCTCTTGTAGTCCCAGACATACGTATGAGCTAAGTAGGCTGCTGCCAGTAGCAGTACAAGCCCATCCTACCATGCAGGTGATCATTTGTGTACAAATGTGCAACTTGGAGGGAGGTCTTTGCTTACTCTTGTGTATCCAGGTTACTTGTCTTTGATTCTTTTTCTTTCTACCGATGTCCGTGCGCGTGCAGGGTTCTCCATCCATGAAACGAAAGGGGTTTCACACCAGCTGAATTTGTTTGGGGATTTTCAGACCGTCAGTAAACTTGTTGGGGGAGAGTAGGTGTCGCCCTCTCCATCTCCCCCAACCCGGATAGAAATATCGGATGTCTCATCGACCGATGGCAAAGTGCATAGCAAAGTACATTTGTTCACATTACCGCAAATCATTCATAAATAATGTAATGAATTTATATATGTAAACCTATGTCCATGACGTTCGATGAAAAGTAACGACAAAATATCAGCATTCATGTCCTCACGCCAAATGGTTCATGTTTTCAAGCCCCTTGGCAAATTTTCTTTACGGGATGTGATACGCTTTTTTAACGACAGGAAACACCAACCGCGCGCGCGTGTGTGTGTGAGAGAGAGAGCGCGCTTGTGCTTGTGTGCTACTGCCCGCACATATTTTATCTTCGCCAGGGAATAGACGCTAGTCAGCCAGTGCATGTACGCGGACAAGATCGTGTAGACGTGCATGCGGAGGTGCGTGCACATATGCTGGATTTGAATGGTATGTGTGGTGCATACACTGTTGTTCAGCCTGCATAAGCTCTTTGGCAAGGACCTATTCCGCCATTTTGCGAACCACCTCCTGCTGTCCCTCACCTGGTCAGACGGGTGCCGGTGTTTTTCGTGCTGGAAACTGTGTACTTGTATTACTTAAACAGCCCCGCTTGCCGGAAAAAGATGACAGATCGTTTTAGATAGCAAGAAAGTATTCAACTAACACTTGTAAGCCTTGTCAGCTCTCTGCTTTAAAAAGACGACGGAAAACGCGTCACCCTACTCTATATTATATCCCGTCCTAGCAGGACTTGTCTCACGCTGCATGAACACGAATGCATGTTTTGGGGACTCTTAGGAGAGGGGAGACGATGGGGGTGGGGAAAAAGAAAAAGCGAAAATGAAGGAAACTTCACAGACCTGTCTTTTGGGGTTGACACAGCTACTTACTTTAAGTACGAGGCGGAAGTCATCTTTAAGACTCAGCCTTTCTGCACGTGTCACAAAACGTGTCTGCATGTCACAAAATGTGTCTGCATGTGTCACAAAATGTAACTTTTTCCCCATAAAAATAACACGCACAGAACGAATTCCATAAAACGCAGTTTCCTTTAGAATTCAGTTTAAGAAACACAGTGCAAAGGCTATTCAGAGCGGATGTGCAGAGAATCGGATGTCAGCGCTGAACTGCCGTCTGACAGATAGGAGACATGGCAAACCCTAAGAGAGTTCCGATTTGGTCCAGTCTGTTCCAGGCAGGTGCAATTATGCATGCTCCAAATCCTGTCTACACATATTGTTATTTCCGCGCGCTATATCAGCTTACAAAGTTGTTAATGGTGTGAGGATATAAACCTACTCTAAACTCAGAAAACTGAAAACATAATAAACCTCCAGAAAGAAATCCTGTCGCATTGAAAACACTACCGCTGCTTATATACGGACAAAAATACCTCCAGAAGTTGACAACTGTGTGACCAAAATAGCTAGTGGTGTGTTGAACAGCCCTCGCTGAATGAATGAAAGGTGTAAATGAGGCTAATGTCAGCAGAAGACAAAGGGTGACTGTTGCAAGAGACAAGAGGGTGTTATTATTTTAATATTTCTATTTTATTATCTTTGTATTCAACACTAACTCTATTCGTGCACATCCACATAGTCGTGAATTATAGCTGTTTTTTCTTTGTTGTCCCTTTCTGCTGCTGTAGGAGTCATGTGTCATGTTCATGCCATGTAATTCCTGCAGGAGTCATGTGTCATGTTCTTGCCATGGAACTGCTGGCAAGCCACAGGAACCAAAAGGTCTTCTTAATCGGACACGCATTGGCGAAGCTGTGACTGTGTTTGACAATCTATACGAGGCTATGAAAACATTTGCCACCATAAATAGCTTGACAGAAAGGAAAGAAAGGATTTTTAACCACACACGTATTGTAGGACTGATGGCTATATCGATAATGTGCCCATGTGTGTCCAAGAAGACTTTATACTTCCTCGAAAGAGATATTTTATATAGATGATGTAAGTAAACTGTCAGAATAAATATTTTACAAAATGTCTTACCATATTTACAAATTGTTCTTTTTCTTATATATTACCTAAATAGACAAGCATGCACTTTTCCGCATTAACGCACTATGTAGGGGTACATGTACACTGTACAGGCGCCATTCCCCAACCCCCCAAAAAAGAAAGAAAACGCGCTTCTAAAGCTAATGGGTGTTTTCAAAACAATTCATTAAATATTTTTTACGACCCGTATTTATCTGCAATCAGATGCGTTGTAATCCTGTTTAAAGATATTTGCCAATGCAAATCAGTGCAGTCCTCAGCTTACAACATGCATGCACGTGAACATGACGTGAGCAATTTTTACAGGATACGGACATAAAATGTAAGCAATCCTTACAGGACATGGGACATGACATTTCAGCAATCCTTACAGGATATGGACATGACATTTCAGCAATCCTTACAGGATATGGACATGACATGTCAGCAATCCTTACAGGATATGGACATGTCATGTCAGCAATCCCTACAAGACATGGACGTGTCAGTAATCTTTACAAGATATAGACATGACATGTCAGCAATCTCCACAGGACATGGACATGACATGTCAGCAGCCTTCCAGGGCGGGTACCTAGGTTCCAAACGCCATTGACGTATTGTTTCAGCACTCCTTTCAGCTGCACGGTGCATGTTTGTGTGGGTGGTGAGTGGCAAGCTGGGTGCCATACCCGCCAAAGTCTGTCTTATGGATTTTGTTAGTGTCGTCCGACGATTTACTGTCCTCCTTACAAGGCAATTAAATAATGAAATAATGATGATGATGACGACGAAACAATGCAACGACTGTTTATATTAAACTGGGGACAACCAACAACAAAATAATATTGTTTTATGTTAGTCTTATGATTTCAAACAAGCGATGCAAAAAAACTCTCTCATTCACACACGCACACACACACATTTCATTTTCAATCCTTACCAACAGATAAGCGTGTATAAAAGCCTTTCCAAGCGTTGTTACCAAAAACCTTTTCACGCGGAGAAAGTAAAAATAAAAATGGATAAATTTAGTCTGCAGGAATTCTCGTCGAAACGTCAACATTGGCCTTTTCTGCGTCCCAAAAGCTAAATGTGGCCCATTAGAGGCCTTGGTAAAAACACTACTAATGATTACGCTGGTGAAAGGTTAGCGTCCCGGGGTTCCATTCACGCTGCAGACATATTTGTAAACGCCAGCATCGTCTCGCCTTCCCACCATCTTCCACAGTCAACAGTTAGCATCGCCGCACTCATCATTGTTAGCAGGGGCTTATGAAAGGACACGAACACCTTCTCCAACCGCCTGTTCTGAGAACCCCTTGTGCACAATCTACTATTATTAACAGACTACAAACTTAAGCCCTCCCCATGCACGTACGTATCACCAAAGCTATATGAAAAATGAGAAACGAAAGTGGAGGTAGCTAGATGATACGTTCTTAAATGGCAATATTTCCTCCATGTTATGTCAACTATCAGAACTTCTTCCGACAATGTCAAAGACGATTATTTGCCTTGACATGAGAAACGTGAGAGAAAAACCCCTTAATTCTGTTTTACCGGAACAATCACTTTGTAGGTATAGTACCGTCAATACACACGGAGAAATGCGCTTTACACATTCTATTAGTAGTAGTTACAAATTCTATTATTTAGTAGTAGTAGCATATTAGAGACTTGTCTGCCTTGTCTTCCAGAACACTGAGCATACCTGCAACTAGACCGCATTAACAATCGTCATAATCATCATCGTCCTCATCGACACATGTCAATTCAACGGAAGCTGGATAAACGTAATGCCCTGAACATTAGTGTTGCTGGATCTATGGCATCAATGGAAGGGGGAGTCTGTGGTACCCCCACCCGTAAAGAGGTAGAGTGGCAAATGAGTAATGACGGTGCTGCTAAAATGAAGCTTATGCTCCCCACCTCTGACTTGGCCCCGTGTGTATGATAAACGGCCTCTTCACCCGACTGCTCTCCTCTTATCTGCGGTTCGTCACCACTCGTGGGTACCGCTGGGAACCGAAGGGCTGAGGTTGCGGGAGCATGCGGCCAAAGGGGAAAGGTCACGCTACCAGTCTGCACCTTACAAGCCCAGCGCGCTATCAGTCTTATCTCGGCCTAGTTCAGGAAACAAAAACACCTGCATGCACGCACGCTCCCCACACAAACACGATTTGGAAAGGATTTAGCTCCTGCTCTTTAACACCAGCTCCTTACCCGCGTCACAAACACACACACACACACGCACGAAGAGGACATCCGGAATGCATACGCACGTGACCTGACTGCAATATGCGCCGTTACTACACATTTCTTATTTGCGTATCGAACAGAAAAAGCTAACCTGATCTCTCGGGACTGCCAGACGCCATAACTATCGCATTTGAGTGAACGTTTGACCATGAACATCATATACTGCTTACCGTCTCGCAAGCTTGCCGGCAGTTGTACGTACGAACTGGACAGGTGCTGGACCTCCGCATGAACTGCGTTTCGTGTGTTCGGGGTCACGTGTCAGCCGTCCTCAGCCGTCCTGTTTTTTTTTTAAGTTTTATTTTATCGGCCAGAATAACGCACGCCTTGATACCCTGTCGTTTTAATCTGCACATTGGAGCTAACGCGCTGGGGGCTGGGGATGGGTGGGAGGGCGAGGGGGTGGTTGTGTACAATCGCTCGGCGGTGGAGCGGGAGTAATGGGCCCACGTGCCTGTCTAAAGTACACTGTAGGTTGGCCCCACTGGCCGTTTCCAAACCTCGGCCTGTCCAACTGTGCATATGGACTGTGGATCACTGTACATATGGTGTCAATGGAAGGCAGCGCCAAAGTGAACAATTAATAAAATTAATTTTTTTAAGACTTACACAAGCTGCAGTTGGAAAGGTCTCCAAAAAAGGTAGCTCAAATTTAATTTTGGGCCGGCAGTAGCGGAAGGTACATTCAAACTACTCCGCGTTGTCAACGATGGGCGGAGCTCTGGAACTTAGTGTGATGACGTTTGTATTGCGCAAGTCACGTGATCTTTCCTGTATAATGGCAGTGTTTTATTGTGTCTGTTTTCGCGGATAATACAAAATCGTCTCCTCTCGTGTTGGTGGAAGATGAAAAGCACAGAAGCTGTTTTAGTACACTGAAAGCGGTGTGGAGATGAGCACAGAGTGAACAGAAGGGGTTGGATATAACCAGAGTGAACAGAGGGCAGTGAAGATGAATAAAGAGGGAGTGGATATGAGCGCAGAGTGAACAGATAGGAAGTATGAATATAGAGTGAATAAAGGTGAGGGAAGATGAGCCCCTACACACACCACGTTTCTTACCCTCCTATCTTCCCTTCCCCTCCTCCCCCCCCCCAAAAAAAAACGGGTGGGCGGGAGGAGATAGAAGGTTGAGAATGTCTCCCATCCTACTTGTAATGACACGAAAGCCTTCCACTTTGACCTTGCCCATTGCGCGCGTGATCAGAATCACGACATAACTTATGACCTTCACGTTTCGTTACACTTGGTGGCTTACACTTGGTGGCTTTATCAATGTATCGACCGGATAGTTTATTAACATGGAATTTCGGCGATTACCAATTCAGCACTCCGTGTGTGTGAGAGAGAGAGAGAGAGAGAAAATCTATTTCATTTATCCCAATGAACATACTTCCCTTCCAACAATATTTTTCAAGAAAAAGGCTGAGAATATATGTGGTCGCACGAACATTTGCAGCAACCCTCACACAAAAGCTCGTTTCGTCGAGTTCGTTCGGCAAAGTTCAGAGTGACTCGTCAGACAGAAAGAAGGATGCAGACTGGGGGACAGGACAGTTTTTAAATTCACAATAGAACTGCACACACAAGAAAGCCGCGCACAGCACAAAACTGTGCACATTACACCTGTAAAAATCAATGGCTCGTGCTTAGTGTAAACGTAAGCACTGGCGGCCACGTGACATGGGGAGTGACGCAGGGGGTAGCGCGGTGGAAGATATACAAGGAAATGAAAAAAAAAGAATTATAGTAGATGTCACAGGACATTAACAAGCCAATGTTTCCTTGTCACAGGACACTAACAAGCTAATTCTTCTACGTCACCGGACACTAACAAGCTAATGTTTCGTTTCATCTTCTGTGCAGTGCTGATCGCTTAATGCTCCATAACACTAATCGATTAGCTTGCCAGATGCATCTACGCCATGCACCCGCCCAGTCTTATCTAACCCGGAAAGACAAACTAAAAAGGCAGCTGGCCGCATTCCAGCAATCTATCGGCTTACAGTTCACGTCTTGCTCCCATGATACCTTAAACATTTAACAGTATTCGACATCCATCATCTCCTTTAATGTGCTATGTAAGCTTTTCTTGGGTCGATGTTGCTGGTTTCTTAATATTGACGCACCTTTTTCTGAGGCTTTAACTGGCTTTCTCTCTCTCTCTAACCCCCTCCCTCCTTTATTCATCTCCATATTATCTCAGAATCAATTCGAGTTAGGAAAGGCCCATTAGGGGATTTCGAGACAAAGAAGACTGTAACAGGTGTATAGTACAATGACGGTTTAACCTCGGCTGCCAGAGCACTGTCATTTGCGTAACTTAATTCTATCGCCACATCTTTTAATGTAATCTGATAGGTTGTCTCACACTGCAGTTACACTACCTGACATTCAAACACCGTGTTCCTGTCAGCTCTTTTCCTGCTCCTTATCCCCTCCTGTTCTATCACTTTAACTGCTCTATCCGGGGTTTTTTTCTTTCTGCTGTTATAGGAGACAAAACGTATCACTCGGCACTAGCGTAAATTTTTAACCTGAGTTTTAGCCAAGAACGATGGTGGTTCTGCCATCTGGTTTATAAACTAACCGGGTGACAAAAATAACTCACGTGCCTCTCAGATGTGGGTCCTCTCTGACCTTTAACCACTTGTCTTCTTCACGACAACCAGATGTGAACCAGATGTGAACAGCAGTTTACACCATACCACTAAAATAATAGCTATTCCTTGCAGATTTTGTTTCGTCCTAAAATGACATTTTACAAAATATGAGGTACCTCGGCTTGCTTTTCTAGGCGTAATCAAATATCAAAGATGTCTTTTTAAAAAATATAATTGATATCTTGCCCTTTAGAATGCCACTGTAAAGGAATCTTTCTTCAATCTTTACCTACTACGCAATCTGCGGTCATAACTTATTAGGATTATGACCTGGTGCCCTTAATAGTATCCCTGCTTAGTAACTGAGAAGTCTCGGTGAAGTTTCAAGCTCACATGATGTCATGTATTTTCATAACAATACAAGATCGTTACAGACTGTATCAGGGACACAACATGGGCGGGAGGGGGGAGGGACTAACAGTGAATATGGTAAGTCATGAACTCAAAAACTAATCAAATGTGACATTTGAAATGCTTAACGTACAGGATAACACCGACAGCTCTGGAAGTACACCTGATTCATTTGCAGCTTACAAGATCTAAAAGCTAGGTAAGCATATATTTCTTTTTTTCTTTTCCTGTGAAATACACTTTAAAGGCGGACTTGAGTCCAACCTTGACAAAGATGAATAGAGTAACAGAACATAAAGCTATTACAGGTTTGCTGCAAAAATACGTAAGTTTATACATGCTCTTATTTTTAGAAAAATGCTCTGTATTAACTTATCTTAATGACATCACTTAAGGCCTGAGCTATTGATAAATCTCCAGTCATAAGCTTATGAAGTATTGCCCGATCGAACAGCCTACCTCTGAGATGTCGTGGCACATAAGGTCCGAACCGCAGGTGAGAACAGTGATGCTCATAGGCTTTCATTTCACAATTGTACATAAGCTGTTCGCTCAGATCTGAGGAATCAATGTCTCTTAATAAATTAAACATACACCGATTCGACAATAATTTTGGATTCTAGTTTGCCTTTAATGAGCTTCTGAAACGTTAACAGCAACCTCCTGTAGATCTCTCGTCTCATCGCCACACATTCACCGCTGGAGCGTAATTTATATGATCCACAAATCGATCATTTGTAACAAGCAATAACACCGTTCTACTTCTCGCCAAGAAACGTCACTGGAATACGAGCTTCTATTGATGCACGGACTTTCATGACTAGAGACACTTCTCCGATGTCACGACGGTTTATAACTTTCTCTGAACAAGTGCACCCGATCTGTTCGGAACGCAAACAATAGAAATAAAACTTGAAAGCACAGAGAAGGAACTCCTGATGTATTGAAGGGCAGAATAAATTCGATGCAAAGTAACAGGCAGCCTTGTCCTGATCCATGCCATGAGTAAGAACACCGTTATACCGCTTCTGCTGCTGACGAAGCTCTCTTTCTCCCCAACCATCAAATGTTCGTCCTTCATGAAGATGGGGACATGTCTGCAGTAGACTTTGGAGTGCCTCTATGCTTTGTTTGCACTCACGCTTTTAATCATATTACTATGTAGCCACGTTTGTAAATAACCAAACGAATATGTGTACTTTCCGTTAAACTAATCGTAAAGCCCTGTCTTCTTACAGTTCGGACAAATCTTCGTCACGTGATGGGGGTGGGTGATGTGGGAATGAGGTGTGGGTGGTTTCGGCATGGAGAATATCTTCATCGCCCAAACGTGAGATGATGCAAGTACTCGTCTTTCTTGACGATCATGTGGCTGACGTTTATCGTGAAACATAACGCTCGCGGGCTGTTAAATGAGACAGCCAATCAGCGACCGGTACATGTCCACACGGCGGCAGCTAATTAACACGCAACAGCTGCTAACAAACAAGCAACAGTTTACAAAATGGCAACAGTTGTGCGTACATATAGACAACAGCTAGTAACAGCAGCGGCTAGCTTACAGACATGCTACTAAACGTTTGCAAATAGGCAATTATATATAGATATATATTTTTAAAAGGCCGGATAAAGCATTTTTAGCGTGGTACATGTCGTTCATTTTTATATAATAAAAGCTCCGTGTAACCATGTCAGAAGACTTAAAAAGAACACGAGTATACAGCAGTCAAAATAAGCTAGACAAAGAAGTGTCGTTATTGATAAAGGAATAGACGTCGATTAATGTCAAAAATATAAACAACCATATTTTATACAAACACGAAGCCTTAGGTCAATACAAAGGATTTTAGTGTTAACTTTTAAAATACTGTAATTTTTTCATGTGCAGTTACTCAGAAAGGGAGAGAGGGAGGATGAAGGAAAGTGGAGGAACAGGCGGAGTAAAGCCGGGGGATAAGAGTCAGTCAAGTTAAAATGTGATGTAGCATATGCTGGTGCACAAGAAGCAGAATAATCGCAAAAAATGTGGAGGCTTCAGCGTAGTTTGAGACTCATAAATAATTAAAAGCAATAAATACATGCATCAAACTTAACAACACCAGTTTCGTGTGTTTTATTTAGCAAAGAAACTGTTCTGACATTCCAGGGGTCACATACCGTGACCATCGTGGGCCATTTATCTCTTACCAAGGCTTCCCACTTGGGAACAGCAGTTTGACCTCTTTTTTAAACTTATAGAAGATCGTGGTAGCGAAGATATTCTAACTGATCGGACAAAAAAAAAACAAAAGAAAAAATTTAATGTAGTATTAAGATAAATTATGGGTTCGCTGATCAAGTTTTGTCTGCTTTAAAATTACTTCCATTGGTGGAGAAAGAATGAGAGAGAGAGAACGCGGTGACCCGTAAGTGATATGCACGTGGCTGGGCCAACATCCTCCCACAAGGATATGCCCGTGCTTGGGTCAACATCCTCCTCCAATCGACCGTTGTCACTAGATGGCGTCCTTGTCTCGCATTGTTAAATAGATTAATGTGAAAACCTTCAACAGTCATTAGAAAGTTTTCCAAAGACTTCCACTTCCAAATACGTGAAATGTGAAATTCACAAAAGTGAATGGTTTCTAATCATGATCGGTCTCGACTGTATCAGACTGTATCAGTCTATCCTGTTTCAGGACTAGTCAATGAGACTGGCTGTTACAGGGCCAGCGAATTGTTTCCAAGTCAGAAAATTGCTTATAGGTGTGTAAGCTAACATGACCAGCTGCTTTTTTTATTTTACAGTTGTTACAAACAACCTGCTAGTACAAGAGCCTTTGTGGGAAAGTATAATATTTAGAAGTTTCGTGTTAATATAGGTAAAATCTCGGTATAACGAACTCATCAAACCAGAGAAAAAAAAGTCGTTATATCGGATAATTCGTTACATGAGATTCTCAAGCTCTATGAGCTTTCTGTACGATTTTAGTTAAACAGCATACTGCAATCTTCTTTCACTAAAATAGCAGTGCAAAAGACGGACAGCTTCGTGAAAACCCAAAAGAGGAAGCATCCCTTTCTCTGTCAATTTAAGGTAAGAAACAGTTGAAAATTTCAGAAAAAAACTTACTCCAGCTTGCAAATCCGGCGACTAGCAATTAAAAAAAATGCTTTATAGCATATGTAGTAGCGCATGTTTATCATGTGCCTAATAAGGGAATCCAGAATCTACTGTTTCTGGGAAAAGTCAGCAATTTTAGGCTGCACAAGATCCTTGGAAGCAATTGTCAGCAAAGCATTTTCGAGGTAACAAAGATACCGAGTCATGCCATCGCATCGGTTTTTATAAAAGAACAGCAAAAAAACTCGCCACATCCTTCTCTAGACTGGCTAGGCCTCACAAGTGATAGTCTTGGGCTCAAAACGATCTTCGTCATTGTCACGTGGCACGTCCTCGTCACTCCAGTTTGCACAATCATCTTCATCTCTTTTTAGAGCATTCTCAAAACTTTTCAGCACCACTCGGCTGAGGACAGATCAGCGGCTCTTTATCCACGTTGTCATAATCGTCAAAGGTGGCACTCCATGAAAAGGGATGTCTCACTCCATAGAAAAAATCCAGAGTGCTTGGGTTCAGCGAACACTTCAACGGATCCTCTGTCCCCGGTGGATTGCGGTGTGGAAGTAGCTGAAGAAAATCACCGTTTTGTCCGCATTAAAAATGTCCTCTTGACCGTACGATGACAGGATTCTCGGTTTTACACCAACGCCGCTACTTGACTTCGATACATCTGCTATCTCACGCGTCACTTTCGCTGTACCTATCACGAAATCGGATCACCCAGCCGATGCAGGATTGAAAGTACCTATGTTGAAGGGACGCCACAAGCTCTTGAGCTTTTTCTTGCATCATTGGGCCACTGAAATAAATATTGGGAGACATGGTCTCTTGAAGCCATGTAAAATGAGCTCTTCAAGATCATTATGTACAGCAGGTTTGATCTTCTGGTTTTGAATCTTAGTTCGTTGTATTGAAAACATTTGTTATATCGAGATTTCTACGTTGAAGCCTATGAATATCTGCCACGTCTTTAGAAAAAAAATTATATTAAGATTCTACATGTAACAGGATGAACAGCTTTTTTATCTATTACCACCAGCAATGTCTTTTTTCTTCAATCACTTGCCATAGAGCCTCCATGCCAACAAATGAATACAGATTTCAAGTAAAATAAATGAAAAGAACTGAATGATTGACAAAAATGTAGAAAAAAGATGGGAAGAAGGAGGAGGAGGAGATGATGTGAATGATTCGAAACTAGAAGCAAGATATCACCTTTGACAAAAACGACTTCTGATTATACATCCGATAAGAATTACGTTTGACAATATGACATCAAGTTAATTAATTAATGTTATTTCGACAGCAGCTATATATTAACCATAACTCAACTCACGAATCGTGACATTTGATTAGCGATATCCAGATACTGTGACATTCAAAAATCACCACCGACAGCGACAGCAACAGTGACAACGAAGACATCAAACGTGCCAGCGGCCGCACGAAGTAGCGTTTACCTGCACGCCTTTTCCCCAACACAGCTTCCTCTACGTCGCTACGCCGTGCTCTACCCACTGGACCGCCACCTCCAGCAAGTCGCTAAACGGAGGACCAAGTGCCACGTACCATCACGTGCAGCTATTTTCGTTCGCGGAGGCAACGCCTACCGTAATGGGTTTTCTTGTATGTGTCAGTACGAAACAAGTCGAAGAGTTCTGGATGTGGTCTTTGAAGCAGCAGCGCGCGTGCAAGACGGTCGCACATCACACGGTGGAGGGGGGGGGCTCTGTCAAGCGGGGCGGAGGGGAAAGGAATGGGTGGGTGGAGTGAGCCTCAGTTGTACAGCGAGTTTAGCAGCGAGAACAAAACTGGTAGTAAAACAAGCAGATCTAAGGACGATCAATGAAGTATAAAGGTGGAGTCTTTCTCTTTTTTCCCCGTGAAGGGTTCTTAACCCACACTGATGTTCCGGCTCTTCACTTGAAGGAAAAACCGTAGAACAAAATAATGAAGAGCGGAAACGCGCGCAATTATCGACGAGTTACAAGAGTAGCTACCATAGCTACAAAACACACGGGCGAATACGAGAGACGTGGCGAGACATAGGAGAACAAAAAACCTATTCGCCAATTTGTCCAATGTTAGCAGCAGCCATGGATACCCATTCGCAAACAGCCTTTTGTTAGTGTGCGGTGCTGAAAAAAAGAAAATTGAAATTATCTTTGTACAGAATATGCAGTGCTGCAAACGCTTTTGTCAGCAAAACTACATAGGTACTGGTGTGTGTGCGTGTGTGTGTTAAAGTGTGCGTGGTTGTGTGTGCACGCGCGCGCCCGCGCGAGTGTACAATGTGCGTGGCTGTAAGTAGCACACAGTGTCGAACGTACAGCCCTACTGTCAGGTGATGATTTTTTTCTTTCAGATTTATTTCTTTCTGTAACACACGACGTTACTACAATCAACAATTCTTTTCATCGGCTACATGTCACTATGAAAATTAACCTCCCTTTTCTGAAAGGGTAGTGTAAGGCTCTTGTACGACAACGAGGACCCCAAAGACTACTCGTCACAAGTCAACAGTCATGTTCCGAATCAAATGCTCTCGTTCATCCCCGTTGGCGGTCAGAACCTCTTATCATTTAGCTGCCTTGTTCTCACCTACCTTTCATTACTACTGGCGCTGGCAGCGCGGATTTCTCCGTCAGCACTTTATGTGGGACGGGAAGGACAGCATTGGAAAAGATCGAGAATTTTACCCAGCATACATTCTCGTTCCTGGAAGCAACGACCTGACTAAACTGTGGCCAGAACAAGAAAGGCGAAAGTTTTTAAGGTCAATATTGCTCAGGGTACAGAAATAGAAAACTCGCTCGGACGCACAGCTGTCCCATTCGTCTAGCCTCTGCGAACCCGTTGCAAACAGAGGTAAGGTCCGCAATTAGGAAGTTTTGACTATTTTACTTAGCATGTATTTATGTCTTTTCGTAACACCTAAGCTTCCCAGCTTGACTCTGTTGGACAGACTTTAGTATCGAGAATCTTCAGATAAATCTAGAAACCCATATTATGCAATATCAAAGAGCGGTCCCAAACTGAGAACACATTCGTATTGAAACCAATCTCTCACAGATATAAAGAAACACAGAAACGGATTTGCCCGCTGAAGGTTTTGGAAACTAAGAAATTCTTCTTTCCTGCAGCCTTATGTTTAAGATTCGCTCGCCATATCTGATGATCAGGACTGTTTGGCAGTGGTTTTCTTAAAACGTCATAGCAGCAGAGGAAACGGTACAGACAATAATTCAGCAAAAACAAAGCTTTTCATGACGAGAAACTGGGACAATAATGGTTTGTGTGCTTGTCGGATCGCACAACATGAACTTTTAACATTTATGGGGCTCTTCCAGATTACTTAGTAGTAACACAAAAAGAGTTAAATATTGGGTGCCTTCCTGCATCGTCCCTTATATTAGAGAAACATTCTTAATTTTGCTCATGCATGCTTCGCATTTTTGCATCTGCTTGCTTTGGGTCTTGGTGACTTCCTGTCACAGCAGAAGTACTGAAAGCCGTGTACTTTAAAAACCTTTAGAAATTCATCAACGGGCATTGTTTCTCGATAAAACATCTCGGCCAATGACCCCTCATATTCACTATAGAGGGTTACGTCTGAAAGAAAGACCGCTGCACATAATTGGTGGTGCAACTGTATCAGGCACCCGAACAAAGATCGACTTTCAAAGCCGCCTTTTTTTCAACCGCTTAAAACCGCATCCCCTTTCTTTCTGTGAAGCTTGCGATCAATCTCGCACTCTGAAGGGGTAGGGCCGAGCCAGCAACTAAGGCTATATCACTGTTTACAGTAGCTTTGTTTCTTTGGAGTGTAGGGGCTGCAAATGGCTTAATTGTAACACTTCAAATCGTAAATGTGTCAATACAAGTATATTAATGAAAAATACGTAAAAAAAATGCTCCTTGTAATTTTAGTTATTGTTAAATGAAAAATAAAAGCTAGAAGATTCATCTTCCCCGTAAATTTCTGTACAGGTAGAGGGATTCAGTACTGAAAAGTGGATCTCAAGAGCGTGAACCTGTATTTTTCTGTGCTAACGACATACTGTAAGGCTGGCAGCAGCTATCCACTCCCAGTCTGAAGAAATATTTTAAGCGACTTCACTTTCGTTTCAATAATTTGAACAGTTGCTAACAGAATCCACTAGTACACTTCACTAAAGACTAGACCTTCTCTATCTCGTATTCCAAAGTTGCCGTTTCGTTACTACAGAATCAGATCGACAGCAGTGCAAGGAAAGCAACTTTCAATAGTTGCATAAGCGGCTATATACTGGTCTTATCTCCCCTACACTAGCTCCGAATGGGCTACAAAGCGTAATTAGAAGAATTTCATTTACGTTTTCACACAAGATTCTATTTTTCGAAATCTAATTTTTTCACGCACTTAAAATGTACATGTCTGAGTTTCTTTGTAAAGAAAAATCCGCACTCATTCAAAATTTGTGTTAAAAGTATGCATTCGTGAACAGTTCCGGGCATTTGCGTGTGTTATAAAGAGTGTGTGTGTGTGAGAGAGGAGAAAGAGAGAGAGATTAGTTGCGAGCGCCTGATTTTGTGCCTGCTAAAGTCAGGGTCAGCGGGTCGCCAGTACTTACGCAGTTGACGTCCTCGATCCCCTGACAATGACCACGAAATACAATTTTCTTGAAAAACGACAAACACTCGTGACCTTCCGCCGCTTTCAAGTCGTGGGTTTCAATGTGCGAGCCAGCGAGTACCGCACGTTATGCCAGGGCCGTAGCATTCTTAGGCACAGGCCCATGACAAGCGGCTCGATTCTTGAGTTCAAGAAAAGAATAATCATGTAGCCATGCAAACAGATCTTTTGAGATAAACACGGGAAAGCAGATTACGTCTTTGTCACGTACCGAAGTTGTCGCAATAAGCTGGAGGCGCTTTTTTATGGCTAGCCCACACCCTAAACCGAGAAGCCTTATCCTTCCCGTGAAGCACTGATTTACATACGTTTCATCTTTAAGGACATCGTTATATTTCTCTTGCCTTTCTCTCATTTTTTTTTACGTTTTTATGATCATGTGATAATTATGCTTACGTTTCGTTTGAAAGCCCTTATACTCGAAAACTTATTTTGTGGAAAAGCAAGATGATTGAAATCACCAACGGAAGGTAAAGAAGAGAGATTTCACTGTTGTGTCAATCTCAGTCCAGTCTTTCTGTTGGATAAAAGCGTTCATGAGTTTATGCATTACTCTAGCTGAATAAGGAAATGACTGGTATCGTAAAGTCAAAAACGAAAGAACAGACGTTCGAACAGCGATGAACGAATGAATGACTGAAGGCAGAAGTTCAGACCTTTTGATAGTTAACTAATAGAAAACAAAATACACTAAAAAAAAAAAGCGTTTTAGTCGTAATCTGCTCATTATTTTCATCATTACTCAAGCTTCCTTTTCAATCGTCTCAGGCTAGGAGAACTGTATTCTTACCTTTCGTGTCGCAAACTGCAACTCACTCACCTGAATCGTCCGACGGCAGGCTGCTCGCTTCGGCTCTAACCACTGGTGCAGAGTGGACGCTGACACCAACAGACCCTCTTCCTCTGCCGCGATGATGCCGTCTGCCGCGTGACCCCCGACCCCTGCCACCTCTCCGCCGCTCCTTTGGAGCCCGCCAGACTTGATCTTCCCACGGCTGGTGGACATCGCTTCCCGGGTAGAACTGCTCGCCGCCAACCTCCATCGGCAGCTTCGATATGTTCTTCGCGGTCTCCACGAGTGCCAGGGACCTGCGATGCTGGGCGGAACTGTCTTTCTTCGGAGTCTTGCGTTCTTTTTTAGGTTTCAGCGCCCTGGACGACTTCGTCATCATGGTCGTGTCGTTCTTTTCGACACGCATCTTTCTATCGTTTTCTGCGACGCCGATTGTGCTTGCATCTGTTTCCTCCGGCCTATGTTTGGCGCGGGGGTAAGAAGGTGGAGGTTTGATGGTTCCGCCGCCGGTCGCAACCTCTTCATGTTTTCTCCTCTTGCGCTCCACTACCTCTTTACTTCGCTTCTTGAAAAGCGGGTGTCTGTTGCTCCCACCCCTTCGTGACTTCTTGTTCTCCCCATTCTTGTGGCGCCTGTCTACCGTGGGAAGATCTGCGAAGGAGATTGGTAATGTCTGTCGCGACCTTTTCGGATAATTTTTGCGATCACGAGACGACGGCGGCGCCCGCTCGTGCGATGAGCCTCTACCCACCGACCCTCTACCTGCCGACCCTCTACCTGCTGACCCTCTAGTCGCCGATCCTCTACTCACCGACCCCCTACCTGCCAATCGAGTTGGGTTTTCAGCTTTTGCAGGCACCTCTTTCTTCGTTGCTCTCCGACCGTCGTCAATGACATTGCGTACATGGTCCTCGTTGCGAGGGTACGGGAGTGTGGCGTCGCTGTCGTAGCCTTCAGATTCGTTGGTATCTGCAGACCCAGACAGGTTTTCCGACTGGTCCACCAGAACTTCGAATTCGACAACTTGCACTGCTTCGTTCCCTTTGCCGACCTCTTGGGAATCCTCTTGCCGGATGGATTTCAAACCGACTTCAGTAGCATTGCCCGCGTCGGCAGCTACATGTTCTCCCAAGGGCTGCGCTATCAAAACAAGGTCATCACCAATCTTGCCTTCGTCCGAAGGGTCTTCACAGTCGATGACCGTTTCTGCGGGCATGATGGGACAGTCCGGCTCGGCGGCCACCTCAAAGATCTCGTCGGCGTCGTGGACGGCTTCCTCGCCAGTTGCAGCATCGTCAAGGTCCGGCTCGTAGCGGATTGACGGGATGCCGTTCTCGAACAGATCAATGGACTCCAGGTCGATATCCTTAAACTCGGCATGCCGGAAGTCGTTCTCGCTGCCATCCGACACGCTGCGGAAGTAGCCGTGGCGCCGTGAAGGTGGAGGCTTGGGGACCACCGTTTGCCGCTGCGTTGTGACAGGGCTGACAAAGATGATGCCAGCAACGGCCAGGTGGCTCTGGTGCGACAACGAATCGCTGGGCCTAGGGTAGCTGTGCTGGATGGCCGCCCTATCATCGGGCCACTCCTGGATGACCTGGTGGACGTGAATAGCATGCGGGGGTCGGGTGGATGTGTGGGGCTCCTGGCAGCAGCCGGAGATTAAGACATCGTCCTGACCGTGGCGGCTCCCGTGACTATAGTAGTGGTTCTGCATGACCTGCAAGTCACTCTCCACCTCCACCTTCTCCTCACGGTGCGGCAGCACAAAGCCGGGCGAGGTCTTCTCAATGCATGTAATGACGCAGCCGCCATCGACTCCATTCGCCTCGCTTCTGCTGCCTCCCGCCGTCATGGTGGCCATCTCCGGCCCAGGAATGGTGATGTCCAGCTGTGCGCACATGGTTGGGTTCTGAAGATCGCTTATCAATCGTGCCGCCATGCTTGTGTCCTGGTAAGGTGTGGTAGCACCGGGAAGCGTCCAGGATTCATGAACTGTCTTTCCTTCGCCGTTCCCTTTTGGGTTGCGGCCATGGGAGGGCCACGGTGAGGCTTCGGTCGCAAGCAAACAAGATTCTTTCTCGATACTGTCTTCTATCTTTTCCAAGACAGGGCCACTCTGTGACTCCCTCACAACTACCTCCGTCTGCGCGACAGAATGCGTCAGATGAGGATGAAGGGGCTGGGTGGTAGCTACAGAAGGTGAGGTAGTCTTAACTCCCTGAGCTACTTTGTAGACACAAGACGACTTGCTCGACTTTGTAGTGTCTTTTGCTATTTTCAGCAGTATACTTGGTTCTCCTGCATTATCGCGCGTTACCGTGGTGACAGAAAACATAGGTGCTTCTTGTGGCGCTAGAGCTTTCACTCTTGCTGAACTATGGGACAATACTACATCGCTAACATCTGATGCATAGCCTCTACGATCTTGTGAAGAGCTCGCGTCTGTAACCGTTTCACGGTTTACGCACTTTAAATGGCTTTCGTTAGTGTCTGCAGTGACTGCAGCAAGTCGCGAATCAGCAGCTGGATTTTCAGGAAATGTCGTGACTGAAAGATGAGGCAAGGGCTCTGCAGCAGGAAAGCTGGGGTGTTCACGCAGGTTGACATGGGCAGCAGGGTAGGGCTGGAAGGAGTGTAATGTTTCCCCAGCGGGTAATGGTTCTGGAGAGTTGGCCAAGTCAGACTTAGCACTTTTATCCTGAGGTACACTGCCAATGCGGACGGTTTTTAAAGAACTTTGAGAAGAAACAGCTACAGCACCTGAAATGGGAGATTTACTATCCTCGGAAGAAACGGTGAAAGATGGCGTCACATTACTCTGACCACCATCTTTCTCCATGGTAGTCACACGATTCTCTTGATTGTAATCAAATATTGCTTGAGGACGACTCTCCCACCCATCTTCATATGGTTCCCCAGAATGAGAATCCCCAGGCCGAACTTTATTGCTTGCATTACAGGCGTGACCGTTTACACGAGAAGGTCTAGCGGTTAAGGACACTTTTGGATCGTTAGCAGCTGGGTTTGGTTGTAAGGCACTATGTGACGAACTAGCACTCGCTGACAAAGCAGTAGACGGTACGACCGCATTACCGGGTGTTATGATGTTTCTGAGATGTTTTCGAAGCTTCTCTATGGATCCCGTCTCTATGACACACTTCCTCTTTAGCTGGGACGAAGGAGCACAGCCTGGAAGGTCCTCGCCACATTTATCGGTCAACAACATAAAGTCTCTACCCTGTCCGTTAGGAAAACTTTGACGAGGCACATTAAGCAAGAAGGCCGACTCGTGGTCCCCGGACCGGTAGTGTTTGTCCGCACCACAGTTCGTACCCACACCAGAATTGGTGTAAGAATACAGCACTTCCTTTGGCAGAAATTCAGCAGTATGGGGATTGTCTCGGTCACCGTCGTACCGAGTGAAAGCACCACCAGCGCCGGACGATGCCAACATCTCACTCAACGGTGAGATTTTTTCTCGCCTTCTTATTGTCGCATCGCCGGTCTTCTGATTTTCCTTCATTCTGTTTCGCCCGCTGACGTCCAAGGACATGTGTGATTCTGACGGAATCACGAGGCTGAGGTCAGAGGAAACCTTGACCCTGCGGGCAATCGGGGGCGTCCCGAGTACGCGGCGTGGAGACAGCCTTTTTAGAAGAACGACTGGCTTTCTCCTCAACACTTCTGTCAGTTCTGGAGACACGCAGTTTTCTGGCATGACCGGGTCACCGTTCTCAGCAAGCTCGGAGGCGTACGTCAGACAAGGCCCAGACGCCGCCTCATCGGATTCCCCTTGACTAAAACTTTGGTTACAGAGTGTCCTCTCGCACCGCTCCTCTTCCACGAAGGTCTCTTTGCGGGAGTGCAAGGTTTCCCCGCAGTCCTCCACAACTCGCAGCAGGGCAATGTTTTCGGGCACCAGTTCCGGAAGAGACAGACTTCCATCATCGTCGTCGTCTTCGTCGTTACCTTCGATTCCTGCTTGCAACTCGTCGGGGTCCTCTCGCTCCAACCTTGGCATGGGCGACAAGGATACGACACCGACAGAGGCATCAGTGGCAACTGCGGCCACATCTGTCGTCAGCTCCGCCTGTTCCAGACTGACAGCGCTGCCTTTCTGCGCCCTCTTTTGTCCCTCTCCACTCGCATCCTGCCCCTCCTCCGGACTCCAGAGGTACAGCCTGTGCGCGGAGGGGCTTTGCGGGGCGGGAATCTTGAAGGGCTGCGTAGACCTGGCGAGGGGCCCCAAGCCAGTCGGCGGGTAGCTACTAGGCCCAGCGTCCTCTGTCACCATGTTACTGTGCATGATGCTGTGTCCGTCTGCGGCAGGACAGGCCGCCTCGCCCTTGACACTTCTGGACACCACCCCTTCTCGTCGCTTCTCTCGTCGCTTTTCTCCTTTGGTCTCTTAGTATTCGCGAGAAACGCTTCCGCGGCGACAGCCATTGCCACCTTGTCACGCCCAGCAGCCACGAGTCATCACTGATGGAGACTGTCTATGTGAGCGCTCTACCCAGCTCCGCGCAGCTTCTAGGTAACATTGAAGTGCTTCCTGAAACAGCACACACTCATTCATTACTGTCGCATATAAAACAAATGCGGGAAATAAATTAGGAAGCAAGATTTTTAAACGCAACGTCCTTATAAAAATACGTTCAGTTAAACCAATTATAAATATTATGAACACAATTTACGTAAAATACTTTTTTCGACGTTTTTTAAGACACAAGTTAAGTTCTTCAAAGCCCTCCGATATCCAGATAAAAAGGTGTGTGAACAAGTTACTGAGTCATATGTGAAGGTTTTGTGGTTTGAAGGGGGTCGCTTAGTCACAGCAGTAGACGTATTATTAGAGCCACGGAGCACGCGACATGTTCCATCCGCAAAAACAGGTGGCGTCAATAACTTAGAAGATATCCATCACTCACGCTTATCATCTGTCGCCGCCGAACGCCAACGACTCATTGTGCGTCTGCCCCATGTACCGACAACGTAAACAATGCCATGCCAAACTGTGTCGCAACGACTGTCAGGGTTAATGTCCAATCAGTCACACACATCATACAGCACAGCCAGCCCTTGACAGTGAGTTCTAATTGCAAAACAACCACTGGCAGCCATTTGACGTTGCAAGATGTTCGTCATTCACTTTCGTGTATCACTTTTGTATTCTTGTCCTTGTGAGCACCAGTAAACAACCGGGGGCTGAAATGTATACAAGATAAAGAATGTTTTATCCAGCCTCGACCCTCTGCTGCATCGAATACTTTAAGTGAATGGTTATTTTTCACTTAACCCTTTAGATTTTGTGCCAGCTATGAAGTGCCCCCCATGTATGACACGGATGTATGGTGTCTGAAGATTTGATGATCAATCGAAAGAAGCGGGCGTTATTTTGTTTTCTTAATGACATTTCAAAATTTACATTCACGACTTTGCGTGACAAAGGAATAAGCTGAATGCTAGTGGTGTCACTCCTGTACTTACTTTCATTACACGTCAGTGAGCAAGTGGATCAAGGAAACTTCCCCTGTCCAAAGTCACGACTTTCTGTTAGCACGCATTCCTTCGTTAAGGTTTGCACTACTGCCGACGTCCCGACCTAAACTTTTGAGTAGTAAAAGGCTGCTAGAAAATCTCATAAGACCGTTACATGAGATGGCGACCCCGTTGAGCTGCTATCTGGATTTAAATAATGGGATCTGTCATGTGCTGATAATGGACTTCGTGAAGTCGGTGCTGGTTCTCGCGCTATCAAAGTCACTGCAAGATAACGATAGGATCGACAACACAAACAAGGAAGGAGCGACAGGAAAAGGAAGGAAGTCCTTTGAGGACAACGCCGGTTTGCTTAAATTGTGGCGATGATGTAGCGAAAGATGGGGCTTTAGTTTATTTCCTGCTTTCTCTTCCTTTACTTCTCTGCTTCGCTCGTGCATGCGTGTGTGTGTGTGTAAGCGCGCTTATTCAAATTCAAACCAAACAAACGTTTAAAATGTCTGCCTTCATTTAGAATTTTCCCCGTTTAAGTGTTTAAATGTTCTCTAGGCAGAAAATCTTTTTACGTGCGGTGAACGAAGTCTATAAATCTCCAAGCAGAAATAATTTCGAAAAGATAAGCAGGTGCAACCTGCCTTCTAGGAATGCGAAAGATGTTTGCGCGGATGTGTTACATCGAGGGGGAAGGGAAACATCGGTGGGGGGAGGAATCTAGTTCCTTGAAATAATTGTAATTGTCGTTCCCGCGTTTGTTTCCCGGACAAAGACACCCTCGCTGTTTTATGATTGTGTGACACTAACGCGATCATGATGACTAAAGCCAACATCACAAAGACGTAGTATTTCAAACGATGGCACGCAAACACTGGACACAAAGGGCAAGGCGTTCTCGACCAAAGCTCGTAAAGTGACATCCCAGCAACGGGATCATGGCAACAGGTGTTTTCGATATGCAAGTAAAACAAAAACAAAGAAAAATATACGCTCAAATGGGCTAGCACACATACGCATAGAAAATTACAGGAAGGAAGGAAAAGAACCGACAGAGAATAAAGTTCACTCTCTCTCTCTCTCTCTCTCACACACACACACACACACACACAGGCCCTTCTACTGCACTTAACACAATGATAATGAGGTCTCCTCTAAGACGATGGCAGGAGAAATAGCAAAGCACAAATAAGTCTTCCCAATGTTTACTCCATTTAACAAAACTGATATGTTGTGCTCCTCGACGACCAGATTATTTTCCCTAGTTCCCCTTAAACGTCAAAGGAAATAAACAAAGTCGTTTGGCCAAATGTCTTATCGATGGAAACCTGACAGATGTCCACTAGATTTTAGTCTCTGACTGTAGTTGACCGAGGTACATTTTCCTCTACAGTGCTCCGCTCTATACCTTGTGGTTCTTTACTTTTCCTTCGGAATATAGCTTCCAGGTTTAGGGATATCATTTTACTTGTTACAGTGAAACAAGCGGAGTCTTAAGTCTAAACGACAGTAAAAAAAAAAAAAAAAAAAGACGCGAAATTTAAGACCCTTTCAAAACAAAATTTTTTAAAAAAAATTTGGCAACAAACTAATATCTTTTACAAGCTCTAGCCTTCTACAATGCTCCACGGCAACGTCTTTCATATTTTATTCTAAAAGTATCTAACAAAGCGCTTTCATGCGTTTGGAAATAGAGAGGCAAAATTTTGTTTTAAAAAATCCGACGTGAGTTGATATATGTGTGTTTCGTAATTTTTATTATTACATATTTTAATTTAATCGATACCATTAAATCTAGTTATCTGTAATTAGATCCTAACATTCCTACACAGCCTAACCTAAACACATCGTGATCTAATAAAGTTCGACATTAAAACATATCGTTTATCCAAGAAAGATACATTTCGAAAGCACCTGTAAAAAGCCCATACGCGGGGTGTGCGGCAGAGCAAAACGCGACATAAAGTCATATGACATTCACAAAATTATGACAATGTGGCAGTGCGGTAGTCAGGAAATATATTTTACCACAATATGCTGCTTTCTGTTCTTCCACTACAGCGAACTCTTCAAACTTCACCGTACAAAAAAGGTCACTTAATTCCTTTGACGAAAATTTTAATTTTTCGAGAAATGGTAAACTATAGCTGCTGTTGAAAGGTAAAGCAAACTGTTCTCACCAGTATTAGAACCTATTAACGACCAATGGTTGCTGAGTCCCGTTCAACGTCTCTTTTCTTTTAGTGACCTCCAGCGGGCTATAAACGGCCTCTTGATCACGTGTTTCTAAACGGGTTTTAACTAGTCTAGAAGTGTGACGTAAAAGTTTACCGGGGCCTGTCAAATGACGTCAATTTGAGTTCCTAGTAAGAACAAGAATGACGTCAAATGACGTAGTCTTCCTATCTTACGGTTTTCCGTCAGTCACGTAGGACCTATCGTGTAGTACAGACTCTTTTCGAAATCCCACAAAACGATAGAACCTCTAGGAGAGAATGAACAGCAATAAGAGAAGATAATGATGAGCTGGACAAATCAATCCCTTTGAGAAGTCTTTACAAAGGTCGTAAAAAAAGGAGGGGAAAGAATGAGCTGCAGTGAAGAGTGTGGATTTTCATCAGGATGGAAGGTTTCATTTATTCTGTATTCACTTATTTATTCATTTATCGTTGTCACTGTTCTGTTTGGTATATACGAGGAACTGCTGTGTAAGCATTTTATTACAGATCTCTTCTCAAATTCACCTTTTCCCGCTCGCATTCTACAAGTCTTTTGCGCATGCTTCTTGAGCAGACTTTTCCGTCTTTTATGTCTATTTATGCGTCTAGCCGGTTGCTTGCTAATATTTTTTTGGTCTGCGTCAGAATGTGTGTTTTATACATCTGTTTGAATGTGTTTTAAGTATTTTGTATTCCGAAAATATTTGTAAAGCTCATCGCTATATTAATCTGATTTATTATTAAGCAAGAGTATCTGCCTAGGATTCAGCTCCAAGACATGGTAATAGTAGACATGAATGCATGTCCGTATACTTTAATCAAAGCAATGTGCACCTGCTCAACCTGTCCGTCTGCTGTCTGCACGAGGTGTTAAAATATTGGCTTATTCTCCCTCCCACCTTAACAGACAAATGCCCGTATGTCTGCAGCTGTGACATCCTGCTACACCTGAACGCATCGCCTTCAATAAACCCAAGTCCATGGTGTTAATTTCCTATTCTGATGAGTAAAGCCTTGCTACAAATCTGTGGTTGAGGTCGTCGAGTTCAGTGCTTTCAGAATATAAAGTTTACAACACTGAGTCCAAATAAGTTTGCATCAAGGTCGGGGATAAAAATAATGAAACACACACCCACAAGACCCCACCCACACGCACGCACGCACGCTGCTACGCACACACTCATACAAAACATCTTGTCTCGATTATACAAAGTTAATATTCTCCTGCTACTACCTTCCAGGCTTGCCTTACTTTTTAACCATGGCTCGACGCTAATTATGACGTTGACAATTTCTGCAGCTCAAGAGCAAGCTTGTCTGTGCATGCCTGTTGTTCAAATCCTAGCACA
Source organism: Marisa cornuarietis (assembly GCA_004794655.1). Lineage (NCBI taxonomy): Eukaryota > Metazoa > Mollusca > Gastropoda > Architaenioglossa > Ampullariidae > Marisa > Marisa cornuarietis. The sequence continues at coordinate 1,433,757 of SMMW01000565.1, read as the reverse complement.
GCTATTCAGCTAGCTCCCCACATGCAACAAATTAAGAGAAGCTAACAAAAAAGGTTGCACAATATTCGACGTTGTAAGCTTACTCAGCTTGCTTTTATTTACAGACTTTCAATAGTACCTATCGACCTGGCGAGTGCGCGAGTGTTAGTCCGCGAGTGCATATCTGGGTAAGATACAAGGAAAAGGAAGAAAAGGCTTGGGATGAAACAGACAGACTTGCCAATTCACTGACGGAAGTTTTAATTTTATGGCAGGCGCATCAGACCTTTAATCTACGGTGAGCAGGACACATGCTATAGGAAGATCAGCAGACGTTGTAATAGTGTTCCTCATACTGGTTCCAGCTGAGATAGATTCCCCATCAATGTCCACCGCCATACAGTTACACATCAGGTGAGGCTATGTGTGACTGACCTGGTAGTGGTTCTCTGCTTGAAGATTCCAAAAATTCAACTTTACAGGGCAGACCAATGGACTCTAGGATGATAGCTAGTTTTCCGACAGGGTATGCTGCCTGCAGTATTCGTCACTCGACACTTTTTTCTGCCCCCGAAAATAAAAATTTCAATAAATAACAGATACGTAATTATACATGTAATGAATCATCAGTAATATATCTCTGGTAAGGCAATGCTTTGCACGCAATGTGAATGCCTTTAAAAAGAACTTAAGTCGCAACCTTTTATCACTTATACCTGTGCCAAGGGTAGAACAGGTTAGTAATAGGTACACAACAATTTTAGAGGATGAACGAGTGCTAAGGAAATTTATACGGAAACAGATACTGCCCACACCAGGAACTGACATTGTTTGTTCACTAAACTGCCAGTAACATGATTATAGACTAAACAAACAGCCTTCAGATTTTTTTTCAAACTTCTATAATTATTAGCATGACATGGCGAAGGAATGGTTATTTAAGAAATATATAAGTGCATATGATCGATTCCTCGAAAATAAGCTCCACTTGTAGTCCACAAACTGCTTCTCCACACGAACATAAAACCTAAGTTTAAACTGGTCCAGGTCTAGCATTACGTCCCTCCCTTGTTTCACGTTACGTCCTTAGCTGTTTGCTAGCTCCCTGGCCTGCTGTCTCCAGACTGTCTGATCAGAATGAATCCCCAGTACTTTTTGCATACTAACTCCATACAAAACACCTCATCCGTGACGATCACATGTTTGTACCCGAAAAAGAAACGAAGCAAATCGCAACACTAGAGTTAGCTAGGCAAGAGAAAATACCCTTTCTTCACAGACGGCTGCATACGACGCTGCTTTCTTCGCCAACAAACGGAGGCCAGGGCCGACTGCAGTTCCCCTCTATGTCGTGCAGGTCCTCAGTCTGAAAATAAAATAAAGTAGCTCACAGAAAAATGATCCCAACGCATGCCTTGTATGAAGGAAATAAATGTTACGCTATTAATCACGATAAAGGGTTAATAGAGTCATCGCAAAGATCACTCTCTCCACCTCTTTTTCATTTTCTCACTTTCTTCACAAATTAATTCTCTCTCTCTCTCACACACACACACACACACACACACACACACATACACACACACACAATCAGAACTCACATGTGTATGTATGAATAATAATAATAATAGTGAAGATTTTTATAGCGCATATTCACACTCATAGAGAGCATGCTCTTAGCGCTTAAAACGAGGAAGAGACGTGGACTAAGTAGACACAGAACAAAGGGGACGAAAGAAAACGACAGTACTGACGAAACAGAAAACATTAAAAGGCATCAAGTAACAGGAACAGAAAAATATAGTGATTCTGCGAGAAAGATGGGTAAAGTAGCAAGAGGGAAGGGGGCGGGGTTAAGAAGGACGAGCATTGTGCGGACTGTATATGTATGTATATATGAAACATACGTTGTATCCTTGTGCGTGCTTGTGTTCGTGGTGAATATCTCTTTTCACGCACTATTAAATCAGAGTTCCTTTAGAACTCTCACAGAAACATGCTCTTCTGATAATTATAAAATATGTCCTAAAATTCCGTCATTCATATAAAGGAAAAAAGCATACTCCTACCTAAACTAGTTGCCATATGATCGCTTTGAATTTTAACACATTGAAAACAAGAGCCACATTGTGGCAATTTTGCAAGGACCATATAGCCATTATCATAGCCACATCTGAACCCTCCCATCCTCTTTTACGGCATTTTAAATGTCAACTTACACGGAATGAGAAACCGAGAGAGCGAATATATTTATATTTTAATATGTGTATTTTAGTTTGATCAATAATTTACACAGAGCACTTCTGTTATCTCCTCTGGCATTGAGAATCTCAGAAAACAACATCAATCATTTAGGATGGGAAGTTTCTCAAAATGTTTTAACACAAGTTGAGCAAGCTGTTAAAAACATTACCACAGTTGGGCAGGACTGTGGGTAGGTACGCGTCATTGTTCGCTGATAATATGGAGCGATGAAAGCGGAAGTGAACAGGGTTAGGATTTTTCAGGGAAGGTAAAAGGTGGCGCGGAAGGAGAGGCTTATGCTTTATCTTTTACGAGTGGAGTTGACACGATGGGCCACTCACAATTATTTCCTTACAGCCATTTTACTATGAAACTCTTTACCTTTATCATACTCATACATACTTAAAAACACGTTTTCTGTTCTCAAAACGAAAAAGAGACATAACACATGGTAGCATCTGTAGCATGGCTGATGCAATCTGCCACGCGAAAAGCTCTACGCGGTTATAGTTTTTCCTTTATCCCTCATGACTCATATACCACGGCCATCGCGAAGAAGACATTTCTCTTCTTCACAGCAAGAACATTGTCAAAAACATACCTAGTGCAAACGGCGCCAAGTGTTTTGAAATCTACAAATAAACCCGGCCTAGTGCTAGTAAATCCAGACTTCCACTGTTAACTGCGTTTTGATGGCAGCGCTTTGAAATTCTGAAAAGAACCATGATGCAAAAGGATACATGAGATACAGTCTAAGAATCAGGTAGCACGGAACGAATGGCTAAGTTTCAACTCTCTAAAACTATAGATTTTTTCTGGCATAAAGCGCCAGACAGTGGGAACTGGCTCTCTACTGCATAGTGTATTTGTATATCTATCGCACTGCACGATGAACGTAATGCAGTTAAATAATAAAAGACTCCATGATCGACAACGACATGCGATATGCTGAAATACATTTTCGGTAACGTTCATATCAGTTTCTGACTACAGCGTTCAACGGTGATAGATCCTGTTTCTCCAGGGTTCCTCTACCCACTCGCTCTGAGCCATCTTCCACATCACTTGACACCTCGCGACGACATATAGAACAGTGAGCCCTCGGGGCTTCGAATTAAACTTAGTTCAAAGCATAATAGACAACTTTTTCGTGCCCTTAATCTCATCCGATCATCGACAGGATAAAAGCAAATAAGTACACCCACTGAGCCACTTCATTTACGCGTCTCCATAGTAATGAAGTCAGAAATACAAAACGTTACTGGTACCACATGTGACCTCTGCCTCAAAATCCTGAATCTTGCGACTGTCGTCTGTGCAGTCATCTGCAGGATGTTCACATTTCGTAGCACTAGCATGGACTGCAGTGCGCACGGTGACTACATCTTAAGGACGATTTAAGTTGTATACCGGCCTCCGGACGAGAACGAGCGAGAGGACAAGCTGCGGGGCACTGCAACACTTGCAGTCCTTGGAGCTCTGCAAGGACAAGCGGAAGCGACAGCTCAAGCAAGCCAGCATCCCCACTTCAGCTGCGCTTGCTGCAGCAAGCATCGGACAGAGACGGTTGATTGCAACTCGCAGTGTCAAAGGACAACTGCACAACCGAGACCGGCAAAAAGCGCACCAGCCTATAGGCGAAACAGCTACACCAAATGTGCATTATAAATAAGTTCAGTACAAACAATTGGCTCAGGCAGATTCTTGATTCCTACCCGTGAACCATCTGCAGAAACTTTCTTCGCGACCAAATGTTGCAGGGATAAAAATAAAATTGTAATAGCAGGTCCTGGTTAATGATCACGTCCTGTCCTCAAAATCATTGTTCTTATCATCGATCCGCTTGTATTGTTTACTGGCCCATCCATAGTTCATTACTGCCTAGACTGAAAATATGTGCGAGTTTCGTCCTTTTAGGGTTAAGAGTTCAGACTACGAGCATTAAAACTAGATATTTTTACTCATAATTGTTGTGCTTTCAAAATTATATTTATGCCTAAATCATGCAAACTCTTTTTAAAAACGCTATCCATACTTAACAGGTGTGCGATTTAATAGATTTTTGGAACTTGCACATTTATTTAGCACTGCATTTTTATACCTATCTATGGATGCATCTGAAGATGTTTTCTGTGCTTGTATGAAAATATAACTTCAACAAGCTTAAAAAGAAAAGTTTTGGAGTGATGCTTTTCTGTATTTCATCATAATGGATATGAAGAACTTGCAGACAAACGGAAAAATACTATTGCAGCATATTAAAAGTCATATGCTTCACTACTTCAGTATTACAACTGTTCTCTGGTCTGTTTCCATAAAACTATGTCACTACGTATCATTAAATATTCAATAATGTTTTATAAATGCATAATATTATAGCCACTGCCTGTTTCCTACTAAATATCAAGAACATCTCTCAAAAAATGAACAGTCCAGTACAAATATTTTCTTCCTAAAATGCTCACTTTCTGAGAAGTTTAGGTCAGAAACATTTTCACAATAATTTCATAATAAAGTTTATTATAATAATAATTATTATTATGAACATCTATATAGCACTCTAACAACGATTTGTTCACAGCTATATCACTGAATCACCAACAACCATGCACCTATATTCGCATATAACAGACACACTCACTTCTACAACACAAATTGTAGACTTAAAGGTGGTAAGAGAATTAGATCCGAGTGACAAAGGCTGATGGGTGATCTGTTCCAAGTTGATGGGGCTTGGTAGGAGAAAGTCCTACGTCCATTAATTCCTTGTTGGTTTAGTTCGTGGGACTCGAAGAAGCTTGGTATCAGAAGATGAGGGAAGAAAGCTTACAATTATATAATTTTAATAACTCCATCTACATCCATTTTGGGTTATTCATTAGATAAAACTGGAAATTAAGTCACATAAGACACTATACTGTTTCACTGTATAATCTATAGATGCTACATTACTATAGATTCTAGCATCTTATGCATCAAACTCCATTTGCAATGACATGGCCACAGATTAATGTAGCATCGATGTCAGTTATGTCAAAATTGATATTTTCACTCCTGCTTGAAACTGTTTTATCCACATTGTAATAATGCAGGCTTGTATTTCTCCTGCAATGCCTTAATATCTATATTAAAGTTTTGAGACTGTCTCCGAATAATAAATGATTACTAAAGTGTGAGAATACTTTAAACCAATTTGTAAGTCTTCCATTCCATTTAGCTCCATCAACACTGGGATTAAGCCAGTGCGGGAGAGCCAGTGTTCAAATAAACTTGGTGCCATGACAATGGAGCCAGTAAACCACAAATCCACCATTTTCTTGAAATCTAATATATCATGTTATAATACAATATAATTTCTATTACATCATAATACAAAATAATTATAAAATTGTTCATTTTTCAGGACGTGCACATTTCTCTTTTGGCAGGAAGTATTACGAAAAATTGCCTTATTTCTAAGGGGTTAATGTATAAGCACAAGATGACATTTTATATGGTGCAAACTTCAGTGGATCATATTCCTTAAAAAAAAGGAAGTCACTTTTGTACTCGCACATACTTAAAGTCCATTGTGAACAGTTATAGCTTACAAATCATCCAGCAGGCAAACCAAGTGCATGAACATATAGGCATGCAAAGCAATTAAGTGTCATAGGCCCATGACCTATTTCAATTATCAGCTAGGGGTATTGTTTCCTGATAGCGTGTCGTCTGAATATTTGGATATAACCCCACTTGTTTCTTGTAAATATGCTTGCCATTTTGTATTACAGTGTGAGGAGATCCATGTCAATTTTATGGTAGCAGGAAACAATGTGGAAACAAAAGCCAGTGAAGAAACATTGCAATGACCCTTTTGACTTATCTAGGGTGATAAGAAGATATATAACCAGAGCATATATTACTCAAATTGTAGCTACAGATGTATGCTGCTTTTAAAAAATAACATTCCATCACAATCTCCTGATACAGAATTCGTTACAGGACCTAACAAAACGAAGGTTGAATAATTATCCAGTAAAAATACAGAGAAAAGAAACAGTGTCTAGTGTAAATTACATCCAAAATGAAGCAGGCTGAGATGAAGAATGCCTTGGAACGAATGAAGTACAATAAATGTCACAAAGTGGTCAGTACAAAATGGAAAGGTTTTAATATGTAAAGCATGACAAAATCAGAATTTTTTTCTCTATTTAACCACTTAATAATTCTTTTATTACTATATATTCTGCCCCAAAATTTTCTCAGCTAAAAGTCTATGTACATGTGTGCATCTGTACATTTGACATGAACATACATGTACACAAATATTATTTGGATCTAACTATATCATTACAATTCATGTATACATATGAAGAAATAAACGTGAGAAAGTGCATGCATGCTCACAAATTCACACACACATGTATGCATGCAAGATTGTTGCCATGTCAGCAGCAAAGGCCATATTATGGCAAGACACACATACATGCTTGTGCACATACTATGACAGACATATACATATACTGATAACTACATATATAGTATGTGTGGACATAAATATACACATACATAAAAAGGCCTGTTATTCCTTCAGCAGAATGAACTATCAAATCAGAAAAAAATCTAAAGTTTAAAAGTGGATTTATGAGTTACGAGAGAGGTATGCATAAAAATACAACCTGCCACCCCCACCCCCCCTTCCACTTCTATTGCTTTTTCACATGTATGCATACAGGGGATGTGGCATCTGCTGATGCACTGACTAAAACATAGAAGAAAAATGGCAAGACATTCAGATTTGAGAATGCATTTCTTCTTTGGCCTGCACTCTGAAGTTACGTACGCAACTATACACTCCTTTGTGTATGTTTTGTAGAGTTAAACTTCAATTCAGCAGAATGAACACCATGAGTCTGACCAAAGCCAAAAGAAACAAAAGGGATTAATGGCTTACCACTTACAAGAATGTATTATTTATATTTGTATGACAACAAGAATGCTATTCGAAACATCCAGCAAATGAATAACTGAAGGCAAAACAAAACACTCCTTTCGGAAATATCGATAATCTCACAGGATTTTCGAAGTAACAGCATGAATTATCTAAACCAAGAAAACCAGACTGTGTCAGACATGCGCTCTGTTCGTAGCTCTCCACAAAAGTGCCAGGGTAAAACAGGTTCTAAGTTATAAATTTCTGATTCAATCAGTTCGCCGTCGTTCTTCAGAGGTAGGTATCAAAATGGAACAAGCTGACCTTGATCACGAGTATTTTAGGCGTCAGACGTGTCTCCACGTGACTATAGTTAATTCAATTTAGTAGTATCCTTCTCGCGTGCAGAACATAAGGCGCACACCATGCACACTTCCTGTAAATATTTTTCAATCCATTTCATTGAAATCAAGCCTTCGTTTTTCAATCTGTGCGTAGAGATGTCTGCTTGATTTGAAGCAATGCGCTGAAGCTCAGATCGAGGTCTGCTTACAGCAGGTTGTACAACTAATTGTGTGAAGCAGAAGAATGAAAAACGAGATCGAAACAATCTGCAACATGCTTTCAACACCGCTTATGCGAAAACAAAGACAATGAAAAAGATCACTTACCTGGTGTAGGTTTTGATTAGTTGCTGGGCCTGTTGATGCATCGATCGCCTTTCGCTGTGTTTCGGTCATGTAGCAGACGTCAAGATGATGGTGTAACTCGGTCTCGATAGTATTATCATTAACACAGAAAACATCCAGTGTCAACCGTTTGTACGATACCTCCTTGTAAGCCTTGATGCGTTTTCCACGTACTAATACTGCCAGATTCGAGTTCTCTATGCAAGCACCGACATAAAATGTCAACAATAGCAACACTCATGCAAAATCAGAAGCAGACGACACTAACTCCGCGTAGCAGCCAAGCCCGGGACTTGCGCAGTTTGAGTATAAATGCCGTTTAAGATGTCACTTGTTCCTGAAAGTATCGTACCTCACGCAGACTCGTGATCATCATGTAGGTTATTATCTACAGGAGAGACTTCATGTACATGCACTGTGACACCACACAGCGTGCGCTAATAACATCGCGCAGCACTCGGCTGCACGCGCACTTAGGAAGCTCTCTGCCCCCCCCCCCACTCCACTATCAACCGAAACACACGTTCCGCACTGCGATTGGTTGTTGTAATAATAGCTGCCGCCATGGCTGGCAGGCTACAACCGTCGAGTTATTTTATACTGATTTTTTTTTTTTTTTTACGTTGTAGTGGAAACTGAAGATTCTATGTCATGTGTCAGGAAAGAAAGGCGTGTGTGCGCCATGTCAGTTTACCGATAATCTCACTGGCGAGTTGCCAAAAGCAGATAAACAAGCAGGACGATATAAAGGGGACTTTGGCCGTCGCTCAACGTGCGGAGGGAAGTTCAGTGATCGCCGTCTCGTGTCTGTACTCTGTTTCGTTTTGTAGACTACCACCACATCGCATGCATTTCGAACTCAGCCATTGATTTTCTTTTCTCGCTGCCAAATTATGTTTGCTAGTGCTGAGTCGTTGACGGTTGTTCTGGGAGTGGAACTAGACTGTTACAAATGCACGCAGTTAAACATTTCGGCGATTCGCTCGCTTTAAAATTGAAGTGGTGCTGCTGACGTCGAGTCTAAATGCTCGTTCCTCGATCCAGGGAACGTTCTATCCGATGTGGACTACCTGCTTTTTTGGGGTTTTAGTATTACTGATTTAGCTCACATCACCAATTTGCGTCGGTAGCTCAAAGCAGGATTGCAGTGGCTCCTCGTTATTTTATATGCGCCATGTTTGGACAAGCAAGTACGATATGGGTCTTGTGCGGGTTAGATCCGATTGTGTAATAATTTATCATTGTTTATCTCATGGGTATTATTCCTTGACAGCCTGTCAACCGTACTATAAATCTTTATTATCAGAACTGATTTACAAATGGTCTGCTGCTAATATGTGTGCGTACGTGCTTGCGTATTTGAAATGTACATGTGTTTTTCGATTATCAAAACATTCTGGCGAAACGATGGTTTATGATGTGTTAAAATTAATGCTAATATTTGATGCTGTCCTAGAAGTTTATTTGAAAATATCTTCTTTCTTTAAATTAAAAAATAGAACAATATTTCTAATGTATATTTCAAGTATCACGAAGAACTTTGCAACCCCTCTTCTGAATCTTCCATAGTCACTGTGAAGAAAACTTTTTTCCTGTCATTGTAGGAAACTTTTTTAAACTTAAAGACAAACCTGAATGGTTTGGGTTTTTGCAGATATCGGTAGATATAGGCGATATAAGCCTCCCCTGTACATTTCAGCCTCTAAAACCCATCCGTTAATTATTCGCTAGCAAAGTACGCGATTCGCACGTGCGATCAACGAGCGCCGCTAACAGTGTACTACGTCACACTAGTGCACCATTCTCAACATTGGCAGCAGTTAACACCAAACAGAGAGAGAGAATGAGCGACAGTTCCGATTATTAGGTCGTTGAAAGTCTGCATTTCTCGTGCTAAAGTAGCAGTTTTTTCGGAATAACGAGAAAAGCAGACTTTCTGCGTCCAAATAATCCAAACTGTCGCTCATTCTCTCTCTCTCTCTCTGTGTTTGGTGTTGACGGCTGCCAATGTTGAGAATGTGCACTAGTGTGACGTAGTACACTGTTAGCAGCGCTTGTTGATCGCAGGTGTGAATAGTAGAGGATAATTAATGAAGGGATAGGTTTTGGAGGCTAAAATTTACAGGTTAGTTTTATATCGCCTATATCTACCGATACCTTCAAAAAAATGCAAACCATTCAGGTTGGTCTTTAAAATTCAGACTGCAGGAGACAAGTGTAACCGTATGCTGTTTTCGACTATTTTAATGCATTGATCGTTCTTCTGGTTGATAAACTGACAAACGATAGTTAAATTGTAGCTTAATAATCAAAAAGAAAGTACGACTGAAGAAAGCCTGTCTATTCAGTTTGATTTTGTCTGCGAACACGTATATACCATAAACTCAGGAAGCAAACAGGTTAAGGAAAGAGTAAAGTTAGTTATTTCTAGGATTGGGGGGTGGGAGAAGGTTAAAAGTGGGGTGAGAGTCTGAGGTGACTATACAAACAGGAACTTTTGAGAAACTTTTGCAGGGATTTTCTTTGGGAGGCCTTACAAATTTGTTAGCTGGGAAATGTCTTCAGTTTACTGAAAAAGAACTGTGTATCGCATGGACAGGCTTATATTCTCGCACCGTCGATAACTTACGCGCCCCCGCGCGCGCACACACACATATATATATAGATGTAAAGTACTTTAAAAAAATCAGGAAAGATTTGAATCAAAATTTCTATAACTCCTAGCATTGCAAAGGGGATGAAATGCTTAGAGGACAACAAAATGCAGCATTACTCACGATGACCAGCAGATACATTGAAGAGAAACTGGGGCGATGGAGTGCTTTGGGGGTAGTAGAATCTTCCTCAACGAAAAGCGTGCTTTGACTGTCCTTGGTTCTGAACGCGCTTGCTTGCGCCCCTGTCGCTCACTGCAATTACTCTTTTGGACAGGGCTGTGCTCAGTGCGACCCACATAGCGCCACAAGAAAGTAATAACAATCGGATATCCATTTATCTGAAGGACTTGGCACTCTGTGCCTTGCTTTTCCGTCGCCTCAAAAGCTTAGATTGTGAAGACCACAGCTACTAGGCGGAAAGGATCCCTTTTGAATGCGCTTGCACGTGTTTTTAGCAGTACTTATGTTAAATGGGTGGGCAGCGTGAAGGTGTGTAGATATTTTTTTTCTCAGTTGTAAAGCAGGATGTAGGTCAAATGTATGGGCGAGCAAACATGTTTATGTGTGGGGTTAGGCGCTTTTAACCTCCCCTCCCTTACTTGCTTGTTTACCTGCTGGATGTTTTGGCTATAAAAACATAGTCGGTGTTGTTGTTTCAGTCCAACGTGTAATCATGGCTATATTACAATGTGTAATTATGGCTATAACACATTGCTGTATTACGTAACTGTTGTGCCTATTGGATATATATATATCCCGCGAACACATATATATATATATTACACGCGCGCGCGCGCGCGCGCACACACACACACACACACACACACACACACACACACTTAGTTTGAGTCACTTAGAGGCCGCAGAAATTGCTGCTTTCCGTAATATAACCTTAGCTGCCTGCTCGGCGTAAATAAGAAAAACTAAAAACCAATCTTTCTAGGTCCAGCAACTTTTGGATCAGTGATAAAACGCATACCTCTGATCGTACCTGTAATCCCTAAAGTTTACACCTGTTGTCGTTAGCTTTTTAAGGAGGCAGGCGTGTACCAGCTGACTCGCGATCTCGAGACTCTCAGAGCCTCTGACTTCCACGCGGTTGAGATATCTGCGTCGGGGGAGAGGTGCATGATTAGAGGAATCCCCGTGTATTAAAGTGACCTTAGACCCCGTTGATTCCGCGATACGATCAACTTTATATAAACACGATCGCTCATGCAAACCAATCAAGATCCATGCTACGAACCTGTAGGGGAGCGTAGGGCAGCAGGTGAACAAAAATATGACGTAGAGCCCTTGCTTCAGTGCACTTTTCGTTCGACTCCTGATGTTTCCAAAGTCTACTTTTCAGCGTGAAAATACGTTTTCTAGTCACTTCTCAGAAAGTCATTCTCATGGTTCCCGTTACAAAACGCCGTGTAGTATGGCCGAGATTGTCCGTCGTTCTTGCTGGATTTAGCGCGAACACGATGACGCCACTACGTGAGGACGTAGGACGGTGGCCTGTTTACTGTTTATCATAAAGCTTTTCATGGAAGTTGTCTGAATGACGTGAAAAGTTTCAGATTAGCTTGCATTTTTCGGTCGTGTACAATCAGCTGAGTTGTATCACACCAAGGTTTTCGATGATATGAAAGTCGAAACCGTTTTACTGTTGCAGGAGTAATGGACTAAATAGAGAACATTGCCATGCCCTTTATCTCCCTCCCCCTCCTCACAATCTTTCTCACAAATACAGGCACATCGAAACACGCATTCGCTGTTAAAACATGTCCACATCCTTTGTAGAAGTCATAATGTCCAACCCTGACACCAACGTCCTTGCCAAGCATATCTGGTCTGTCCGCTAATGTCTATTGTTCGTTGTTTACGGAACTGGACACGTTTCATTACCCGACTCTGTGTGTGTGTGTGCGTGCGTGCGTGCGTGTGTGCGAGCGCTCGTGTGTGTGCGTGTTTAACAAAGGGCATAAAACCTCGAAAGCAAAACCATTTCCGAGGACAAAACTCTAGGCACCTAATGCGGTTTAACTGTGATCCGAGACTCAACACTAACCCTTGTCTGAAATCTAAGCTTGCTCAGGGACGTCTTACTGTAGCTGGTTCGTTTTGTGACTGCAGCTCATATCACATGTCAGCTCCTAGGATAACTGACCAAAGGTAGAAAGGAAAGAGGAGTAAATTATTTTTTAAAATAACATCTACAGATTACAAGCTTGATCATTCATTCATTCATTGCCTGCATTGTCTTCTCCGTATCGGCAAGCATAGCCCACGTCTGTACTGCAGGATGGGAACCACGAGGGACTTGTTCAGTCTGTACTAGGCAGCACACTTGATGGTGTTGCTGGACCAGATCCTGTCCAGCTTGGGCGCAGTCGCTGTTCCGATCCTGATGTGGATGTCTGAAGCTGCCAATTTTGGAGAGACTTCTTCCCAAGTACTTACAGCTGTTCACTTTCTCCAGCTCTGCTCCGTTAATGTAGATATCTACGAGTACTTTGTTGCTGCTGTTGGTGTCAACCACGATTATACTTGGGAGCCGGTCATTTCGCCCCAGAACCATATCGCCATACCGCCTGAATAAATTTGTTCCATCCATGACCACATCGTACCAAGTAAGACCACATCGTCCCAACACCGAAAGCCAAATCGTCCCAGGCCAGAAAGACTGGTCTGGGCAAGGTGACAATATCCTCTAACCAGTTGGGGCTGGCTGTTAATTTAGTGTAGACTTTAGTTGACAGTCTTCCATCCTACACTCCTCTATATTCCCCCAAATCCGAATCCCCCCTCCCCACATGGTGAAATCTATTTAGGTGGAAGCACTTTTCAACAGCGAAATATTCTCATGCAGTAGGTGATTTGTTTTATGTTTATATACATGGATAAGTATAGTTATCGTTTATATTTCTCCTACATTACATTATCTACTTTCAGTGGTTCAAATATTGTCCTTTATGCACTATTTTCACGATTTCCTCCTATTTTGTGTGTTAAATGTGAATGTGTGATCTATTGTAAGTTTGTTTACAAGTTATACACTAAATAACTGACCAAAAGAATTAAAAACACACCCTCTTTCGAAACAACAGCGTAGTAACCGACCGTTTTTCGGTTTCCTTGGCAGCTTTCTTAGACCTGAACAATAATGTAATTGTCAGAACTTCGCGGGTGAATACGACAATGACCACTTCTGTATGCAAGTGTCTCACAAATACGTAACATATGGGTACTGTTACGTTTGTAAAGCACGTTACTCTGCTTGACAAGAATTTCAGAAACCTTAAAATGTATATACTTTTCGTTTTTTCAGGTGGTGAGCAATGGCAATGTGAAAATGCATTCAGCCTGCTTTTGAATCAACTAAGACAACTCCAGTGAGATCCAGAGGAAATGCAACTTCAGATTCCAACCCTGGTTGATGTTCCTAAATTAAATGGACGATTTCTCTTGACATGGTATTGATTCAGCGAACAATTTACCACTGACATGGTATTGATTCAGCGAACAATTTACCACGAGATGATGCCCGTAAAGGAAGCGACGAATCCTCCTTGGCTGGTAAACAAATAATAAAAATATAACATTTACCGAACTATTTAGCACTTAAGCTTTTGTTAGATCGAGGGAATTTGCAAAACAAGTTCCCCTTGCTTTTTGTACTTATGTATGGAAGGCTTCGAAAAGATTGCAAGAAGGCGATTGTAAATAGAAATGAAGATATATTACCGTATTGTTCTAACGAAAAATGGAAATTATACACAGAAAGTTATGTGCTGGTGAATTGCCAACTGTATGCTAAGGCTTCTCTTGTAATGCAGGCGCTGAAATGTTTCAAGAATCTTTTGTCAAGAGACAACTTAACGTCTTTGTAATTGATCTTGAGAAAGCTTTTGACTAGAACTGCTGACTGGATCCTTGCTGCTGAATTTATGAGCTGAATTTTCACATAATGATTAGGTTTGCTTTTTGGTACTTAACATCTTTTCAAACTTCTTCTTCTAGGTTACTGTCAGAGGATGTCAGTTTTACTGGTGCCAGGCAGTTTTCAGGCATGTAGTAGAGCCTCAAAATTATCTACTCCAAAGATAATGGCGCACGTTAGGCAGCTTCTTTCACATCCTCATCTACAATCGAACAAAATTGCTGATGACTTTAGGAGTTTAGAAGAAGCATTGAAAGTATGGCCAATAAATAATACCAAAGTTGTTGCTGTGATTGTCATGGTGTTTGTGTACAACACGTGGATCAATACCGAAACTGCTTTAAGTAAGCCACGCAAATAGAGTGTCAAGTCAATAAGCGCAAAAAACGATGTTGAGGGGTTCGCACTTTTCATTGAATCGATCTGTCAGACAAGGAGACTTAGAGTTCTATAAGCTTACTTGGCTTTTGCACAGGCAGGCACTCCTCGTAAACATCCAGACCCGACTCCTTTCCAACAGGAAGGTACTGCGTTATAGAAACCAATAGAAACCAAAGCTGTAAAGAAATGGAAACACAGGTATTCAACTGCGAGCAGGTACAATCCATACACGGCAGCTTTTAAAAGAATCGGCACGCTGTTTACCTGTTGTTAGGTAGGGCCATCATAGGTACTGCTCATGAACTGTGTTTATATTTTTATAACATTACTTTTCAGTCACCTGCTCTGCGTCATACTTGTAGACCGAAAGCACACCGATTAATGCATGTCACAGTGAGGGCCAGGTGTCGAGGTTAGAATTTTTCACGAGAACAACTTTATTTCACTGCATATATCAAATACCTTTAGGACCGGCTGCTTTGGCAAGATGCAGCGGTCATTGCCTTAGAGTAAATATCCCACCCACGCACAAATAAATCTGCGATATTGGCCTAATAAACACATTAAGACTCTTTTTAAAGGTTTTGTATGAAATAATTATATCACTTTACGATGGTTTTCAGATCACTGTAGGTAAGTCCGCTTTATGCAGCTGAGGCACGATGACAAGTCTTCAACTTGAATCGTTGAACTATAATTGATGAATACTTTAATAGGTACAGGACATCTGAAAAAAGGTTGCAGAGCAGTTGCAGAGCAATGAAGTAGTTGAATCCAATGGATAAGCATACCTCCCCCACCCCCCTGCAGTACAGTTTTCTGCTATAAGCTTTTTTTCGTGACAGCACGAGAACAGCACACAAACAGCGACTCCTGTCGCATCCCTGTCTTAGAGACACACTTCGCGAAATTCTCATCTGGAGCACCAAAGTCCACTTGCTCCTCGACCATTGCATTTTCCAACCATTTTACCCAAACTCTTAATATAATTGTTTCTACAACGACTGGAGTAACTGTTTGCTTTTTCATTCTATGTCACCCATTCGCCCTCAATGCATCGCCATATAAATGAATGAGAACGCGACTGTCGTGACATTCATAATTTTGTCACTAAGTAAAGAAACGAAAATCGGTGGATGAAATACCCGACCACTATCATCTTGCTTGTAAAGGTGAACAGCTTACCAGTCGGGCCTATTCGGGTAGGTGCCTTTCATGTCGCCCCTCATATCCAAGGGTGGTTGACTCTTAGCGACGATAGTAATACAATTCCGTTAATCGCAGCCGACAGCACGCTTCAAAGATTTCCTTCTGAATGCTGGTTCGTACCTGACCTAACTTTTATCTTCCCAAGTACTGGTGAATCCGAATGCTCCCAAAGTCAATTGGTCATTCCAGTCACCTAGCGCCGCTGCAATAGCAGCTTGTCCATGCTGACATTCTAACTCACACTTTTAACGAAGCTGGCAGAGAAGTTAACTTAGTGGATTGCGTCGTATAGTCACATGACATCCCAAAGACTAGATGCAGATGTAAATAGATAAAAATAACTCGTCCTCCAAAACGTATCAAATAATTTCAATGCCAGAGAAAGAAAGGGACAATATATAGTCTTCTTGCTTAAAAAAATACCCACATAATTATTTCCAGACGATGCAGTAGTGGGAAATCTGTGCGGGCATGCTTGTGCCACGGTCTTGTAAAGACTTTTCCAAAAGCTGGCGAGGCTGGCGGTTGTAGCATTCATGACGGTCGTCAGTGCAAAAAGGACAGCAGAAGTACTAATCGTTTCGCGAGTAAAAGAAAGAAGCGGGTTGCTGGAATCAGGTTTCCATCAGCGTTTTGTGATTGCGCATCGTTCCAGTTGAAAGCCGGGACTGGCGAGAACAGGATACAGTCGCACACGCTGTGACATGAAAACTGCTACGGTTGTGGTCACCTTTAACAGATAAAAAACTGTCCATCACACACGCACACATACACACACGCGCGCACAAACATTCTTCACAGCCAGTCAGTTCCTCTCCTCCCTCTGTCTCTCTCACGCACGCACGCGCTCACATACACGAATAAGGACACGCTATTGGCACCCGTCTATGCACGGGTGCACAGTTACTGGGAAGCAATGACCGTGCAGTTCATGTAAACAGGACAGTAAAAGGGAGTACTTAAAGGAGAAAGCAAGTCAAATGGTAAGAAGGGATTATATGATAGATTATGTCTGAGGAAAATTTCAGGTTTAAAATGATCATTAACAATCGTGTTTAAAACAAAGCTGCAAGCTGACACATGAAGGCCGTTTGCAGACTCTTTCGCGAAAGAAAACAGAAATCCATGACGTAGGTTGACTCATTCAACACAAAAAGGGGGAATGAGCAATGCTGGAGTAGAAATAACAATTTTTGGGACGGACTTATTTGACAAGAAAAATGCGATACTGTAGCGACTGTCCAGCGAGACCTTGACTTAGAGCAGTGTAAAGAGACTTGTCTTACTTGCATCATGCCATTGTAAAAGCAGCTACGTTAGTGTGCAAAATTGTGTACAAATTTTACTGCCGGTCTCAATGTTGAAGTCGTGCCAAAGTTGGTTCATTCAGTTTTGTTACGGCGTTCTTCATGTTAAACACACAGAGCATGTTAACCCAACGACCCCTTCAACAAAGAATGCGTTATCAAAATATGCAGTAACTACATTGAAACTCTATTGTTATTGCTATTAATATTATCTTCTTTTTCGCCATTTCGTTCAATTTTCCATCATCGCACAATCTACAGATCCAGAATGCCAGCCTTTAGAGGAGCCTCAGGTATAAAACTGAAAACTCAGCTTAGAGAAGTCACTGGACAACACAACATGGTGCCTACTTAAGCCGTCTGTTTTTTATACGTGAATGTAAGCAAAATATCGTTTTGTTACCAAAACGTTTCCTCGGACATAATTAAGAACATCAGAATATATTCTTAAAGCCTAATTTACCATTTTTACTTGCATTTCCCTTTAAGGTCAGGCGAATACGAGTGTTTTTGAATCTCGTTCTCATATGTTGTTTATGTTCCTGAAAGATCATTTCTATTTGATCCTGGAGCTTCCAATTGCATAGTAAGCGCAAATATTGCTATCAGATATAGACAGCTAGTTTTTGATTTGCTACGTTTGCGGGCTATTCCTAGTGGGGTTTTTTTGTTTTGTTTTTTTTGTCGGCATTATGTCTACCTTGAAAACAATTCCAGGCTTTCTGGTGTTTGCGTCAATAAAATGTGTGGAAATAAATTCTATGAACAATTCAGATATTAATAGCCACTACTGACACGATAAAATGTTTTGGGAGAAGTTATTGGAAAGTGTTTCAAAAGGCACACACACACACACACACACACACACACACACACACATTAACGTATGAACTCTAGCAGCAACATGCATGCAGGTGCAGGCAAAGATCGTCGCACAACCTTTTACATGTTGTTAGACATGCACGCATGCAGACACGACATTCAATTTCATGCACCAGCTGTTGCTGTTCTAGTCATATATCTAGCAGAAGATCACTTTCAGCTATTGAAAAACGCGATGCTGCAAATAGTTTAATATTCTACCTCTGTCGCTTTGTTGCGAGAGTTTTAATAAAAGGGGGTGGAGTACTTTCTGTTCCGGATCTTTCTGTATCACGTGTCAACCTCTCAATCTACACAACGCCATGCGCATTTGCTTTCTCCTTCAGGCGCGGGGGCACACCCACACACGCCAACCCCTATCCCCACTTGTAAGGCCAACATTTGCAATAAATAACCTCACACCATTATGTGACCACCGGTCCTCTGCTGTCCATTCGTTCAGGTTAAAGGACACATGACAAGGAGACGGTCATCTCTTAAGTCATAAGGTGAACTTCCACGAGAATGGTCAAGTCACCCAAAAGGCTTAAAAAAACACCTTAAGTCTACCGGCATCTTCTCTCCACATCCGAGCATTTGCGCAGTTATGTGTGTTGGTGGCCCTTGGACCAAAATCAGGAATGACACTTGTCAGGGTGCCTTGGACAAAGTGTTGCAATAAGGTTCGATAGCGATATTCTTAACGAAGACAAGGGATAGTGTCTGTCCTCCTGCCCCACCCATTCGCGAGACACGCAAGAGAGCAACAGATTTTCGTAAACACTTTATAACCCCCTTCTGAAGGATTCCCCGGTCAGATGTAGTCGCTGAGTTGCCATTAATACCGGAAATGCTAGCTCTTGAGCTAAACACCAAGTCCAAACGAGAATCGCAAACGTCTCCCATACATCGCATAAAAATGGCGTTAAAATGCAGATTAAATGGAGGAATAATAAGTCTTTTAAATGCAAGCTCAGACGGTCGAAATTGCACGCAGTCCGCGTTGACCAGAAAACAGCGGGTCGCTCCAACCCAGGGTTGCTAAGTATGTACTTTTTTCACAGCGGGATATCGCTAACCTTTATGTTAAGCAGGCTTTGCGAAAGAATTAACAACAAAAAATACTATAGGCCACCACCCTTTAATGTTGACAAACTTGTTTCCCCAGGATAACCGCTAGCGTATCTCAGGGTTGTTCGCCAGGGGAGAGCAAAACAAAATGCTTTCTAGCCCCTTTCGCATCCAGGATCATTGCCAGTTAAACGCTTGCTATTTTCGCAGACGACAAAGGGGAGTATAAAGAATTCAATAGATACTCGCTTCTAATTTTAAAAGATGTTGAGAAAAAGTAGGGGCTTGTTTGGGAAACCTTTAGACTGGAAAATACTCAAATTTTAAAGAATGTTCAAAATGCGTTTTAATAATCGGCTTAAATTAAAGCAGCTACAGCATAAATAAATCTTGTCTTAATCTAACTGCCCACTTAGCGAGGTAAAACACGTTAGACAGGCGATACAATTCCTGTCTTGGCCTGATTATTTAGACAGCAAGACACATCTTAGCGAAATAAAACTGACTATTTAGAGAGCATGTCAAACCCCCTGTCATGACTTGTTAGTTAGACAGGTAAAACATGTTTGGGCTGGGTAGTTCATAGACCACAAGGTAAAACTCTTCACTTGGCTAGATGGCAAAATGAAACTCATATCTTGGCCTGCTCGTTATCAAACTGCTTATATGCCCTGGCTACATAGCGAGATAAAATATTGTTTTAACCTGGCTAATTAGCAAGATGAAACTCCTGTCTTGGTCTGGCTATTTTATACAAGAAGGTGTGAGGAATTTGGTGTTTTTCGCCGTGCCAGCAACTAAGGCTATATCACGGCAAGACAGCCAGCCCTGTAAATAAATGCTGCATGCAGAGAAAGAACAGCGTGTCCGAGACGAGATCTGAACCCAGGACAGCCAACCTTCACTGTATTGGTGACAGGCGATAACCGTTGCGCCACCGGGCTGCCCAGTTTATACAAGAAGGTAAAACTCCTGTCATCTTGAGTAGTTTACAGTCATCAAGATAAAACTCATGTCTAGGCATGGTTAGTTTATAAGAGAAAACATAAGCTCTTGTCGCAAGAGTTATTTAAAGACATCAAGAGAAAATTCTTGTCTTGGCGTGGCCATTTACCTACCTAATGAACAATTATGCTTCTCGTAATTTGTGCGTACACGTGTGTGCAACATGAGCACGCGACTCCGTGTACCTACAGCCTGATTAACATAAATGGCCACCATCACAGTAGACTGCTGGCTGTGTCACAATTATTATCCGCATCAAAGGTTTTGTGTCTTGACGCTCACACTTCCCTCTTGGCTTCTCTAAATGTGGTTTCTGATGGGATAATACCAGTCTAACACGAATTTGTCCCCTTTTCGGTTACCGAAAAACTTCTCTAACATTAAAAAAAAATCCTTTTCTTTAAACAAACCTTTCACTAATTCCTCTTATGTTTCATTATGCATGAATGCATTTAAGTATGTATTACTAATTTAAATAGACATTCATGTATATCATATTACTGATAATATAATTGAATGTCGGAATGTATGCATGTGTGTGCGTGTTCATTTATGCGTGCTTGTCAGTCTGCATTATGACTGTGAAGGGAATAGCTAGGGATTTGATTAAAATAAAATAAAAAATAAGAACTCTGCGACGCTTACAAGCTGTCGCTATTTAAAGTGTCGAATGACAATAAAACTTGCGCTGGTTTGCTGTATGCCTCCTAAAAATAAGTCACCTGACCAACCATGCGTTTTATTGCACGTGCTGCACGGCACATGCACGAGACCTGCTGCCCTGGGTGAACAAAACTTCCACGAAGCTGGCTGAAATGGGTTTACCCAAACTTAAAAGCCTCCTCCTAGTGAGAGGCGGATGTTTCGTCCAAAAGAACGTACTAGGCTCACAAGGGAATGTCATGTGGGTGGAGGGTGAAGAGGTGAATGGGGGCGGAGGGTTGTAGAGGAGAGATCCAGAAGGAGATATAGATGCATTTCTCGCAGATCAGCCCATTACAAGCCTGGGGCTAGTTGAACAATTTTTCTTCAACTTAAAACTGTTCTAAATAAATTTAAAAACGTGTTAATGCTTCTATCCTATTGAGATGCGTGGCACAAGCAAATACAAAAATTGTGCTTAAACTTTAGCTTACTTTTATTTTATTTTTTAAAGTTTTTTTTTTAAAAAGTGTTGCGCTATGTTATAAAACTGATTACCTAAATAGATTTAAGGCCTAAAGTTGTTTCAAATTATAAATGTGTTGCACAACCGGCCTCTGCACTTTAACACGCTTTTTAAGAACTGTCCGAGAATAGCACCTAATCGCAGAAAATACAACATGGCACGTCACAAGGCGAAGAGAAAATCATCTATCATGTGGTGCAGGCAGTCGGCTTGAACTGTCACACCGCTCAGGTGTGTGCACGTCCAGACGTTCGGTGTAATGATCAGTAATGTACAGGAATGTGGTGCAGTTGTCGTTACAGGTACAGAGGTTACGAGCCTGAATAACCTAGAATCTGTGACCGTAAGAACCGTTAATATAACCAGTGCACGGCGTTTGGAAAACAGAGCTAAACTCTTTCCTGCCGCCGCCTGCATCATCATCATCATCATCATCATCATCATCATCATCATCATCATCATCATCAGAAGAAGAAGAAGAAGAAGAAGAAGATACACAGTGCATTTCATTTTGTGGAGTTGCCGGACAGTTCGCTGGTTGAGCAGGAGGAGGTGAGGAGTTTTACGACCGAATCCACGAGCACTCCACGGTCAAGGCCACTAATCACTCAAAGTTCCGGAGCCTCTGTCACGATCTATGGCTTTGCCTAAGCTACCACTTTGCCTCTCACAGTGCGCTTGCGCAGGGGGCGTTGTATAGTATTATAGCGTGCTAATATAGTACGCACAGACTGATTTTTAATTAGTTTGAACGAAATGTGTTATGGGAAGTAATCGTTCGTCGGCTGTTATTGTCGTTTAGCGATACAAATGACCGATCGTACATAGAAGTCAAGGGAAGTAATTCAGTCGTTTTGACTACTTAAATTTCATTCTTTATTTCCGCACTACATAGTATACACAGATACATGATGTAATAAGATACATACGTGTATGAATATGTACTGCATAGCTTAAAATGCTCGCAAACCTTTCCAGAATATGACAAACCCGTCATGTGGTGGACATGATCTGTTGACCCCTGCGCATGCGCACTGTGAGAGGCAAAGTGGTAGCTTAGGCAAAGCCATAGATCGTGACACCTCCCCTCGATTACGGGGCCCTTCTCCTAACAACCATGTGTTGCAGGTAATTCGGAAAGAGCGAGCTGTCAAAATTCGAAATCATGACCATTTATCACTTGAGGGTTTTCTTTTTAAAAGCAGCCATTGATTTATAGCGCCAAGGTAGGCTTCGCCTTATGAAAAAAAACCTCGGATCTTCTCAGTCATGCAGCACTTTGGCTAACTTCTGACCGACCTTGTCTGTTCTTAATTATCCCTTCCTTAACTTTTCACCGCAAACAGTTACGGATTGTTAAAGAAAAAAAAATTCAAATCAGCTCTCATGATGAATAAGGAGTTTTGCTAACCAGTATCCGGTAAGCTTCATTTTTGTCCCGCGGCACATTGGAGGCTGTGTAAATCTGTCCTGTCGGGCCCAAAGTCTTTTTTTCTTTTGACTTTAATTTCTTTTGAAACTGACTTCCTGCTCGCCGTCAGACCGCATGACAAGGTGTACATAAACGAGGTAAAGAAATCGTTGGAGCATGCAGTTTTTTTTCAGAGATCTTTTACACGTGAGAAGAAACTAATTTTTATCATAAGCATGAAGATTTAAAAAAAGTAATTACATGTTGTAATAAAATTAAAAAAAGACTTCGAATGCGTGCGTTTACGCACATGACTAACACAGCTATTTCTTTTGACAAACGATCTTCGTGTCTCCGTTTTTCTATTTTGAGACATTAGAATACAGGAGTAATACATGCATGATATGGATAATAAAAAGGCGAAGCTTATGAATAAATGGAACAAGTAAAAAATGTGTGCCAGAATGGAGTGAAAATGTCAAGAATTTGACAAGGAACTCTACAACGTGGTGAATTAAAACAGCAAGATTGGGGCGTAGTTATGAAGCGAGGGTAAGTCACTGCCATGGGGCAACGTGGAGAACTGAAGGGTAAGTGTATTGTTCCCACAGTTATAAAGCGGTATTCAGACCCCGCAGGTGTTTACCCCTGGAGCCGTAGTTACAAAGTGGTGGAAAAGATGCCCTGGAATCAAGGAACATACCGCAGTGTCTGCGGGATTTCGACTCTGCTTTATAACTTCGGAAACAAGATGCTTTTCCTTGAGGTTCCCTATCTTTACCCCAGGCAAATTTTAAGCGAGGCCCTACTGCAACGAATGGTTTTGCCGTCCTCGTGCCATCGCCATAACCTGTTCCGGTACGATGAACATTCTCCGTTTTACGACAAATGACAAGAGTCTAATAGCCAAACAAGAGAAGTTTCGGCCTGGAGAACCAAAATGAGAAATGAAAAACAGACGTGCGGGAACTGGCCAAGAGACGAAAAGTACACGAGAAAGGGTCCGTCGTTCTATGTGAGAAGGCTTCATGACTTTTCTGGCCAAGCGATGAACTGCAGTCCTATATTCAGATTGTTAGATTCTAGTCTGCGAGCTCATCTAAACGGAAAGATCCACACAAAAAAGACTAGGGTTGGGAAGCTAGCACTGGTCTAAAAATACTGGTCAGACCCTGCTCATGAACCATAGTGGAACATGCTGAAGCCACATGCAGCCATCTTACGACTCGTTAAGTCATGCAAACCAGCACGAAGAGTAAACAGATTAACCTCTACCTCCTCAGCTTTGAAATCAAAGAACTAAACCCGTTAAAGAAAACAAGAATCATGCAAAGTTAGGCAGTTTGTGACAAAGACAGAAGCGCAGTGGCAAGTCATTTTAAAGACTAAAACAGTCTCGTATTACAAGTAAACAAAATGACGGTTAGCTGGCTACAGCCAGAGCCAGCCAGGGTCTGTTCGTTAGTTCTTATAGATCACTGATAGGGACTGCAACAGGTGGAAGAGACATCATGCATGTACTCTTTGATGACAAAATATCCTCTTTGAAGTCGGTAACTTATTACAGCAGAAAAATAAATATATATATAGATATATGTGAGAGAGAGAGAGAGTTCACAGAGTGTGTGTGTGTGAGAGAGAGAGACAGAGAGTTCACAGTGTGTGTGTGTGTGTGTGTGTGTGTGTGTGTGTGTGTGTGTGTGTGTGTGTGTGTGTGTGTTGGTATCTGCAGGTGTTGTCGTTATGATCAGATATTCGGACGACAGAGCAAATGTGGCATCGTGCTGCTGTAGAGCGCTTTGCCGTAACTCGTTTGGTTAAGCGACTTTTAATAACACGAAAAGCATTTTTTTAAAAATCAGAATTACATCCCCAGCTAATGAAAAATGTCGGTTTATGATAACCGGCTTCAGCTTTAAAACCGTTGCTGCTGCAAGACTGCGTAATCATGTTCCCCATTCTGCGCAGAATCAATAACTTCAGATGCGCCTCCTTTACTACCCTTTATGAATTCGTTCATTGTTTGAGGTAAGCATAAAATGCACTAGCCATGGCATCCCCACTTACAGATGACTGCCATTTATGAAGTAATTTCTGAAAGATATGATGTCGGCCATATTATACCTTGTCATTTACCCCGCGGACAGAAATATGTGATATTGGAGGAAAGACGAAGTAAAACAGAATGAACTTTCATGACAATCGCCATCACAATCATCATCATCATCTTTTTTTCTAATAGTAGCAAAGCAACAGGACCAGTTACAGTTTTAGCTGTTGTTGCAAGTTATGACAGAGGCTCAGGTGTTTGACAAATGCATGGCTTTGCTAACTCCGTGAAGTAGTCCTTCAGGTAAGTGCAGTTAGTGAATGTGAATAAGTGGCACAGAGAGCCATTGAGTGACCCAAGGCTGCTATAAGTGTAACCAGGTGGTGATGGGGTGGGGGGGATTTCACCGTTGTGTCGCGTTTATTGTTCTACATCCTATAGTTCGTGTCGCAAGCCTGGAGAGCGAACACTGGTCGATCTTCACATGAAACTAGTCATAGGTGCACTGTGACATCAACTTGACATGGCTGCTGACTCATCTGTTGCTGTACCTCTCGATACAACTAGGGCTAACAGGGTGGCCCCCATCCCGCAGTCGTAAAATGTAGTGTCAGTAAGACAAAGGGTTCGTAGGTCGTGAGGTTAGAGGTCGTTTCCGGCATACGTAATTGTTCTCGTGATGCTCCGAGTTTCTCCTCACCCTCCTTTTTCCCTGAACTGTTCACATTTCTTTTAATCGTCTGAAACTTGATTGTATGTCGGTTTTATTTTCCCCGTACAAAGAAAATTCGAAACACTTTCTTTCCAAGCCACAACTTTTGACCCGGCCTCACATTCAGAAACAAAATATCCTCCATCTTTGCCCACACAAACGTCAGTTTTGGGGATGATATACTTTTATTGGGCAATGTTATACAATAATTCACTCTCAAAAGGTAAACAGATGTACAGGGCAACAGACGTACATGTTTGATATACATACCTAGAGCTTTTGTTGCCGGAAAGCCATACTAAAATCTGCTGTAAACATTTAGTGAAGAACTATTATTCGTACCGGGGATAAGGGTTTCTTTAGATAGTCAAAAATCACTTTATTGCACTGGAAGAGATCGTGAAGTTACAATGAGCAAGAAAATATAAACGTTTTGAGATGATAACAAGCTGTTGTTGTTTTATGCAGAGTCAGCATCCACAGAGAAATTACAGTACATGTCAGAGGCGCCAACTACGATCCTGACTGTCCTGGTGACAAGCCCCTTAACCCTGAAGTCGCCGGACTGTTCATCAGCTGAGTGTTTAGTGTGCTGAAGACTCACAGAGACCTGTTGGTCTCTCCAATGGAGAGCGAGTGGTATGACTGTCAATTATAATACAGAATGTGCAGCAGTTTTAATGTATGCCTTGCTGAATGTGTCCAATCCGCAGCTACAAGTATGAATCACGGCGCCATCCCCCACGGCAAGGAATGCTAATTACCGACTCGCATCTTCAAAATGCTCCTTTTTTTGTGTGAGCTCGTGACAGGAAGTCCAAATATTAAGATATATCATCAGTAAAGAGTCGAGATCATAGCTAACAGGCGATGTTAAAACGTAAATGTTTGTAACAACAATATCACAGCGACCAAACGGAGCATGAGAAAGTTCAAAAAGGCATTCTTTGTTCTTTAACACTGAATAAACAGTTACATGCCTAGTAGTAAAAATACTACTAATATTAAATAGTATATAATATTATATATAACATTAAGTGTGAGTTGAATAGAAGTAACTGTATTACAGGATGTGTTTCCTCCAAGCTGTATTTTATTCTTGAATGAGGGTGATACATCTGACGCATGCATTATCTATTATACATATAATATTATTATTGTCTGGGGGGGAGCGCATGTGTCTGGACGTATATAAAAAAATATATATTTGTTTTGCTGGATTTGCACCTCGTTTATTTCTCGAGGATCACGTTCGTGTGTGTATGGGATTTTTGCTTGGGTTGGAAATATCAGGTGATGTACTACAGTTGATGAAAGCAAGACGCCATTTTCACTTCCTTGCGAAGCTCCCTGCTTGGACATGTCCCACGTGTATGGAGTTGATTCCACGATCCGTCAGACGCCTGGACGGTTGACCAATGCACAGAGTACAGAATGTGAGTGCAGCTTTGGAGATTTCTGAAGCCGTGCGTGTGTGTATGTGGGATGTGTGTCGGGAGGGATAGAATATGTGTCTGTGGATGGGAGGGAGGGGGAATGTATCAGCACATTATCTTGCCAGCGGGACAGGCAAGCAGACCTGCCGGCCGTCCAGTCTCCAATGCTCCGTGCAGTCGATGTTTGGCGTAAAATTGAGTGCCAGCCGTTGCTAGTGTGGGTCGATGGAATAATAAAACGGAGCACTTTTTGCCAATACAGGACATGCCGACATTGGCAGCAATGGTGAAGAGTTTGTAGGTAAGGCAGACTGAAGAATCGCGTAACAGCCTAAATTTTTATTAATCTTTCTTATCATTATTTTGTGCTGCGGGATGGGTGGGGTTGAGCAGCCGGTCAGCATTAGAATTGATTTCTTTCCCTCTTTTCAAACGTTGTCTGTTCTCGCAGGGTGGTAGGGTGGGTTAGTGGGAGCGGGATGCGGAAAAGGGAAGAATCGTTAGTGACCCAGTGCTCGCTGTTTGACATGCTCTTGGTGGCTTGGCTCGCAGGATATTGCTGGAAGAGTCACCGCTTTTAGTCGAGCTCGAGGAGTGGGGGGTGGGGGCGGGGGGTACTCTACCCGCCAGCCGTAGCCACGGCTGCTGCTGTCGTTCGCCTTCTAAAATCGTCTTCATCATTGCCATCGTCCTCCATGTTCTCTTTTCTCACTCTTTGCTACAAGACCGCGGTGAGAGCGAACAGATTGATAACTGCTAACCTGTCCACAGTGCTCCATAGTAACCATTATAAATGTACTTATTTTATATATATATATATATGTTCACTACTCAGTCAAACACGTCTCTGTTACTTTAGTGTTACTGATGCGTTGTGTTACAATAGTTATTCGAATGCAGTCTAGCTGAAGCCGAAAAACTGAAACAAAACCTCTTTTCCTGTCATAAACATGAGTGAATGTAAACCTCATTTTAGTTTTTATCACGGTGTAAGAAGTAAATAAAGTGAGAGGGCGCTTAAGAACAGAAACAAAAATAGTTAATATTTATATTATTTATATTACTGTATAATTTTGTATTTTGATTTTTATGTTTTTACATATGGTGGAGGCATTATTACTGGAATAATAATTATCATTGATTTTGCAATGCTTCAAGTGAAGGCTTGATTTATTTTCGCATGTTAAAAGATAAAGTTTTTTGTACTAGTTTTTACCGGAGCTCGGTACACAATGGAAATAAAACCCTAGCTACAGCACAGAAGTATTTTCATCCAGTTCTGATGTCATACGATAAGGGGTACTTAAAAAAGACAAACTGCACAATACTATCGATCAGTTAAGAAAGTAAAATGGTGTTCAGTGCGACATCTACAAAATTCGCGGACTGGATCGATCTTTCTTTCCTACGGTAATTCTTTGTTTGAACATCCCTTGTCTGAAGCAGTTACTGTTCTCTTTAGGGACAGACATATTTCCATAACATGTATGTTCGTTGGTGAACTAATTTGCGATTTAAATGGAGCATAGACACTAATTAAACACATCTCCTACCAGTTCAGCGTGTGCCAGTTTGAACTTTACAAGTACCCGACATCTTGTTAACGTATTTGCTACTGCGAACATTTGGTGGGACCTTTCGATATCCATTGTAATCGAGATTCCTGGTAGCAAAAAGTTTTCGATTCACGATTGCATTACTAAGAAAACCAGATGTCGATGTTTTCGTTTCACCGCTTTCCGGAAGTGAGGAAAAACTACGAATGGGTGAACGCGTGAAAGCAGACGATCGATCGAGCAGACAACTCCTTCAGGCCTCAAAGGGCGATAATATTCGCGTTACTTCAAAGATATTTGCTTCAAAACTGGTAAGTTATCCCAGAGTTTTATGTTTATGTCAGTAGAGAACATGTCATATAAGATGGTGAAGTAATGTACAGTAAAGATGTGTGTTGTAATAATTGTTCCCTGTCACGGGGACGACAGTGGCAACAGAAAAAGTTTGTGCATACGATAAAGCTAAAGGAGTTAGGTCTCCTGTCTCCTCTCTCTCTCTCTTTCTTTCTTTTTTTCTTTTTTTTTTAAGAATGGAGAACACATGAACAAAACTACGGGTGCTAAACTGTTCCTAACTTTTTTGATGGTACAAGCCTTCTCCCCGCCCACTTTTGTTCTCAATTGATCCGCAACTTCTTGTCGAGTCAGGAAGACGCAAGCACTGGTGACCTCCACCCGGCATAATTGTCGGGTTAAATAAGTGAAAAAGGACCGTGGAGCCGCTTTTGTAGATGGTGAATGGGCACTGTTACAGACTTGAATTGCTGGCCATTTGTAAAGTATGAATTGAGTTGTCTTATTAATGTTTGTGTCGTTTTCGCTGTTCATCCTTCTTACCTTTGTTTTTCTCTCTCCGTATTTATTTTATGGAGAATACATTCAATTGTCAGTCCTAACCCTGATAGTATGTTTAGTTAAAACCATTTCACTTCAACTTACTCAACCCCAACAGCAAGTACTGGTCGGGTGAGAACGACATTTGATTGTTAGGGTAGTCCGCACCACCTGTGATCTCCACCACCCTTATATTGTCGGGTATCAAGTAGGGAAGACTCAACCCGTCTAAAAGTCTACCTTCCCTCGCCCGGGTGAAACCATTTTAAAACCCGCCTAGAAGAAGTTCCGCCTTTAAATATGCTTGAATATATTCTGCGTTTTTAAGTAGTCAAGTTTGTCGCCAAATGGTAGTTTCGGTGTTGTTTGCTGAATTCATTATTCACTAATTCACACTAATTTATCATGTTAAGATTTTATTTAATGCTGCTTAACTAATTTTTGAGTACAAGTGTAAGAAATACTTTATTTTCAAGGTCCATCATGGAAACGGTTTCTCATTCTTGGAAGCCTACCAAGTCTGTTGTCCCTCCAAAACTTCATCCAGGAAAGATCAACCCCTTCCTAGCACACAGGATTTACCGAAACAAATGTAAATTATTTTGACAATCTTGACTTCCTTACTCTTTGTGTCAGAAAATTGCACATAGGTCAAGAAACTGTTGGCTTCCCTAGTCATCAGTTCAAATGCCCTCAAGGTAATGAATCCAACCAGTTGTGTAAGTTGTGTGCAAATCTCTGCTATTGGGTAAAAATTGACAAATGTCAAATCTTTATTTATAAGGGTAACAGAATGAGCACGTTAACCATTTTTTACATCTAGATCTCGATCTCAAGAAGGGAGACTTAAATACTAGTTTACTACAAAAGAAAGGCATTCAGATAAGGGAAACTTGGTATACATATTAGATATATATATATATATACAAATATAAAAGATGGGGATTGGTGTTTAATTTGACAGGGATTTCTAATTACTGCAATCAGCATAGAAATTGGCCCAGGCCTTTTCTCTAGCTGCATGACTGAACTTTCTTTTTTTCCTTATGCAGATTTCTAGTTTTACTTTGAAAATCAACACATGAAAGAAAGAAACCAAGTTACAAAACATGAAAAGTTTTTTTTAGTGCATTATTATTATTATTATTAAATTTTTCAGACCATTTGACGCATATAACAAAAATTGAAAAAGTACGGTAGTTGTTATTAACATAAAATGTGTGAATATATATATATATATATGAAGGGTATTAAGTATAACTACAGCAGCTCATAGTAATGGTTTAAATGGTCTTTACTTTCAACTTTGAAATCTTTGTAATTGTTACCATAACCAGTCTGGTAAATAGTCATCATATTTGCTTTGCAAATACCTTCCACAAATTCTAGGGTAACTTGATACAGATAATGTTTACTTTGAGGCAATGTTCTAAATTTAGAGAGGGGATATGAAAACATGATAAGTTAGAAAAACTAAAGGAAAGTAGAAAATAGCGTTGATAAAAAAATCTTTGTTGATTGTTGTTTCAATTTGAGTAGCAGCTGTTATGTCAATTGATATATTAAAAAACAATAAGTGTGCATACTGTTTTGCTAAACGACCATACTTAATAGGTTGCTTCGAGTTTCTTACGGTATACCTTGTCTGATGCTGTAAACCAAAACTAATTTCTGAGTATAGCTCCTAAAAATAAAGATGCATGAAATGTTAAGTTTATTTTTCAACAGCTGCAAACCCAAAGTAGAAATCAATAAACCTTTTTAAAAATTTTATTTACTTGATGATGAAGTGTTAAACTCCCGCAATGCAATGTACTACATCGAAAGCTTGTAAGTAAAGGACAGGTATTGTATGTTACCCTTTGACATCGCTTTATTTTAAAGGTTTGACAAATATTGAATCACGTGATTTGAAAATCGAGCTTAAATTACTGTTTGCACACAATAGTTGTAACACACCATTAATGATTGAGAAAGAGTTGATGACAACAATATCTTGTTATTTGTACGACAGCTTTTGCAGAAAAGGAAACTTTTAAGGATGGAAGAAATACACAAAACAAGAACGACTGACAGAGATGAAGAAAGAAATATATGCTAATTAGTGCGCGGATCTCTGTTGCTAACTCAAGAAGACAATAATGCAAACCTTCTCTGTAATACACAAAGGTACCTCGGCACTCGACCACAGTTTGTTCTGGATGGCTGGTCGAGTGCTGATCAGTTAATACTCGAGTGCCTAGCCCTCCCCCGCCCTCTACAAAATGTAAAAATATTTGATTGGTTCTGGTACCCACCAATAGCTAATTACTTTTAATACTATATTCATAATAGTACGGCATATGTAAAAGGATGGGCTTGTTTCCGGGTATCTGTTATTCACACTTATTCACACCTGTGCTAACTTCTTCATCTCTTCCTTTACCTTTACCACTTTTACTCCTTTTGCTACATCAGCTGCTTTAATGGCCTCTTTATGTTTCAATATTGTCGATATCCTCCACTGTCAGAGGCTTTTATAGACACACTTATGCTACTCTCGTACTTGGGTATAGGTAAAATTTAATTCATTTATTTTCTGTTTTCCTATTTTCTTCACTTTTTTTACAACAAAGTTCCTTGAGTGTCATGACGACGAATGGTATAGGCATAAGTATATATGTAGGTGCTAAAAAAATACGAGGTCATGAAAATAGTACCAAGACAGGTTTTACTGCTTCAAATCGAGACACAAAAGGATTTTTTACTTTTCGTTTCGTCCCGAAGTGTCACGGATAAGTGTGTCGTCTGATACAGGTCTTAGCACGAGTACCTTCTCTATCAAATGCAATCGACATGCAAAACTGGGTGACCTGGTTTGCTGACCTACCGCACTTTGAACTTACGGCGTTGAAAAGGGGTTGCTTCCTTTTGCAACAAAGGATTAAGTCACAGATAAGCATTAGCAATAGATTTATTGTAAACCTTATATTCGTAGTACAAGTACAAAGCGCGCACGCATGCACTCGCGCGCGCGTACACACATCGTTCAAGCGCGGCGAACCGGTCTCCTCCCCCTCCCCTCACTCACACACATAGACACGCATACATACGCACTGACACATTTTCTCTCTCTCTCTCACTTACCATTCAGTAAGCATACTTGCACGCACAACTGCTCTAACAGAAACAAAGAAGACAGTTAACCGAATTAAATTTATTTAATGTCAGCAAAAATGTTCAAAATGTTTTATGAGTCCAGACGCAGTCTTATCTAATGAGAGCTAAAATCACTCAACCGCATCATGGACTGCTGTGCCTTACAGCGGACATGCATAATTCTAAGCTCGTATATGATAAGCTTCGACTGAAAAATAGAGCAAAATAAAAACGAAGCAAAACTGTGTTCAAAACAAATTTTGTGTTAGATAATGTTTGGGAAGTTCTCGTAATAAGCTATAATTACATATCACTGGCGTCACAGTCCACTGGTATTGTCAACACTGTGAATCATGTCATCTTCTGAGTCGCTGTCACACAGCTGAGAACTGCTGCTGCACATTCAGCTGCTAAAGATGTAATCCGGACAGCCAGACCACAACAGCTGCAGCAACATGGCATTCACCCATGTGAGTCATGCAAACAAGGGATGCAAAAACCAGTCTCTCTCTCTCTTCCTTTCTCTCATAAGCTGTGTTCATTCTAACAGAATTACACTGATGCCTGGCATGCATAGCCCCATGATTTGTAGACAATGCAGCCTAGGAACTGACAAGTATTTCAAGTTTTGCAAGTTTTCTTATGTGAGTTTAATGACTGTGACTTCAAAAGCTGAAAAATATAAATAATTTTAAGATGAATACGCGAATTGTACTTCAATGTTTTATGTGTGCACGAAAAATACATTTAAAATTTCAATTATAATTGTAAAGGATGGGTTAGTTTCACAAACACTGTAATTAATATTAAACTATTGATTCTTTTGAAGACCTCAACTGTAAATTATACAGGATGGGTTAGTTTCACAATCACCTAGCTTTGGGGGTCACACTTTGCTTCCTTTTCTGTCACCTTGTTGTGCGATCTCTTGAACCAGCGACGACGAAGACTAAAAATTCGTGGCATCAATTAGCGTTTATCTCGTGTCACCCAGCAGCGCGAGATTTCAGACGAGGAGTATTATTACAGCAGCTCATCACCGGCCGAACACCGGCCTTTGTCGTAAATGTGTTGTATTAGAAGGCAATGCACTTCAAGTTCATTGTCCCAAAGAAAACGGCGACGATGACCTCGGTTGGTAGAGATTACAGTCGTCGTAGGTGAATAACTTTGTTGCGTGACTTGGCCAGGTTTTCGCTGACATCAAGGCTGGCATAATCTACGAAGGGAAATGAAGATACAGATAACTGTACCGTCTTTGTGTGTGTGGGGGGGGGGGGGTTTGTTTGTTTTTTTTTATTTTTTTATTTTTTTATTGTAAGATTGTCGAAAGGTCCGATTACAGACACCAAGTCTGTGGACCCGGCAGTGTGTCACTAGCTGCTCCGGTGGGACAGTTAAAGGGAGCTGCACGTTATCTCCCCTTTCCTCATTTTTTGTGTACACAAATTTATGACGAGCTCTACTACGAGTTTCGTCCCCTTCAGCCAATCGCTAAGCGCCTTTCGTTTCGTTACCAAGGACATTTCAGTATCTGATTCTTCCATTGGATAGCGTGGAGATCAACGACGAGATTTGTTTACTTCTAAACTTTAGTAGATAAAGCATCTGAATAATTAATATTTGAATCAGTCATTAAAGAGACTGAAAATACAGACTCCGGGCTTTCTGGGAAGGTATAACACGATGGGGTTCTGACAGGGAACTGGTACTGAAACAGCGTTTGAATTTTGTCATTTTCCTGTGGAAGTCTGGACGGATCGCAGTAGGGTACCTCGATTAAAATGTATTTTAAGTCAATTTATAACTTTTATTTAACATAACAGTGTATTTTCCTGTTAGTTTAATAACCAAGGAATCCATTTTTAAAGAAATGTCCCAACTGCACAAAATTGACCCCAATCACCTTTCGGAACCTCTAGCACGAAACTGCTCCGCGCGACTTAAGACTCATTTCGTCGTGGAGGGTCACATATAGACCATAGTACGTTCTTTTCTGGATGCAACGACCGTTAATCTTTGACGTCAGGAAAGTACCCGAGTTGATAAAGCATTTGTGATATTACAGCGACTTGTCCCAGTGATGCTGTGCATCAAAGTGTTCTTAACATACCTTGTGGATACATGAGTACATGTCATGTGGATCGTGAAACTTTTGTAAGTTATTTTCAAAGATATTCTGTTGCTTGTTGGTGCACCTTGACATAATAATTATTGTTTATTCATGGTATATATTATTTAAAATGCATTGTTTGACAGCTGCGCTTGTTCCATGATGTATATATATATATGGTGATTTATACTGAATGGAGGGACTTAGACCAAACGTCATTTACACGGCTGACAACAGTTTGACGAGACTGACAAGTGTAGCACGAGTAGCAAGACCGGCAAAACCCTGATTCGAAGATGAATCAGATTTGCACAAATCTCCTGATGTACTCATTCACTTTTTTTTGACACAGAACAGGTCACGGCCGTGGACTTCAAATGTTTGTTGATTCATCTGTTGTCTATCTGTCAAGGCGCTTAGATGGTGATGATCGGTGTTTAGACTCTTCCTGACATATACCATTGTCATCCACCCTCACACTCATCTTCCTCTCGCCAACTGCTTGCCAAAAAATGTCATTTAATCCTGCCATAACTTGTCAAGTGTCAATCGTCTAGCTGAACCTGCACTGTAGGATGAAAAAAAGCGTTTATGAGGCTGTAAACATTTTTAATGTCTTTACTGCTTGAGGCTACAACAAAGTGTAAATTTACAGAAAATTCGGTCACATGATAAGATATACAATGAAAAGGGGATCGTCTTTATCACACGTACACTCCAAGTTAAATTATTGCCCAAGTTTTTCTGTGACCCTATTATTAAAACTAACCTGAATCGAGCCTGAAATGAAAGATCGAGGTTGCTGAGCATCGCACTATAAATAGTTTGGTAAAAAAAAATTGACTCTTAATTTTTTTCCAGAAAAGCACACGTGGATTGTGCTAATAATATCGCCTTACGTCAGCGAAGATCACAGCCAGTGCGAGAACTTGCAGTGTTGTAAGGACTTGCTGTCTTACAGAGAGGTTACCTTTGTTACACTGCTCCAAAGGAGGTCTCCAACTTTTTTTCAAAAGCTAAGTAAGAACTACGAAGTCTAAAGGCTCCAATTTCGAGGACCCAGCAGACTTTTTTCTCATCTTAGCTTTTTATATTGCTATTATTAACAGTCGTTGATTAAAAGGTAACATTAACTTAACTTAGTGGTTGACTAGAAGAAACTCTGAACTGTACAGACGTACTGAAATGACAGTTTCAGCGGGGACTGAGATTTTGTTCAACATTTTGCTGAACAACTACGATTGCAGTTATTTTTCTGTTAAAACATTAGTTATTATTCAATGACAAAAACTGTACATTCAAAAGCGCAATAAATTGTTTGTAGAGTTACATGTCTTGACATTTACTTTATATATGACGCCTCGACTGACTTAAAAAATTAAATTTAGTCGTTTTGTGAGATTGTTTTTGGTGAGATTTTACTTCCAGTCATCGTACACTGAAAGGCTTGTGCACTACTTACCTTAAGACATCCTTTGCAGCAGCCATAGACATAACTAAAAGTCTTTGCCATCCCAGCCAGTACCCGAGGGTACCACGGACAGATGTCAAAGTCAATCGAAATACTTCGATCCTGCACTCGTCGAAGCTGCAAATTATTCAGGTGACCTCTGCCAGAGAAGACCACTAGCTCGACCCCCAACCGATGGGAGAGAAGTGTCTGACAATAGAAGAGCGAGAGAGCAGAGTACGCGTGAATGTGACACTCGAGATCAATAGAACGCCTGCCGCAGCGCCACCTTTGGAAAGCACAAAAAAGAAGAAAAAAAAAGAAAGAATCCATTCACGTGCAGTATACAATGTCGTGTAACAAAGGCGAGTTTGTCAATGCCTGCTGTAAAATATTCAGTATTGTACAACGACCTCTGCTGTCCGCGGCGCTGTAGTGCAGAGAAACAATGTTCCTCGAGTTCTTAACAACGACGTTTGCAAAAGGGAGAGAGAGAGAGAAGGGTGGGGACGAGGGAGGGGAAAAAAGAAAGGAAAGGCTGGGGGGGGGGACGGGATTAGACGAGATCGTCGGCTTGGAGAAACAAAGGAGATACAGTGTATCGACGGCAGGCATTGTTGCGGCAGCATGCACGCTTACGAACCGCGCTGTTAGAGTTAATTTAGAGCCCGGCAAGGACAGACACCAGACTGCACTACCTGTCACTGCGTAAAATGTTCATCAGCTGCAACAGGTGGTGATGGAGTACACAGCCCACCTGTAGATCGCGTGCCCTTGGCTCTTTCCTCCCCACGTGTTTACCAGCCCGGGTTCACAGTCTCCTTCTTTGACCTGTCGATTTCCTTCCTAGGTCCATTCTTCCTTTTCTCCCATTGGAGAAGCCAGGTAAGGGAATCAACCAAATGCGTCGACCAGCTGGAGATGTCTACGGGGGATGGTGGGGTATGATTTGCCACGATACCAGCCACAACATCCCTATACCTCCCTTTGTTGGAAGTGTGTACCCTGCCCCGTACTCCAGGAATCTTCTAGCCTGCTATTGTCGTTACGCAACTTCTGTACTGGTCATCTTGGTGTTGTCAGCTCTGTCACCGGCTGTTGGCGGGATGTCGGGGGTTATTACCTCCCTTGCGAGAATAGGAAGACGCTTTTACGTCCCTTACTTCTGCCACTTCCGGGCCCGCCAAACGTTTGTAAGATGTGTGAAATGAGTGGTGACGAAGAAATTATTTCTAAGGGGAGAGTGGCATGACTGAAGGAGTTTTTGTTGCTATTTGTATTTTTCCAGCTAATGCTCCATTCTTTCTCGGCTGAGAAGTGTGTCATTCTAACAGTTCAACTCAACTTCAAAACGTAACTTTTCCACCTCACCTTGACTGCCAGAGCTGCTGTACAGAGGTTGTCAAGTGAGGACTGTCTCCTCTCAGCTTCTACCGTATGTCCGCTCTCTCTCTCTTTCTTCATTGATGATTCTCTCTCCTCCCCACTCCAGACTTCCATAATATACAATTCCAGTCGAATGTTCTAGAACCTTTTTGCCACACTGTCATTCCCACATTGTAGTATCGTCTGGGTAATGACCTTACTGACCTGCTAGGTGTGAGCCCACGTGTGATGACAAAACCAGTCTTGTATTACACTGCGGATCATAGCCGTCATTGGGGGGTCTTGATCGCTGACCTTTGCGCCGCGTCGCCTGCCGCTGTAGACATCGCCCCCGACATCTCCAACACGTCTGGCATCGCACGCCCGACCCTGGCTTCGACGCACCTTCCGGAACACCTGCGTCGATGCGGATGTGAGATCATCCTCCTCCATCCGCTCCAGCAAAATGTCCACGACATCACTGTCGCGGTCCAGGTCTGGCCTTGCATGGTGTGCGCCCATTCTGCATGTCAGTGTCCCCCGTCCCCAAGTCACCTCACCGACCCGAGCGAAACAATCGTCCATAGCTCCGCGCCATCCGTTAATTACTCCCATCGCACCACAATGCAGGTCTATCGTATGCCAGATGCTCTCTGCTGAAAGATGTGTGGCACGCCAGTTCTCCACCCCCAACAAAAAAAAATTACATGTAGTACACTACCAACAGGCCCCCCCATACAGGAACGCGTTCCGAAAATATCCACTTTGTGCTTGTTATCATTGACTTTCTTTTCAAACCTGTTTGCAGGTCCAAATATTCGTATTTCTCTCCACATTTTAATGTACCTAACCAGGTTGGGCGACACGGGCGCATATAGTTCCTGTTAACCTCAAGTCTAAATTCTTATCTAACCCTATCTCCTAACTCTAGGTTTAGCTCAAACGCTAAATCAAGCCTCAACACTAACTTATGAGAAAATCCTACATTCACACTTCTCGAGCGAATGAGGTTGAAGATAAGAAACACGAAAAAGACTTTGAACAAAAAAGAAAGAGAAAATTTTGACGTGTTTCAGTCAGTTTTTTTTTAATTAAAATAAAACTGTGATAAGAATCAAAGTCATTGTACTAGCGCAAAAATAGCCGCTCTTGTCACCATGCTTCAGTGGGGGCGTTAAAACAACAATTAAATTACATCGTTGTTTAATCATCAGTAATTCGCCCAGCCCGGTGGGAAAAGTTAAGTCTTGCTAGCTTCATTGCTAACGAGAAACTGATAACAAAAATAATCATTGAAGCAATTTAGCTAGCTGCTTCACGTTAGCCATTATGCTAGCACCCTAGCGGCGTATTGCGTATGTGGTCCCTGGCCCCTAGAGCCAGAACTTTCCATCAGCTAGTCCAAGGAGTTTATATAATTTATGTGGCTTTCTTCTTCTGCTGAAACCTCGATTCTTCAACTAAATATCATATTATAACAGATATATATATAATCAAGACTTTTGAAGCAACAGTTGTAGACATACGGTCTGCTGTGACTATGGCTAATGTTTTGTCGTCAAAATATGTCAAGCTGAGTCAGGTCGTCGACGGCGTGTATCCGGTGATGGCCCTTTAAGGGTACCCTGCAATAATGACATGGGTTTAGACGAGGAGTCAGCAGATTTTATAATACGAGAAACAAATTTAGTTGACACTTCTGTCACAGTAAGTGATGACATGTGCCCTGGGAGGAAACTCGTGGTTTATTATGCTCGAGAAAAAGGTGGAAAGATAAGAAAGATAGCTTTATTACACTCTTCTCTTCCCCGCTGGGGATACAACCGTAGCTCCCTGAACAGACTATAGAAAGCTAGTAAGCATTACGCTCCCAGAGAATTCTCGTCAGAAATGCTTATGACAAATGGGAATGAAGCAAAAAAAATTAAAGAATTATAAAAACAAAATGTCGAATACTGTGGTTCTGACAATTGCTGTATTGTGCTTGTATCTCAGGGAGGTGCAGCTCTGTTCGGAATGTTATGATTAGGTCTGCTGGTGCTCCTTGTCGCTTCTTTAATAATTTTTTTTTTTGCTGAGTCGCACAAGGATAAAAAATAGGGACGAGTGTGTGTGTGTGTGGTGGTGGTAGATGGCTGGGAAAGGAGCTCAATAATTCCTTTGTGTGCCGGTAGTTGGGGGCCAGGAGAAGGTGAGAGCTGGGCGGACGAGGGTTTTTAAGCGAGATGTTTAGTTGGTTCACGTCTGTGCATCAGCACGTGAGCAACACGTCAGCTGATCCTTATTCAGACATATTTCTCACTTCGCTGCTTGTAATCTGTGGACTTCCTATTAAAGTGTATAAAGCTAAGATGACCTTTGGTCCTTAGAGCTAAGTGCTTTGGGCTCGTCCTTAACCCACATGCTGAGAACCGGCTCCAATTTCACACGACACAAATTGAAAAAAGGAGGGTTTTATGACATTTGACCTATGTGACGCAGCAAAGGGAGGGGAAAGGGGTTTTTCTTGATAAATTGGCTGAATAGAAACGCGGCGATTATGTCGATTAGTTATATAACTGGCATTTCGAGAAGTTTTTAATGTTTTAAAAGGACCTTTTAACGCATTACACCATTGTCATTGTTAGAAATTTTCATTGATTTGTTTCCTCCAAAACTGTCTGAAGCTTTTTCACAAGATCTTTGTCTCTTAGATTTATCGAGGCTAAAAATATTGAGCAGTCTAGTGGGCTGTAACTTGTTTTTGATTGAGTAAAACTCAGCACAAGATATTTTTTTCCTCAAATTTGGAGGAATATTCCCCCTCCTCCTCCTGTTCTTGAGATAGACTGCTACAAACATCACTCGTAGACAAAAAGAGATTGACGACATAGACATCACGGCCGTAGTTATAATGCGAGGGTAGTTGTTGACCTGGGGTAACGAAGAGAATTCAGTGACAACCATCTTGTTTTCAAAGTTATAACGCGGTGTCAGATCCACTAGAAGTTGTCTAACCCCTGAAGCCGTAGTTATGAAGCGGTGATAATTGTGCCCTGGGGTCATGAAGCATGAAGTACTGCCCGCGGGGTCTGGAAACCACTTTATAACCGGAAACAATGCGCTTTACCTTGAGTTTCCGGTTTTGCTCTGGGGAAACGACTTGCTCTCGATTCATGACTACGCCTCTGAGACTGTACATAAATACGTTTACGTTGTCAAGGCCTCAGCCAATGGGAGAGCTTGTACTATAGTTATATAGGTCTTTTTGCCTACAATCGTGACCTCGCAACTTGGAGCACTCCAGATGGATTGGTCCATACGCTGACTTCATTCGGCTGCCTGGACGCTTGAAATCCAGCATCAAGACCAAAACGGGGACATATCCAGGCGTTGGCATAGGCAGTGACCATGACCTTGTCTTAACGAGCTTGAAGAGGATCGTTTTTTCTCACGTTTAATGAGCATATCGCAGATGTTTAAATGCGACGTCAAATGAACGTCTTTCATTTCATGAGGAACCCAAATGTCGAGCCTACTTACGTACCAGCTTATTCAGATGGTCGTGAACGCTTGATTGATGAACGTTCAATGTTTCTGCAATCTCTCATGTCGTGTCACGTGGGTTTGGCTCGATATTATGACGTCATCAACCTCGGCGAGCCTCCAAAACGGAGAAGCATCCTTGAGCTCGAAATCACCAGCTCGAAACTTCGTGAACCATCGTTGCCACTGACATTGTTGTAGAGCATTGAGACCGTAAACTTTATGCAAGTGTTCAAAAACTTGATGCGCGTTCTTCCTTTGACGGAAGTAAAACAGTAAAATATGACGAAAATGCACAGCCTGGTCTTCCATCTTCAACTTCTTGTTAAATTTCCAAAATTCAACCAAATCGCTTGATTTTTGTTTAAGAATGAAGCTCGAACTGTCAGCTGTCAGATGACATACAATAACTTAGATATGACCGAATCTAGTACTTCCAAAAATGAAAGAGAGAAAATATATTGCAAAATGCATCATGACTTTTCCAACAACCCGATACATGAATGGAGAGTGGCCCGGAATGGTAAATAGCTTCAAGTACTTGGGAACCACCCTCTCCAAAGACAGCTCCACAACAGAAATCCGCATCAGGATCGCGACAACAACAGCGGCCATGGCTAGGCTTGTTCTTGGGAAGCAATAACATCAGGTTTACTATAAAGTACAATCTGTATCAGTCCCTCGTGGTACCGATCCTGCTTTACAGATGTCAAACGTGGACTTCGCTTGTCGATACGGAAAGGAGAATCCATGAATGTGAGAACAAGTGCCTGTGGAGGCTGTTCCCGGTCTCATATAGAGAACATAAAACCAATGATTTTATACGAAGCATGGTTTCCACACTCGTAGGACACCAGGAACCTCTACTTGCAACAGCTAAGTGGCGTAGACTGGTCTGGTTTTAACTTGTGACCCGGCACGACACCTTGTCGGAGAATGTCTTTCAAGGTACCTTGCAGGGTGGTCGACGCCGCAGTGGCCAGATGAGGAATTGTCGTCCTGAAGAGGATCTACTCACCATCTCCTAAGACAGATGTAAGTGGTGGGCCTTGTCAGTTGCTGTATCTATTCATGTGCTCCTCCAAACAACCGGTACCAGTCAAGGGACGAATTAATGTATTTCGACCACGTGTTTGACCTCATTCTGATGTTTGGAGATGTTTATTTCGAGAAAAGAGAGGAAGGAAATATTTTAATTTTGAGAAAATATCATTTTGCATTGAGCTTTATCCAGTCATTAGGAAAAAAATTAACATCACGTAATCCTTTTTTTAAATAGACCTGGTGGAACACTTGAAATGTGGAATATTTGTCCTTACCATCAACCAGATACCCGGCGTTTCGTGTGAAACATCCGGACAGGTAACTCGTAATTTAGCAAACTTTACAAACTTAAAAAAGCTACACTGTTTTCTTGCGTCTAGTGATTTATTTCTGGAACAACATTCAAACACGGCGGGTAGCAGGGTTCATGATCTCCACACAACAAACGCAGCGGGTTGGGAGCATGCGCAGTGCCAGTAAATGTAGGTGGGTGCGACATTCCGCTTTCGAGGTCGTTTTCATCTCAGTTTTCGGTCTTTTCAGCTGGCCCTGACCTAGCTGTGTATCCAACAATAGGGTCGTAAAAAGCCACACAAGAAACGTGAATTAAAAGTGAACTGGTGGCGGGATTAATTTAGTTTTTTATTGGCAGTCTTCTTTTCCTTGAGTAGTGAATAATGCCTTTTCATTTTCTGACTCGCAGTACGGTCCTTTGTGCAAAGAAGACCATTTGAGAGATAGAAATGGATTTTCCCTCCAGGGAATGGAAGAGTTTAATAAAGTTATCTTTTCGCCCTGCAAATCCAAGCCCTACATCTCTCAGTTCTTGTCCAGATGTTCATTTTGTACAACTCTCTTTTCCAAATTTTCTTTCACAAAATTCTCTACACTGAATAATAATGTGTACATAACCTTCTAAACAAGGCGATGTGTGTGTGTGTGTGTGTGTGTGTGTGTGTGTGTGTGTGTGTGTGTGTGTGTCCCATCCACACCAATTATCCAGTTCCTACCAATTTTAGCAGGAATATTTGTTTTGACTACGAAAAGGTCGAAGGTTGTAGGCTATGTTTGGTAGAGTTGTTTAGTATCTGTGTATCTCGCTCCAGGCCAAACAATGCTATGAGAAGAAAGTGTGACAGACATCTTGTACGCAGAACAAACGTGGACAAAGCCGAGTGTCCATAAAAGCTAGAGAGAGAGAGAGAGGGAGAACAGCATTGAGAAAAGGAGAGAAACAGTTGAGGGAGCGAGCGAGCGACAGAGCGACAGAGATAAATGTGGGAGGTGGTGCGATATTAAAAGTTGGCAATACTGTCATTTGTACCTCCCTCTTTACTCCTTCCCCTGCTGCTGAACATGGACTGTCAACTGTCACCATTGCGCTGTATTGACTTCGCAATCATATTCTTGGCGCAAATAATGTGATAGTTCAAAACCGAGCGATAAAATCAAATCTTAAAGAGTTAAAACATGAAGATAAACAATACTGTACTTTAGTTTCATTCCATTATTCTTTCTTCCCACTAGGAAAGTAAGCAAGAATCAAAAATTCCCTGTGATGTGTAAGAGGGGCTTACTTTTAGTGTCCAGAAACATGATCGCGAAGGACTATATTTTGTGGAATCTGGTGGCGGAAAAGACACAGACGACATGTTCACAAGTTGCAGAGAAGACAGAGGTGACATATTTACAAATGGCAATGAAAACGAAAGCAAGACGGCACACCTCGACTTTACGCTGTAAACAGCAACATCTTGTAGCCTGAAAAGCAGGTGTGCATGGGAGATAGTCCTTTCATTAATTTAAAGGGAAAAGCAGATTGTAAGCTGATTCTGAAACGATACCAATCCGGATTTTTAGTGTACCTAGTGCGTGCTTCGATATGTCAATTGTTGTTGTCGAGCTACCGATTTCTGTTTGTTAAAAATAAAAAATGTTTTTGCAAAACATAACGACCCTCCTTCGGTATCATTTGATTTATGGCCTGCTGTATTAATTAACATTAGAATCCTGCTTTTTGCGAAGGTAGGATGTAACCAAGAGAGGGCTGTTGACACTTCTCATAAGCGATTTTTCCTTTCCTCATCTTGCAAGCAAGAAGACAATGGATCAACTTCGTTGGTGTGTGTAGAGCTGACTTCACAGAACTCTGTAGCATGCGAACACCACTTTGTTCCTGGATGTTACCCAGTAAGGCATACGCTAAAGGAGTAAGAGGGCTTTGAGGTACCGAAAACAACATCTTCTTCCAGGGTCCGTGCATACTAACTATACAGAAGCATGATTTTTATAGCCCAACAATACTGCGTACCTGCGCGAACATAAATGTACTTCTAATGC
The DNA here is from genome assembly GCA_004794655.1 of Marisa cornuarietis. Classification (NCBI taxonomy): domain Eukaryota; kingdom Metazoa; phylum Mollusca; class Gastropoda; order Architaenioglossa; family Ampullariidae; genus Marisa; species Marisa cornuarietis. The sequence goes on along the minus strand of SMMW01000565.1, from coordinate 1,389,369 downwards.
AACTTTTCAAGCCACAGTACTATAGTTGTGACCGGCGACACACGTTAGTGACGAGCACACAGTAAATGATAACCAATATATGTAACAGGGTTCCCAAAAATATATCTCTGCTTTCACATCTTGTGTGCGGGCGAATGTCTCTTTTTTTCTTACTTTTATTTATACTAACGACCGGATGAGCAACTATGACATATGAACATGCAAATCAGTCCTCGTGGTAAATTTTCATACTTGAGGCTTTTGTGACAGATGGTAAGTAAATGTACCATGATAAATTGTAATGGTCACCTGCTGTTTGCAAAATTTGACGAATATCAACGAGTCCTACTATGTGGTATCGTGAAGTCGTTCTTCGTCGTCTGGTGCTTGAGCATATCGTGTTTGGGGATTTGAACCTTCACAATCATCAGGTTTAAACATGTCAGATTGAACACTTTCAAGGCTAGAGAGCAGCGTTTCACAGTCGTCTTCGCTATTAGAGCAAGATAAATGAAGATCCTCTGATGAATCCGATGTATTGCCTCACTTCTGGCAGTTGCACGCTGACCGAGATGCACGTGGACACCACCGGCTGTGACGTCACACGTTACTCGCACGCGGGAGCGAGATTTTGCAGGACTTGCTGACTCTAAGTGCAAATCGCCAACTTTTAAATAGATAATAAATAAGTCGCTGTCTTTCAGGCGTTGAAATTTACAGACTATTTTCACAGTATCTCGACTTAGTAGAATGTGTTTATAATTCGGACCAGTTGGGTAGGTCTTTAAACATGTGTATGAGTGACAAGGGATTTAACACCTGGTTGATGTTGGGGGAGAAGGGAGAAGGAATACTTCCTAGTTTTTAATTACATCTGCCCATCTGCTACATCAAAAGGATTTGGCTGGGGTTGTATTTTTGTTGGTGGGTGTAGTGATGTTTATGCAAGACGCCAGGTGCTGAGGTCAGGACACGTGTTGTTTTCCGTGCATAAATGAGGGGAGAAATGGAGAAAAAAAAGGCAAGAGGACGGGTGATAGACTGTGTGACGAACTAAGAGGATGACAGATTGTGACGAAGCAAGAGGACGGATGACAGATTTTGACGAAGTGAGGAGAATAGGTGAACCACACCGTGTCCGAGGGTGAATGGGAGATGGCCCATGTCACACCAGCTTCCACCCTTCGCGCACCCACTTTATATATTCACGTCCACAAAGTTAAAGGGGCCAGCAGATGTGTCAACTCGTAGTTTAGTGGGAAGGGTAGCAATATATATATATATATTAGTTTAGAGTCAGAGGGCCAGGAGTGGACAAACAATTAAGGGCAGGAAAGTGCAGTTTTAACAACAACAAAAACTTCAGACCGGTGCAGAAACTGTTGTGAGCGGCTGCAGGGCTGGCGGATGAAAAACTGGTTTGTTTTTTTTAGCTGTATGCTACTTGCTTTCGAAAACATCGCTACCGGATAGTCATTTTTTATGAGTACTCAATCCTCTAACCCCTACAGCGTCACGAGAGGGAAAGGGAGATAAATAATCTTTGCATATTTTTGGTACACAACGGGTTAAATTGCTGTAAGTTATTAATACGGATTGTTTCAATTATATCACTGAATAGCACTATTTTTGTATATTTCTTCCAGTACTTTTCTTAAACATGCGTATGCGAGTAATTACGTTAGTGTGTTGTCACGTCTGTAAGACATCCATTGCTCAAAACCAGTCCGTTATTCATGTATGATGAAATGCTCGTTATCCACATACATAACAAGGTAAACAATGATATCGTTAACAGCAGGTTTTTCCAAATATACATAAGTCTAGGTTGTCTGTACACTTCCAGTGAGAATCAAATGTATGTCCACAGTTCATTTAGTTTCCAAAGAACAGTTGAAGTGACAAGCGTTGCCCCACGGGACGGAGTAAGGACGCTCGCTCAAAGCCTTGTTTACGCCGTTGGCTGGACATCGCTGGTGCACAAGGGTGATACAACCTATGTTTCCTGCTGATACCCAAGTGCCATAGTGATAGAATCACACATTAAAATTACAAAATTAAAAGTCACGAGCAAGGGTTTGGGGGAAACCAAAGTCATCTGCTGCTGACCTTGTCGCAAAATGAACCAGTACGGGCTTTGCAGGGGGGTAAGCATTTTTAAAAGCTTGCATTGTTCAACACACTCATATACACTGCCTCTCTTTCTCCCCCCCCCCCTCTCTCTCTCTCATACACAGAGTAAGAGAGAGAACACGTGTCGAACTGTAACACTTTATCAGACTTTCTATCTTTGTCATGATCACCGCTGTCTCGCTTCAAGCTGTGACACATCAGACTATGAGATTATGAGGGGCTCAGCTTCTTCCGTGTAACTTTACAGTCAGGGGAAAAATCGCATTTATAATCGAGAGTTCTAAACCATCCACTGCCTGTGAACTTCATTTCAGTGGATTCCCTCACCCTGCTACATGGATGGCAACGGAGAAGCAGAGGTTGCTGGGTGGGCAGAAAAAGTACAGTAAGTCAGTGAGGTCTAAAGATACGGAGATAAAAACCATAATCAGGTCCACCTCCAGACCACTACAACCACACGATAACTGCTGAGCTGTCCAGAAAAGGGGATCATATTCAGGCTCACCGCCAGGCACAACTACCAAATCATCGTGAAATAAAGTTTCTATTTTGTCCTGTACCCTATGAGTCAATGTGGAGAGGATGAGTAAACTGCAGAACACATCCTGCAGGACTGCAGAATCTTTCAGTCTTTACTCAGGGGCATATGGCCAAGACTATAGTTCCCCTACAACGCGAGTTGCTGGGCCCGTGGATGCTGTGTCAAGAATCGGTCTCCAATCGTAATGAAAAACTAAACATACGAAAAATATATAGAGATTTATCAACAATAACTATTTCACGCAAACACCTGGTTTCATGTTGTCCCTGAAATAACATAGTCCACTGAATGTCATCACTGGGCTTACATGTAGAAAACAATGAGAGGAAGAAAGATGTGTCATTTCCATTACTTCAAAATCTGCATTGTCACTGCTTGTCTCATAAACAGACCTTTTGTTGAGCTACAGTTCCGACTGAGTGTATTTTTAGCTTACACCCAAAGAGGACACTTTGTGAGGATAAGAGCGCATGAAGCTAAGTAAAGCTCGACTAAAGTGCGAACGTTTTTGTAATGTTTGGGCGGAGCTTTATGCAAAATATTCTTGATCTGCGGTAACTCCTGCCCACTATCAATGAAATCTTTTGGAGATCTATCCTACAAACTTCGCCGTGCACAAAGACCTCTGACAACAGGATTTACATAGATACGTTAACGTTGCTAAGGCACACAGCCAATGAGAGAGACACATGTTAGCTACGCTCATTTATGGACAATCTTGTCGTCACGGGTTCGACTCCTACTGTAGTAGGTCTTTAAGGTATTCTTGCTGGAACACCAAAATAAAAGTGCAAAGTCTCCTAATTTCATAATTTAGAGGTTAAAGTTTACAGGTTACTTATACTGCGGTTTAAGAATACAAACAGAATTGAAAGTATAATAGGTAAAAAGTAAATTGTATCTTTCTATGATAAAGTGTCCTTTGATCGAATGCTATTGAAACTGATACACTGTCTGCACTGAATTACAACGATGATGCTTCGTTTCAAAATTGTTGCATTACACTTTAATCACGTGGCCTCGTTGTGAATGTGAAGATTCTCTCTTCTAAAGGAATCCTAACGTGGACCTGAATATTACAATTCTTGAGAATATCTCTTCGCATTTCTGCTCTTCGAAGTGACATTTGATTCACCTTCATGGTAGGGTGGGTCTTGCGATAGCCACATCGCACAGGATGTCTGCTTTTGATTGTGTTCCGGTTTGTCAGCGTACTTGCGGTCTTGTTGACAGGCTTTTCAAACCTTGAGCCGTGTCATGGACAACGAATCTCCACTGAGCAACATAATCTGTTGTCTCACAGTTTCCGTTTCAACTAATGAGATCTTCCCTGAACTTGTTCCTGCTACTTTCAATTTTGTTTTGCGCTGCCCGTTAACGACACGTATGCGTCACACTCGGCAAAATATGTGGGTTGACCACAAGGCAACACGATTGTTAATAATGATGATGAGGAGGAGGAGGAGGAGAAGAAGACGAAGAAGATCTCGACAATTTCATTTCCATCTCTTTTGGAACCTTCCACCAGCTCCTACATCATTTACCCCATAGCAAGGAATCACACTTTGGTGGAAACAAAATCCTCCCCTGCCCTAAAAAAAAAAATCAAACAAACAAACACTAGAACAAATAGTCACCACTACTTCAATAGGACTGCCCTCCCACCTTCTCAATCAACATGATGACGGAGAAGGGGAATGAACCATTACTATTGTGATAAATATTCATCTTTTTTTTTTTTCTCTCTCTCTCTCTCTCTCACACACACACACACACTTCACGGAGGAGCGAGAAGGCAGGGCGAGAACAATTTTCCGCCAAAGAAGCAGCCAGTTCAAACAGGGAGCAGCGACTTTGCACAGGTCGGCCATGTGGGGCAGCAGGAAGTCGATTTTGACCAAAGGCCACCACGTCACATCCGAGAAGGAAAACAACAGGAAAAGTGCGGCCGTGCACTTTCCTTCCCCATCCGACCTTGAACCTCCGTCACAAAAGGCATCGCTTTTCTAGAGCAACAATGTTGCATCTATCTGTGACATTTTTCTCGGCGACAGACCAACAAAGCCTCCCTTATAAGATTCACACACACACACACACTTACTTTACTTTGCATGACTGTTGTCTGTGCAAGTCCTTTGTGAGATGGACTTAACAGTGCAATTCAAAATGTCGTAAGCAATATTACTAAAATACGGTTCGGCATGTTGGGCAGCTTGAGTGAGACGGTAGTGTGACCCTGAAGACATTAATAGGCTCAGCTTACACATTCATGTATCTACAAACAGAGTTGCTGATATTGTCGTCTGTACTTGATAATTATGTCGACGTCTTGCATATAAAAGGCGTTAAACAAGCGATACAAATCTGTGGTCTACAAGTAAATGAACTTACAACTGACGACCTACATTTCTGAATGTTCATAGCTCTTACTCCTATATACGTGTCGAAAACTTTCACTTCCTACAGATATACAGGTGGATCTACTTGATAAGATGATTACTTCTATGTTGTCGTATGGTTGTGAACTGGGGAGCGTTTGTTCTTGTGATCTGACTGTAAAATTACAGTTGTGTTATTATAATTACCCTTTTTGACTAAGAACAAACACACCCAGCTCAAAGGTTCTTGGTGAGCTAGGTAGACTTCTACTAGATGTTATTGCAAAAACTAGAATGCTATACTTTTTATATAATAAATGTGTTAACACTATTAATGAACATAAGTCTTCAAGTACTGCTTGTTGGTTCACCTAATAAAGGAATCCATTCAGATTATGTTATTGCAATTAAATATTTACTTAATAGTTTAGGACTGTCATGGGTTTGGGACCAACAACAAAATTTGAACATCTTCCTAACTGCTTTAAAAATAAAGTTAGAAGATGTTTGACATGATTATCTTAAAATGGTTCTCTGAATCGTCTGAGAAAGACATAATGTAGAAAGCCTCTTTCTTCTGTGAAAACATTATTACTCTTATTTTACCAGGACTGTAACATATTTTAAGAACCTTACATAACAACATTCCAGTTCAGACTGAGCGGTTTTGTAATATATCAAGATCACAAACGGCACTGTAAAAAATGTAAAGCTTGTGATTTGGGGGACTAATTTCAGTATATTCTAGTATGTGATTAGTTCAACAATCTAAGAAAAAAAAACTAAAGCATATCCTGAGAAAACTTCTCCAATTTATAAAAATTATTTGTGATGTCACTATGGTTTCAGCCATGTTAATGATGCGTTAATATTATTAACATTATTGTCATCCTTATCTTTAGTATCATGGTTATGTTTTATGTTTTTGCGTAACAGTGTCTTATATTTACTTTTATTGAAGCTCTGTAAGAGGATATTGTGTAGGTGTGTAGGTGTAATACAAGATCGTGGGTGAACTGTTATGTGTGTATCATGTCAATTCCTCCTTACCCGCAAGCGGTGAGTAAATAAAGTTAATGACTAAAAGAATAGAACTGGTCTATACTATTTGAGTGACACTGGAAGCCAACCAGACCCGGGTCTACCTTTAGGGGTGGGCAACGTCCGGCCCGCGGACACGAGGGGAGACAACGTTTCCTGCTGATACCCGAGTGCTGTAGTGATAGAATCACACATCAAAAAATAACCATACGAAAAATATATAAATTTATCACCAATAACAAAAAGGGATAAAGTTTTTGAACACCAGCAAACCCACACATCATTTAATCAGGCCCACCAAGGTGTAATACGACGCACATACACTTACCTTGCATACCCACGACGCATATTACACACATACACCACGCTCGACGAGCCCTCCGTAGGTGGGGATGGAGGTGAAGAGATTTCTAGTTGATTTATGGAAGATGAAGAACTCGCTGCTCTCTCTTTTCTATCTGACCATGGAACCGTCGTCTTTCTTCTTCTTTTTACGTCATTCTTTTTCCAAAATGACGACGAACAAATGACGCACACAAGACGTCAAACACAAGACACCATTCACACACGAAACAATACAAGACCTACCCCTAACTCATTACACAAGGCAATTGCAGATTTCAGTAAATCTACAATCTGTTGGCAGCCCGAGGCCTATACAGACGATTTTGGAGAATTACAGTGAATTTCGGACTACAAGCCTCGACATTTTTCCCAGCTTTAATTTCTGCGGCTTAAATAGCGATGCGGCTTTTTTGCGGCTTTTTCAGGGTTTTTCAGATTCTTATTAATTTTTCGATGAGCTCCGTGTTAAAGTGTTCACTTCTAACGCTGCGAAAGTGTTAACTGTTCACATTTTTAAATCAAAGCCTATACAATTGAAGCATTGAGACCAGTTGCTGAAGCACACACCCTCCTCATGCCGAAAACGAGACGAAATGCCTACGATGCAGCTTTCAAGTTGTATATGCTTGTGGCTTATAATCCAGTGCGGATTATTTCTGAAAAAAGTAGACTTTTTTTTTTAATTTAGTGGGTGCGGCTTAGATACAGGTGCGCTCAGTAGACCGAAATTTATGGTATGTGTGCATGTGATCTTCACCCCAAACCGAGGGTAGACCACTTCCAATGTTATGTCGGTTCTTGATAGGTGTAGCGTTCTTCCACCATGTCGGCTCATATAATTAAAAAAAAAAAAGATCGTCGACATTGGTGTGTACCTTAGTGTACAGTCAAACCTACAAGTGCCAAACATGATCTTTTCATGGATTTCCAAAGGATGAACAAATGAAGCAGGTTTGGCTACTAAAAATCGTTTGGGCTTATTAGTTTGTGTGTGCATGTGCAAGCATGTCTGTGTTTATAACATTGGGAGGGGGGGGCAGTAGACTTTAAGTCTGACCGTTAGATGACCCTGCTTAACCTTTCTCCGCTCTGAAAGAGATAAAGCATTCAGGGACAAGAACACTGATGCAATTTTGTGATGCGTGTTTCTACTTGGTAATGCCAATTGCTTTATGCTCAGTTTCTTAATATTATGCCAACTGCTTTATGCTCCAATTTTTTTTTCAAATTACGAACTTAGAACCAAATGACACGATCGCATTATCAGTTAATACGAGCATTAAAGCGTTTAAGCGCTTAAAAGACAATAAATATAAATAAAGTTATGGTCAGCTGAATTAAAATAAAAATCTAGTTTAAATAATCTCTTGTTTTCTTGAACGTATCAAACTAATTAAGTTATTTAATGAATTGTAACGAACCTGTAGCCTCGTCATGGCTGTGCACAGTGGTGACTCGAGTGGATTCCACACGCCTTAGTTCTCTATTTACCCTTGTTACTCATGAGGTTCATGTTCTGTTTTTTAAAATTATGTTTTTAATGAGTGTTTTGTGCGATGCATTAACTTATTTGTGAAATTATAATATTTATTGTTAATTTTTATACTTTTTATTATCTAAAAGTGAACCAATATTTATAGCTTGAACGGATAACTTGCTTTTGATTAGGTTGTATTGATGATTTATCCGTATTACTAATTAAAGAAATTATTATTATTAATATCAACAAGAGGACTTATAGAAGTGAATAATTTTAGAAGAATTCGGCTACATGTTTAACTTCGAGCTTTGCTCATATTCGTTTATCGTTCACTGTCTAGTTCTCTTGAGTAACGAATTGCGGTGGGCTATTTTCCAGTGATGGGAGGGGACGGAGCTCGAAAGCTGGGTAGAGCTTGATAACGGTGCAAGAGAGAGGCCATCGCTGTCTGGTTTCAGTTGCACAACATGTCGAAGCCTTGAAATTGTTTTGTAGAAGCAACTATAGAAGTGGTTGTAGGAACTGGCTTTTAAGTCGTTTCAAAATGTTGCACGGATGTGAAACTTAATGCTTCAGTTTGCTGACCAGAAAACATGGATAACTTGTTGAAGATGTTATAACTGGTTGGCTTTTTGGGGGAGGGGGCGAAGGGAGGAGGGAGTGAGGAGTATGTGTAGCCGAGGGCACAGCATAGCCTAGAAGCTCCTATATAACCAACGCCAACATTTGACTTGTGATATTTAATTTATTTAATTCATTCGAGAATGGAGGTCCTCTTCGTCAGAACAATTCTCTCGCAGCGCTATGCAGATGGCAAGGCCAATAAAACGACTCCAGTGATAAAACTGCTGGACCCTTTTTCACATTACCTTTCGATTAATATATAAGTAAATGATGGGCTTAGAGGCCGAAAGCCATAAATCTAGCCACTCTATCTCTTAATCGCTGACTAGCTTCATAACTGATCCGTGTATCAAATTTAAGAATGAATCCATTTAAGTACTGGTGACTAATAAAGAAAAAACTCTTGCAATGCTTTGGCTCTGGCCAAAAGGCTACTGCAATATTTATGATTACTGACAAAATAGTATTTTCATGTGATGCTTAGAGTGTTTCGGTGTCAGAGGAATTTCTGATACATTGCAATCTGAAATCCGTTTGAACAATACATGCCGGTATTATTCTCGACAAAACCCAGTTGAGTAGTCCATACACAACTCTGCTCGTCCTCGTAACAGGGTGCTTCCTGCGATAACAGCGCCACCAACAGGATGTTCTGAGTTTACTCTCTTCCCGTTTAGGCTGAGTTCGTGTCAGCTGCCTTAATTCTTTAAAATTAAGAAGTGCTGGTGACAGATACACTCGACTGTTTGTCGCACGCTATGTCAAAACTATTGGAACCTTTGGCGCCCTTCAGGAAATATGCTGTCAGCTGGAGCTCTTCTGGCTTCTTGTATAAAATTGTGTATCTGACCGTTGGTTTATTAATCCGATAAGTAATTTTTAATAGGATTTAAGTCAAAGTGACAGGGCGGGTGGTGCGATAACAGCATTATAGTATCGATCTCCGCTTAAAGGATTTTAATTATTATGAAGTTAGTTTATTTAATCAACGCCTTTTGCGATCGGCAGAAGGGCATTATTAAACAAAACACCTACCGCTGAATAGACTGTTATCATACCGGATCTTTGAATAACTTACAGTGCAATATATTACAGAAACATAAAGTCGAGTGTCGTCCCCTAAACTGTGAGGTGTTTATTTCTCTCTTTCTCTTGTCTGTCTCTCTATCTCTCTTTTGTGTGTGTGTATGTGTGTGACCAAAATAAATTTAAAAAATCCAGTATCTATTATACAGTGATACATTTCAACACATTACAGGGGAAAAAACAGGATATGAACTTTCAAGCAGGCAAAGTTTTAGGGCTTGTTCTAAAGATGCATTCGATCTGGCGCAATGTGAGAAAACCAGTCCTGTCACAGGCGCATGAAAATATTTCGAAAATCCTGGGCCAAGTCTCGGGTGTTCAACTCTAATGACCAGCGGTTACAGCTGTTGCGATCACGTGTGACTGTGCAACAGATGGGGAGTCGGTGATTGAGTGACCTGGTAGCGACTCACACTCGTCTGCTATCTGCTGTACGATAAATATTGACAGCATACGTTGATGACGTGGTTCTGGGGGAAAAAATACGATGTACGATGTTGACAGACAGACAGACAGACAGAAAGAGACTCTTTATGACATATTTTTTGAATATTGTCTTTTCGGTGTCAAGACCATGCGATGAGAGGGGTCTCCGACCATAGACGCTCTTCAGAGTCTACGTTTGCACACGCCCTCGACCCAGCATCTTCGGTCGTTCGTCCTCCTCCACGGGTCAGGGTGCAAAAGGATCTTTCAGTGAAGGCTCTGTTGGCTGCTCAAATTGCATCTTGGTCGTGGCCAAAGCACTTGATTGTGTTGCAGGATGTTGCTAGGCTGAACCATGTGATTGTGCTGCAGGAGGATGGTAGACTGAGCCACTTGATTATGCCGTATCATGTGTTGATAGACTAAAGTGTCCGCCCCTATAATACTCCCTGAGTTTTGTTGTTTTCGTTTTGGATCACGTCCTTTCTGGTTTTGTTTGCTGCCCGAGAAATCTCATCTCGCATATTTTGATCTTCCTGGTCTTGGCCTTGGTCAGTGTCTAACTCTGGGCATCTGTAGATAATAAAGCATCTACCTCGTAAGCATGCGCACGCGGTGGTATATCAAGCACGTGACTGAAATAACATACATGGTAAATACACTTTAACACTGCCATTTGGTTTGGCAACTGCCATTGAATTTTCATGAGGGAAGTTGAAAACTAGTCGTCTGAGAAAAGAAGTGGTGTAGTATTTTCCGTTCATATGAACACGGTCAAGGCCTATGACTCCTCCCCCTACCCCAATTCCTCCTCCAACTAGCGCCGCTCTTCCTAAGTCCCATTACATAGCTGGCTGCTTTACCATGGTATAGTCTTAGTTGCTGGCTCACCGTGAAACACTAATCCTCCACCCTCAACTCTCATACCTTGCACTATCTTTTCTATCTGGCTCCCCACCCCACCCCACCCCCTCCGTAACAACTGTTTCCACCCGGATGTAGATCTCACCACACCCTGGCGTCTAGACGTTCGCGCCACATTCCTGGCCACTACATCTCACCTGCTGTGTCAAATGAATGCTAAAAAATGCCTCTCCCTCTCTCAGTACGATGTATAATCTCTACTTGTGGACATATATCCCACCTCAAAAACTGCTCAACAGCTTATCCAAACAGACACCAATTATTTGCACATTTGTATCTAATATGCATGCACTAACGTTATGTACAATACGCCCATCAAAGAAAATGCTACAAACATATTTACTGCAAAATATGAAATCTACCACTATTATAGTTTCCAAAAAACAAACTAGGAAATATATATTGTAAAATTTGAAGTACAGCGCATATTCCCAGTGCACCTGACAAAGTGTCAAACGGAAATAACAGTTTTAATACGTAAATGCACATTTTTTATTTCGATTTTCTCATTTCGGTGGATGGTGTAAATGGTCCCTGGAGATCGCAAATGTTTCTTCTAACATAAGTGTTTCATTTGCTCGTTTCGTGTCTGCTGTTCGCACATTGATCCCTTTTCCACTCCTTCTCGTAATGGTTACAGTCCCTCTGCCTCAGCATCGTGTCAGGTTCACAAAGGTCGGATGTGTCAAATTTCCTCGCCTTATTGACAGATGTGAAAGCTAACTCTATGGCACGTTTCCCTACCAAAACTGAATGATTAGCTTTCCAGCTCATCGGAGGCCCGTTTTCATGTAAGGTATACAACCCTTACAAACACACGGCTGGGTCACTGTTTTAACAACCGTATTCTCCCCTGTCTTAGTCGAGAGACATTTGCACACACGCGGAAACGACACGCACACCTCCACAGACTTACAGGATGCAGCTGACTTGTATATGTTCTAATAAGCATGAACATTTTTACCCATATTTAATCATTTTATTAATTTGTCATATTAGGTCCAGCTGCCAAAACTCTAGAGATGAGATACTTTAATAACACATTTGCACACCAAACATGCAAAATAAATCTAATGCAGGCTTGGCTGTTAATTGTAAATAGCTTTCAGTTGAACACTTATCTTTTTTCAAGTTGTTCAGAGTAATATCCCTCAAAAATAATATAATTTGGTAATATAATGGAACACTGGTATGCTGCATAAAGATGATCAAGAGATCAAAAATGTGCACTATATTTTAGAAAGTCTGCAATAATAGTGAATAATGTAAAAGTAATAGTGAAATAAAGTCACCAACAGAGAAAGAGCAAAACTTTGTATATTTATACATTTTCTCACATTCTGCGATGCTGTTCCCTTTTTATCAAATAATATATTGATACGTATTTGCTGACAGTGTGCTTATCTTCATACAAACTGTTCAAGTGGAATATACAAGCTATATGCTGGCAAAATGGTCTCCAAAAGCTTATAAAAACTTATCTTTGCATCATAGGTCACACAAGTGGTGTTAAAATATGGCACAAGTATTTACAAGAACTTTTATTTTACGCATTCTTAAGAATGAAACAACTCCAGCTTCCAATTTTACAACTCATTCTCTGAGCTGGCAAACTTATTTCAGCTTTGCCCTTTGACATTCAAGTGCCTATCTGGTAACTTGACAGAGTGTAAGCACAATTTGTTTCTTTCTTAAAGCATTAATCCTTTGCACAGCTATAAAATGGCAATATGTGTGGAAAGTATTATAAATGGAATGACAAAGGCAGCATCAAAAGTGTTTTAAAAAATCATTCTTGGACAATGGAATGATAAAAAAACCACATAAAATTACAGCATATTCTTGTCCTATCTATCAATTCTCTGTTCTTCACTTTTATTACAAGATTCCAAATTTTAAAAAAGCCTCATTCTTCCAAATGATTGTTGTGTTCAAAAATATAGTTCCAGCCTCGAGTAGTTAAAAATCTGTAACCATTTTCCTGCAGATATTCAATAATACTGCTCAGTGGTTCTTTATTGCGTAGTTGCTCATAGAGAATATATGCTGGTCTGAACCCACTGTCTATCCACTGGCGAAGAATCTGCACACGAAAACAAAATTGAAGGTCTGGTATTTTATGTTTATAGCTAATATACACATAAACATCAAGACACAGTCATGTACTGCTTAATAACAGATATATTCTGAGAAATGCATCATTAGGTGATTTTGTCATTTCACAAACATCGAATACCTATATAAATCTTGATGGCTCAGCCTCCTATACAACTAGGCTATGGTGGAATGGAACAATCTTGGCTAACCACTGATTTGTTTCCCTTCGTAATCACGTTTACTTCTTAGTTTTATTTCCAAGTCAATTAGATGATGTGCAACAATAGCTGTGGACAGTTAGGGGCCATGTAAAGTGAAACAAGATTAAATCAAGCACAAGGGAAAATGATCCAATCAAGAGATGCAGTAAACACAAGATGTACAAAGCTACTGTTGGCATAACACAGCATCCAGACCGAACCAAGAAGAGGGAACCTCCTCGTTGGAGGGTGGGGTGGAGAATCAGGGACTAGTCCTCATAAGAACTCCTACCACGACTGCACAGGCGACTGACGCCACCTGTGCACCCGCCTTACATGAGCAAGGGCATAGCTAGGTGGAGCTCATCCCTCTCCTACCGCCCTAGTCTTCAGCGAGACTACGTTCTTCGTCTAGCTAAAGGAGTCTTCGTAGGCAAAGATGTAACTGCCATACGGAATCGGGTTGGGTCCCTGGGGGGGTAGCAAGGGGACTAATTGGGTTGTCCAGGGCCTTGGGATGGGTGGGCTCAAATCCCCATCCCCTCTGGAATGGTGAGGGTGAAAGAATGTCCGTCGGTGTGAAGCCTAGAGACATTAATCCACCATTCGAACGGGCTTACCTCAAGAATCGTCCGAATTCCCTACACGCTTGCCTGTATGCGTGTACTTCCTTTGACCCCCGTCCACTGCCTACACCGGTTGGACTGTCAGTTTGGACCTCTATGGGCCCGGCACAACGCCACTTCGTCAACCCGATGCTCTCACCACACCGTTCATAAGATGTAGCGACGGGCGGTGTGTATAAAGGGCAGGTGTGTTACTTCATACATGCGAAGAGTGATTGTGTTCACATGCCTAACAGGCTGTTGTGCAACATCTCTCTGTGCTTCTTCAAATATTGTGCACTTGTATGTACAGTGCTTTGAGCCTAGGTGGGAATGACACTACATAAATATGCTTCACGATGATGATGATAAATTTCCCTCACCTTGTCTCCAAATCCTTCCGCATCAATAGACAATATTCCAAAATTTACAGGAACTTTGTACTTGTTTGCGAAGGTTGGCACAGTCATACTCTGTACTTTGACAATCAGCTGACTGCCAGTGTCAGTTTTGTGTTTGGCCTCATAGGCAGCTCGCTGAGGATCATAAACATGGCTCTCCATGCCTAGAGAGGATCCTTGCAGTACGAAATCCTCTACACCATCATGATCCCCGATGACACAGTTTACAAATCTTACTTTCTGCTTGTTCTCATTGTAGGGATCTATATACCTGCCAAAATACAACACACTCAATGAAGCAGTGACAAACACCGTGCAGTTCCTACTTCTTCATACACACTCACAGGCACATTCTCCCTCTCCTTATGCACTTAACAATTTACTACTTCAGAGTTTTTCTTTTAATTGGGAAAGCTTTGGTCTGCTGCCATGTACATTTCACTTTTTCGTTTACTAAAACTAAAAACTGTGTGTGTGTGGTGACAAAAATAATAGAGTGTTGCACATTTTTAGGAATTAAATGATAAAGAAATGTGCCTGTTTAATGAATAATAATAATAATAATAATAAATGTCATCATAAATGGAATTCATACTTAAGCAAAAGTAGGCAAACATAATCATGCATTTTTAAGTCGCTATACTGTGTAAACACTGAACTCCTTTTCTAAGGAGTGATACTTGGAAGCCGGTACCTTTCAATGTTGGCTTTTGCCAAATTTAGTTCAGCCACCTGTGGTTCAACAAGCGTCGCATTCCAACCCCGCTGTATGAAATTAAACGAGTTGCTTGACATTAACCCATCGTTCGCTCCGATGTCAACTATAAGTAGCTTGTAATGGTCAGAAAAGAGGCTGGCCCTTGACTGAATTCGTTTTTGCAAATAATTTGCCTCTCCAGATCTAGAAACGTCAAAGCCGAGATAGCTGATCTGACGATCCAAAAAATGAGATTCTTTTGAGGCAGACCTACATGGTTCTGACACAATGTAAACTCTTTCAAGAGTTTCCTGAAGCAAAGAACGAAATCCGCCGTTCTTTCCTTGGTAAATCAGGTCCCGAAACAGAGGCCTTTGGACAAGTTTGTCAATCACAGATAAGTCTGACGAACTTTTAAAAACCCCATTAAACTCCTGCTTCAGAGATATGAACGAATAAATAATCACAATATTCAAAATAAAAAGTTCCACTACTCCACAACCAACTACCAGATACAAAAGCACACGACACACGGAAGACAGACGCATTTTTAACACTGCTCCACGGTACATCACTCTAAACGATTTACAACCTACAAAGAGAGTGACTGTTTCTTGACTACTTCAAAACAACATGGCTGCGCCCTTGCGAAAATCATGCCTGAAGCAATTCATTCATTTAAATAATTTTCTTGGAAGAAAAATTCGTGCAAATTCTGTTTCATCACCCTACGTAAGTCGAAACGTTTCAGTAAAACATGAAGATTTCTTTGGCATCGAAGAGAATGCAAAGTTTGAAGAAACTTCGTCGTCAGAGTCGCTTGCTGACTCGGAAGCGGGGCCTCGTCTGTCCCAGTCAGAAATTGAACGTCTTATTACTCGAGGTCGGCACAAAAGTAGCAAACATAAAGAAATCGTATACAAATCAACTTTTGGAGAAATTTGTTTAGATAGGTATAAAAAAGAAAAAGTTTTAAGCAATCTTAACAATGAAACATTTCTACAGGCCATAACTCCACCTCTTACAAAGGTAAAAAGAACAGGAAAGATGCAAGAAAAGAACAGATACTCTTTCAAAGATTCAGATACATCACAGTCTGGTACACCAGCAAAAAACGCAAAGTTCACATCAAAACACCAATTGGATGTAAGGGAACCAAAAGACCAGACTATAACAATAACACCTTATCTTGGGGCTCATACACATTTAAATGGCAACACGAACAAACAGGAAGCAGTTATCTCTAAAATCCCAAAAACAGATTCAGAAAAAGGTGTAAAAGCTCAACCCCATGCATCAAATGCTAATACCAAAGATCACCCTACTACCAGCGACCCTCCTAAAGACAGCTTCGTTGATCAAGTTTACTTTTCACCTCTTCTTCATTCAGAGCAAAAACAATCATGTGCCAATGGTGAACCAGAGAAAAATTCTGACTTGTCATACTTTGACCAACAGTTTTTTTCTGCTGTTAGTAGTAGCGACAATGATACAATGGACTCTATTAATGATGCAAAGCCTCAGAAATATTCAGTAGTCTTCCGTTCTCATGATAATGCAAAACTTATATCGGACAAAAGTATACATGAATGTTATGCACAACACGCCACGTCTGCATCATCACCAAAGACTGGCTTGTCTCATAAAATTCTGGGGCAAGGATCTTTCAAAAATGAACTGAAAGATGAAGAGTTCAACTTTATTGATGCACAGTATGCAACCAGTGGTGACAGCCATAATCACGCATTATTGTTCGATACAGATGTGCAGCAGTATAACATTGTAAGCGAAAAAGTGCAGCATAATCCTTTTAGAAAGCCCCAGGACCCTCACGTTGACATGGTGACTGGACGGCAGCCCATCTATCCACAGGCATCAAATCGGCAAACAGCAAGACCAAAAACAAAGCTCATAGGGCAGACTCCAAATCAGAAATCAGAAACAACAGAAGAAGCAGTTGAAGAGAGACATAAGCCACTTCAGAGAAAGAACCAGTCTCATGAGGATTCAGAAATTGCTTATGATGTGGCAATGTCAATACGAAAAGATATCAAGCACAAGTTAACAAGCGGTAATTTTCATTTTAATTCTTTAAATTAATTTTGACAGCATCAATTTAAAGCTTTTGCTTGCATGTGGACTTTCTGGATAAATACATAACAGCAACTCTTAATACCTTCAAGGTATCAAAATCAAGAAACTGGTTTTGACAGGAGCAGCTGTTCAAACTTTCTATTCAGAAGTTGCTCTGCAAGATATCATATATGAATATACAGCAGGACTTTAACTGTTGCTTACAACTCACACCCAACTCAAGCTTGCTTTTCTTTAGGCTCTTGCGTTAGGGCACCCCAGTTGATCTGGTGACAGAGTTTGCTTCTGTATATGATGAATGCTTTGGCACTTGCAGGGTTCAGGAGAATGAATTGAGTAAATCCTCGTAAATCTAAAGTGCTTTTTAAATGAATGTGGATGAAAAACAGCAAAACAAAACTGATACATGTGTTGAAATGTGCTTTAAACACAAAAATTATATCATCATTATTACTACTATTAATTACTATTATATTTTTTGACAGAAAAGAAACTTTCTGCAAGAAGGATGAGGGTGGTTGAGATCAAAGAACAGACACCCGACTTTGAGCATTTACCAGCAGCAGATATTACCAAGATTCTGACAGCAAGCATTATATTTGAAAATGGTGATTTAACATCTGTATACTGTCTAGAGTCGGACCTCGCTAAGTCGACCTTACCTAAGTCGAAAACCTCCCAATATCGAATTAATTGTTAGTTCCCGCCCAAATTCCATAAGAACAATGTACATTTTAGATCTCCTTAACTGGAAGATTTGTTGGCTTCCATCCTCCGTTAGTCGAATTTTGAGTCATCACCAACCAGACGCAACTATGTCTCAAACTGTTTCAAAACTATGTTCCAAACTGTCTCAAAAAAGACACTTTTATCCCATTTTCCTTTCATCTTTGTGTAAAAGGTTTGTTGTGTGCTCTGTTGCGCAGTGGACAACTAACTGACTCTCACACCAGTCCCCCCTTTGAAGTTGACCGATTCAGGGGAACTGGCCGACACTAGACTTTCCCATGGCCGTCCTGCTTCAAGTCGACGGGCCGCGCATCACTGGTCAAGATTTATGGCCACCCGCCTTGACAATCCTTTCAGGCGGTGGTAACTTGACCAGTGGACCGTTGGTGGTTCACACGCAGACTTACTGTGAAAAATACGTTTTCTACACTTTGTCAGTCTCTTATCGGGACGAGCACTGAATTGAGTTCGTGTCGGTGTGGTTTTTCCCGTGTGGTACGTGCCGCGGAAATGGCAGTACATGCATCCGTATCAAACAATAATACTGTATAACAAACGGTTATAATACAGTAATTAAGCCGGAAAAACATTGTCCTTGATTAACCTGCGCCTATTACGCCATTTTCCCTAACTCGAAAACTCGAATTTTCTTTTCGGGTCCCTTTGAGTTTGACTTAGCAAGGTCCGACTGTACTTTGTTAATTGTCATGGGAACTGTGGGATTGATGTATTGAAAATTATTGTTATATTCCATCATAAAATCAAGAATCTAATGTCAAAAAATGACACTTTAATAAATGCTAAATTATTTTTGCATGCTATATTGCTGTGTAGTTGGCTTGCCTAGCTTTTGTTGGTTATGTTGTTTTATTCATTTTCTTGGTATCTTTTGTTACCTTGATTTTTACTTTGAAGAGGTTTTTCTCAGATCAGTTGAATAGCAACCTGTATTAAGCCCACTCAGTTAAGAGAGTAATGCTAAACTTTACAACTACAGGCCAAAGGCAGCGGTCTGTTATATTGATTAAGCCTAGCAGTGAGTATATATTTTAAATATTTTGCTGGATTGCATGTACTATTATTATATTACATTAACGCATTTTAAACAACCAATCTTTTAACATTTCCTGGTCCCAATCCATATTCTTATTACAGCAATTTTGGAAATCATTTAATACCTTTAAACTCTAGATTAAAAAAGTGTTTGTACAATTGGTATGTATTTGTAAGTCACAGTTTGTACACTGTTTTCATGAGGAGCTTGCTGTTCATCTTTACTATTTTTTTATTTCTCCAGATGACTTTATTGCTATTCACAAGCCCTATGGACTACCATCACATGGTGAGTTTTGTTCTTTCTAGTAATATCAAATTTTCTGTTTAATTTTCATACTTTTAAACAAGAGCAAATGTTTGTGGCTGTTTTTAGATGACTGGGGTCAGTTTATTACAGAATGCATGTAATTAAAATTTGACAGTTTATTTACTTTGTGATACATATCTTTAATGTAACACAAGTACCAAGATTATTTAGTTGTCAGTTCTGGTTTATGCGAAGGTGGTCCAGGTGTTCGGGTGAGTGTTGGTCAGTTGCTGGAGCCTTTGAGCCAGGCTTTAGACAGTGGCCGTGGAAAACTTGAGACACTGTATCTGGTCCACAGGCTTGATAAGGAAACGACAGGAATCATGCTTCTAGCAAAGTTAGTGAAGGATTTAATAAGCTTTTCAGATGGTTGAAAAAGGGATATAATTTGTTAGGTGGTAAAAGGATGTAAGTGTTGTTATACCAACTGCTGATTGGTTCAGAGGGGAATGGTGAGCTTTTCACAGGTGGTATATGGACACTGGGAGAGCCAAAAGAAGCACTCACTCTGAATTATACGTAGTTTTGAGATGTGATGTTCCTATCTTGAAGATAAATGGCTTAAAGAACATTAAATCCAATTTTGAAGAAATACAGATAATTTAAAAAAGAATTCTGCTTCTGGTGAGACAGTCCATTCTCTGATATGTTTATTTACTTTTTGTTCAGTGAGGATGTGAAAAGGAATATTTGTCTGTTCACGTGTCTATTAAGAGATTGTTAGGGAGAGAGGGTAAAATAAGACAGAATAGTTGAATGAGAGAAGAGGTATCAGAAGATCAAGAGTACTCTGTATCTCCTATTATATAGGTCTGCTGAGGTTATTGAGTACTCTGTATCTCCAATTACACAGGTCTGCTGAGGTTGCTTGGCAGTTGCTGGGCATGTTCCGGAGACGCGAGGTGAAGAAGATTTACTGGACAATTACCAAGGGTTTGCCACACCCTTACGAAGGTTTTTACTTTTTATAGTACTTTCATCCATTGTTCTTGACTATTTAATGCTGCCTTCATCAAATTTATCATTCTGTGTAATATTTAATCTTCACTTTTCTAATATTTACTGTTTATATCTGGCCTAAAAACACATTAACTTGTCACAGTGTGTATATGTAGTCTAGACAAGCAAGGAGCTGTTCTTTACATTTTTTAGAAGTTAATTTCTGAACATATTAATAGATCATAACTTTGTATTACAGGTGTCATTGATGTACCACTTGCAAGGAAAAAAATTAATGGCATTTACAAGGTTAGTATGCATAATGCTAATTAATACTGCTTATTCAAGTCAACAGCAAAATGTTAACAAATGTTTGCTATTCAGGTATGACATTCTGAAACATTAGCAAAGGTTTCAAAACTACTCATACTGGCCATGAACCCTGATTCTAGAAAACTTCTTCCACAAGATAAGGAGAGCTGCTTTTCTGACATGCCCAAACATTACCATTGTATAGTGTTTGCATGCAAAGCTTAAAGTACTTATGTGCTTGGCCATCAATACTCAGCGATGGCAAGCAAGCTTAAGTACTAAGTCATTTTTGCTGTCTTTGATGCTTTGTGAATTAGTTTGTGAGACAAAATTTGAGTTCAGGAGGCAACTGCAAAATTGTTTTTAGCATGTATGTCCAGTATGTCCAGTAAAGGTTGGGAAGCCAGGCATTTGTTTATCACACAACTCTGCAAGTTTTACACATTTTGCATGTGCTTCAGACTGAGGCATTTTAAATACTGAATTTCTTGGGGTCGCCCTTACCCTACTTCAAACCTGCTTAAGTCTCTCTACCTTTCCCAGCATGCCGATTTTAAATATTTGATAGTTTCCTATCATGTTTGATAATTTTTCCAGATCATTTCTGGTTGAATCAGTGCTTGTATTTATTGGTTAAAGTGAGGTCATTACCCTACTGTTGTACCAATTTTCAATTCCAACCCAAGTTTACACTTACATCCTGTTTCAATATTCAGCTTTTTCCTTATTACATGTATTGATGAAGTGATCCTACCCCCTATTTTTCATTATTTTCAACGTTATCTAGATGCTGCTGTTCTTTTGTTTTGAAAACTTCTGTCCTTTACATGCTAAAGATTTTAAAGACTATAGTGTTTATCTCCTTCATACTTTCCCCCCAAATTGAGGAAACAGTCCCTAGTCATTGATGAGGTACAAACCGTTAGGAGTCGACACTCCCACCTTTGCACCTACAAAGATAAAATCTGTCATGGTATAACATGTACATGCCTACTAAACATGTATTTTCACCTCTCACATTGGCATTGGCTGTTAGTGTAGCTTTGACAAGGTAAGCATTTATCCCAACATATTGTCACAGATTTGTAGACCTTTATGCCATAAAAAGTAATGCCTAATGTATGCAAAAGAACAACAGGTAAAGTCTGGCACAACACAAAAAGTGCCATGTCACTGATAGAAAACTAAGTTATAAAACTGACAGGTTTTCCCTGATGCTCAAGTTCAAGAAGAGAAAAGTGCAATGAATCGTCATGATACTGTATAGCTTTCCATTGGTGACAGCATTTTTGGCATAGTTGGGACTTTGGCTGTTGTGTCACCACTTTTTTTTCATTGAGCATGTAAGATATTTGCTCAAATTTATAATGACTCATGCAAACTAGCTTCAGAAATTTCTTTTTTTTTTTACTAAGGTTGAATCTCTAAAGGCAGTGTTTATGATGTGTGTTTTTAATTAAATATTTAAAATCTTCACCTTTGAAGAGTTGTAATGAGTCTTTTTTCTGCTCATGAAATAAATGTAGTTACTTAATTGATCTGAACGATATTTATCAAATGCTATTTCATTCTTTTTCTACAGACAGTTATCCAGCCTGAGAAAAGGGTTGTGGGCGAGAAAGTAAAATCTCAGACGTGGAGTCATCGTGATGATAAGAGCTCAAAGTCTGTCACACAGTACAAAGTTTTGGCACAGACAGACAACATAGCGCTGGTTGAATGTGTGCCACAAACTGGATTTCAACATCAGATACGAGCTCACTTGGCACAGGTGATGAATAGTCCTGTGCTGGGAGACCATAAATACTCGCACTTTGATCGTTTGGCACCTCAGGTGAGTTACAAGCACTTTCCTGTTTTTAATGCATACTGTAGAAAAGGATTCATAAGGATAACCAATGTGGGATGCGTACAGCTATGGAACCATCAGTCAAAACATGAACAAACAAAAAAATCATGTAATTTCTGGAGTAGATATAAAGGTAAATCTAATTTTGCTCATTTATTACTAAAAGAAGTCGGTTCCATTATTTCACGTTTAAATGTATGCAACAGTTACCTCTCCAACGTATTATTTCCCCATCGAGAAGACTGTCAAATCAAACTGACAAGTAAATCTGAAGATTAACCATGACCCCCCAAAAAATTATCACATTTCACTGCTTTATTTTATCAGAAATTGTTTCCTGAAGCTCTCCAAAAGCTGGATCTTCGTCAAGCCCAGGTTCGCTATCTGCCTATGCACCTTCATGCTAAGGCACTGGTTCTACCGGAATGGCGGGGTCAGAAAAATGTCTTCATTACAGCGAAAGTGCCAGAGTATTTTCTAAAGAATCTTAAGACTTTAAAGATAAAAATCCCACGCCAGTAACAAGAAAGAATACAGATCTCTTGCCTTATCCTCATAGTAGTTGTTATGTACTGTTATTGCACAAGTGCTTTTCGATATACATGAACATTATTCTGCGTGCAGTGGTGCTGTTACACCCTAAGGGAGGGAAGTAGAATGGGAAGGAAAGAACATTTTTGTATTTTCTGTTTTGAAAATTATTTGCTACTGTAATCAAGCTGGAAAAAAAGCAGCTGTTCCTTACACCAGCTCTCTTCTTGTTGGCTTCAATAGCATCAACTTGTCTGGTGCAAACTGTATTCCAGTCAAGATTACATTTATGATCCAACATTATCAATCCTTAGAGATTATTAAAGATTTTGAGAAATTTCACATTCTTTTGGGTAACTGGTTTGATGTACAGCAGGGCTGGGGAACATTTTTCGCTCCCTGGACTATTTTGATAACATCATTCAGAGACCATACAAAATTACTTAAAAATTAGCCTGCTGATTTTCACCATTGTTAACAATTTTGTAACCTACAATCCCACCCTACTTGCTGTCCTCCAAATCACCACATTCCACCTTTTCGTAAATATATGCACGAAAAAATATGCTCTGCTTCTATGAAAGGCATAGTGAAACAACTGTTTGGTGTCTGTGAAAATGTTCATAATTATAAAGTGCCTAGACTCCCTAGAGGAATCAGAGAATATAGTAACAAAACCTTTTTTTCCTAATGCAGTTTTCTGTTGGTGGTTGTGCAGTGAATGTACCTTAATAATCATGACTGTTCAGTTCACACATACCTCCTCCTCAGGGAGGAGTTCATAGCATTTACATGTCTATATACACGCTACACACATAGGCATGCTTGCACATGCACAAATAAACCCAAAAGAATTTTTAACCAGCCAAAGCTTTTTCATTTGCACATTCTTTGGAAATCTAGAAATGGATAATGTTGGGCATTTGTAGGCCTGACCTGTACACTGAGGTACAACAATCATTTGCTTATTGTAAGACCTGACATGGTCAAAGAACACTACACATATAAGCAGCTGACATCAAACCGGAAGTGCTCTACCATCAGCTTGGGGTGAAGGTCACATGCATGCATAATTCTGCAAAGTTATCCACATAGGCTGTGGGCAGCTAGTGAGAAGCATGTTTGTCGCGTCATGTATTTGCATGTGTCCTGTCTATCCTGTAATGGTCATTCTTTGCTTGTCAGTCAGAATTTACATTATTATGGTTCATGTATAATGAATTCATGTTGCTATGAAAAAGCTCATAGATTTTATTTACTGAACTTCGTCTTGCCTGCAGATGCCTTGGCCAGGCCATACCAAATGATTTTGCAACCATTCCCCACCCCTGATGTACAATGAAGAAACGTTTTGTTCACCTTGCTTAATGTAAGCATGGGTTACTTCATTTCAGACACAGGCACACTGTACATTGTTAATGGTAATGTGACTTATTTTTAAATGATTATGAGGTTACTGTGATTAAACATAATGATCTGAAGCAAGAAAGTGTTAATGCATTGTTTAAATATCTTCAAATCATCAACACTGAGTTCTTGAACCAAGGAATGATTTCTCTTTCTTTTCTCTAATGATCTGTCTGTACACAGTCACATTTTTTTTCTTCCCTCTATTAAACATCTTTATCACATTTGTCTTGGTTTGTTCTCTGACAGAACTTAAGCTGCAAACATCTTTTTTTCTACACAAATTTTTGTTCGTTATCCATATACATATGCAGCAGATTTAGTTGCTCCAGGTGAAAAATTTGCTCGTCTCCTAGCCCATTTCCTCCCTGGTTTTCTTTTTTCGATGAGCCCAGCTCAGCACATCTATTTTCAGAACTATGGACATAGTAGAAATGCACAGCTGTAAGACACGCTGCCCGTTACGCAGGGTGAAACTTGATAAGAAAGTAGAGGTCCGCAAAGAACACCACAGTTCCAAGGAGAAGACCACACATCATTTGCTGCAGCAGTCAGACAATAAAAATGTTTGCCATCATCACATCAAAGCATTTGTTTATGTAGGTTTAACAACCTTTTGAAACCTCAACATCGCTATAGAACTATCTAGTGTGAAAATTGTCTTAAATTGCTTTAAATTTGCAAGGAAATAATTTTGTTAATCTTCCACATGGTATCCAAAAAACATCAGATTTAAAGACATATTACCAAAGGAAACATCTTGCTGCCAAATGCAACTTCAACACCTTTGTAACCAAAGGCAAAGGCTCCTCCCACAGTAACCAAGAAGTTGAAAACTGCAATCAGCTGCCGGTTCATGCTTTTAACTACAAATACAGCAAAAATGTTATTTAATAGACATAAAACATGATAAATGTTAATATGCACATGGGCAAACACAAAAATCAGTCCAACAAAGAGCTCTTGTGACTGAACTATTTATCAAATACGTCTTAGAATTTATATTGCCTGCTAACTGGCTATAGTAAAACCTTATTAAGACTAGCTCACCAAAATCGGATTGTAACTTAGAGGGGTCGTAGTAGGGAGATCAACCAGTCTGCTTTCATTCAATGAACCATGAATGAATTTAATCATCTATAAATTCAAGTTCATTTATTTAAATGTTTTTAAAAATATTAAAAAATTTTTTGTCATTTCTGCTTTCATTGGAATATATTTATTCTGCCATTGTTAGTCCCATGAACTTGTACTGTAGCAGATTTGAGACTGTCTTTTACTGTTTCAGCGGTATGACTTCTGAACACTACTGGGTGTAAATGAATTGTAATCATATAGTTATCATGTATATGCAAGTCTGACTGATGATTGTAGGGGGTCTGTCTGGTATGGGAAGTCAGTCAGTGTGATGGTAATATTGTGTGATTCTTGTCTACTTCCTTGCTTATTAGTTGCCCTCTGGAATAAAGTTGTGTTTGATCTTCTTGAATTCAAACTAGCAACCAAACTGCAAGATCTTCTATGAACATGGACTTTCCAGCTGGTAATTTAAGATCCTTTTCAATATATTTGCCATGCGGACTTTAGTACAGTTCATACTAAACCCTGTGTAAAGTGCAAATGTAACAAAAAACATTCTAATATTCTCTACAACTATTGTAGAAGAATATGATAATTAACCAATTTTAACTGATATCCTTACAGGAAAGAAAACTGACTAGCAATCACTGTTGAAGAACAGCCAAAAAACATACTACTATTACTAACAATTATTTGGATTTTTTTAACTTGTATAGTTTTGGATAAGAGGGTTAAAACTGCAAAATATGTTAACATACCATCCTCTCTGAAGGTTATTTCTTCAAGTTTCTAGAAAGGAAAACAAAGCCAGAGCTGTAACAAACCATAAATCTCCATGCCCATTATATATGCACCAATTAGCGCTTTTAGATTTGTCATAGCATACCCTTTATACCTTTATGGTAATCAATTTAGCTTTAGATTTTCAATATTAAGATTAGTATAGTAATATAATTTACTAATATTACAAACTTGAAAGCTTTTTAATACTTACACTGACATCAACATTTTGTGTCATTCTTTGATATTCACGGTTAGCCTCCTGTGCTTTCAGTTTTTGAATTCTAGCTTCAAGTTCTGGATCCTTGCAAAAGGGTAAAAATTGTCACAAAAATTAAATGTCATAATTGTTTTGGGGATCTATTGATATTACACCTACAAAACCCCTCCAAACTGTCACTAGTGTCAACAATTATTTTTAAACTACTAAATATCTGAAAGATAATTTTTTTTTAATGTATAAGGACAAATTTGTTTATTGTTTTATTAGAATCATGATATAAAGGCAATGAAAATGCAAGCCTTAATTTAAGATCACTTACTCTGGGCGGAAGCTTAACGCCTGGTAGAACAATATCGCTGTCAACAAGCATCTCATGAAGATAGATATTTTTTCCTGCATGCGAGTGAAATAATAATAGTGGATAAAATTGGAATAGTGTAGTAACACAAGATAGACACAAGATAAATTGGAATCAGATTTCCAGCTGACTTTCTAATATCTTTACAATTAGAATCTTTTTTTTTTTTTTGCAAAACATTCTTTGTATACTAAAGCAATCATCACAAATCTTGTTTTGCTAATCTGCGATTTGGTAATTATGTCTTTATATTTTAAAACAGTTTTAATGGCATTAGCAGACATAGCTTCAAAGTTATCCATACAATGAAAGCCAGACTCAAAAAACAGTCAAATTAAAACACTAGCTGTCACAAATTTATTAAGTGTCAAAGAACATCCTCAAACGTGCTAGCTATACAAAGCAGTGAAGAAAGTACCCTCATTATTCAAAGCAGAAAAGACACTGCGGATAACTCGAAATGAGACAGGAGTGCCAGTTTTCGCATGTAAATAATATGTGACTTCTTTCCTTGCTCTGTCATCTAATTTTTCACTTTTCTCAGCTTCTTTGAAAAGACTTTTGAGTTTTTCTGTAAGTTCCACGGAAGGAACAGCCTTCTCAATGCCTTCCATTGTGTACAAATTTTCTCCCCTTGTGAACAAATACGGATAGTAGCCCTTGATGTCCCGAAATAAGTATTACATTAAATTATAAAAAAACAATTAAATTTTACTTTTATTCAATATTTCTTTCTTTTTTTTTAATGAATGTTTTTTTTATCACTTAAAACGATAGCTGGAAGTGACGTTCTTAAAGATATTAAAACCAACATGGCGACGTCTTTGTGGTGGAGTGATTCGACCGCCTCTGATCGAGAAATAATACAAAAGAATGAAACAGAGGATCTCTTCATGTTTGGATATGCCTGTAAATTGTTTAGGGATGATGAGAAGGCGAGGGAGATCGACGAAGGAAAGCACCTTATTCCATGGATGGGAGATGAGAGACTCATGATCGACAGGTCGGTTTTCAAAAGCTCGCACCTTGCTTTCGGTGTAGCCACCATCGAATTTTCGTTCGCGCAAAATAAACACTCGGGTCGTGATAACACTCATTCTCTTTCAGATTTGTTGAAATTTCACTGATGTAATTCGTCCATAAGAGAATGAAAGGGCATATACATTTCCATGTACATAGAAAACATTTAGACTTTCTTGTCACCTAATGCCCGAACGCCGCAACAAGATGAAGCCTCAGGAACCATGGAAAAACATCACAAAGCCCTGAGATAAATACCGTCCAACTAAGAGTCAAGGCTGGTTGCAGACAGAAACCTCAGCATCAAGTGGGCGTCTGGATCGTTTGAATCCAGAATGACTTCCAGGGCCTACCACATCATCAGAGCCCTGGCCATGTTTTGCAATTTATAAAGGGTGTCTTTATAAATGAGAGACCCTACACAATTGTAAGGCAGATCTTTTTGGAATGCTTTCATTTCAGGTTGTGTCTGCTATGGAAGGCCCACTCACCAATGATTGGTATGACATGTCAGGGATTTATGAAAGCTTTGTATTTGCATTTTATTTGGATGTTTCATCATCTTTCACACATGTAGGAAACATGCAGACTGCCAACTGTCATAGTAATGCGATAACAGCTACTTAAAGGGTGGTCACATACACCTGAAAATATGCTGATAAAGTCTTACTATTTTTTTTAATATCAGTATAGGATTTATTGCCATGTGCTTATCTGAGAACACAGCTGACATTTTTACAAACATTTCCATTTGTGTGACCTACAAAAAGTGATTTTGCTAATTCCTTGTTTCAGCTTTACATGCTTAAAGTTGTGAAGGAAGGTACTGACTTGTGGTCTTGATTTGTGTGTGCTATAGATATGACGGGAGAGGACATTTGTATGACCTGACCAAGCATGATGCTGACATGGTCAAAGGCTTCCCAGTGGAGCTCAGTGAAGAGGAGAAGGCCATTGAGGCAGCTTGTGATGAAGAGCGCTATTTCGAGTTGCATACTGATATTCAGGAAAAGAATATGTATGAAGGTAAGATAATAAGTATTGCTGAAAAGCAAGTAGTATTAACAGGTTTATATATGAGAGATATGCCAAGCATTGGTTTAGCTTTTGCCATTCACTGACAAGCAGTAATTAAACAAATGTGACACAGCTATACAAAATACAGTGTAATTTTTTTATAAAGAGGAAAAAGTATCATATTGTTTGTAAATAGAATGAGATCAGGATGCTTTCGTTAAGTTTTGACATACATGAAGGTGTCAGTGTTTGAAATGGTGGACAAAGTGGATTTAATATTTAATTTGCAGAAGAGGAATGGAAGCGCTATTATGAGTCCTTGCAAGAAGGTTACAAAGCAGTTGGCTTCAGCTATGATCAGCCAGATTCTGGAGAGGGAACAGAAACATGTGAGACTGATTTATTTTTTAATTATTGAGTGCTGGAGTAGAGAGAGAGAGCAAGAAAACATTTTCAACATTGTTGCGATCATCTGGCTGTTTTCATGGTTAAAGTAAGCAAATTTTGTCTGAGAAGCTTAATTTCACGAAGGTTGAAATATTGAATGGATCTTAAAAGGGTCAGAAACAAAATTAATGTTTAGTGAGTTGTTTTTTTTTTAAACAAGAAATCAGTTGTTCAGTGCTTCTTACAACAGGGTGTCTGATAGGTTGATGGTAGTTACTGATTTTTTATAAATTTTAAAAAAAAAGGAACGGGATAGAGCAAGTTAAAGTGAAAGCAAAAGCCAAGGGGTTTCTGACAAAAGCTTTACAGACTTTTTCAGCATTAAGGAAAATGTAAGGTTAAAATTTAATAACAGGCATAAAGTGATTACACATTGACCACAAACTTAATTGCAGATGAGCAGCCAGCTGAAGAAGAAAAGAAGTTTGTTCCTGCAGAAGAACTAAGAATACCTTCAGATGTAGAAGTGGTAAGTCATGATAGTTTATCATTATCTAAGTAATGTTTCTTATATCTTAATTCTCAGTTCTCACAGGGACTTGGCCTGAACTTCTTTCCTTCTTATTCATTTGAAAGACTTTAGGAGTATCACCATCGCAAAATGATTTTGTCATCTGAGAAATCTCGGAGTGAGAGAGAGATTTAAATTAAAGGCTTTGTAGATTAATGGTCAGCTACTCTCTAGTTGTTTTATTCATCAAATGTACACACATTTCCATAATTTGCTTTATTTAGAAGATGACTTTTTTTTCTTTTCAGCCACAAACGGACAAGGAACATATTCGAATAGAGAAAACAGCTAGTTTCATTGCAAAGCATGGTATTCAGATGGAGATAATGGTGAAAGCAAAGCAGGCCCGAAATCCACAGTTTGAGTTTCTCAACTTTGAGCATCCTTTAAATGAGTACTATAAACATTTGGTGCAGATGATCAAAGATGGAAAGTATCGACCTCAACAAGACCAGGAAGAGAAAGAAGAGATGGCAGGTACAAAAATGTTAGACAAAGAAACTTCACCAGAATATTATGATTTGATGAAATGGTCCAGTCTGTTAAGACCTTTTGCATATTGTTCTGTAAAATTGCTTGTGATGACCCTAATGGTCTGTTTGAAATGGTGTTTCTTAGATTGTCATAGTGGTTAGGTCTGATTTGGTGGGGTTGGAGGGCAGGGATGGAGGGAGAGACTATGTACATTTGTTTTGCTAGGTGATGTCATCATTTTTATGTGAAAAGCATCGACTTTGCCATAAACAAGAAATCTTTGATGTCTTATGTCTGGGCTTTCAGCTGCATTGATCTCATGAGCTGCTGTTGTGTGGCTGGCTCATTGGCAAATGTGATGTACTTCTTGTGCTGGTACCAGCTCTTTTCAGGTGACTGAGAAGGCACTTTATGCTTCCAGGGAATTTCTGCCCAACAGTATGTCTGCATCTTGCAGATTAAATCTGTGTACATCATTAGCCTTTTAATAGCATATTTTGAGGTGATGACAGTAGAATTCTGGTGTTATTAAATCGGATCAGGGTGAGATGTACAAAGTGAAATCTTCTTTTAGATCACACCATCATCCTGTACACAGACATTAGAATGCTTAAGAATAACAATAAAATGCTGTTGAGGGAAGGAGAGAAAGGTAATGACTGACTGGTCTATGTAGGAAACATTTACACAGCACCTGGAATGGATTTTTTTTGTGGGGCAGGGGGGATGTGGCGAATCAAGAGTTGGGAAGTTCTGTTCACAGATAGCATGAGCTTAAAAATATGCAAATGACATAGGTGTGATAATTTATAAATTTTCTCAAGACTAGTATGTTTGAAATTAGCTTGTCTCGTGTGTGTATGTGTGTGCAGGACATGACAAAGATCATTACCTTCATCCAAGTTTGTCAACCTCTTCAGCTGTGCCTTTGCCACCACCCCCAGTGAGTTCTGAAAAAGTACACTGAAATGTTACATTTTGTCACAAAATTATGCAAATTTCCTGTTTTTTCCAATTATGTTTAATAATTTACTTTTTGGTAATTCTAGTCTTGGGCCAAAGCAAAGTTCCCTCTTTTGTGCTTGCTAACCAAAAGCCAGATTTGCACCTCATAAAACAAAATGTTTAGGCACGCTTTTTTTTTTAGATGCACAGCTTATATTAGTTTACATGAATAAGGCAAATCTTTGTTAAATTTGCATTTTAGTACATAACATTTTTTTATAAGAATGTTAGTTTCCCTTTTTTTAAATGGTTTGACAATCCTGTTTTC
Organism: Marisa cornuarietis; assembly: GCA_004794655.1. NCBI lineage: Eukaryota > Metazoa > Mollusca > Gastropoda > Architaenioglossa > Ampullariidae > Marisa > Marisa cornuarietis. The sequence goes on along the minus strand of SMMW01000565.1, from coordinate 1,358,005 downwards.
AAATTGTGTGCAGCCTCCTAAGCCAATCATCATGCCCAAGATCTCTATCCATGACACGCCTTATGGTCAGCTGATCTCATCATTTAAAAAGTTCTCCAGGTGTGTTTAGCAATCAGTATCATTATTAATTGTTTTAAAATACTAAACTTAATGCACTAAATGTAGGAATGTTTAAAAGAAAATCTAGTTGACACACTTCATTTCCCTTTACAAAACTTTCTTCCATTCAGTCATTTGTCCTTTGATTGTTGCTGATAGATGCTGCAGCTGACAAGGCATGCCACCCTCTAAGGTACCTTGAAGGATAGTCTTCGACAGCGTCCTGTTAAGTCATAATGGTCAAAGCAGCCAACTTATGCTGCTTGACTGTTGCAAGTTGGTGCTTCTGGTTTCTTATGAGTATGGCGAGTGTGCTTTGTACAAAGTCATTGGTTTTGTACTTCCTGTACAGGATTCAGGGCAGCCACATCAGGCACTTATTCTCCAATGCCTGGACTCTCTTCGTATCAGCAAGCAGATTCCACATTTCACATCCACTGATAAAGCAGGATCAGTACTATAAAGGGGTTCTACATATAGTACTTTGTAGTAAACTTGATGTTATGGCTGCGCCAGATATGCTTCCGTCCTAGCCATTGCCACTGTTGTTGTCACAATCATGATGTGGACATCTGTCATAGAGATGCCATCTTTGGAGAGGATAGTTCTCAAGTACTTAAGTTGCTTCTCTCTTTGAGCTATACTTTATTTATTTAGATATTTGGTTTCCTGTCTGTGTTAAAAATTTTCTTTGGTAAGGTCTTGCAGTTCTCTGTTGGTGCCTGCTATCAGATCGATGTCATCTGCAAAGTGTAGGTTACAAATCGGCCTTCCATCAACGGAAATAAAAATGGGATCTTTATGGAGGGATTCACACCTAATGTTCTTCAGAAAAATGTTTGACAGTATAGGTGATGGGGACACCCTTGACGGAGGTCCTGCTGATGCTTAAGACGCTTTTTTTATCAGGATACAACAGCTGAAAATCGATTCAACTGTGCTTCTACCTGGTCTTAAACCAAGCTATTCTTCTGCTAGCAGTTCCTTAGCGATGGTGCTGATGCAACCTTGTGTTACTTTAAGCATGATTTTGCTTAGGTGGCTGATTTGTCCTATTGTTTTACACTGTTTGCAGTTTCCTAAATTTTTTTTTTTTGTAAAGGGTATGACTGGTCACTTTGTCCAATTTTGGGGCAGTTTTTTGCATTCCCAGACTCTTTAGCAAAGAGCAGTAAAGGCCTTGTTGTGTCATCCCAACCCTGCTTGAGCTGCTTAGCTGGGATGCTGTCAATGCTACGTGACTTTCCTCTCTTCAGACTGTATACTCTTCCCATAGGACTGGTAGGTCTGCAGGCTAGCCGGTTCTAGTCTGGATGTTTTAAAGGATTTTAGCGTGTCTTCAACTAGAAGTTGTACAGGTCTTTGCAACATTCAGTCCATGGGTTGAGTATAGCAGTGCTTTCTTTGAGAAGCCAGCCATTGTTGTCTTTGATGACTGAGATCTTGTGTTGACTTGCCTTGGTGAGAGTCTTTAGTATTTGGTAGCCCTCTTAGCTGTCACCCTGTACCATTCCATCATTTATGGTCCAGCATTGGCCCTCCATCGAGTTCCTCCTGCCTTCATCTGTTTCCTGATGGTACAGTACACTTCCTTGTGCTTGGAAGCTGCTGCCCCCGTGGGCCCGGCTTCTCGTGCCGGGGGTGAACACCCAGCCTCTCTCTGGCTGGGTGACCAAGCTGGCCACCCCTTTCCCTTAGGCTTTTCTCCTTTCTCCCTCACTGGCCCTTTCACCTTTATTCTTTTTCTAAACAAACATCTCTCTATCACACTAAAGTTTGGTCTTTTCTATCTTCTGCCTACACTGGCCTTTTCCTGTCTTCTTCTCCAATCATGCCTTTCTTTGAATGCAACTCTTTTCTCTGTGGCCTCCTTTAGGCCCCCTGCGTTTGCCGTGCAGGGCAACCCGTGTCGGGGGAGGATGGGATCCTGGAGGTTGAGGTCCCTGATGGGCTGCAGCCCACTATACCAACACACCTCTTTGGCCCGGACTTCTCCTAGACGGGAGGTTGGTGTGGCCCACACCAATCAAGCGGCTGGTCGTGCATTGCCCTAGCTTTGCTAGAAGGCTGCGGCCGGGGTCAATCTGGTCTACACACTCTGTAGGCCAGAGTATATTCCTTCTGTATCCCTGGTGCGACCCTGCTGGAAATGCCCATAGTGGTACCGCTCGGTCGCATCCCCTTGTTGGACTCCGTGGTGGGTGGGGAGCAGAAGGAACGAAACAAATGAAATTCATTATGGCAAAAAAAAAATCAAATCTGGGGAAAAGAAGTAGGGAGGATGTTTTTTCGTCTGATAGTGAGGATGAAGTGCATGAAAGTGTGAATGCTCATAAGGCTTTAGAGGGGGCTTGGCCCCGTTTTCTTGTTGTGGAGGGTGCAGAATCGGCTCGGCCACTCTCGTCCCTCTACCCTTTTGCTATAGATAAGGGATTTAAAAATATTTCAAATACTGGTTTTGCTTCTATAAAGAAACTTCGCACTGGACAATTTCTGGTCCAGTGCAAAACTCAAAAGGCGTCAGAGGCTCTTCGCCGATGGGACTCGAAGCAGTTTGTTGACCGCCCCATAGACCGGATCCATAGATCCCTCAACTCCAGGGGTGTCATCAGGTGTCCCGACCTTGCTGGGATGTCGGAACTTGACATCAAGTCAGAACTGGCATCCCAGGGGGTTACAGCAGTCCAGAGGGTCCACCTCAAGAGGGATGGGAACTCTGTGCCTACCAATACACTTTTTCTGACTTTCAGCCTTCCCAAATTACCCAAATCTATCCTGGTCGGGTATCTACTGGTCAAGGTCTCTCTATTCATTCCTTCTCCTTTGCGCTGTTTCAACTGTCAGCGTTATGGCAATGGGGCAAGCTCTTGCAAGTCCCAAGCCGGCTGCTTCCGCTGCGGTGAGGTTGGCCACGCTGCAGCTGACTGTTCCAAAAGCGCACACTGTGCTAACTGTGACGCGGTGCGCACACTGCCTCTTCAAAAGACTGCCCGAAGTGGAAGGAGGAAGCAACCATCCAGCGTGTATGCGCGGAATCTGGCATTTCATATGCCGAAGCACGCCGTCGCGTGGTGGGGGACCCTCCTACATCAGGTTCCACTTCTTTTTCAGCAGTTGTTGCAAAGCGACCGTTAGTTTCTGTGTCTATCCAGACGGACATGACATGGGTCTCTTCTGAGGTCCCAGTCCGTCAAAATATGCCTCCTCCTCCTCCTCCTGCAAACAGTGGTGGCACCCAGTCAACACAAGCATCTCAAACAACTCAAACATCACAGCCCAAACAAGCTTCACCAGCCAGGAACACTACACGTCAACAAACACGAAACACAAAATCACCAAAGAACAAGAACACCACACCGCAAACAGACAAGAATACAAAAGCAAAATCACCAGAAAAACCCATCATTCAGCACAAAACATCTGGGCCCACCACAGCTGAAATTTCAGTCCCTGTTTCCAATCGTTATGCCTCTCTTGGCGAGCAGGGGATGGACGTGGATGAACGACGCTTAGCGTCGCCTTCTCCATCCCGCCGTCCCCTGCCTTCTTCACCTTTCCCCTCTTCTACCTCCGCTACTGTGAGGCGTTCAGCCTCTTTCCCTCACAGATAGCATGTCTACAATCCTTCAATGGAACTGTCGAGGGATCCGAGCAAACTTTGAAGAACTTCAATGCCTAGCATCTAGCTTCTCTCTTGATGTTATAGCTCTTCAGGAGACTCTTCTCCTACCTTCTACCACCATTTCTTTTAAAGGCTTTCACGTTTTGCGTCAGGACTCACAGACTGACGTCCCTTCAGGTGGGACTGCTCTTCTTCTCCGTTCCCACCTCTTGTTTAGCCAGATACCACTTTCCACTCCTCTTCAAGCAGTCGCTGCCCGGGTTACCTTGGGCAAAACTATCACTATCTGCAGTATCTATCTTCCTCCCTCTGCTCGGGTCTCCCGACAAGACCTTGAGGGTCTTCTGACCCAACTTCCTTCTCCCGTCCTTCTTTTGGGGGACTTTAATGGGCACCACCCCCTTTGGGGTGGAACTTCAAGTGACCCTAGGGGAGAGTTGTTGGGATCACTTTTTATGGAAAGTGATCTCTGCCTTTTGAACGATGGCTCCAACACCTTTTGCCGTCCATACTGTAGCACAGTGTCAGCAGTAGATCTATCAGTGGTCAGCCCAGCACTGTTACTAGATTTTAACTGGGCTGTACACGACAACCTGTGCGGCAGCGATCACTTTCCTATAATTTTAAAATTTTTAAGTACTCTGGAGCGGGACAAAAATTTTTCTAATGGCGGGTGGAACCTGACTAAGGCAGATTGGCCTGCTTTTCAAGCCCTCTGCTCCACCCGCCTTTCTTCTACTTCAGATATCAACCTAGAAAAGTACAATAATGATAAAGAGCACCCTGTTAGAATTTTTACAACTATATTAACCAAGGTTGCTTCGACAACAATACAGAAAAAAGGGACACGGAATCAACATCTACGTGTCCCTTGGTTTACAGAGGAGTGTCGTATGGCTCAACACGACCGAAAGAAGGCTCAGCGCCTTGCCTTTCGCCATCCCACTCCAGAAAATGTACTAAATTTTAAACGCAGCCGAGCACGAGCTCGATACATTTTTAAACAGAGTAGAAAGCTTGCGTGGCAGAGGTTTGTGTCATCTTTATCTTCCCGCACCACCTCCCAAGCGGTGTGGGCGGCCATAAGAAAGATTAAGGGAAAGTTTCAGGCGGGCTCAGTAGGCCACCTGCAGGTTGGAGACTCCATCCTCACAGAGGCACAGGATGTTGCAAACTCATTGGCATCCACCATTGCACAAAACTCTTCTTCTTTCCACTACTCTCCAGAATTTCAGCACCTGAAGTCTGTTCAGGAATCTTCTAGCTGTGACTTCTCTTCTAACAACTCTGAACAGTACAACCTACCTTTCTCTCTTGAAGAATTGCAGCAGGCCCTCCAGAAGTGCAAAGACTCTGCACCTGGCCCAGACAACATTTCATATCAGCTGCTGACTCATCTTCCACGGGTCTCTCTCCGCCTCCTCCTAGATATCTTTAACTTTATCTGGGTGTCTGGCTGTTTCCCTCCCTCATGGAGTGAGGCAGTCGTGGTGCCCATCCCAAAACCTGGTAAGGATCTCTCTGATCCCAACTCTTACCGTCCTATTGCCCTTACTAGTTGTCTGTGCAAAACTTTAGAACGCATGGTGAATGCCCGGCTCACGTGGCATCTTGAGTCTCATGGCCTCCTCTCCAACCTGCAGTGTGGCTTCAGAAAACACCACAGTACCACGGACCATCTAGTCCGTTTTGAAACTTTCCTTAGAGATGCATTTGTCAGCAAAGAACATGTGTTAGGGGTCTTTTTTGATTTGGAAAAGGCGTATGACACAACCTGGAAGCAAGGTATTCTGTTGGACCTTCACGCCCTTGGCTTCCGGGGTCGTATGCCTATCTTCATTAAAAACTTTCTATCTCACCGACTTTTTCAAGTTCGTGTAGGCTCTATTCTGTCTGCTCCTCAGGAACAGGAAATGGGCGTCCCACAGGGCAGCATCCTTTCACCAACTCTCTTCAACATTAAAATAGATGCTATCCTAAAATCTGTCTCTCCAGGTTTGGAGGCCTCGTTGTATGTAGATGACTTTGCTCTCTGCATCTGAGGCCGTTTGCTGCCATGCCTCGAACGCCGGCTTCAGCTGTGCGTAAACGGTGTGCAGAAGTGGGTGACAGAAAATGGCTTCAAATTTTCTCCCACAAAGTCAGTATGCATCCACTTTTGTAAACTACGAGGCATGTTTCCAGACCCTTGTATTTGTGTCAACGGCACGGTACTCAAAGTAGTTCAGGAAGTAAAATTTCTTGGGGTCATCTTTGACCATAAACTATCCTTTCTTCCTCACATCAGATCTCTACGCCTTTCATGTCAGAAAGCCTTGGATGTTCTTCGAGTAGTTGGCCATGTCAGCTGGGGGGCGGACCGCACGGTCCTGCTTCGCCTGTATCGTGCCCTGGTCCGCTCCAAGCTAGACTATGGATCCATCATCTATGGCTCTGCTCGAGAGTCCTATCTCAAAATTCTTGATCCTATTCACCATCAAGGGCTCCGCATCTGTTTGGGTGCCTTTTGCACCACTCCTGTACATAGTTTGTACGCAGAAGCTGGTGAGCCTCCACTGTCCCTTCGCCGTCTGAAACTCATGCTCTCCTATGTCTGTCGCTTGAAGTCTCATCCTGAAAACCCTGCTTACCGTGCCGTCTTTGGACCACAGCGTGCTGCCCTGTATGCTATTCGTACCAAGGAACAAAAACCATTATCACTCCGTGTGGCACCTCATCTGCAAGCTGCCGGAGTAGATATCCAGCAGGTAGAGCCTCTCCCTCTACTGCCAACTCCTCCTTGGACTCTTCCTGTTCCAGAGATCCGTCTTGATCTTACAGCCTTTAAAAAGGGGGACACTAGTGACCTCATCTTTCTTCAACGCTTTCAGGAACTTCTTTCTGACTATTCTGGATTCTGCTGTATCTTTACAGATGGTTCCAAAGTTCCAAACGGTGGCCCTGTTGCTGCGGCAGCAGTTCCATCCTGCCAGCCGCAACGGGCCGCTTCAGCCCGACTTGCGGATGGCTGCTCTATCTTCACAGCGGAACTTCATGCCATCTTGCTAGCCTTGCAACATGTTCACCGCTCTTCGGAGCACAACTTTTTGATCATCTCAGACTCCCTTTCTGCCCTCCAAGCTCTTCTTTCCAGTTGTTTTGACCACCCTCTCTTGGTACAAATCCACAAAATCCCTGGAACACTCATTCGCCGAAACAAAGATATTGTTTTCGTTTGGGCACCTGGCCATGCTGGTATTGCTGGCAACGTCCAAGCAGACAAGGCTGCCAGGGCTGCTTGCCAGTTGTCTAGTCAGTTGAAATCGCTTGTATCATCTGACTGCAAATCTCTCTTCACAGCCTATGTTCAGTCCCTGTGGCAACGCCACTGGGACACTCTGGGCCAAAACAAGCTACACGCCACCCTTCCCAATCTTTCTGACCGCCTGCTTCCGTGCCGCCCTGGGCGACGGGAGGAGGTGGTCTTAACTAGACTGAGGTTAGGACACACCTATGTCACGCAATCGTATCTCTTAGGGGAAGCGGATGGCCGAGTGGTTAGAGCGCTGGCTTCCGAATCGAGAGCGCGCTGGATCAATTCCCGATAAGCGCAGCAAACTTCCCCCAGTCGACCCAGCTGACGGGAATGGGTACCTGACTCCATAGAGGGTTGGGGAAGGTAAGGCAGCGAGGGAGAGGAGATTGGCACCACCCTCATGTAAAAGCTGGCCCCGAGAAAAGTGGGGTCTCTAACACCTCACTCCCCTACGACCTGAAAAGGTTATGGGATGACCTTTACCTTTACCTTTTTATCTCTTACGAGGTGAACCTGTTTGCCCGTGGTGTACAGAAGTTTTAAATGTTAAACATGTATTAATTACTTGCCCTGAGCTCCAGAGTACCCGTCAGCATTTTTTCACAGCAGTTTCTGTGTCTGCTTTGTTTAGGTCCGTCCCATCGGCAGCAATTTTTGCATTTTTAAGAGGGATTGGACTCTTTCATAAAATTTAAGTTTTAAATTCCTGTTAGTTTTGGCTTATGGTTTTGGTTTGTTGACGTCCTTTTGGCCACAACAACCACTTTTATACTAGAACCACTCTTTTAAAAATTCTCTTGTTTGTGTTGTCCTTATTGGAATGGCACTGTTATATCTTTTGAAGATCTCTCTGATTCCTAGAACTTTTGTCATAAATTTGTCTTTCATCGCCGTGATATAGCCTTAGTTGCTGGCACGGCGTTAAACACTAACAAACAAACAATTGGAAGCTGCTGAGGGTTTGCTTTTCCTATCTCTTTTCAAAACCTTCTTTTGGTGTAGGATGTTGTTCATGATCCAGTGTTGCTTATTCTTTCTTGGACATCCTAGGACTTCTTGGGCTGTTGAGAGTAGCATCTCAAATGTTTTTAGTGAGGGTGTCTACGTCACAGTCTACCAAGCTCAGTGTGGTGAATTAACCTCCAGCTTTGGCCTTGAAGATTTCAATATGGTTCAAGTCTTCCATTTTCTCCTATCAAAGCAAATTCAGGGAGTATGAATGGTATTTTATCATCAGCTTCACCTTTAGGTTCATTTAAACTTATTTCATTACCAAAGAGACACTTTCTATCAATTCATATGTGCATTTCATGTATTTCTGGAACTGGGTAGCATGCTTTACTGGGAAGGTGTGGAGTCTGTGTGTTGTTAGGAAGTTGTTGATTTGCACATTAATAGACACTTCAAACTTTTCAGTTACATGCAAAAATTACAAATGATCTTATCTACATTTTGTGCAGAGTTGACACAAAAGAAGAAAAGAAAGATGAAGTACCTAATATGGGGCCACCTCCATTACCACCATTTATGGCTCAGCCTGATTATGGCAGCTCTTCTCCTCTTCACAGTCTCAGAGTTGCTGGGTTCCACCAACGCATTCACCAGAGTGGCTTGTCTGATGAGCGAGAGCAACCCCCACCACCAGGTACTGAAGCCATTGGCCCCCTTCCAAGACCTCATTCAACAGGAGACTTAGCAACTCCAAATGACGAAGATTGGTAAGCAAGACAAGGTCTTCACAAATATGCAATGGCAGCATGTTCTCTTTGTGCTAAATTTTCTTCAATCTCGCTATCACTGACATTCATTTAAGAGATGCCTGATTGTCATTTTCATTACTAAATGTGAGCAGATCAAGCAGTTATACTGTCATTTTCATTACTAAATGTGAGCAGATCAAGCAGTTATACACAGCAGCTGTTCAAAGGGTCTGTCAGCATGATTAATTTTCACTTATTTTGTGTTAGCTTTTTTTTCAAATAGTCAATTTTAAATTAGTCTTCACAGTTCAATTGAATGTGCATAATCGAAATAACGCATCCTCTTGGTTGGTGAACAAGTGACCTTGCAGTAACCTTCAATTGTCTGCAGCGGCTCTGCTAGAAGTGACAAAGTGCCACCACCACCTGACATACAGCCTATCATCGACCGCATGGCCATGTATGTGGCAAAGAATGGTTTGGAGTTTGAGATAGTGGTAAAGAGCAAGAAAGACCCTCGCTTTGCCTTCTTGGAGCCTGGCCATGTTCACTTCCATTATTATGATTCCAAGAAACAAATGCATATTAAGGTAAGTAGGAAATACTCATGCTTTCTATTTTGAACTTAGTGTCCAAGAGACAATATTCATGATACAAGCATGGTGGTGACAAGTATGATAATTTAAGTTATACCTGCCGTTGCTATTCATTCAGATGTCTTTTATCACCTTTTCTTTCCCTGTGGCTAAATGTGGATTTTTTTTTTTTTTAGGAGGCAAAGAAGAAAATGGAGGCAGAAAAGCTAAAAGAACAAGCACGTGAAAAACAAGAAAGAGAAGAAGCAGCACAAGCTAATCGCAGCATCAGTTTCTCCATTAAGGGGCGCAGTCGAGAGCCAGATGCCGTCAACACATTGAAGCGGCCCCTGTTTGATTATGACAGTAGTGATGGAGAGACAGAAGGTACAGTGACAGTAGTATGTTATACACACACACACTTAGATGAGTCCATCAATATAACATTGTACTTTGTTCTTTAAGTTGATCATCACGCTGCCATACATGGTAGTTTTGGTAAATTGCTTACAAATAAACACTGGCTAGCATAAAACTGTGGCAATAAAAAATACATTTTTGTATTTTTATCTTCTGGTTTTTATTGGCCACATTGGTGACATTCCAGGTGATGCTGATGGAGGAAAAGAGAAAGGCAGTGGCTCACCATCCTCTTCACCAGATGTACGTGGCAATACAGTATTGCTACCAACTAACTTGTCTTCAACAACTTCTGCATTAGTGCCTACATCTTCTGACACTAAGGCACCGATTGCAGCAGAGGAGCTAGAGCGTAGACAAGGTACGTCTGCTCTTGCCAGCTCTTCATGAGTAAAGCATGATGACTTTATGTGTGTGTGTGTATGTTTGTGTAAGGTAGGTGGACAACTATTTGAATGTCTAGATTTCAGTGAAATTGTAATTGCTACTTTCTTTTCTATTGTTAGGCAGTGCCATATTGGAGTTGCTTGATCCCCTACTTTAAGTCTTTCAGTAGTCTTTTCTCCTCAGTTACATAAGATCATCCATAGGATAAGTGTTTTAACTGAAGGGACAATAAGACGTGTGTTAAGGTTAAGGGGCTTGTGCCCTCTTTGCCCTGCTCCATGACATTGAAAGCAGTTTTGTTTCTTTAGCCGAGGAAAGACTGAAAGATAAGCTAGTAGCTGCTGCTAGAGACAAGCTGATGAGTACAGCCAGGGAGAAGCAGCTACAGCAAGAGAGGAAACGAAAGGCAGCCATGTTCATCAACTTACTCCGTATTGTCAAAGAGTCGCCATTTCCTGATGAAGGGGGAGGTGGCGAAGTTGCCTCAGGTATTACTTTTCTTATTGAGAAAGATTTTATCGCCTTTTTTAAAAAGAGTTATGCTCACTAGCTTATTTATTTTATTTTTTTATTTATTAACTTTTTTTTGCTATTTAAGTTGCATCGCGAGAGGAACATTTTTCTCTTTTTTGGGGTTGACTTCCAGTTCTTCAGCATGGAAGTAAAATTAAGTGGTTTCCTAAAGCACTGAAAATTTAACTTTTCAAAAAATAGGCTTCATCATTAATTTTTGCTCATTCTATCAATTTCAGAAGCAAAATCCTCACCAACAGTGACTCCAGTAAACAGTCAGCCCCAGTCTCCTCTTGTTTTTGAATACAACAACCGATCAGGAACACCAGTTAGGTGGGAAGACAAATCCAAGAGAACTTCCCGATCAAAATCACCCTCAGATTTTCGGAAGAAACGAAGAACAAAGTCACCTACACCTCCAACTGCTTATGCTAATCCCAGAAGGTAATGTCAGCTCTCTGTATAAAAATAAAAATTTGCAATGGGCAATTCAAGCACTTATTATTGTCTTTCAGAAGTTTTCATCTGTACATTTTAAAATTTTTGTAAAATGACTGGTTGTTAACAATTTTCTGAGGCTGCTTTTTTGACATTCTTAAATTTCTCTTCAGATCACCTCCTAGATACAGTCCTGCCCAGAGAAGATCACGGTCACCAAGGAGACCTCACATTGGCACACGTCCAAGAATCTCACCACTTGGCTCCTGGTCACGGAGGTCTCCATCCCCAGTCATGAGGAATCGATCTCCCTTAAAACGACCGAATGAATCGCCACGAAAAAAGACCATTAGAAAGTCTAAATCTCGATCACCATCTCCCATGTCCAACAAGCATAAGAAAAAGCATAAACGTTCCCGATCAAAGTAAGTCTTTTGAACCAATGTTTAACATGTTTTATTTCTAAAAGCACCAGTTTTGTTTTCTAATGACAAAATCAGTATAAAATACTATTTTCCAAAAATATTCATGCACAATCCTTTTGCAAGTGTACAATAAAGTGCACAATAATTCTCTGGGTTTTTTTTATTATTATTTCTAATGAACATAAGATTATGGGATTACCTATATCTTGTCTTCAGAACCAAAGGTTTGTCAGTATTTGTATCTTTTGTTCATTGTATGCTTTTCCTCCTTTAATTATCTGATCATTTCACACATCCAATGTTATCAGCACCATGGTTACAAAACCAAAACAACAGACTAGCAGGGGTATTAAATAAGTTTGGAATCTTCAATTAACAGGACATGGGTTACAAATTTTTAGCAAATGAGACTTAGACTTCAGAAAAGAATGCTATAAAGTCATGCATTTTGTGTCTTGTCATCACTTGTAAAATGGTGCTAATTTTGTTGTGAATTTAGAGGCACCTTCTTTTGTACATTTAAATATGTGCCTTTGAAATTATTTTATTATTTTTCCCTCATTCTTTCTCACCTTTGTTGCTACAGAACACCCAGCAAAAAGAAAGATCGGGAGAGTGATAAGTCCAATGAAAAAGAGGAAAAGAGGAAATCAAAGGAGAGACGATCCAAAGATAACGAGTGGGATAACTTGAAAGATAAGGAAAAACACAAGGACAAGCACAAGGAGAAAAAGAAAGACAAGGAAAAAGACAAGTCAAAGAGCAAGAAGGACAAGCATAAAACTGATGATCGAGAAAAAGATCGACGTCGTTATAAAACCGATGATGGAGAGAGAGAGAAGAGTCGTTACAAAAGAAGCAGCATAAAGAATCTTGAGTCTAGCGGCAAAGATACCAAAACCAAAAGCCAGTCCAGTAGCAGGCAAAAAGAGCCATCTTGCAGTCAAATCCAAGACTCAGACGCAGCAGATAAATCTCTCGCGCAGTCACCTTTGAAGGAGAAGTCGATTGAAAGAGTTTTATCACCTATTCCAGAAGTGATCAGTTCAGATTCCAGCTCTAGTTCTGATGAAGGTCAAGAAGAATCCCAGGTTTTGTCTTCGGTCAGTGACTTATCTCTCATAAAAACAGTCAGCAGCAATGGGCCAGATGAATTCTGTGCTGTTGAAGACTGGAGTGGTGATATTCATGTCATGGATTGCTGAAGAACATCGAGTTTTGAATCCCAACACATAAGCTCAATATGTACATGGGTGTGCATATATGCCTGTGTCCGTGTGTGTGCAAGCATGCATGTGCCCTCGTGTGAAAGTGAAAGGTAAAAGGAAAGGGTGAAGGTTGTGGGCATGTGAGGGTCACAATGATTTGGTGTGCTGCTGTGAGAGATTGTGCAATAGTTGGTTTGTATTGGATGTGAAATAGTAGTAATTTTTGACCCTATGTCCAGCATAGATGGGCAGCATCCTTCAGCATACAGAAGAAATACATTTTGCATGGTTGTTTATAATTTCATCAGAGTGCTTTTCATCCAATCTGTGCTTATTTGACATCTGATCAAAATGAGTTTCAATGGCTTTTGTGCTGCTGCTGTATATAATGTCCTTGGAGATTGCATGAATCACGCTTGGCAATCGTATTCATCTGGGTAATGCAAGAATAATATGGAAATAAAATGATAGCTTCAGACAATATCTAAACTGATACCTTTTCATGTGTGTGTGTGTGTTTTGTCAAAACTGTTTAATAAATATCCTTATCATACACTTAAGTTTTTATGTAGACGACGGTTAAACTGAAATGTTCAAGCTAGAGAAAAGATTGGCGTGGCAAAAAGATGGTCCCAAGGTTTCATTATTGTTTGGTGTCTAAACTTTTGGGCATTTTACCCATAGGCAGTAAACCAAATCAAATATGTAACACCATTATTACATGCACATGGCATTCTACAGACTAATGACGTGACAAAATATGCAATAAACTGACAGGCAAAAGGGAGTGTAAGAACTATTAAAACATGGATGTTGATCACGGACATTGCTGAATTTTATTAAATGTTTTATTATAAGTCTGTAATTTTTATACTATTCATTATTTGGGTGATGTGCAAAATACCCTGGGAACAAAGCTTTGTAATAAGTAGCTAGCAATGAGTGAGGATATGGAAACAGGAAATTCCTCCCCATGTTTGCACACCATGCATTTTGTGTGTGTGTATTGAGGTGTGTATATATATATATATCTTAGATGCTGAAAAGGAAGTTGATGAAAAAGTTTTATTATATAAAAGAGTCCTCTAACACCTTACTCTGACACAATTACACATTTCTGTTGGCTACTGTCCCAAGTTTCTTTTCAATTTGTAAGGATTTAAATTCACACGAATATGAAATTTTTTTTAAAATTAAATTTTGCAAACTTTAATTTGGGGAGGTGTAGCAAAATTAAGGATTATATGAGGTTTTGCGTTGCCACTACACCCATTTCTTGCTTGATTGGTCAAAGCCTTATTCACAAAATCATGAACAGTACGGATAACGATGTGCCATGAATATCAATGTACTGGTACAACAAACAATGATACGAAACTGAGAGTATAGTATGAAAAGGCAAAGAATACGTAAAAACTGAAAAAAGTAGCATCTGTATCCTAAAATACACGTATCACACTCATGGCTTTTCCTTGCATTCACCTCTCAGCACTGGACATTGCTTTCATTTTCATAAATATACTGCTACAAAACACTTTCTTGTGAGCTGCAAGGTCGAGAGTCTCAAGAAGAAAACTCCTCAAGATTCATCTTATTCAAGCGAAAACGACCAAACAATCACAATCACATTAGGGTGGCCAAGCAATTCTCTCTCGTGCTTATGTTTATGCGGGTGGACGCGTGCAGCAGACACGCTCACCTACAATCACATCTCGTTCGTGGACGAGATTCTCGTTCTTCCAAAATGGCGTCTCGTAGCCATGTGGACGTGAATGAAAGACGACTTCGACCTATCTATGGTCAGTGATAAGATAGTGTGCAATACCAATAACAGAAAACGTTATAAACGAAAAGTATACTCAGTTTTGACTAAAAATAAATTTAACAATTACTAATTGTAGAAACTGTTTTAGTTGAAACTCAATTCCCTTGAGTCATTAGTGACGGGTTTTCTGTCCGCTTTGACACTTTCACTGAGCAAATTTGCCTTATTACACATTGTGTTTCATCTAACGGTGATTGCAGTTGTACTATGCATAAAATATAGTGCCACTGACCCTTTTGTTTCCTTATCTCTCACCCTGATGTCGCTGTATAGTCGGGTTCCAAAACATATTAAATAAAAAAACCCAATTGTGTCGACTTACCGGACTACATATTCTAACCCTCTAATGTGCAGTGATCATCGATGGGTGGAGTAGACGAGCATAGACAAGCGGCGATAGATGAATTTTTTTGTACCTATTATAATTTTATTGCTGACTATCACATAACGGTAGCTTTCATCTTAAGACGTTTATTTGCACTGTACAACACAAGAAAAACAATTTTGAAAGACAATCCGTTGCCGACGAGGTCACCAATGTACACAACTGTCAAAAGCTTAATACTTGATCTGGAGGCACAGTCAAAGCCTTTAGCCTTTGCTTTGGTATCAAATTCCACATTCTGTTATTCTGCATTAAAGTAAAGCATTCTCCAATCTGGTGAACTATTGAACCACAGACTATAATGTGATGTCGTTGCCGGGTTTCTTGTAAATACATAATTCGGAGAACCTTCAGTACACTAAATCTATTTTCAGCATTATTAGGACAATGCTGTTATCTAACTGAATTGTCATTGTTGACTGCTGAATAAATTTACCAGTTTCCATTTTGAAACATGAACATCATTCAAAATGGGCAGCTGACTCAGGTCATATGAGTTGACAAGTCTCAGTATTGGCATGATATATCATTATGTCTGTTTTGCTTGTTTGTTCCCATTGAATGATTTACCAAAGGTGGATAAAATTCAGACTGTAAATCTAATCTTGTTTACTTTTAATGTAGATAGTTTTCCACAAATTTTTCTTGAAAACAAAATGTTTATATAACTCAAGGATTTGTTATATGCTAGGCAAGGTTACTTTTGTGCTTGGACACATAACAAGTGGATATGTCTTTGGCTTTACCCAAAAATATTTAATCTTGGGGGGGGGCCTCATAATAGAGTCAATAGAAAACAGGTAGAAACTTATCCACCAATGTATCTCTGTACTTTGAGAAATGCCAGGATATCTTAATAACTCGCTTGTGATGGATGTCTGGCATTTTATACTCATTTTATTTATTTATTTAGCGTATTTTATGAGATATTTCATTTTTTTAATTAATGGAATATTTTTTCGTTGTTGTTTTCAGATTGTTTAGACAATGGCAACAATCGTAAGGCTATCCAGGAAGCAGATAAAGTGCTTAAAAAGCAGAAGGACTTTCAATGTGCAAAGGTAATGGAATTTTTTTTAAGTTACAATTAAATATGGATTGTAATACAATAGTGGTGTTAGTATAGCAATGCTACTAATTCAAAACTTCATATCCTCTGTGTGTGTGTGGGGGGGGAGATGGGATATTACTTGAAGTTGAGGCTTTTTAGGCTGATTTCCTTTTCATCTGCCTGTTGATGCATACGCTTTAATGTGGAGTAGAATTTCTACTAGAAGGTGACTGGTTGAACTTGAAGGTTTGGGTTTATGGTTGGAAAACTCTGAAGCTATCCTTCAGAAAAGGCTACCTGATTGATCAGGGAGGGTAAAGCCGGCAGAAGGGGAGGGTTGGGTTCAGTTTTCCCACGTTGTGACCTAAAAATAGAGAACCACTTATTCTCACGAGCTTGTGAGGCTATTCACATTTGTTGTTCAATTATTTTTAAATCATTTGTTAAGTTACATGTTTTGTTTGCTTATTCTATAACGTGCAGAGAATAAAGTGTAATACTGCACTTCTTATGGTTATGTTAGTACTTGTATTGTTGCCAGCGTGTCAGCAGCTACTTTATCTAGATGCCGTATTAACCCTGTGCTCGTCATCATTGTTATATGCTTCTGTTTCTTTTGGCATGTAGGGCAATGATAAAGGTGTGCCATTCATGTCATTGGGCAACATTTTTTCACTAACCTGTGGTTGTGCCAAGTAAATCATCACCTTTCTTTCATGTTCCCTTTGCAGGTGCTTAAAGCTTTAGCACTTCTGAGGTTGGGGCGGCAAGATGAAAGCTCGGTTTTGCTACAGGAGGTACATGAACAGCATCCAGTTGATGAACCCACTCTTCAGGCTATGTCCATCTGCTATAGGGAGGTGCACAAATGTGAGAAGAGAGTTTAGAATGCCTTTTTTAAAGTTATCTCAGTAAATATTGAAGTAAAGAGTTTTATGATCTTTCCCTTTTAGCATTCTCAAATAGCTTAATAATAAAAGTATCACAGTCACTGTTAATCTTTCTTGTCCCCTTTTTTTTAAATAACTAAAGTTATTAGAGCTGTTTTAAAACAAAGATCCCAAAGATAATCTTTACCATGTATTTTTGATTTCTGAGTCATGCTTTACTGAATGAAGAGGAAGTCATATATCAGTGGGATTTAGAAAAGGTGAATATGACATGGTAAGGTGGACGGTTGAAGACTAGTTATAGAAAATTTAACAGAGGATTGAAAAATGTTTTCCAGTGGAGGCCATAGCAGACATGTATGAGAATGCCTATAAAGCTCGACCAGACAATGAAGAAGTTCTGTCTGCTCTCTTTATGGCACATGTAAGACTGGGAAACTACAAGAAGCAACATCAGACAGCAATGGCATTGCACAAGCTGCGTCCACAGAAAAACCCTTACTACTTCTGGGCAGTAATGTCAAACGTCATGCAGGCTAGTTTTCTGTTTTCCATTTATTATATTTTATTTATGTTTTTAATGGTTATTTTAGGGATGATGGCTACCCCAACAGGAGAATGTTTGTGCATGCATATCTGCAAATGTCAAGAATTAAGCACTTTTACTCCAAACTATTCTAAATAAAACTAATGAGATAATAAATTCGTAAAATGATAAAAGTAATTTTTTTTCATTTTTTTATTTTACATACAACAAATTACCACCTTGTCTTGAATGACTTTACAGGCTCACAGTGATAGTAAGCTTGCCAAGACCATGTACCTACCTCTGGCTGAGCGTATGACCAAAAAATACATTGAAGAAGGCAAGATTGATGCAGAAGCAGGTAAATCTGTTTCAAAACACAATGCCACAAGTCCTTGAGATTTCCCAGTTCACATAAAATCCTCGATGTTTTCCCATTTCCCTTGATTTTGTTTTTTTCTTAAAAGGCCAAACCTTTAGCAAAGCGTGGTAAAGAATGGGTTCAGCCCAGGTGGGGGAGCTAGCACACACAGCACTGACTAATGCATATGGTCAGTCTTTTGCTAATTTCCTCCATCTGGCCCAACAAGTACGCATGGTGGGGATCTTCATTATTATTATCACAGGCAGTGCCCACTGCCCTAGACATCGCTGCTTGCATCTTTCTGAACCGACAAGTATTAAGAGGTTGAGAACAAAACTGGGTGGAAAGAAGGCTATGGAGAAATGGCTTGTTATCCATGATTACCCATATGGTCATAATGCAAAGAATCCCAGTCAGCATTTCTGTTTTTTTTATGTTTGTTTGTTTGTTGGTTTTTTTGTTGTTTTTTTGTTTGTTTGTTTGTTTTTTGTTTGTTTTTTGTTTTTTGTATTTCTTGTCTCAATTTTTTACAGATAGCCGACCAAAGTTTTGAGTGGGATGTATGGATATATCAGTATACATTAGTGTCTACGCTATAGCATTAGTGCTTTATTTTCCAATTCTTATGTATACTTTGTTTCTTATATCCTGAATCTGGAAAGGGCAGTTCAGTGGCGCAATGGGGCGGTACAGTGGCGCAATGGTTAGCGCCTATCACCAATAGGGTGAAGGTTGGGTTTCCTAGGTTCACCTCTCATCTCGGGCACACTGTTCTTTCTCTGCATGTGGCATCTGCTTACAGGGATGGCTGCCTTGCCCTTGCCGTGATATAGCCTTAGTTGCTGGCTCAGCATAACACACAAATCCCCCCCCCCCACCCTCGGTGGCGCAATGGTTAGTGCCTATCACCAATACAGTGAGGGTTTGCTGCCCTGGGTTCAGATCTCGGGTCGGGCATATTGTTCGTTCTCTGCATCACTTACAGGGCTAGCTGCCTTGCCAAGATATAGCCTTAGTTGGTAAAACACCAATACTCTGAATACGGGAACAAGCAGCCTGTATCTAGGTGATGAATTCAGTGTCGTTTATGCTAGACAATTTTCTGACTTCTGTCTACACTTCCGTGACAGCTATTTATCAGGCACTTCTATCTATACATGCTGTTTTATAGAGAAATAATCTGCAAATGGGCTGTAAAATCCAAGGCTGGAAGCAAGAGTACAAAGCTTGCATATACATTGCTGTTGGCTCTTGTGTTTTGGACAGCAGAGCAAAAATGAGTAACAGAAAGAGAAAGAGCAACAATAAAAAAAAATTAGCTTAAACCTGTAAGTGGTTTAATTTGGGGTTTTATTATTTTTTTCGGGTTGTTTTTTTTCGTCTGCTTACAGTTACAAACACCTTTCTCCTTCCTTTTTATGAGTTATGTAATATTACAAGAACATTTCCGTTAGCACAAGTGAAGTACAGGCATGCAGTCAAAATCAGTGGCTGTGAGCACTGTCACACATCTTAGATTGATATGTATCAGTGCAAAATCACAAGTATGGCAATGGAAACACACACACACACACACACAGAAATAATACTGCTACTGATCCCACAGATTAATATCACAGAATAACAAATGTTTATGTGAATAAGATAAAAATGTACTATGACATGCAAATAGGTCTTGCTGTTTTAGACTGTAATGAATGTCGATCTACAGAGACAAACCTTTCAAAAGCTGAAACTCACAGTGGTAATCCTGAGTTGTGATGCTGCTTAGTAGAATTTCAGTTTGGAAAGTGCAAACATACAGATGGTAAAATATTTCTTCATTAATCAAGGAACTGTGTGATTTTGCTGTTAAAATTATATTGTTTATTTCCAAATCTTCATCAGAACTTGTGTCTGTTTTCTACATTGTCAGAATCAAATGTGTATTTTTTAATAATACATCTCTACATATCTAGTCTCTGGAGTTGTTTTATTTTTTTCCAAGTTGCTGCTGGTTGCGCTAAACAGTTGTTTTGGTGTAATATAAAGTAGAACTTCTGTCAACATGTTCATTCCAGTCTAAAACAGCAAGACCCATTTGCACGTCACAGTTCCTCGTGTTTTTCGTGTGAAAATGCTTAGAAAGATACATTAGGCATACATTGTTAAAGCTTTCAACATAAAGTGTGTCCCCCTGGTTCTTTGGATTTTTGTGGAGTACATGACCATGTAGTAAGTCGTTCAGAAGTCATGTTTGTTTAGCCAGTGTTAGTGTTTTAAAACTGTCACATATGGAGTTAACAGATTTTAAAAGAACCTTTTTTTAAGAGAAGAAGGAGCTACTGGGTCATGCAGATGAGACCTGCATATTTAGAGATAGGAAGGTAATTTGGAATCATTAAAATGGGATGGATAGTCTATTCAGCTTAGTCATCTATAAAGTGATTGTTTTTTTCATTGATTGCCTTTTGTTGAGTGACTGTATCTTGGTCTCTTTTGTATGCCCATTTGAGCAGAGGTGCTGTTGTACCTAATGGTCCTAGAGCTGCAAGAGAAGTGGCAAGAAGCTGTTGAGTTGTTAGAAGGACCCCTTGGTGGTAAGTAGGCTTTTTTTCTAATAGGAACTTTTGCTGCTGGACATTATAAACAACATTTTCTTTATGGCTATCTCGCCATTGCATTTTTTTGGAAATGGGGGGAGCAGTCAGGTGTTGATGGCATAATGGTAAAATTTCAGTAAAGTTAGGAGGGGGAGGGTGGTAGAGGAGTGGGAAGTAATAGACTGCCTGGAATGTATCAAACTCCTGTTTATCAAACTTTATCATATTTTTTTCAACAAGACAAAATGCTGCCTCTCAGACGCATTTGGAAGTACAGATGCATGCAGTCACACATACAAACACATACACATGCATGTGTACATACACTAGCTACCTCATTTTTGCACCTACTTGCTTAGTGCAGGTCAAGCTGGTAAAGGGATCTCATTTGCCAGCTAACATTTATTTTTTAATGCTGCGCAGAACGAGTTGTCAGTGAGTTAAATCAGCGTGCCACAAAGCTTGCAGAACTTCATTGCAAGCTTGGAAACTGGGAAAAAGCCAACGTTTTGTACAGGAATCTTCTCAAAGAAAAGTAAGGTGACCTCTTAGCTTGACATAGTTCAGGGCTGCTGTTGAATGTTAAAAGTGAACAACTCCCAGATAGTTGTGATACTTAATTAAGATGAATGTTGATGATTTTACTGGCTATTTTTGAGAGACGTTAATTGAGATTAATGTAGATGGTTTTATGCATTAGTATTTTTGAGAGAAGTTACAAAGCAATGTAGATCTTTGGGGTAACTGTATTACCTGGAGGTTATCAAGTACATACATATATTACAAATTTAAATGTCAAGGAAGGTTAAGATCATTGTATATATCTATATTGCTGCAGTCCAGACCACTGGAAGCACTGGCTGAAGTATTTGAACACAGTTTTTCAACTCATAGATACAGGATATGCCCAGCCTTCGTGTAGCAAAGAGGGGTAAGTCATCTTTTCACAAGCAGGTAGCTTGAACATTCTGCAATAGAATGTATTCTAGACTGGTGTGACATGCAGCCATGTCCAATTTGAGGATTGTGTGCAGTGTGATGTGCTAAAACACATCGTTACTGTTAATACAGTTGAATGCCAGCTTGACATGACTTTTTCGTTTTCTCATATAGGACTTCAGGGTCTTGATTCTTTGACAGATAGCTGTGCTCTTTAAATTCGATAGGCCATCATAAGACCATATAAAGAATGGTTTAGGCATTAAATGGAGACATAGATGTATTAGAGTACATAAGGATAAAAACGTTTTCTCGATTATATAGCAGGTTTTATACTCATGTAGAATAAACGCTCAGATTGTTATTGTATCATGGATGGTAACATGGCAAACAAAGGGAAACTCCATATTAAAGAGAAGTGTATGCGTGTGTGTGTGTGTGTGTTCTGGGGGGGATCCATGTGGATGTATGCTGGTACATTTGTGTCTGTATGGAAATGTGAGACAGTGATGGGGACAGAACAGACAAGGTGGACTGTAGTTTAGAGGAAGTGATGGAATTCATCAGCCAGCAAACAAAACAGAACAAAGAAGGAATAATGCTGAGAGGTCCATATCTTGCCCAAATGGAGCTGGTTCGAATTCTACAGGAGAGGAAATCTGAACTGCTGAAATTGGCTGGTATGTCATGGTTTAATACTTTATTTTTATCTTGTTTTGTTCTTTTTTCTTTGGCCTTGGCAGATGGCATGACCATAGGTAATAGGCTACATTTGCTCTTTACTAACAATCGAAAGTTGACTTTCTGACAGTGAGCTAGCACCTGCACAGCTTGTGATGTGCTCCACTGGTCAGGTGAGGAATAGGTATAAAGGCCACAGCGAAGCCAATTTTTTTCAACCAACAAGAAAGAGAAAAGGAAAAAAAAATTATAATAAAAACTTCATTTCTTTCTTAGGCATGCACGACGACTTATTAACTCTTCCCTAACAGTTTGCACAGTTCTATTGCGAATGTCTCCATGGCTCTATAGCTCAGCTGCATTGATACACCCATATTGAATGAGTTAACGTATCTAAATTATCAGGATATATACTGGTGATTGAGTACTGTAGATATGTTTAAAGTTGTTGAGCGGTTACATGTTTGGAGTATAGCTTATGGTTTATAGAATAAGATCTTGTTGAACATAATTTCTCTCATGAGGTGATGCATTCTTTACAAGATGCAC
Organism: Marisa cornuarietis; assembly: GCA_004794655.1. Taxonomy (NCBI): domain Eukaryota; kingdom Metazoa; phylum Mollusca; class Gastropoda; order Architaenioglossa; family Ampullariidae; genus Marisa; species Marisa cornuarietis. The sequence goes on along the minus strand of SMMW01000565.1, from coordinate 1,335,531 downwards.
TGTGACATAGATTTAGTCACTGATTTGAGATAAACAGGAATAAAACCAAGTATCCACAGCTGTGTGTGTATAGTATATATATATATATATATATGTCTTTTATCTGATACATATTAGTATGTAAATTTTGCAGGTCCACCTAGTGAACTTTTCCAGCAGTATTTTGAACTGTTTGGCAGCAAGCCATGCTGTGCAGCAGATCTCAAGATGTATTTTTGTCTTCTAACTCCTGAAGAACTGCAAGCTGTAAGTAGTATGCTTATCACAAACTTGTTATAGCTCTGAAAATGTAATTTAGCTTCTAAAGGTCTTCTTTCCTCGGTATCTTTGCTCCAGTTAAATTTGAACAACAAAATCTCCTAAAGATTGATGACCTGCATCTAATTTTACTATGACTTTCATCTAACTTTTCTATATGACCTACATCTATTTTTTTTTTACTTTGTTTCTACGCTGAGGGGGGGAGAACATGGAGTTGGGATTGGTTATGAGCTTATCACCCTTTTACCTATAAAGGCACCCTTATATTTCAAAAGATAATCAAGTTCTATGGCATCTTCAGTGTAGGATAGAAGAGAGATGAGGTAATTAAGGCTTTAGGGGCACTGCAGACAAAGTGGGGTGTGAGAATGTCAACAGTACTCATGGCAGTGTTTACCATCCTTCCTAGAGATAAGGTTAATGACGAATTTCACTGGATGTGAGGAAAGAAAATAAGCAATCCTTGTTTTAATTTCTATAAAAATTTCATTCTTCAGTAGCAGTTCAGTTTGTGAGAATATGAACCAGACCTGACTGTAAAGACACTAGGTTCTCACAAATAAGACCCATCAATGGGACACAGACTGTCAGAGTAAGACGATGATTATGGTGATGGTGATGATAAATGATGATGTCAGTTTTAGAGCAACAGACCCAGCAGTGTCTACTAACACTAAACTGTTGAACTGAATGACTTTTGCTGATGGAGGGCGAAGGGTGTTGTGATGCAGTGTCCATCTACCATCATCAGCATAATCAACATGTAACTAATATATAATTAACACATAACACACATTTGGCTGCTTCTATCTTTAGCTGATAGACAAGTTTACAGACTCATTGGAGCTGTCTGACAAGAATGGATCTCCCACTTATGCAAGTGAAGTGAGTGCATTACTTTTGTTACAGTTTTTAAGAATGACACAAGCCTAGACTTTCGTTTGTTGGGTGAAGCTGTAAAGGGTTGTTGACAGCTTTCTTTTCCATTGCAAGATTTTTTTTTTTTTTTGCCAACCGTTTGTTCTACAGTGTTGATGAAAAAGCACAACAGTTTGTAGCTAAACATTCTGTCATGGTGACAAATAGGAATGGCTGGTTATGAGATTTCAAAACTATCCAGTAGAACCATTTTCATTTGGATATATATTTCCTGGCTTATTATCTTCTTGGGGGTCAAAAACTGGTAGAACATACTAGATGTTTGCAAATTATTATTCTTTTGGGGGTTTTGTGGGGAGTAGATTAATTATGATATATATATATATATATATGTATATATATGAATATTCCAGTATGTCATGGGCCTCACTGTCTTATTGTATGATCACTATGTAGTACCAAGTAGATGTTGAACACATATTGTCCCAGATGACTATATGGAGTTATCCCGACTAGCTACCTCAGTTCCATTGGTCAGCCCTGACCTATGAACAGGGAGAACACAAAATCGAACAACTCACCCTTCTACCCCATCCTCCATCCCACACTTACTACCCCATGAGCTTGCCTTCTCCAGTTTTTCACCTGGCATCATGCAGCTAAGATATGTGTCAGCTACCTTGTTTCTGCGGTCTCTTGGATAACTGTGTGTGTGGCCTGTGAAGTGCAGTGAAGTCTTCTGCTATCTAACATGTTTGCAGTATCAACTGCCTGTCCTGCTCTACATCACCTTTTGAAGTTTGCTGCTCCTTCTACCAAGGACAGATGAGTGCAGGTGGTCAGAGATGAACTGTGGCGGGAAAGTAAACACCTTGGCCTGTTAAAACACTCTTTATCTTTAGAGTGGAATAAGATAAGGCTAGACAGCATTAACGCCTAGTCCCTCCACACTGAGGGTAAGAAGGACTAACATTGTGTGGACTATGCTCAAGGAAGAGGTGCGTTTTTAGTGATTCGAAGGAATATGTTCATCACTGAAAAGCAAATCTGTTTCCTTCTATGCACGGTGTTTCATTCATGGCTGCACAGTCGGTGGCAGGTGGCCTAACACCTCCACCCACCCCCCGAGTCAGTGTGTGACGTTAGGCCTTTGTGGGCAGTAAGGTGGTGGGGGTTTACGTGCTTTAGTCACCTTCGCAGACTGGTTTCCTTTCCTTCTGTGTGTGCATACATGTTCATGTAGTTGCATTTGCTGCCTTGCGCATTTACCTTAAAAGAACAGCTTCCTATGAGAAAGGCACATTTTGTTTTTCTTCCTTGATGGAAGAAAGGTAGACATTACGGCGCTAACTTTGCAGCTGCTTAAGTCCATCATTTGTCCAGCTTATGTGGATCTCTCTCCCAGAGCAGATTCATTGGTTCAGGCCAGGGGCCATGAGGTTCAAGTTGTGGTAACTAGCCTTGGATTCTCACGGAATGTAACCCTGTAAGACATTAAAAAGGCAATAGGCTGGCATTCGGATTTCAGGTTTGCTAGGTTCTACTTAAGAGACCTGGCACACTATAGTTTCTCTGGACACAGTAGGCACTGTGTCTGTAGCACAGCATATTGCCTGCAGCATAACTTGGCCAACCTGCCCTGCCTCCGTTCCTCAGTATCAGCTTGGTGGGGCCTTATGCTATGCCACTTAGCTGGAACGTTAAATTTTCTTCGTGTTGTCTACCACATACCCCACCTTTCTGTTATTCTCCATATGGTCATCTGGTACAGTACCAAGAAGAAATACCATTTTTGATGGTAAAATTCTTCTCTTCAAGTACTTACCAGATGACATGATCTTCTAGTTCCCTCTCGTCTCCCCGCTGTGGGTTTCTTTCAACCATGTGAAAAACTGGAGAAGAGCTCACGGGCTGGTAAGTGTGGGATGGGAGGAGTGGTTATGTTCATTGGTCAGGACTGCCCAATCAGAGTGGACAGCTGGAATTGAGTTAGCTAGTAGGGATAATTCCACATGGTAAGTTCTCGAAGAAAGGAATTTTACCATCAGAAATGGTATTTTTTATATTTCAGCCAAAACATATATGTAGGCATATTACAGTGCTGCATCTGTCACGGTGTGCTGGTGTCTATGCCAGACAGCCTGTCGAAGAATTGTTGAATGTTTCAAAAGATCTCATACTGCGCTATCGTAAAGGATTGGAGTTTGGTAAGACACTGTTATTTACAGAATGGAATAGCTTTATTTCTGTTTGAGGGACATGGTTTATTTATTGCTCAGATAAATGTACAATCACCTGTGAAAATGGATCAGAGTAGTTACTGATGAAAAATTGTAAAATCACTATGTTCATCATTGTTTCTTATTCTTTGTCATTTTATGCAGTGATTTCTGAAACAGCATTAGTAAACAGTGGGTTGAAATAACAATGAGCGTTATGACGTGGTGGATCAAAATTCTTTTTACAACTCTAGGTGAAAATTGTTTTACCAACAGACTCCTATCCAATTATTCATAGCTGGTTACAGCAGTTCTGTTCACATTTGCAGGTAAAGACCTTTTGTCTACAGACCTTCAGCCTTCTGATCCCTACTTATTATTTGCTGCCTACCTGTTAATAGATCTTTGGCAGCGAACAGGTGAGAATCTTTCTCCCCATCACCATCCCTTCCCAGAATGTGACAACAAATGTTTTAACGACAAATATTTCCACTATTTCTTAAATGCATGTTAGTATGCTTGAAATGTATCACATCTCCAGGGAGCTTTTATCTCTTCTTAAATGATTTATTAATTCAAGTGAGATGATACATTACTAATAATAAGAGATGGCTTGTATCGCACAGCATCACAACCAAATCAGTGACCAGTGATAATAAGAATAATGATAATATGCTGTGATACAAAACAGATTCATCCACTGAGCCACAGGTTAAAAAGTGCGCAGGTAAATGAAAGTTTAACTTAGACATTAAATGTCAGTGAATACATTTAGTTAATCCCGGTCCGCTGGCGAGGTGTTGTTGTAGCCCTATGCTCCTCGAGGAGTAGCAAGGAATGATGATGATGCCATTTAGTTAATCAGATACTATGTAGAACTGAATGGTGTTAATCCATAATGGTAAGAAAATGAGTACAAAAGATCAAACAGAATTTTTTTTAATAAATATGTTTTCAGTAAGTGTTTGAATAGTGCCTTTGGCTCTTTTCAGGGCAGAGATGTCCTAAAATAATATTGTATAGCAAGCTTTCTTTATATTAATTTTATTTAATACTGGGGTGTGTGTGTGTGCACATGCATGAATGTGTTGGCTGTGTGGAAATGCATGGGGTGATATATATATGGTAGGGCAAGAAAGATATCTTTGGCAGGCTGTGGTTCAATTGGAGTTGGGAGTTCGTCGCAGTCCAGCAAACTTTCAGTTCAAGCTGCTTCTCATGCGCTTATATGTTGAGATGGGTATGACTTTTCTCTTTCCGAGTAGCAGTGAGTGTCAGAGATCAGATCCATGTAGAGGCTTATACGTGTATCTTCAAATGGGTGTGAGGTCTGTCTTTAAGTGTAGCAGTGAGTTTCAGAGATCAAATCCATGTGGAGGCTATTTTCACATATGCATAGTTTTCCAATATTCTTCAATTTTGTTGTAATTTTTTTTTCTTTTTTTAGTTTTAACTGAAACTTCTTAGAGTCACCTACTTACCTTTTACCCATTTTAAAAAAAGATAAATTAACATTGAAACAAGAACCCACAAAAGGAAAAAGTGAAAATTCAGATAATGCAAGAACGACATTTGTAAGCCATTGTATTGAAAGAATAGACAGAACTTCATAGGCAAGAAATAGTTTTAAAAGGTTAGTGTCAGTAACGTTTACAAAAGAAATGAAAAAAGATATGCAGATCATCTGTAGCAGTATAATTTATACTGTAGCATTATGGGGACAGTATAATTTTTTTTTCAGGTGCCTTTGGGCCTTGCCCACCCTTGTGGAATGGAATGGACATGAAACACATTATGAATGATTCATTAGGGTAAGGGAAACAAATATAAGATTCTATTGTTTTATTGTAAATGTTTTTATCATTTAAAGGCAAAGCCAAGTGCAAAATTATTTTTGAATGAGTGGGCTTAGTTTGTTAAAAGCTATTCTTAACATATGAGCAAACTCATGGCTCACTGATCATTGCATTTCTTACCTGTCAAGACCTCAACAAATGTTGGCTTGCTGATTGGGAAGTCCCCTCATTAGCGTATACTTTAAGCTCTTGCAGTGCCTGAAGTCTTCAGTGATGTCTAAAGATCTTATTTAGAGCATTCCAGGTGTGCTTTTCTAAACTAAATTACAGTTTCAGCATGCATTTGTGTAACAAACTAATAACAGTTATGCATTTGGTTAACTAACTTAATTTTATGTTTGACTTGGTTTAATCTTTAATAAAATTGTCTGTGGGAATAATATCTGGGATTTATTTTTACTTTTCTCAGTATATTTAGGTTTAATTAAATTATTATTTTTTAAGATGAATATTCTTTCAGAGCCTAAGTTCAGAAATGTACTACTGATAAAAAATACCCCAAACTATTAAAAAAAAATTTCTGAAACTGATAGCTACATTACTTAACTCTTAGATATTTTTCTGACTCCATAGCTTTAAATGTTGTGAGAGACAACTGTGACAAGAAGTTACTTGTTCCAGAAGTCTGCTTGAATTTTAGGTATTAACTTGAACTTGATTGTAAGCTCATATGTATGTAATATACTTAGTGCATCTTAGTTACGCTTGCATTTAGAAAAATAAAAACCTTAGAGTCTAAATCTATGTGAGCAAAATGTCTATGTCATGCTACAGATATTTTGTATCCAATCATGTGGGTCGCCTTGGGCATTTTCTGGCTGCCTGTGCTATGTTTGGAACAATGCTGCGCTTTTTCTCCGTCAATCATAAAGAGGTAAGGTATTATTAAACATCCTTTTCTCATCTCATTCTCCATCTTTTTGTCTTCCATTTGTGTGCACAGACATGGGCATGCACACACGCATACATTATCTACCCTCATCCACCCACCTCTCTGTCACACAGGTACATCATTGTTCACATACACAAACATGCACATGAAATGATTGAGAGATCCACAAGAAAAGACGTGTGACAGCATTGTTGAAATGTAAAATATGTAAAATATTTGACCTTGTGTTTCCTTCTGCTAAGAAACAAGAGAGCAGATTTAACAGTGGTTATGTTGTATAAAAGTCTAGTGTGAGGATTTATACTTAATGATATGCTAGTTTTTCATTTATGTATTTATCAGAGCTGACTTTTTATTAAGACTTTTGTTAAAGCTGTTTTTGCTTTGAACATTCAGACCACAGAATACTTGTTGGCATCATACAAGTATGGATCTTTTGGAAAGGTAAGATTAATTAAATTATGTGTAATTAATTGTAGAATTTTTAAACTTGAGAAAAAATGTTGATGTATAAATGAGCTTGAATAAAGTTTATTTTATCAATCATGCTACATTATATATTTGATAAATTCTGCAAAAACAAAATTTACAAAAATGAAACAAAACCAGAGTAGTCAATTTGAGTTAATCAGATACCAATGAAATAAACACATCTCATAGATCACATTGTGGATTCATTGTTGTGATGACAGAACAGCTGACAAACCCCCAAGTTCTGACTGCTGGACAGAAATGTTTTGAGTTATGTCCCTTGTGTTTTACTTTTTTCTAGATTCGAGAGTTTGTTGACTTCCGGGAAAAGTTGCAGAGATCCTTTCAGTACAAAAGTGCAGCAACTGAGCGGCTGCTACTTGACCTGATTCTGGAGACCAACAGCCACACTGGAACAGAGCAAATGTTGACCTACATTGAAGTTGACCCCAGTAAAGGTGAACACTGCATGCCTGTCTCTAAGTGTTCAGAATATAGGTTACACTTCTCTGTAAGTCTTGAGGTCAGTGGCTACCTGTTTATTTCCTGTCAGATCTGAAGTCTCAAGAGAGATTGTTTGCCTAGTTTGCTTTTTCTGAGTTCTGAAGCATTTAGTGCAGTATAAGCCCATTCTGTTGGTCAAAGTTTTGAACTCATTCTTGGTGTTTCACCACTTATCTTTGCATGCTCTGAATGCATTGCATAATGGGTTTTACTGGATGTGCAGTGACAATAATGTCTCTGTTCTGTTTGTCTGCTGCTAAGCCTACCAAGAAAGAAAGAAAGGCCATTGATCTAGACACAAAAATGATGGTGATAAAATAGGACAAATCTGATAATAAAAATGAGCTAGTAAAATGAAATAATGAAAAAAGAAAATCTTTCTAAAATACCATATCGAGTTTCGACTGGTTTGTCATAATCAAATGTGGTTGTAAGTCAACGACTACCTGTATTCAATAAATGACAGCAACAGACAGACAAAGTGGCTTTGGTTAAAGATACTTTGTATAGTTTTACATGTAGGTTTCTGTTTATAGTTAAGTATAGATACAATTTAGAAAGATATAGCATAATGAGTGATGATGTGAACATATGTAATTTACTGTGGAACCCATACACTGAGTTATAATATTGGTGTGAACGCTGGCAAGTGTCCACTCTCTTCCTTCTTTCTCTTTTTCCCTTTTATTCCTGATATTTCCTTTTCTGCTTGTCTGTCTTTAGTGCTGAAAGAATGTGTTGAGTGAAAGGTGCTTAAAATATTACTCTGTATAAATGTATTGATTGCAGTGAATAGCAATTTTTCAGGGAGGTGAGGTAGGGGAAATGCATCTATCATACAGAATGCCTCTGTGTAAATGGAGCTGTAGCTGATACGATTTCACATTTGAGCTTAAGAAATATGATCTTTAATTTGGCTGCTTGTTTTTGATCCACAGAGAGATTTGTGTTGAGTGAGCTGAGTGATAATCGTGATTTCAGCGTAATGACCTGCTGGGACCCTCCCTCTCAGTAAGTAAAATGTTGGAAATGTCTGAAGAGGCCTATACATGAATTGATAAAAAATATCTCAGTTTGAATGCTTAACAGTGAGTGGGTGGGAGGAAGGAGGTTTGTGAATGAAAAAGAAAATGAAACAAATAGAAGAAAACAAGAAATCCAGCATAGATGATGAAGATGTGTAGATTTATTCTCATTAGTATTGTCAACAGCCTTGTCTTTCCTTCATTAGCATTCTAAGCTTCTTGAAATAACTATATTTAGTTCACCGTCACCTCATTTTCCACTACTCTCTTTATAACTTAATGAGAGTTAAGGATGGATGCATAGTTGCTATCTTTGATTGCATCAAGACTCACTTGACTTTAACCCTTAACAAGATGTAATGCTCAAAGTCTAACAGACTGGAAAAAAGAAAGACAAAAACAATATATGCAGCTAAAGGAACTTGTAGTGGTGTTTGAAGTTGTGGGATGGAAGTCATTAACAATTCTGTACTTGTTGTCCAGATTCAGGATAAAGGATCAGGAGATGTCCTTCAAAGAAGAGGTAGGTCCAGAAGCTGCAAATAGAAACATTTATGTTTTATTATTTATAGTTTTATTGTTTACCTCCCTTTCTTTCTAACAACCACATTTGCATGTGTGCTCACGCATCCACACGAATCCACATGCACACGCGTGCCCACTTGCTGGGGAAGGGGGGAAGGGGTCGTGAAGACAAAAATGGGGAACACAGAAAAATGAAAAGGACACTTCTGACGAAGGCAACAACTTTTAAAAATAAAGTGTTTTACCATTCAGATAGCCTGGCTACACTGCAGGGATCTGATATTGCGCATACTGGTGGCGGCAGTCATGGCTGGCAGGGAGGCCTCTCTGAGTACCCGTAATGGCACAGCTCATGGGGACAGCCACCAACCAGGCCTCACTAATGGCACCAATGATGGGCCAAATCTGGCGGGTATGGCAGGCGTTGTCCGTGAACTTCTGCCCAGATTTCTCAACCACACAGACGATTGCAGCAAGGAGTTTGCTGAGCCCAGAATTGTGAGTTTCAAAGAGATCATTGGCTTATAGACTACTCCGTTGTGGAAAACAAGCTTTGTGCAAATATCTCAGAGTTGGATTAGGGTATTCAACTGAAAGAATAGCTACTTAAAAAATTTCCAAAGGGAAAACTATGTATAAAGAATGAGTGGTGACGTGTACCTAATCTATCAGGGAAGGTAGAGAACTATAAAAAGGGGGGGGGGTTGAGTGATGCCTTTCACATTCTCTAGACACAGTGAATCACTGACAACTCCATGCCACCAGGCCATGAAATGGTTTAAACTATAAACAATCAGTAGTGATCAGACAGACTGATGGTGGTGGGAATTAATTTTGAAAAATTGAGTAGATATTTATTAGAGTTTAATTGATCAACTTTTTTTTATTCTTCAGTATTCTTTGCAAGGACCATTCAGGACACGTCTGTCAGCCTACCTTGAGGGAAAGCATCACATGCTGTTCGCTCGGGTGGTTGAATGCTTCCTTATAATTTATGACCTGCAAGACAATGGGCTAAGTAGGTATCGAGGTTAACTGGGAAACTTTCACATTTTAAAAAATTGTTAATGTTATCACACATGAAAGCTCACTTTTAAAATATTCAAGAAGAGCCTTTCATGGTTGACACATCATAGCACAATATGAGAACAATCCTTTTCAATAAAAGATTGAAAGGAAAGCACCTGAATTGTGCAAATTTTTGTGCAGTCATGATAGCATTATCAGTGTTAACATTTTTATTTGGGTTCCTTACATTTCTTGATAAAATAGCTTTATTAATAGTATTCAAGATGTATTTTCTTTCTTCTGCAACAGGAATGTCTTCACAAGCACATTCAAGCACAAAATTGAATGCTTTGCCTCTTAGTAAGTCACTTGAAATAATCTTTTCTAAACCATGTACTGTCAACAGGCAACCCAGACAACAAGGATAGTGAAATTCTGAAGACACCAGTGACAGACATCTTGCAGAGTAAGCACCATGTTATGTCAGACATTTTCTGGACTTAGATCTTTGCTTAAACTTACTTTTGAAAAAATTCGCATTTAGTTTTTTTTTTATTAAATTTTTTTTAAGTTTTGATATTTCCTTTTCATCCAGCTTATTACAAGAGTAGAGATAAATAACAGTAGTGAACTTGGAAATGCTGAAGTGGAAAAAAAGTAAACAAGTAAAAAAAAAAAAAAGAGTTTTAATTTATCATAGGAAATTTTGATTAAATTTGTGATTTGTTGACCACTGTCTGTGTGGTATCTTTTCTTTCCCAGCTCTGGTGGAGCGGTCCAAATGCAGCCTGGTGAAAGAAGAGGAAGGCCATGCCTCCATCAACGTGCCTCTCTTTGAACACTTGGTCATGAGCACAGAGGTATGTACCCACGCTTTGAACGCTTGGTTATAAGCACTGACGTATGTACCCACACTTTGAACACTTGGTCATGAGCATAGAGGTATGTACCCAGACTTCTGTGCTGTTTACCCAAGAGCAGGACTTGTGGTCCACACTGATGGCTTTCATCTATATGTGTATGTGCACACATCCATGTGCTTGCGTGAATACGTGCATTTGTGTACTTACATATAGTTTATTTTTATCCAGTCTATATCATACATATCAACACTGATGGGGGTGTGCAGCCACCTTTTAAAGCCACTCAAGGCTGCTTGGTCCAAGCAGACACGAAAGAAGAAGGGACAGAAAGCTCCAGAGGTAAACATGTTGGCCTTGTTGCGGGCAAACTTTTGTTGCAGAGATTTACTTGTAAACATTTTGATGGCTAGATGTCTTTTTGATTTAAAGCAGTGTGTGTAGAGTAGCATTATTCAGTTCTGTCATGTCCCCACATTCCGTCTTATCTTCATTTTTATTGCGATCATTCTCTAGATTACTATTCAGCTGTGTAATTGGATTGTGCACTGTGCTTATTACATGGTTATTATTTGATTACACAGCTGAGCACCGTTTACTGGGCTCACACCTATAAATATCTGTAGGCGGCATTCTTGATACCTGTGTGACTTTGAATGTATGATTATTAGTTCTATGATCATTGCTCCCGAGTACTGCTTATTTTGTAGGATTTTTAGTATAGTGTGATCATTAAAAAGCCAGCTGGTTAATATATAGTTACAGTAAGCTGCAAGACGTTTTTTTTTTAACTGGCATTGCAGGTTGACACCATTAAATATATAAGTAGCCTTTTTTGGTGTAGGACTAAATTCTACAAGACCATGACATCATATGAAGTTTTTGTTCATAACATGGAAAAGATTTTGTTTTCCTAGTGCAGAAAGGTTAGGCATGTTTGATGGTTTTGGTTGACAGCAGCCAGCAGTGTTTGACAAGTTCACAGCCCTGATTGAAGAGTTGCAAGCTGCTGCCAAAGCCCTGCATCATGCAGCCACACAGTTTGATCCCATCTTCATGGCACTGGACCTAAGTGCCTTGTCTCTGACACAGTCTCTGACAGACACAGAGGTATGACTGTTGCTATTGACAGTATGACAGTTTCATGACAAACGTATTTGTTGATTTCAGTGTAAAGACACGCCTACAACAATAGTCATTTACAGTCTGACAAGAGTTGTGACATCTGTCACTGAGACAGTTTCTGACATATGTTTTTAGTACTTTTCATTGTCATTGACATGACACATAGAGGTATAACACATTGTCATTGAAAGTCTAGGACACAGCAATCTGATACTTGTCATTTGTAGTCTGACATAAAAGGTATAAGCCATGAACTTTGCTTTCAACATTGCCATTTGTATTATGATCTTCGGCATGCACATGTGCACACACACAAATTTTGTAGTTTCTTTCCCCCACCGCCAATCTCTGTTGGTGGAATTTTTCCTCTTGCTTATGGCGAACTTCATTGCTGTTGTAAGATTTCATTACTTAAAATTATTTAGTTATTATACTTCATAATTATTATTATATTGTATATTTCTATATAATTGTATGCATCGTGGTACAAAATGACATCAATAATTATTTATACAATGAATGAAGAAGTAGATGATGCTTGCATCTTTTTGCATTTGTATTCTTTTAGTTTCTTTCCTCAGCATAGAAGCTTAAATGTGGATGTTCAGACTGGAAAAAAATTGCTGGTATTTCATATAGATGTGGACATGCTAATATTGATGTATTATGTTGCAGGAAGAAAAGCTTTGTGAGAAAGCTGTGTGGAGTAAAGTTGAACGCAGCTTTCAGCAGTCCTCACATGAAATCTGTGAACTGCTGCACAACAAGTTGCAGTACTTGCACACATGTCACATCTAACAGTCTGCTGCGACTGTAGGACGGCAGTGGGTGAGATCCGAGTTGAGGCCATTGCCTTCCACCCTTGACCGTTCCCTTGTATTATCCTCCTTCGTCTCATCAAGAGGCAACCTGTTTATGATGAACGTGACAGAATTTCTGGACTGGCTTTCTCTTTCAGATGGTACCACCTTTTCTGTCAGCACCCATGTGAGACTTGAAGGACTTTTTCAGCTGTGACTCTGAAGGAGTGTGTGTGTTTGTATGTGCGTGTGAATGCGTAGGCAATTGCGAGTGCAAATGAGGGAATGAAGAGAAGAGAAAGTGCACTGAGGTTCATCTGCATTCGGCACAATTTTTTTTCCCAAGATGCTTGGTGATTTCAGCTATCTTTAGAGGTAGTCTGTCATTTTCAGTGGGGTTAAAGTGTACAGATAATAATTTTACACCAGGAATCTTTGTATAATATGAGTGGGGAAGTTTGTGTGTGTGTGTGAAGGTGAAAAATGAATGATCCTGAGAGCTATTATCAGCCCAAGCTTTCATCAGAGTAATGGCCTGATCTGTGTCATTTAGATAGCAAAATTCTTCCTGGGCATCAGCAGGCGCCAGGTTTGACATGTGAGTGTAATACTGGGGGGGGGGTGTCAATTTGATAATTACCATTCGATTTTCTAACACCATTTTATAACTCAATCATCTGCTGCCCCTTCCCTTCTGGGATTCCTCACTCACCTCCAGATGCACATTCTTGCAGCAGTGCTTGTTGGAGGTTGTGCTTTCCATAGGACTGTTAAGGTCTAGGTACCTCTTCAATGTCCATTTAAAGTCAAATCGTAGAGTTTCCAACATGCTTACATGTACCAACCTTTTGCCTTTTAAAATAAAACAGGAACTAAATCTTAGTAATTTTTTTACTGGTCACTTGTTCTTTGTTCATGTTCAGAAAACACAGTCGCACATGTTAGTGTAACTTCGACCCTGAAATGGAAGAATATTTGTGGATGTTTTGGTTATTGGTAGGAATAACCAACCCGATTTTGCAGCAGCAAATTGATCTTTGAACAAAGCACAGCCAGTCAACCATGAATTCAGGTGTTTTTCTTCTTTAAATTTTTGTGCCTGGAACATATTTTGTAAATGAATTAAATTCTTCAGCTAGAGATAAAAAATATTCTCAAGATTTTTTCTTGATAGATTCTAGATAGTCACAATCATTGCTGCAGATAAGTTTCTCTGATAAAGCAATGTTCGTTGTTTTAAACTGCTTTTCATGCGAGATCTGACTTGCCCATATATGTGAAGGGTGTGTACTCTAAATGGTGAGAATTTGTAGACCGTTGATAGTAGGAAAATGGCTGACAGTGTACATCTGGCATATTGCCTGACCTGTAACTCTGTAAGGCCAGTTAGGTGTCTTCCAAATTGTGTATGAATCAACTGATTAAAAAAGAAATCCTTTAGTAGGTCTTTGGATTTTCTTCCAGTAGAGTTATGTCATGTTTAGTCTGATATTTCTTAAGAAGGGCTACACCACACGTATAATAATGATTGGTACTGAAGTGTCTTCACATTTTTTTGATAGTTTTTTTTTTTAATGAATTGCCCATTTCTTTTACTAGAAAAAGACATTGCTGCTATATATGCAAAAGTGCCTGCATTAGTGTGCACAGGTGTTTGTGGATGTACAGACTTGTTTGCATGTTATTACTTGTTCATACATATGTTGACTGACACTGCATATGTACGCAAAGTATTCTAGAAAAAAGATGGTCTGTACTTTTAGTAAATGTAGAACCAGCACTGACCATTTGTTCTTATCACAGAGTAGCAACTGTTACAATTGGAGGGAGAAGGCCACAGTTTGAGATGCATGGCAACATGGTTTTTGTTTGGTGTGTGCATAGGCTGTGTGTGTATGCAGTGCATGTATTTGTGACTACATGTGTTACATACCTGTGTGTGTGAGAGAGAAACAATTGATGGTCTGTACTATGAATGATTAAAACTGGTAAAACTCCTACAGGTATAAATACACCACTGGCTTTGTCTGTCCCTTTTCCCCCTTCATTGCTCATTTTCTGTTTCACTATATTAAAAATTAAACTTGTTTTGTAGACTGGTCAGAACTGAATTATAGAGTTATTTTTAGTCATGGTAATGTTTATAAATGTGTGTGTGCATATATATATATACACACACATGTTGTAAAACTTAATACTTCATGTTATTATTACAATATTAGTAATAATAATGTGTAAATATTTCAGAGGGGAAGAAGAGACATTATTCTATTGTAAAACAGTGGCTTTAAGGAAGAACTTTATATAATATACACAGCTTGAATTGTAGTCCTTCGGACTGCTTTTCATTAACATGGCTTTATATAGCAGAATCATTTTCATCATATCTGATCTTGAGGGCATAATAATGCCGGTTTTTCTCATTCTTTTCGACACATTAAACATTTTCCAAGATAAAAACCAGGATGAGCTAATATTAGCAGGGAACATGTTAACTGCTGTTTTTTCTTTGGCAGCATATAAGTATGGTAGCTTGTGTATTTGCATGTGTGTGTGTGTGTGTGAAATACCTACTCAAGAAACTTGGTGCAATCATTCTGCTTAAAGATGCAGCTAGGAGAATGTGCTTGTCATCAATAAGAGTGAGGACAAGATTATTGTTCTTACATTATTATACTTTAGCTGTTTTCGCTCTCTCTTCCTTCCTCTGCTTTCCTACCCAGCACTGAGTGCCCCTTTATAAATGGCCAGTCTTAAATAAGCTTGATTTCTCCAGCAGAAGAGACTAATATTGTAGAGATGTGTGACATAGTATAAAATATTGAGAAATTACTCTTCCACAATTAAACTGTTTTTTTATCGGGATCACAATAATGCTGTCTCCTCACATTATTTAGCTAATAATAATAGATTAATCAGGATACCTATTGAGCTCAATACTATAGGCAAAGCCAGGCTTGCTACAAACGAGACAGATATTACTAATTTACTTTTATCTAGTTTTAAATGTCATCTAATGTGTACATAAATATGCATAGTGCCAGGAAACTTCAGGAGAAATGAACGCTTTTCCTCTCTGCACTCTCAGTATGATCATTACTTGTGTTCTGGCATGCAGAATTTTCACAAGTTTTATTTTTTTTTTTTAAACATCAGTTTTATCATTGGTATGTATTTTGGTGTGTGATTTCCAATGCCTGAAACAGCAGACACATGGTTCATTATGGCATATGAGTAACCATTGGTGTGTTGATGTTTGAGAGTCACAGAGTGGAAAATGAGTTATGATGTCTTATTTAATGTGAAGCAAGTGTGTATCTGTAAGATGATGTTTGTACTATACCACAATGGCACCGAACACTTTGTTTTACTAGCATGTTGTTGGTGTATTCAACTGTTTGTTTGTACACCAGATGTAGAAAGAGTTTACCTCACAGAACAGATGGTACCTTGTTGGCTACCTATGCTACTGTTTGGAGTTTGCTTCCTGCATAGTGATTCAGGTTGACGTGTTTAAAGATTACTGAAGCAGCGTGCAGTTTTGTGTACATCATTTATGAATACATTTTTACAAAGTGGATTTTTTTCCTTAAAGGATGTATATAGGTTCATGCGTGCAAGTGTGTCCACGACAGCTGCTTGCTTGTAATCTAAAATCAGTGTTAAGAACCTAAAAGGCATTTGTGTGCAGCATGAACACACACACCCACACACAAACACATTTTGAGCATGATCTTCAATGCTATGCATTAGAAACTTCTGGAAGTGTGGACATGTTAATTCCGAGAAGATAGGTGTCATGATGCAATATTGTAAGCATGAATAAACACACGTGCATGCATGCCCACAAGATTATAACATGTTTAATGTAGAAAAAGACCTTGGTGTAAGAGAGAGCACTGGTTGGTAAAAGGTAGGGATGGATATCCGTTTTAGATAAGCCTCGCCCATGATGAACCAGGATCCTGCAGTAACAACCAATCAGAATTGCTTAAAGGTCCATCATAAAAACCCCCAGAGATTACCAAAGATTGAGCAAGTGCATTGTCTGTCAATAGTTGAAATGCTACCCATGTACAATATACAAATTATACAGCCCATCCTTGGTTGAAACCAAGGGTGGGGAACTTATGTCCCACGAAATTATCTGGTTTGGTCTGGTGTGGCCAAGGCAGCTGCAGGCGGGAGTCAAAATAAAGTACATCTAGGAGTTGTTTTTCATGGTGACAAATTTATATATTAAGTGAAACTAAATACACATGCATAAAGAAACAGAAAAAGCATCGTCGCTGCAAAGCATGTTTTTCATGCAACTAATTATGAAAAGGTGCATTGTGGTGATTCCAAGGACAGGCAGGCTAGGATTGTACGCATTGCAAAAGTGTTAACACTGTGGTGAAATTATGGCTTGACTAAAATTAATTTAGCATATTAATTTTTGAGTTGGGAACTTTGTATGGCCCATGAATGATGTTATAAATATCAAAATGGCCCTTGTAGTAAGAAAGGTTTCCCACCCCTGGTTTAAACATTGACTGTGTCATTATTGATATCTTTTATTGTCTTCTTCGATGTGAGGTTCATCGAGTTCTTCAATTATTCTACATTCTGCCATGGACATGTACATACAGTTTTGTTTCATTTTTTTTAAGATCCAAAACCTCACCATCTAGAGCATCTGCTGTTAACAGATTGCAAGAGCAGATGTCATTTCCCATGGTCCCTAGACAGTCCTGCACCTGAGAGTATTTAGTGTCTGGTCCCTAAGGTAACAGACAAGATAACTTTTCCTGATAAATACCCACATGCGCGCAAAGCTTGACATCAAGGGCACAGGACTGGGTCGCTTTTATCAGTTATTTTATTAACTGTATTTTAGGGAAAAACTACACACCACGAAACGACACCGCTTGTCCTAGTGGCAAAATTCAAGCATGTTGGCTAGACTGGTCATCGCTTTCTTGTTTCTCTGTTCAGCCAGGGTCATAGGTGAGTTTGTCGGAACATGTTGACTCCCCTGTATTCGTGGGACGGGAGAACAGCATATTTGTTTATGCTCGTCCAGATTAGGTTGTTTGTTAACGTTGAGGTTATAAGCTGCTAAACAAGTCCCCAACAAGAATGCAGCCCTAAAGGCGATCAATCAGCAACAGCCGCTTGCTAGCTATTTTGTCTATTTTTGTGATTCTTACCCTTATACTTACAACATCAATAATTTTTAAATGTAAGAGATAAAAATGTGTCCTGTAAAAATTTAATCTTAGGATTTTAGATATAAGCAGTATGCTTAAACTTATTTCAAACTGATCTTTGATAGCAAACAGGTACATTTTTTTTTAAATATCCCATTTTTTCACGAGTAAATGTTATTTATAAAATGAACATGCTGGAGCTTTTCACACAAAGTTTCTGTTGTCAGCATTAGATTTATTAGCTGGTTTGTCCTGTTGTTCCAAAAAGACTTGATAGCACCTGCAAAAATCAAAAACAAGACAAAAAAAAATCCTGCAAATTGGTCTCGACTGCGAGTTCCTGGACACAAGATCATTCCAGCAGAGAAATCGTTAGTGGAAGATTAAAAGAAAAATTACTGGAAAGATTTTGCCACCCATCCCGGACCTTCCTGAAACCATCACGATTACTGTACAAGTGATCTTTCGAGCGCGGCTGAGCAAGCTCAGGTAACGGTCGTCCCCTCGATCTCCTTTTCAGGTCGTTGGGGAGTGAAGTGAGAGACCTCACTGAGCAATCTGGTGTCAAAGCACGGAGTTATGTTACTATATATTATTATATACTATATATTATTATGACTGACCCAAATAGGTCTGTGTGTCAATCTTTAAACCAGCCATTGTTTTGGATGTAAATGATAGTTTCCTTGACCGATTCAGTTATTTTATTTGCCTAATCTTACTTAACCATGCACAAGGAACGTGCCACCAGGAGTGCCAAGATAATCTCAGCCTTGGGGGGAAAGAGAAGTCACAGGAAAACGACCACTTGTGCTCAATCTTACATACTAAATAAACATTGACAGACCCTCGGTACGTGTCCTCTGAACTTCACACGAAGATTTTATGTATGTGAAGGTGAAAAACTGTTCAAACGTTGCACTTCCAAAAGGAATATACACCCCAAGGTCCATCTTTCTTATCAATCTTATCTGTCCAAACAAGCTCCAAGACCACAAGGATGAAGTAACAAACAAATGTAACGCATTATAAAGTGAAATGTTCTGACAATTGAAACTTTGAAAATTATTCTTCTCTCTATTAATTAGCACGGACATCAGCAGGGTTTGTTTGCAACTCATCATCACAAAATCTTTGTCAAGCAAATATCTTACAACAATTAAATGGTGGCTCGAGCTCAATTGAGCTCGAGCCACCATTTAAACGTTGTAAGATATTCGCTTCACCGTATAAAAGGTTAAGTTCAACCAGCAGTCCGCAATAATAATTAATTCTCAAAAGTGACATTAAAGATCATCATGCAGCCCTGACAAACACCCGGCCGGTGGTACCACCCCGTTGATGTGTGATATGACTACAGAAGGTCTCTCTGCTATATGGTTATCATTTTTGTGTTGAGTTATATATAGTCTCTGTTTTCCCAGAATGTCAGCAGGTGGTGTACGGCTACAATATTCACCTGTCCACCTTCGACTGCACCGGTCAAGCTGACGGCATAGTTGAAATCGGGTGTGACGGTTACGCTGAGTGCAGTGCACATAAGCTGGTCAAACATCTGTGCACGGAAACACAAGTGTTCAACCGAGACGCGCACATGTATCCAGTGAGAATTATTTTCTTTGTTTTGTTTCTTTCTTCTTTCCTTTTATATACTTTCTTCTCTTTTTTTTACCTTTATTCTTTCTTGGTTGCCTTTCTTTTTCTGTCTTGTCTCGTTCTATTTTTTTCTTGGTTTTCCATGATTTCTTTCCGTCTTCTTTAATTCATTCTTTTTAATTCTTTTTTTTTCCTTTCATCATTTATTTCTCCCTTTCATTCATTCTTTCCTTCCTTTAAATTTATTTTTTGTTGTTTCTTTTGTCCTGTCATTCTGCTTGTCTTTCCATTATCATTCTCACGCTGGTTTCGAGACCACAACAGCTCCTTTAAAGAGCTATTATAAAATTTCCCTTGTTTCATTTTTACTGTCTTGCCGGTTTTGTTGTTTGTTTATTCATCCATTTTACTGGTTAACTGTCGTTAATTAAAGTCGTGATTTGTTTTTTAATTAGCCGTGTTTAGCTGGTATGACTTTCTTGGTCGTGATTTCTGACATGGCACCGATCATCAACCTATCACTCGATCTCCTCTATTACGACTTGGAACAAACTTTTTATCCTTTCTTTCTTTCTCACTCTCTCTCTCTCTTGTAAGGCAAAGCCTCATCATGCCATGGGGTGCGGCGCAGTTCACCCCAGTTCGTCTGTAGTCTTGAAGGTCTGTGTTCTGTCATTTCATGACCTTGCAGAGCAACAACAACAACCAGCTGTTCTCACTACAACATCTGCGGGTCACTTGCAGATGGGAAGTACACTGACGTCACCAACGGTTGCCAGTCATACTACACCTGTTACCGTCAGACGTTCTACGGTCACAACTATTGCCCCTCAGGTAGGTATCCCTTGGCGACCGGCCTGTCAGGAATGGCCTTTCATTATCTGACTACATAAAGTCACACACACACACATAAAGGCCAAAACAGGTTCTCTCTTCCCTTCTCTGCTCTCGTTTACCCATTTTGTAATATCTTGGGCGTATTAACTGATGCATGCTTTAGGACGTGCACTGAGTTTTTCTGATGACGAATTTGGTGCTCTCACCGCCGTCACTTCGGAAACAGAGAAAGACGACGACGACGACGATGATGATGATGATGATGATGCAGGAATAGATTAACATTGTAGCGGTAATTGTATTGGTGATATATTATAATCGTCTGGATGCAAGTTACTCAAGAGCGTTGCTAGTCCTGCTCTACGATTTCCGTTGATGGAAGCGGTGTTGACTGTGTGTCCCAGGCCTGGTGTTCGACCAACAGAATCAGATCTGCAACTGGGCCGCGAACGTCCTCTTTCCGTGCGGCACCAAGACCGCATAGACCGACATCTTGTTTATGATTTAGAAAGTGTGAGGGTGGTTTTTTTTTTTTTGACAGTTTGTGATTGGTAGCAATTATGGCAGACCATGCCTTCTACCAACGGTCTGTTTCTGTGAAGAAATAATATACCTTTAAAAAAAATCGAGGACGATGTTGCTTGTCTCTCAATGTGAGAAGTGATAACGCCGATGGCAGTGTTGAGGCTATGGAAGTATTTGGAGTGTTTGTTTGTTTGTTTGTTTGTTTGTACCTGAATATGCTTGTCTTCTGTATAAAGTGCACATGTGCGAATATTCTAGAAACTGAAACTATACTAAGTGGCTAGTTGGGAGCTCGTCATGTAACTCGTGTGAATCGTGTGAAATTATAACAATTTACCTCAACCGAAGATAAGTGCACGTCGCCAAACACGTACATACAACACACCCCATACACAGTGCATATCCAGCATACACGCGCGCGCGCGCACACACACACACTGCTACGCACACCACAAAACATACACAGTGCACATTCTCCCCCCTCCTCTCTCTCTCATTCACACACACACACACAATCACAACCATTTTGAGATGCCTCACACTGTTCAAACACGCGCACATGCACTCTCTCACACATGCGCGCCACTTACACAACACACATTTACACAAATTAATGTCCACGTACACTCACAACGCACACAGATACACAGAAACATCCACATGATACACACCAAACACACTACGCAAATACGAGTTTATATACATCAAACACACGCACAATATATATCAAACACACACACACACACACACACACACACACACTTACTCTCTCTCTCTCTCACATGCAAACTACAACTACACATACACTTGCTCACTCATACACATATAAAAACACACAAACAGGCACACATACATATAAAACACACACACACCTATACATAACAGTGGCGTAGGAACCGCGGGGGGGGGGGGTAAAGATACGTCGTTCACTGTCACCATCGAGTTTGCCCCACCCTCTTAACTGAGCATCTTACTACATCAGTAACACCACTGACATAAACACACAAACACATACCAGCACCCACACACATATAAACACACACACACACACACACAGTCACCATTATTCTGTGACAGGTCATGGAAGATAAGATCAAAAACCGAAAAAAAAATCTCGACCACTTTTCTGTTCTCTCCTGTATATCATGGGAAGACATCCCGTTATCGTCCACGTCATCTCCGAGGACGGCGCATTGATAAGCAGCTCGTGGTACGTGGCGGAGGTCTCCACACAACGCAGGGAGGTCAGAATGGAGAAACTCCTGCTCTTGCTTCTCATCCAGTTTGCTGCAGGTAGGCAGGGTTTGCTCTCGTGGACAATGGCAGCCACACAAGTACAATACAGTCTTTACCCAACAGTGCACTTTGTAACACTGTTTGTAGTGTAAATAAGGATGTAACATTCCATCTGTAGTCCAGTTCAAACGTTAAACAAGTTTGTTTTAAAAATTAGTTCTATCATATTTTTTAGGTCAGCAGAGGTTGGTTGATACTTTATTAAGCAGTTCGCCCAAGAAGTGAAAAATTAAAGCGAATGTCATGTATGAATAAGCCCTTCATGTCCAAGCTGATGACAATGTCCACCTGACAGACAATTAATACTGTGGTCAAGACTAGCGCATGCGCAGTGCAAAGACAAATGGCGTCCATGAATCCATGTTTTATCCCAACGGTTCTTGTCTCCTCGCTGTACTGGAGACTCGTCCTTATTAACAATTTTACCAACCATATGTTTTCTCTGCTTCGAAGAAGGAAAAAGAACCATTCCCTCTTCATAAAAAAATTTAATATATTTTTTAAAAGTTTCGACATTTGAGAAAGATTTTGATCGTTTGGTTCCGTTCGTGGAAAGTGCTCCTGAATTTTACTACTCAATATTGGAAATGCTGATTGTCTCGCTCTAAGTCAGCATGAAATGATTCCGGACGACATGTAACTATTTTAATTGCTGTTATGCGTGTCTTTAGAGACGCTTATCAGTCTGACAATTTTTTGTAACTTTCCACATTTTGCATTTTGACACGATGTGGGTTTAGTTTTCTTGATGTACTGACCGGAAAAAGTGAGTCAGAATGCCTCGACCTCCGCTTAGCGTCTGGCGAGGGAGAAACTGGGACAACATGGCTATCCAGACCAAAACATGTTTTTACGCACACACTTGCAGACATAAGTCCGATAATGGCACTCAGTCACTCACTAACTTACGAAATGGTGGAATCTTGTGAGTGGCAAATGTAGTGCGCTCAGCTGTGTCTTTGGCGATCATTCCTGGTCCAAACGTGGTTCAGCCAGTCTGAGGTTCGTTCTGAATTAAAAACCGATCAACCACGAGGGCTTTCATCGGTGGTCTAAAGTTAATTTGCTCAGAGCTGTTGCTGACCATCGTTAATAGTTGCTTTGCCTCCCCCCACCCCACCCCGGCCCCGTGGGACGTTTTCAGAGAGACCAGCCTCTCTATCCGCGAACAGCTTTGAAGGCATCAATGCAACTCCCACAGGTTAATAAAGAGCGCAACCTTGTCATTATTGAGTGTTATCTAGTTCAGTATTGTCTTTGTATTCTTTGTCTCTGTCGACACGAGAGCTCAGCCTATCAGCTGCAAAGATTGACGAGCAGAGGATAAGATGATACGTTTCCTAGAGCTCACTGCCAGATCCTTTTTCTACCTTCGGACCTAATTCACACCCATGATCAAACCAGTGTTTAAAGAACTGGTCGCATTCTTCCTACTTAAGAAATGAAACTGGTAAAGACGTTGATATCCAACTCTTTAGAACCAGGCTCAGACCGAGAATGATCACCACATTTGGCTTTGGCTTTGAAGTACTGTAGTATTAGCAACTGATGGTTGTTGAGCTCTGTAGTATTAGCAACTGATGGTTGTTGAGCTCTGTAGTATTAGCAACTGATGGTTGTTGAGCTCTGTAGTATTAGCAACTGATGGTTGTTGAGCTCAGTAGTATTAGCAACTGATGGTTGTTGAGCTCTGTAGTATTAGCAACTGATGGTTGTTGAGCTCTGTAGTATTAGCAACTGATGACTGTACAGCTCTGTAGTATAAGCAACTGATGGCTGTTGAGCTCTGTAGTATTAGCAACTGATGGTTGTTGAGCTCAGTAGTATTAGCAACTGATGGTTGTTGAGCTCTGTAGTATTAGCAACTGATGGTTGTTGAGCTCTGTAGTATTAGCAACTGATGGTTGTTGAGCTCAGTAGTATTAGCAACTGATGGTTGTTGAGCTCTGTAGTATTAGCAACTGATGGTTGTTGAGCTCTGTAGTATTAGCAACTGATGGCTGTTCAGCTCTGTAGTATTAGCAACTGATGACTGTACAGCTCTGTAGTATTAGCAACTGATGGCTGTACAGCTCTGTAGTATAAGCAACTGATGGCTGTACAGCTCTGTAGTATAAGCAACTGATGGCTGTACAGCTCTGTAGTATTAGCAACTGATGGCTGTACAGCTCTGTAGTATTAGCAACTGATGGCTGTACAGCTCTGTAGTATAAGCAACTGATGGCTGTACAGCTCTGTAGTATTAGCAACTGATGGCTGTACAGCTCTGTAGTATAAGCAACTGATGGCTGTACAGCTCTGTAGTATTAGCAACTGATGGCTGTACAGCTCTGTAGTATTAACAACTGATGGCTGTTCAGCTCTGTAGTATTAACAACTGATGGCTGTAGAGCTCTATAGTATAAGTGATCTATAGCAGAAGCAGTTCAGGTCTGCAGTGTAAGCTGTGAATGGCTGTACAGCTCTAGTGGACGAGGCTCCGCACTACGTGTCATGTGACGGCTTTCCGGAGGGCTTCAAGGAGGCGGGGTGCTGGGGGAAGGTGGTCTGCGTCAACCATCAGCCGGTGGTCACCCGTTGCCAGGAAGGCACGATGTATGACTACGCCAGCGACAAATGCATACCGTGAGTAATGGCATGCAGGCACATACAGAGATTAGTGTGGGCATGCAGGTACATACAGGGATTAGTGTGGGCATGCAGGCACATACAGAGATTAGTGTTGGCATGCAGGTACATACTGAGGTTAGTGTGGGCATGCAGGTACATACTGAGGTTAGTGTGGGCATGCAGGTACATACAGGGATTAGTGTGGGCATGCAGGTACATACTGAGGTTAGTGTGGGCATGCAGGTACATACTGAGGTTAGTGTGGGCATGCAGGTACATACAGGGATTAGTGTGGGCATGCAGGTACATACTGAGGTTAGTGTGGGCATGCAGGTACATACTGAGGTTAGTGTGGGCATGCAGGTACATACAGGGATTAGTGTGGGCATGCAGGCACATACAGAGATTAGTGTTGACATGCAGGCACATACAGAGATTAGTGTGGGCATGCAGGTACATACTGAGGTTAGTGTGGGCATGCAGGCACATACAGAGATTAGTGTTGGTATGCAGGTACATACAGAGATTAGTGTTGGCACGAAGACACATTCAGTGAGTAGTGCAGGCATGGAGGTGGATACCGTGAGTAGTGTATGAATGAAGTTACATACCTTGAGCCCTGAATATCCTGAGTGGTGGTGGCATACGGCAGTTAGAGGTCCAACCCTTGTGTCACGGGCAGTCCGTCGTTGTGAGTAGATTACAAGACACACTTAATTGTAACTGTTTAATTGGAATTTGAATTTATTAGCGACATCTAAAAGGCTAGGTTAGTACATGGCCCTTATATTTTATAGCATGTATATATAGATCTATATGTATTATTTTATTATAGTAATTGTCTCCACCTGTCGCTATCACTACCGCCTCCTACACGTTCCCGCCCTGCTTATCCTCACAAAAATCATCACTAGCTGCATCGTGTGCGTTTGCTCCCCAACATTCCAGGGAGATAATCTAGGTCGTTATGATTGTTGCAGTATTAAGAACAAGATAGAGGAATTGTTATAAGCCCACGGCTGGGAAGGGCCACAAAACAATCAATGTAATTGCTACAGAATTTCCAATATAAACTCCCAGAAATCGGGACAGACAAGGGATGGCTGGCTAGTCGAACGAATTCGAAGGGAGAAACAAAAGGTAGGGAACCCTACCAGAACTGACGGAGCAGATCACAAAAATCATAGAAGTCTGTGGAGGAGGTGCACTAAAACAAATCTCTTGACCCCCGAACGACGTGCTTTCCTAATATTCAACCTGGCAGACCAACACCATACAGAGAGTCGTGTACCCGTGTAAATTTGCATGCACCCTGAAGTACTGATCACACGCACCTGAACACGATGTAACCCACTCCACTGTGGTAGGGTGAATCCAGGAGCGAGCACAACGGCCTGCAACAGCCCCGTGGACTGCACGAACCTCCCTGACGGGCGACACGCCGATCGGAGTGATGAGTGCAGGTCTTACTTCATCTGCTACATGGGCTCCTTCTACGGTCGCATGTACTGTCCCAGAAGTATGTTCGAGTTTTATGCACTTATTTACGATGACCATAATCTTTCCCCTTCTGTGTGTGTGTGTGTGTGTGTGTGTGTGTGTGTGTGTGTGTGTGTGTGATGAAGGATGCAGTCTGTCAGTTGTTTACGAAGTTAAGGACGGGCGAGATAATGAGTTCAGATTACAATTCCGGACGGTGCTTTTTTTTTCGACACCAACAACTGTCTGCTTTTAGGTTAAGAATATCCTCATGAGTATTTTACTTTCTTAACTTGGACTTTTCAGTTTACTATTTTGCTTTGTTGTTGATCTGAAACAGATACCTACTTCAACGAACCACTGCAAATCTGTGACTACTACGGCCACATCCAGGCGCCGTGTGGGTCTTACACGGGTGCTTACCCGAATGAGATCACTCCAGCGGGACCTTGGCCCGAGGTCACTGTTGTGGGGTAGAGTGGCTGAGGACCTGCGGCCGGCTGCTGTCTGGACCATGTCCTCTAACTCCGTGTCTCGTGCGAAATGTTTTTGTTTTAATTGACGAATAGAAAATAAATTACAAAACGAAAACAAAACAGTACACAGAGAAAGAGAGAGAGAGAAGGGTAGTTATGGAGATGTGTGGGGTGAGAGTGTGAACAAGATGTGAACCGAAAGACTTGTCTTAGCAGCTTTGAACATATCTTGAAGTTCTAAGGCACCTTCGAGTAGGACAGATTGAAGGGGAGACCGGGGTGGGGGAGGTATAAGCAGAGAGAAGGTGTGACTTTTGCAATGAAGGGAAAACAAACCAAGAAGACAGATAAAACCATCGGGCAACCTCACATGCAGACGTTCTGTCAATATGTCAGAGGAGGAGAAGGAGAAGAACAATACAAAAGCGAGGATGAGTTCTTCACCCTGAATTCTTCTACAGCCTCCTTGCACGTATGGCGGCCAGTACATTGCTGAGAGAGATCACTCAAGTCCAGACAGCAGGCAGAAGGACAGAATGGGTACTAACATCTTTGTTCTTTTTCTGTGCGCATTTGTATAATACAGAGAATGTGTGTAGCGGCATATATATAAGCAGATCAATATATATCTGGAAACAGTTCTTGTCCATAAAGCAAATCGTCGTAGATAATCTAGGGTCTACGTGACTTAGGGGAAGCGGATGGCCGAGTGGTTAGAGCGCTGGCGTCCGAACCGAGAGCGCATGGTTCAATTCCCGATAAGCGCAGCAAACTTCCCCCAGTCGACCCAGCTGACGGAATGGGTACCTGACTCCATAGAGGGTTGGAGAAGGTAAGGCAGCGAGGGAGAGGAGATTGGCACCACCCTCATGTAAAAGCTGGCCCCGAGAAAAGTGGGGTCTCTAACACCACGACCTAAAATGTTTATGGGATGACCTTTTTAGGGTCTACGTGATCACGTAGCAAATGCAAACTTTGTAGTTGTGGATCAAACAGTCGATCTGGGAACAACGATGGAGTTGGAGGAAGATACAGCGAAACCATAATAATTGTCGTTTACAACAAAGTCATGATCAAAGTAACTGCACGCTTGCAATACTCCAATGAGAGGCTGCGATGTTGTTTCCGTATGTACGGGCCGCTGAAGGTGAAAAAGTAACGGCTGACACTGGCAACGGTCCGAAGAATTGTTGAAGAATAAAAATGTGCATCATTCCTTTAGTCGATCACAAAAACACAACAGAAACTAAAACTCAGTCAATGATGAACACACAGGTACAAACTGCATATCAACTAAAGTTACAACCAAATATAACAAGAAACGATTGTAGAGCACGAGAGCTGTCATACCAGTTGTGTGTGTGTGTGTGTGTGCGCGCGCGCGCGCGTTCTTGTATGTGCTTGTGTGTATATGTGCGTGTGTGGACGTGCTTGTTTGTGTATGTTTGCTTGCGTGCTCATGTGTGTGTGTGTGTGTATGTGTGTGTGAAAATGTCCGTTCTTGTGTGCATATATGAGAGAGAGAAGGAGAGAGAGAATGTGTGTGTGTGTGTGTGTGTGTGAGAGAGAGAGAGAAAATGTCCGTTCTTGTGTGCATATATGAGAGAGAGAATGTGAGAGAGAGAGAGCGGAGGGAAAAGAGAGAATCCTTTAGCCGTACATCCTTTAAACAGCAGCTTCCGGCAGGGACTATCTCAACACACTCGTTTAAATACAGTTAACTCCCTTTCTGCTGTCTCACCGCCAGACGTCGCTCAGGTAACAAACAAGAGTTTGGCTTCATGAAAGGTACAAAAAGTCTCCCCACCCTGGGCGCCAGAGACTCTTCCTCGTTGATATAACAGTCATTGTATACCAGTAACAGAATATGCACACCACCTAGGTTACATGTCATCTTTTCTGAAGTCAGCTTTATATTCCAACGTTTCTAGAACCAATCGACGTTAGTCAGCGATGAAAGGTTATTTCTGGTTAAAATACAATCGTTCAAGAAGGCATCAGCAAACTTTATTAAGGAGTTTTGCCCAACTTTTGGAACTTTTTCCTAAAACCTGAACCCATTCCGCGAGAGTTGATCGCCACAAACAAACGTCAGGTAAAGCCGTTGTCTTGCCTTCCAAGGCTGTGCTATAAAATGGTCAGTTTTTCTTTCGACGGACGACATAAGCGACAATTTCGGATATAATTTCGCTGATAGACCATGTGAAGATCTACCCGGGCAGTTTTCAACGATTACAAAACATCGAGCTGAAAAGAGGGGAACAACTTGCTTGCAACTATGAACGCAGCGGCAGCCATCTTGTGTGTCTACATCGTGTACGCTGTACACCGCACTGGGGGTACGTATCAAAGATTTTATATGTCTCTGGTGAGAATCATCATCATCAACATCATCTATTCATCAAAAGTCAGACGTGAAAGCTCACAGATATAACTAAGGGCTCAGAGAAGTATAAGTCGTCTATGACACAGGTGTTCCTAAGGACGGTAAGCCAGACGACACCTTCTACGACTGCACGGGCCTCGACGACGGCCTGTACATCGGTGACTGCACCCACTTCTACAGGTGCGAGAACGAGACGACCCGCATGTTGCCTTGTCCTGGCAAGCTGGTGGTCAACGAGAAGCAAATGTGGTGCGACTAGTGAGTATAGTGATCACCTAAAGCGCATTTGCAACATCCGGGGATGTCATGCGATTGCCTGGTTATTGCTTGCTTGGCTGGTTGATTTTATTTAATGTGGTCATTTTACACTAAATCTGTTTTTTTTAAAAGCCTAAAATGGGTTATAGACTTCGTTATTCAGTATAGGCTCGTGCCCACCACTGAGGGGAGGTAACAATTGTCATGCGCAACAAACATTTTTTTTTATCTCACAAAGAGAGCTAGACTGGGGTACATAGTTACATTTTATGATTATTAACGCCAAACGTGTCACTACTTCGCTCACTTAAGGCAATTTAAGAAACTGGAGATGAGCGTACCTCGGACAGAGGGGCGGAACGGCTTTCTTATGGGTGGTTTTGCGACGCCATAACAAAAATGGCTTACCTGTAGGCGGAGCTATGCAAATTAGTGACGTCACTATTACGGCACTCATCTTCTGCTCTCTCTCTCTCCTCGCTAAACTCCCCTGATATCGTCTCCTTCATCTTCTTCGAATCCTTTCTCCAATAATTCCGAGAAATAATATCCAGAAATGAACAAAATTTTTCCTGAAGTCGCCTTCCCCATCTTCTTCGAATCCTTCCTCCACTTTTTCCGAGCAATAATATCCAAAAATACACAGAATTTCTCCTCCCCCAAAACTTGCCTAAAAGTACCAAATCACTGAACTTCTTCTGTCTCCTCGCTACAACCTTGTCACTTATGCATCCATCCTAAACTTCTTCCTGCTATACTTTCCACACTCTGCACCTCTCAACCTTTCCTTGAATTCCATAATAGCACCACAAATTTTCGCGAAACTTCCACCCACACTTGCCATCTTCAATCCTCTCGAATTTCTATCGTCTGCTCACATCAAATCAAAACTTTGCCGCGCCAAAAATCACATGACTAAAACCAGCCAATAATTTAACGACTAAAAGTAGCCAATAATTTAACACAACTCCATGTCAATCACCATCACGTCACTCGACCAGTCCTCAACATTTCTCCTGTACAATAAAACCTACCCCTACCCCTAACCCACACCCCTAACCCTAACCCTAACCCTAACCCAGACCCTAACCCCACTTCATAAATCACACACAACACCAACCAATGCCCAACCTCACACCCCTCTGAAATATCGATCCTACCCGGTCTCCCCTTCCACAAAATAGCACAGCCCGCCGTGACCTAGTAAAACCACCCATATGAAAGTCCTGCCAGAGGGGCTTAATGGAAATAAGAAGGCTTCAGACCAGATTTCTGCCATATCTGTGACAAGTCATTTGAGTGTTGTGTCTGTTTCTACAACTCACTGGAGGTCTGCTTTCTGTGTTTGCCAGTTGTTAGAGTGGTATTGTTTTGCCTCAGCAAGTCTTTGGGATGGTGTTTTGCTTTCACGTCGTTCACGTCCTGTTTTCTGTCTGGAAATTGTTTGAGTGTTGTTTTCTGTCTGCAGCAAGTCCTTGGTCAAGCCTCCATGTGGCACGGCTCCCAATTGCACTGGCATCATCGATGGTAACTACCCAGACTTTTCGAGCCGGTGTCAGCAGTTTTACTCGTGCCTGCACGAGGAGTTCTATGGCTACACCAAATGTGCTGCTAGTAAGTGGGTCGAGATTTCTTTCAAAGAACATATATGGTTGTTTAGAGTTTTCAGTTTTAAAAGTAGTCCATGCATCTAACCAATCGTTTGGTCCCATAAGAACCTTCTTCAGGTACATTGACAAGCAATTCGTTCAGCCTGCCTGTAGTCTGGGAACGTAGTTTGATCAACGATGTTCAGGAAAGACGAATCCTGCTTGGCAACGTGAAGCAAGAGCAAGAAAGTTATGCCCATCTTGAGTACACGGACCGACTTGAGGAGCGAAGGATGCGAAGTCTCGTGAAATGCATAGTGAGGGGCGACCTTATCGAGGCATATAAGATCACCTAGGGTTTATAGGGAGACAGTTCTTTGGATTACCGGTCGTCAATCTCTGGAACAGCCAATAATACAGCTCCCATCATTGCAAGTTTTCAAATATTTTGCAGTCCTTTAGTTCTTGAGGGAACTTTCCATTTGACTAGACCATTTCAAACCAGGAACTCGCCGTATTGGGAGTATAGACCAGCAAAAGATCAATGTTGGCATTTGAACGCCAAGGTGTCCTTCGAGAACATGACTACATACTTTTTAGGAACAGATGAGTATTTATTGTATTAGGACGCGAAAGTCGGTGCTTAATCGGGCTTCTTCAACAAAAATGTGAGTGGTCCAGCAAACTGTCTTCACCTCCGGTCAAATCTTTGTCGTGGTGGTTAGATTATTTTATACTGAATAAAACTTCTGTTGCAGATCTGATCTTTAACCCGGAAAAAAACAACTGTGACTGGCCCTTCTTGGTGAAGCCACCTTGCGGAACAGGAAATGAACGCGTCTGGCCTTCTAAGCGAGATGAAAATTCAGCAGTTTGAGGACTTGATTTGAGAAGAAGATTATATATATATATATATATTTAATATATATATATATATATATCGGGAGCAATGAACGCACTACATTGAACAATGTTTAGCTAAAAGTTGACGGAACGTAAATCAGCATTTAAATCAGTTCATGTAGTCTAACGAAATGAGAAATGTACCACCCGTCATATCAATCACAAATAAACATTCTTGAGAGACTGTGGCCAGCAGAGTTCTGTTCAGAGTACCGACTGCATCTTGTGCGTTGTATGTGTAACAGGGTAGATGGGGGCTGCTCGTCCAATCTCACAATAACGAACACAAATCATCAACTCTGTCGTGGGCTTCCAGTTTTATTTTTACTTCTAACGCCGGAGAGACAGTGCTGTCTGCTTCTCGCAAAGTGACCTCCCTCGCATTTCTCCTGTCTCCCCCATATCCTTACACCCTATCTTCGTCCCGCCTCCCGCTTTCTCTCAAATTGCGAGGTCCAAGTCTGCCTCGCATTATTAAATATAAGCCGCAATATCTTCTGCATTGTAGATTTGTTTTTCTCGTTTCATTTGGAACAGTGGAGAAAAATAAACATGGTGTGGGACGACGTAAACAAACCATAGTCCACGACTGAGCCACAATCGACAGGAATATTAAATCCTGCCAAACATACGATGTACGCACGCGTATACAGGGAGGAAGGGTTGATGGATGGGGTACTGTGTGGATTTTAACTGCCTGCCTCAGCCACACACACACACAGGCGCGCGCGCACACACACACACACACACACTGCATTATTTATAACGTGTCATACACCTTTAGCGATTTATTTCGCATTATTTTGGCTTGAACTCCAACTTACATACCACTAATTAGGGTCTGCTTTTGATCTATAACTCTGTTTTAGTCAAACTTATTTATTCTCAGCTTAAGTTTAGCGAAATAATAAAACACTTGTACCCTTGATGCCTAAAGTAGCTTTGTTTTGTAAATCTCTCCCTTGTCTTCACTATTTACAGAATATCGCATTAATCTGTTATTTAATTAGTTTATAATATCTTATTTTTATGTTAAAAAATAATCAGAATAAATTGGAAAGATCTTATTTTGACAATTGTCACTATCGATACATGCTTGTATCAAGTCCCGATGGAGATTGGCGTGTAAAATAAAATGTGGTTGAGGTACACCCTACAATAAAATCTGCTTGGTGTGCACCTTACAGTTTACCTGGATTGAACAAGAAAGAGATAAATGATATACTACAAAATGAAATTATAATTTTTCTCTGACTAATTATGTACACTTTTCGACATAACTATAGCTCAATAGAAGGAATCATAGAAGACATCACTGGTCTTAAAATATGTTTCCGATGTTAATAGGTATATATGGATTAATTATGTGAAGTAACTAACTAAAGTAGCGCTTTTAAGTATAATACATGTATGTCAAATCGATTACCGTTTCAACCAACATAAAAACAAGAAAAAATATAAAAAGCGATACTTTATTTTTAAACCACCAGATAATTATACTTCTAAGTTACAGTAGTGTTAAGAATAGACTACAACCGCTATAGTAGACGTAGAACGCTTAAGTCGATGGATATTTTGAAACGGGCAGACGGTGCGCGGATATTATATTTCTACATACCATACATCGTTATATACTTGGGACTCATGCAGATCGTCGCATTGACCAAATAAAGGGGGAGGGGATAGAACAGCGCAGCAAACTTCCCCCAGTCGACCCCTCTGGTGGCGTGGTGGGAATGGGTACCTGACTCCGTAGACTAGGGTCGGGGAAGGTAAGGCAGCGAGGGAGAGATGGGCACCGTCTTCTCTCTCTCTCTCTCTCTCTCACACACACACACACAGCTTGCCCCGAGAAAAGACATGAAAAAGTTAGGGGATGATCGACCTTTACCTTTTTTTTTTTATTGGTCAAAAGTTCTCTCAGTAACTGCACATGAGATAAAATCTCTGCGGTGAACTCAAGGGTCATAACCTTCGTACATTAGTATGGTGAAGTGGAAAGATCCGCTTGTCGAAAAGACCATTAAAAAAAAAAAAAGAATTAACTGCCCTGAAAACCCCGCGTACGCAGACCATTGGCCCGTAAAGGAGGTCATAGGCCGTTTAATTTTAGAAACACGACCGGATCTAGGGGAAATCCCGTGATTGCACATGCTCAGAAGGCCCTAAATGACTGGACTTCCGGATTTCCTAGTGGACGGTTGTTTCGTTGCTCTCCTCTCGTTTTTGGCATCATTCAGTGATCTGCTCAGTCGCCATGGAGCCCAAACGAACTCTTTCAGAGGGAGAGGAATTGTGCTCATCGAATCCATCTAAAAAGCAGAGAAGAGCTAATTGGACAAGCCGGGAAATTTGGATGCTTTTGGAAGAGGTGTGCGATTTTGGGTACTATTTAAACAAACCTGCAGTAAATGAGTATAGCAAGTATGGCTGCTATCAAACTGTATTATTTTTTATTTGTTTAATAAAGTTGTACTTGAGTTCTTTTCTTATGCTTTTTATACTTTGGATATATAGCTATGTGTATTTCTTTTTATGTTGGGAGATGGTTACGCATACATCATTTAATAAATTTTCAGTGCCTTTTTCATTTCATTGTGCGTTATTGAGATTTGTAGTGCACTTCTTAGTTTTCTTATATTTTTCAAGGTCATGTAAAACCCAATAAACTTCTTACTGTCATTAGGTGAAGCTGGAAAGAGAGTATATTATGTGCCCACAGACAAATGAAATCACCAACAAGAAAAAGGCGGTCATATGGCAGCAGATTGCTGACCGATTGACTGCAACTTGTGGTGTTGACATACGGACAGCACAAAATGTAAGAGAAAAGTGGGGGTTCCTTAAATCTGATGCCCAAAGTCGCAGGCACAAACAAAGGACCTTAGGTGGAGGTGCTGTGAAAGAAAGTGAATATGATAACATGATTCATGAGATAATTGGTGAAGACTCTGCCCTTATAGATGGCATAAATGGTTAGTATTCTTTTTTTAATCAGTGTATATTACCAAAATATATATCAGTACTCATAAATGTATATTAACACTATATTAAAGGTAAAGAATAGTTATTGCTGGTATATCTTTAAAGTAAAAAGCAAAGAACTATTAATGATTAAATAGGCCTATAGTATGTGGCATACAATTTTGTGCAGTTCATCTGAGCAAAGTGCAGCATATTTAAATCACATATTAATGCTATAAAATATTGAGATAGTACGTTAGATGTACAAAGTGAAGCTTTATACCCTTTATAACAGGTTAAAAAAATTACTCCACAATCTGTAGCAACCAACAAGCACGTATCAGTTGCCTCCCCTGGCCAGACAGTTTGTCCATGGGTTTGATATCAGAGCTACTGCCTACGTGGAAGTGAATTTTGTAGGATGTAATTCTAATATCCACACTGATTGCAACGAGATTTTAGCATTGCATGACTAAGTAAAATCTGTTACTACCCTTCGCATTGAAAGATACATTCTGCACAGATTAGTAATGTAGAATTATTTCTTCAAACATACACACATAAAACTAATTGAAAAATACAGAAATGTATTAGCGTTCATTCTTTGGATTAGATTTTTTTTAATGGAAGAGAAATATTTAGTTATGAAGTATACAAGACATATATAAATAGTATTAAATAGTGATGATGAATTCCTGTGAGTCGAGAGGTAATTCTCTAAGCATGCAGCAGTAATGACAGTGTGTTGCCTTGATGAGCTAGAATAGTGACACAGATTTGTAATGAATAATTTATTAACATAATAATTTTTTTCTCAATCTACGATGTGCATATATATACTGACAAAGTCGAACATTTATGCTACCAGGCATGACAAATGACCATATATCATTTGATACATACCCCAGTGATGTCATGAGGTGTTTTGATTTTTCCTGACAGTTTCTGGAATACCAGTTTTTCAGTCTTTATTGTGCTTAATGGATCAATCTCTGAGTAAAAGAATTTATGCCAGCATGCTCTCTAGATGTGACTTTTCGTAGGTGTACAGACTTTAAAATGTAGTTTTAATTACACTTTAGTATTAGAGAGATTGTCAGCTTGGTAAAGCTTGTAAAGTCTGTATGTATGTGAATACTAAAATGTATTTGTGTGTAGGGGGATTGTGAATCTTGTATATTAGTTCAAATATGGACTTGTATATACTATGTTTTCATTGCCACTAGAGGGTGAAATGCTAAAATAGTTTTAATCTTTGGTATCTTATAATGTTCACTTGTAACCATCAAAAGGTTACATAGAACAGCTTTTAGATAAGTTGATCATTTGGTTTCTCCCAGTTGAAGGAACAGAGACCTTTATTCTGCAAACAAAGATGAATTGTTCAGGTATGTGTTGTCAAGTGTTATTTTCCTTACCCATGGACATCAGTGTATGGCTACTAGTTAATGATACTGGAGATAAAGGATTCTTTTTCTGGCAAGTTTACTACTGTTAGACTTAAAAAGGCAAGTGAAATGGTAATTAGGAGTTAAAGGATAGATACTGATGTTTGGGATAATTTCCATTCAAAATTTTGGGTTGCAAAATAATCATTTACTTAAAGTTCCATCTAAAACACAGCTTTTGGGTGGTACAGGTAGGTCACCATGTTTTGTTTGGCATCATCAAACGATCTGGCACCTGGTTTCAATTTTTGTCTCCTAAGGCGGTCATCAGACTGCTGGCACCATGGATCTGGGGATCACGCCGTACAATTTTGAATCCGAAAGAGCTGAGCAAAGTGGAGAAGGCTGGTGAGACAGAAAATGTCTCGTCACATGCTGTTGTCTGCATCACAAAGAAGAGTCAGTTTGTTTTCCTTCTAGAAAGATTAGTAAACATTGCAGCCTCTGAACACTGCTAAGCATCTGTGTTTTAGACATGATTGTAAGTAAACAGTTTGTTTGAAACCCAAAATTTTCCTCAGAAATAATCAAAATGTCAGTATCTATTATTTGTCCAATTTGCCATTTCATTTGGCTTTACATATAAGAAGATATGGGTATACTAGAATTCTAGTTTCAGCTTGTGGTGCTTGGAAATCTTTTACAGGTGGATGTCACACTTCAGTGGCTCCTGTTCATTGTGATTAAGAATGTTGATTCGGGAATTTTATTTTTTTGACTTTTTAAACTACCTTAAATTAGTCAAAGACATGGCCAGGGTCCTACCACCAATCAGCTTGTGAGATGGGGCTACAGTTGGTTCAATTAAGTGGAAGTCATTCTCTGTTAAATGATTCAGTATCGTAAGAAATGGCTGTAATACTTAACGAAGTAATCCATGAAATCCAATAGTGATTTATATTCATTGTGGTGTGACCTAGAATCCAAAGGAAAGTGAAAATAAATCATAAGCACATAATTTTTTTTAAAAGGCTGAAGAATTCCTGGAATATTATATAGTAATTCACAACAGAGCTAAATCAAACAACATGATCTTGAACCAACTATTTATGTGGCCATTATGGAAGAATCATTAAGTGAGTACCATCAAATGTTAAATAAACCTGTTGTTTAACTTTTATATGCATAGATACAATGACAATTCAAGACTACTCCCAAATACACATGATCCAAGGCTCTTCTGCATCACTTGTAAAAAGCAGTTAAGCAGTATATTAATTCTGCTCTTTAGATTTCAGAATTAAATTTCCATGTTTATGTACTTATACTTTTTGTTGTTTGTGCAGCTGAACCTCCAGTGTCACTCACAAAAAACAATACACCAGTCCGTGAAGAAAATATTCTACAGCCTGCAGAGGGTTCGTAGTGCTTTAAGTTTCTCCCTCAGACTTTTTGCTTGCGAGCTAAAGCTTTTTAGGAGAAAGTATCAGAGGAGATTCCACTGGCAGGAAGTAAAATTTGTAATTTTACTCTGCTCTCACAGGCATGTGTTGATATTGAGATTTAGTACAATCAACAAATGTGATGAACGGACAGTTGTGTGATGCAGAAGTAGAAATAGCCTAACATAAATAGATTAACGTCTAATCATCATATAGTATTTAAAAGAATTTAATCCATTTTATAGTAACTCTTTCTTGCAGACATTCCATTGACCCCAAGCATCACAGAAAGAGTTTTAGACTTGGAACATGATGTTTCACAGATTTCAAAAGGTTTGTAATGTATCATTTATGCACATTAAATAGTCAAATATTAGATCATGTTTGCTTGACATTTGTGGAAAGAAGACATATTTAATTATTACTACATTATAAGTGAATTATACAACTTGAAGAAATTGTCATTCTGATGGCTAGTAATCAAAAAGAGATTACTAATCTCTCAACGCAAAAATTCCTTTTACACAATACAAAATAAATGTACCATGTCACTGTTATGTATAAGTGCTATAAGTAGATCTTACTTTCTTGCGTAATTTGCCCTGACTTGTGCACTTGATAAAAGAGAAACATTTGCTTGAAAAAAAGTCATAATCACTTGTTGCACTTATTGTCACTTGAAGATGGTGACAATTTCAACACAGAAATTACTATAATAGAGACTGCAATATTACACAGAATCTGAAAGTAACTTTTCCTCTTAAGCCTGTCATAATTAAGAAACAAGACCACCTCGTACTATCTGGTTATTTGTTATCCTATGGCTAAATTCGAGTGTAAGAATGTGGACAACAGTGATTAGTGTAATAAAATAATTGTGGTAAAACTTCAAAAAGTTTTAAATTTTGTGATCAGTAGGCTCCTTATAAACATCCCAGTCAAAATATTTTTAAAAATGTGCCAAGTATAAAAACATAATATCCCACAGTAAAAAATGCATTTATAATCAAACACCAATGCCTTCTAGATGAAGGATTTCTGCTGTTGTCTCCCCTCGGCCCATGACACTTTGTGATGATAACCACTACACTAACTGTACTGGATCAGTTGTGGCCTTGGTCAACAAGAATTACTTCTTCCACTGCCCACCAGGGACCGTAGCTATGGATTGGAGGTAATGCTACTGTGGATGTAGCTGTGTACTAGAAGCAAAGCAGGGTATTCTGGGTGTAAATCTGTGCAGACCCTAAAAGGTCGATTGGTAACAAAAAAAAAATCCCTGACTTGCAGCTGGTCCATAGCTACGAACTTAGGGAGTCCCCTGGAACTGTAGCCATGGACCAGAGGTAAAGCAACCTTGAAGGCAGCTATCTACCCCAGTTCATAGTTACAGTCCAAGGCAAAGGTGCAAAGCATACTGCTTGTTGTATGTTGTTTTCATACACAACAAGCCAGAAAAAATAAGAGAAGTGATTAAGTTTAATGATAAAAATCACAGAAAACCTTCAGTGCCCAGTCATCAAGTCTTGTAGATGATAATCAAAGGTAATCTTCATGAAAAGATATATTTGACAGCATATGGTCTAGTAGCTCATGTTAGTTACATTGTCACCACTTTTTGGCAGAAGGAATCATGGAAAGGTTCATGAGCTGTTGAATGAGATGACTGTAATAAATCTTTGAACCTTTGCTTAAAATAAAACAACTTTTCATAATATTCCTTGCAATTAACAGGCATACACTCACACAGTCTTATCTACATATAATTGATATATAGGCATACACTCGAATAATACATACGATTGATATACTTGCATACACAGTCTGATATCATTTATATATTGGTGAACATTTACACAGCATTGTTACAAAATTATGTGGCCTTAATAATAAATAGTGTACTATTGAAAATGTGGTTTGCATTTATGCTAATAAATATTGCTAGTTTAAATTTTGATAAAAGTTTACAAAATTTTGTGGGTATATAATTCTCATGTTGCTTAACACATCTCAGATGGTTGAAATTTAGATGTGATGTTTGCAGGTAAAAAAAGTGAGAAGAAGACTGTGCTACAGTATCCATTTGCAGAAAGTTCCCTCATGGAAGAATTCCTAAAATCAGAAATAGAACGGAACAAGTCGATTGTTGAACTCAATAAGCTCAAAGCCGAAAAGCTAAAGCTAGAGATTGAAAGGCTTAAAGGCAACCAGTCAAACCCAGACAGCTGCCAGTACACTTGACATATTTTCTATAAAAAATAATTTTTGTTCTATTTGTGATTGCATTTTGACAATGAAGTGTTAAGGTATGAACGAGCAGAAGTGAATTATTTTGTTCACAATGAAGCAATATGGAAAATGAGAAATGTATATGGGCACAGATTTTAGATGACATTTACATGAGCCGTATATTGATTAAGGGAAGTTGAATGACCAAGTGGTTAGAACACCAGCATCCTAGATTGCTGGCTTGATACCCACGAGACGCAAATGTACTTCCATAAGTTGATCCTGCTGCTCAGTAGGTATCTGATGAGGGTCTGGGGAAGGAAATGCACAAAGGGAGAGGAAATGGGCACCGCTGTCACAAAAGGGATGGCCCTTAAGATAATTGGTGTCTCTAATAACCTCACTTTTCAAAGACCAATGGGTTGGGGGACTACCTTTGCTGTTTTAGATTGATTAGGCAGATCTTGCCAAGCTACTTGCAAACATTTTTAGAAATAAACGGATATGTCAACCAAACTACTCACTAGTGTTGTTCCCTATTTGGTATGTTGGAGATCATGTTTGACCATTATAAAAAATGTGGGCCAAATCATCAGTGCTTTTTGCCATTGTTAATGTTAACAGTACCTAAGCAGAGCGTGTTGTAAAACTATTAATAATGCTGCTTGCAATTTTTTTTCTCACTTAGACTGGTAACTTTTGGTCTTTTAAAAACTAAAGAGCGTGTATTTATGTATGATTTTAAACCATTGGCAGGCAAATAATTCACATTCAGACACAATTTTTCTAATTAGTGCACAAAATACAAGATATAGCTGCAATGACATGTTTATTGACCTAAAGTGCAGATTACCTTCTGTAAACCAGTGAATGGCTATCTGTCCTTTCTTCCAACACTCATAATTCACACTCTTTCATAATTTTGGCATTGTAAGCTCTGTGTATGTATCAGAAGGTCTGCTTACATCATCTCTACCATGCCAATTTTTTATAAATTTCAAAAACTGTCACTTTCCATGAAGATGCACTGGATAAATCACATTTTTACAAGGTAATAAAAGTTTATATTTGGTGTTTGTCTTGCTCACAGCATGATGAACTGCCGTAACTTGCGTGCCAAAATATTTATCATTCTCTTGGTAAATCAGTAACCCTTTTGGAGGGATAGGGTTCATGTAACAAAGTTTGATTTTTAACTCTCTTGGTTTGAAAGGCCAGGATCGTGGCTTTGCTGGGTAGCAAGGGCAAGGCGATTTTCATTACTTTTTATTGCAAAGTTCAACTTTTCTCTTTTCCAAAAATGTATAGGTTTCTTGGTCTAATGTTTATCTTAGAGCAGCAATAATAAAAAAAACAAACTTCACCACTGTTGTCTTCGCAGTCTTCAGTTATAAGCCAGTCATTGTAATGTTATATTTTTATCTTGAACCAAGAGGGTTAAAGAACCATAAGAATAGAAGTAAATTTATTTCTTTGTTATTATTTTATTTAGTTCACAAGGTCTTGTTTCTGTAATAGTTTGTTATGCATGACCTTGACGATATTACTGCAAACAATGAGAATGTGCCACTGAAGAAATGCTGGGCATTGCATACCTATACCTCTGCTACAAGTCCAGTGCTGATGTATTAGTCTTCCTCACTGCTCCACTTAATAATGTAACAATGAAACGGTCAGACAAAAGATGTTTAACAGAAAAGAGGTATACATAATAACTGCCGTGGCATTGCTTATGTTGTCCTTGATATTTATGGTAGAGTTTGCGAAACAGCTTGTCAGAGTGCACAGACTTACTGAACACCGTAAGGAGTAAATAATGCAGCTTCTGTGGCATACAAGTCCATTGGCATTAACCACAAAAAACTGCACAGTTAATGCTATAAACCCCAGAAGAATCGATAAGCAACACTGTTCCGTGCAGTTTCACCTTCTTCAACCTTTGACCTCTCATTTGAAAGCTCCTGTGTAGCTACTTTATCCTGAAGCAGGTCATATTTGAGTTCATCTTCATCTTGGTCATCATACTCATTTTGATCCTCAGCATCATCATCAGGATCAGGCAAATTGAGGAAGCGGGCCCGGTTGCTGAGCATGAGGCACACCACTGTCACCTGGCAGGCCTTCTCTGGTTCTAACCGCAGTCCACGGAGACAGTGCCATCTTTTCTTCGCAAACTCTGCAACATTTTACATAAACATAATCACAACCTTCATAACCATACTGACTTAAAATATTTAACTAAAACTTGCTTTTTTACCAGTAATCTGTACTTGATGGACGTTATCACTCACTGATAGCTTTAGTTGCTGGGCGTCGTGTGGAGCTGTGTGCCACGTTGTACCGCCACTGCTCCAGAGTGGCTGGGTTTTCGAAAGGCGTCATCAGCCAGTCGCGCATCATGTAGGCGCTGTCTGCCAACATTATGCCGTCCACTGGCCTGGGGTTGGACTCAAAGGCAGTGAAGAGACGAGACTGGCGAAGAATGCGGGCATCGTGTACACTGCCCGGCCACTTGGCTATGACGTCGATGAACAACATGTCGGCGTTGCAGATAAACTGTTGACACAGAACGATGTAGATGACTGTGCGTTCTCGTTTCTTTTCATTATAGACTTCTGAACGTTAAAAGTGGGTGTTTTAACGAACTATGTAAGTGAAGGTTGTCGAAACCGCTGCACTTCCTCCCTCCCCTCACCTACATACTAATTCGACAACTGCATGGGAGCTGAGCAGACCAGTATTAGTAAATAAGACAGGAGTAGGAAGAAATATGTAAGGGTAGCAGCTTCAACCTGCAAGCTAAACTAATGAATGAGTAGCTTAAATCTAAAACGTAACGATTTCCGATGAAGAAATGACTTTTCATGCCGACAGAAACTGGGCGGGATGTACGTGAGCGGGTGAGGTTGACGCGACGGTTTTCCGAGAATTGAAAGTATGCATGGCACCACGGTCCTGCATGTATTGTAGTGGATGCTTCTATTTTATGTTCATCCTCCCCGTGTGTGTGTGTGTGTGCCGAAAAGTGTACATAACTCGATCCACGATAATTGCCTGTTCAGGACCATGCTACTTTCATTGAACATCTAGTAGCCTTCATCGTGCTTCAGCCGTCTTGACAATGTTATCAGGTTTGCCCAGTATTTCTTGCATGTATATTTTGTTTCTAGTCCTTACTCTGTTGCTATGAAACTCTGCCTACTGGGATATACATGTAGACCGTTGTATTTACGGCATTTGCGCAAACGAATAAAAAAATCGCCTGCTTCTCAGCTGATCTGACCTCACCAGCCACGCACCTCGACCCACCCCTTTTTCCTTTTATGCATCATACCCCCTTCTACTCCATACCCTGCCCTGTCGTTTGGCTGTGTATCGTATTTCTTATGCACGACGAAGATCTTCGTGATTGAAACCATATTAAACCTCAGCGTTGACCCGGAAGTGACCCCTCTCTACAAAGACCAGAGTCTAAACGCATGTGAAGAGGTGCCTGACTCAAATCTATGTTTTCACAATTTATTTTCAAAAATGTCTGAGATGGAATCTGTACTATGTAGTGATCAAAGCTTTCTTAACTGCTTTGGCTTTTTATTTCACTTCTCTTGTTTATGTCTGAAAATCCATGAAAATGTTTTGAACAATGTTGATGCTGTCGGTAAGAGTGAAGAATTTTAGATCTGAGTCACTTCCCTTTGAATTTTATTTATTTTTTTTAAAAGAAAAATTCGTTTAAATTTAAAAAAAAGCGTTAGAAACATCAACAAGAAATGTTAAAACTTTTCACCTGAACATTTAGTGAATGATAATTTTTTCGGTTGAGGTACTCGTGTTCATTGTTTCTTGGAGCTTGGATCCTTATATGGGTGGCATCGAGGCACCCAATGACATTTGGGAAGCCCCCGATATTATAGAACTTACTCTTCTGCCTGTCTGCTTCTTTCTGGTCGGGGAAGATTATCCATTGCCGCGTATGCTTGAGCAACGCTCTCGTCACTCGCTTGATGATCCGGCTTGCGGTCGGCTGAGAAATACCTGCTAAGTCTGCACACGCACTCTGAAACGACCCCGTGGCGTAGAAACGCAGGGCCACGCACACTTGGACACAGGGTAGCACAGTGTATCCTCGATTCGCCATCTCTAGCTCGTCCTTGATTTCATCAACCATGCTTAGAATGTCGTGACGACGAAATCGGAATTTGCTGTACATTTCCACGTCGTCGAAGGTGTCGAACGGGTTGGTCCTGTCGCGAATAATCCTGCTGCGGCGAAGACTACGTTTGCCTTGCATTAACATGAGGACGACAACAACCGCCATGTTTATGGCGTCTGCTGCCAGCCCCAGGACGAACCTTTTGCCGCCACGTTCAGCTGCAATTCACATCGAGTCCGCAAATCATTACGCTTGTGAAAGTCGCATAGGGTAATAGCTGAATGGTTGCCGGGTATGGAAGGTCCCCACCCCCCCATCATTCTAGTTTCTTCCTACCCTTAAGATGCAGAAACACTAAATACATAATAAAATCAATCAATCCGTGGTATTCATGCGCCTGCAATAGAAACGTGAATAACCCGTAGACTGAAGCCTCATCCCAGGCGAGTGTCTTCGGCGGGCGACGCGCGCGGGCTGCGGCACACAGGGCAGAGGTCATAG
Organism: Marisa cornuarietis; assembly: GCA_004794655.1. Classification (NCBI taxonomy): domain Eukaryota; kingdom Metazoa; phylum Mollusca; class Gastropoda; order Architaenioglossa; family Ampullariidae; genus Marisa; species Marisa cornuarietis. The sequence goes on along the minus strand of SMMW01000565.1, from coordinate 1,291,282 downwards.
TTGGAGTAGCTTCTAACTGGGTTAGCAGCGCGATATGAATTCCCGCTCTGACGGGATATGGGTTTGAGGTGGCGGTGTAAAATTAGTCCTTGACCGACTCTCTTTATGTGAGTGTTACACAGCCTGCCTCCATGCGAATATCAACCTAGTTTTGAGTAACACAGCGACAAAGACGGAGAGAGAGACTGTGACAGAAACAGAGCATGCCTATGCCACAGATCTACATCATAGACGTCTGTGGTCGATTCAGTTTGATTTATCCTCGATCCTCTCTGCACCATCATCATCAAAAGAGCATTAGGGTGAAAAAACAACAACCCCATCAACAACAAGTGTACAGGTGCTAATTTTTTTTTATCATTTTCAATGTTCTGTGTGTTTTTGTTACTTAAATTATATCGGTCCTTTCCAATTGGGGGATGGGGGGTAGGGGCAAGGGAAGAAGCGGTTCCTACATAAAATATACTGAGGAGGGAAGAATGTGAATGTCGTTCATTATCAGCATGGAGTTTGCCGTTACCCCCCCCCCTCTCAACGTCTAACCATCTTCATACGCCCCTGCCTTAATAAGCAGAGAGCTCCAATCTTCTTTCGTTTATTGTATTGAGCATAATAATCCTTTCTCATAAAATGACATCTCAAGAGCCCACAGGCCCTTTACAGATTATAACTGCCTTATTATAGGCCATAAGATTACACACAAGTTTCTGAGTGTCATTTTACGCATTCCTGAACGTTTAGAAATGAGAAGATAAGGTATATCTTGTCTGAGCAGCGCATCTTAGTCCTCCAACAAACAACATCTCAGCACGCATACCTGAAATGTTTCACAATTTTGTGTGTGGAAAATCTGAAATTTCACTGCCAAGTGTACAGACGAATCAGTAATGCTTCGTTCCACTTACTAATAGTACCCTGTATGTGTGAGTGTGACTAAGCTAATGAGAGAGAATGTGTGTGTGTGTGTGTGTGTGTGTGTGTGAGAGAGAGAGAGTATATGCGTGTGTGTGCGAGAGAGAGGGGGTGGAGGGGGAAGGCGTTTTACGCCGAGCCAGCAACTAAGTTTGTATCACTGCAAGGCAGCTCGCCCTGTAAACAGATGTCACATGCAGAGAAAGAGCAGCGTGCCCGAGACGAGAGTTGAACCCTGGACAGCCAACTTTTGCTGTATTTGGTGACAGGCGCCAACGGACCGACCGTGAGTGAGAGAAGGAGAATGAGATCAAAGTGATCACCTGTGTGCATGTGTGCAGTATAAGCAAGCACAAGGCTTGCAAAAATACAGGGTGTAGTCAATTTAACAATGAGGACATCAACAGAGAAGAAATTACGAGACAGCCTCATCCAAATGATCCAATAAGTGTCTGAGTGTTGGCAGTGTGCAGGCTACAGCCCTTGCGTGTTTGCGTGCTGGGAAAGTGTGTCCTAGAGGTGATTTTAAAGTATGGGTGGAGAGGGAGATGTAGGGGGGGGGGAAACCGGAGTACCAGGAGAAAGCCCCCAACGGCCGGCCGTGTGACCAGGTGTACTATTCCTGTCCGTACACCATGATAGGTATGTGTTTTCCAGCAATGGTAATCCTTTGCCTTTCCTGAACAATTAATGTCGTTTGTCGGAGTATTAATCGAGCCATGTACACGTAAGGACGCAAACATAGAAAAAAGCGTTTGACGTGCTGACGTTCAATAACGAGCCTATAGTTGATTACACCCAGGGTCGTATGTACGAACTAGAGACCCATTTTCTATTTAAAATGCTTGGGCAAATGACGCTCGCACGAACAACCAAAACGTGGTTTGTCAGGTTAACACATCTTGACCTAATCGTTTTGTCTGCTATAGTCACTCCATTCAAAGTAAAAGCCTAACCAAACCCTAAAACTGTCCTTATCACAGATGTCAAGCACACACACACACACACTCTGAAGGTAAAAGATTCACAAAAGCAACGATCGCGCTGATAACCGCTCACATTATTGACTACCTTATTATAGCAGCTTCTACAAAACCACTCGCATTATTCACTACCGTATAGCAGTTTCTTCACAAACAATCACCAGCTGAGCTTTTTTCACTGGACACCATAAGCGGACAAATTAAAAGCCCCTGCGCGAATGCGTGGCAGAAGTCATCGCAAAAAAAAGTTCCATCCTAGAGGCTTTAGCTGCCCAGTGCAAGACAGAATCCTCTTCAAGATCCTCTGTCATTCACTTTCATGATTATAGAGTGCTGAAGAAATCCTTTGTTTATAAATTGATGTTTTTTGTTCTACCTTACAGCTATGCAATCTCTATTATTAAGTTCAGAACAACAAATAACAGGCTGCTTGTACAAAATGGACGATACAATAAAAAGTCAAATTGTGAACGGCTATGAAACAAAGCCGTGTAAACGATACTGGGAATAAACGTCATTACATATTTTTATGGCTGTTTTTTAAAACACATTTAAATTAGTTCCCAGATTCTACTGGAAGAATCCAAACTCATACACGTTTTTATGTTTATCTGGTAGTGCCAAAAAGATGTTTTAACGAGCCTAATGAAATTTATAAGAAGAATAATTGCCAGCCTCCAGGAGAATAAGGAAAATAAAAAGTAAGATTAACGTTGTTTTTATTTAAGTAGTAAGCATCTGATTTACTTACTTAATTATCCGCATTTTGTTTCTATATTTTTCATACATAGCTCGTTTTACAGATATGCTGCGTATTTTTAAATGTGTTTTTGCATCAATGCATTATTCACTTTTCTAGATGTATCCTGAGGGTTATGAATAAACTTATTTGGCCTTTGAACTTTGTGGGTGCGTTTTCCTGCGACGGGGTAATGGATGGGGAAGGGGGGAGGGTTAGTCGGGTAATATTTTTCTTCCGGTCAACCTCCAGGATAGATTTACTTCTGGCCCATTTTTTTTTTACGTCGCTATAGATATTCAGAGCAATGTGTGTGTGTGTGTGTTCTCCGTTAATTCTTGCCCTGCTCCGCGCCCCCATCCCCCTTCATAGCTATAATCTTACCTGTCACTTTTCATTCCGCCTCAGTAAATGCTTCAGTTACCACGGGCGTAAAGGTGCAATTGCTACGCGAACCAGCGACTGAGCAGAGACTAAATTAATAAAGTCGATTGAAGAGTCCCAGAGTAGAGTTACTCCCCCGTCGTAAGATTTGCCTTACTTCACAATAATGCATGAGTCCTTGAGCTGTTGGTTTTGTGACCGTATTGTCTTACCTGTAAGCTTTCTTGTTTTTTTGTTTTTTTATAAATACCAACCTACATTTTATTTCCTACTCTCCGGTGAGACGGCCTTCACCCAGCAGCAAACATTTATTTGTTAGTCTTTGTGCGTTCGTCCTAGTTGCTGCCACCATAAATACAGAAATGTTAAGCTATCTTAATAATACACAAATATTGTTACCTTTATTTATTGCTCATATTCGGGATCAGACTTCACTTTTATCATGGTAAATAATTGCATTCTCTAGTTACCAGATCTATTTCTAATGATAGCTTTATAAAAAAAAATTTTTTTTGATACTAGACGAATGAATACTTTCGCTTTAATTTTAAGACAGAATCGGATGTGACTACCTGTCAATAGTTGGGATGCATCCCTCCACTCATGGTGGATCCCTTTAGTAGAGGAGCATGCTAAGGAGAGATTATTCACTCCTATCCACCCGCCAATCTTTCTGGCATCTCTTTTTGCGACCTCGCTTGAGAAATATTATCCTATCCTTGAGCACATCGACGCAGACAAGGGGAACAAAATCAGAATTGGCATGTCACGAGCTATTAAAAGTGATACGTAAAGCTGATCATTAAATTTCATCACAAATAATTATAGGCAGCCGTATATAAAGAGGAGAGCAGCAGGAACAGCACAACCAAGGAGTTGCCTCCCTTGGTGCGCCCTGTTCATTTCGCCAAGAAGAGCGGGAAGGCGTAGGTAAGTGAGGGTACATACACATCTTGCTGTGTTTTGTTTTGATTTATTTATAAATCCTGTAGTAGAAATAACTTCGAAAGCAGTTAAATCATGTAAATGCTGAAGGAAGGGTTGTACGCAATATAAAAGCAGGAATTTTTCAATTCCCCGAAGCATATTTATATAACGTCTTTTCCCAGCACCAAGCCGGCCCCAAATATAAGCATACATAAAATAAATAAAATACGAATAATAGTATTTTCTTGTAAAAGATGAAACTCTTGAATTTAAATTTATTTTTCAAATTAGATGACACAGTCACATATATTCTGAATAAGTAACTCCTGTGAATCGTGATTTTAAACGCGTGTTATTGTTTATGGACAACACGCCTAGAGTTGCGGAGACGAAACAACGCAACATTTTTATCAAAGTGTGAAAAAGACTTTTATGAGATAGTTAAATTAAAAAAAAACTTTGCCAAAATTGATCAAGCATTTGTCTATGTTTCTCCAGTTCAGAATGGCTTTTTAAAAGTGCTGAAGTATCAAACCCCCCAAAGTGCTTCATGGTCGCTTAATATTACCATTGAGAATATTTTGGCAAACGTTCGCACGTATTGGCCACAGCATGTTGATCAAAATTACAATCTCCTGTAAGTTTGCCCTCAACCCATTGGTTTTTGTGATCGTTTCACACAACAGTGCCAAACTGCTCAGACCTTTAGGCACGTGGTACAAAGATGCCTCAGCTGATGTGTTGTACGTGGTAAATAAAAACTGTCTGGGTCTTGTAATACACTCGTTTGTCGAAAGGAACCCACGTGCGTATCTCACCAGCGTATCTTTCACGTTTGATGTCGCGAGTGTAAGCTAATGATTGGTTGTGAAAGAGACAGAGATGATGGACAGACGAAGGTAGAAGGAAAGGAGAGATGGAAGAAAAGGGGCAACAGAAGGAGAACAGTGACAGCAATCTCACGGCTAACGCAGGCGACACAGCTAACATCCAAAACAACACTAACCATGAACAGATACTAAACGTCATTGTTACATTAAAATATTGATCATCAATTATACCAAGCATTTAGAAGAAAGTAAAAATAGTTAATGAATAACTATAGTGCATCTTCCTACCAAAGCCATAATGATTAGCTGTGACAGGATAACTGTTGCAACTACGACAACTAAGATGCGTAATGTCCTTGTGAAGGTTTATAAAGTTTGAGTCGGAGCAACCAAGATTCACAATGTGGCTGCTGTGGTGACCGTGAACATGTGGTAACCATGAGAGCAGACCGATCTAGTAGCCCTGAGATCTCACCTGCCGAAGTGCAAGGAGCATCTGACAGGCGACGACAAAATAGTCTGTGAATCCCTGAGCACGAGCATGTCACAACCTGAAGTGAAGAGAAGCGATGTCTGAAGCGCTTACTGTCAGAATGACCACTGCATGTGACCAACCAGTCTCACCTGTAGCTGGACCGAATGGTCGTTGGATCTGAAGGTTACTAGCAGAACACACCGGCGTCAGGCAAGGTGCGCCACCAGTGACCGAAGGGTTGCACCTGGTCGAAGGATGTTTATTTTTTGCTACTCCTTGAGGAGCATAGAGCTGTAACAACACCTCTCCAGTGGACCGCTTCTGGGCAGCCCCCCCCCTCAGTTGGGGCTATGTTTTTACCGGCATCCTTTGCCTCGCTCTCTACTGATCTTTTCCAAGTCTGCTTTGGCCTCCCCTCTTCCCCTGAGGGTTCCAGTCAAGTGCCTGCCTGGCAATGCTGTCAGCTGGTTTTGTGCAGGGTGTGTCCTATCCACCCCCACTTGCTCTTCATGATGTCTTGGCTAGTGGGATTTTGGTTGGCTTTTTTCCACAGGCTGATATTGGAGATCTTTTCGGGCCATCGGGTGATGCAGGAGGCCCGCCACATTCACGAGGTGTCGACTTGATGGCCTGGAGCTAAGATGCCGCGAAGTCCAGTCTGTCTCCGGTACCACACGTGGCGATTACGGCATCAGAGAGGTCAAACTTTTTCCCCTGTCCGATTTCACTGGACCGAGTCATTATTAACGCCGACACACCTGTCAGTATAGCCCAACTGTCCATGCATCGTATTTTCGAAAAATAATATTTGCCTGAACGTTCTTCTAAAGCAGTAGGCCTCCTAGAACCCGGCAAAGTTTTACCACACGTTTTAAATTGATTCATGGCATAACAAGTCTTGAAGAATGACACATGCTAATCTGCAGGTCTAAAGATGCACATTTCTTAATATGATTAAGAAAGACCATATTATGCACAAACTCATGCTTATAATCAACATACAAAATCTGGTCATGATAATATAGCTTGAACTTCTAACTAGCAAAAACACGTGTAATAGAAATATAATTAAATGGAAACAAATTGTTTACAGTAGCAATGTATAGACAGGCTCGACGTCAAAGGTGAACTATACCTAAAAAAAAAGGCCGCTCCCCCTTCCTGTTTTTTGATGCGAAAAACAAACCAACAGCGACAGTAAACAAAACAAAAACATGGGCAAGGGGAGTGTTGAGGGAGGAAGAACAACTGCGCAGTTAAGGGGGAGGGGATATCAGAAGGTCGGGGTTGAGGGGTCTGCCGGCATCTGTACAAGGTATAGGGAGGTCCCGAACGAATATGTCCCACCGTGCGGTTGTAATACAGCTTTTGCGAGCGCAAACCGAAAAAATATTCTGTTAACTCCGTTTAATTTCACACCCTACCGATAGGGCCGGCGACGTGCTAACGCGACGCGAATTACACGAAGAATCACCGTTCTTTCCACACGTACAACATTCTCATCCACACACTCAGAAACAAACAAACAAACAAACAAACAAACAAACAAAAAACAAAGTCATAGTCAACACACTTCTATCGCTTTTTTTTTCGAGACCTAAACATAATCGTGTCAGTCCTTTGTCTTTCCTACCTAGTTTCAATCCCATCAGGCGACACCCAAGTCTAAATTACCTTGGAAACAGTACTAGCTTACCTACTGGTGTGGTGCGCACAATGCCTGAGGTCATAATACACAACTGAAAAGTTGTCGTGACCTCTTGCCCTCATGCTTTCTTTGCCTAAACCACAAGACATACGTAATACTAACCAAATTTTCAGGGAAAGAAGAAAGGTGTCTGGCCAGACGGAGAAAGAAAAAAAGGACCAACTAAGCTAAAGCTTCTACTAGCTGGTGTGGACCTACACACCCACAAACAAAGAGTGATGTCCTTTCGTCTAACTGGCTTGAGGGGACTGCTCTCTGTCTCTGTCTCACACTCACTTTGGTCTTGTTCGTGGATCTCAGTCTCTTCTTGGTCTATACTTTTTGTGTACATTTACCACTCATCTGGAGTGTTCGTTCTTTGTCTCCACTAAACCGTTTCCATCTACACACCACCTCACATCAACTTCCCACCATTGACTGCCTGCCTCGCCATAACGGTTTCATAATTCAGTTCCCCGGTGAGAAGGTCACACAGTCGAGGCAGTTTGCTTTATCCTCTATGCTTCGTGATCATGGCTGTCCTAGCCTGTCTACGATGGTTTGGTCTCTGGACAGGAACTGTTTCCAGTTATATGTTGCACAACAAATTTCTAATTTTAAACACTTTTAAGCATTAAATCTATTTAGATAATCAGCTTTTAGAATCTAAAAAGCTTACATTGCTGTAAATAGGATAAAATAGTTTAAGCCAGACTTTCCTTCCCCTCAGCGCACTTTTTCGTATGTGCTTGTGCATCTTAATGGCGTGGGAGCAATTTTGAAAAAAAAAATTTACATTTTAGAAACATTATGTGTGCAACTAGCGCCTGGAAAGGAGTATTTTCAGCCTGAATAGACCAAAATTTAGGGTACAGTTTTTCTAATGAACTGTGCACGCTGGGAGCAACTTCTGGCTACATATACTTCACCTCATATGACATTCTTATGTTATTTTACGTGCGTCCGTGTATACACGTCTGTCTGTGTGTCTTTTTACTGTAAAGTGCCATGAGCCTGCTCTCAGGACTGGGATATAGCGCTGTATAACTTGATGATGATGATGATGATGATGATGATGATGATGATGATGATGATGATGATTATTATTATTATTTAACACGCTAACTTGGCGATATCCAAATATACAATTCTAAATCATCCTCACACCCAGCGCGTCACATACTTGACTGTTCAGACACATCAGGTTCTGAGGAAGGAGAAAAAGTAATGAATGTCAACATTTCTGTCTAAACCTGTGAAATAGAAAAGCATATGAGCAAATTTCCTATTAACAGCAAACAAAATAAAACACATTTGTTTCTTCAGCGCTCCCAACTGAATTGTTCATGGCACAGATGTTTACAGATGTTTCTACTGTGGCGACAGGCTTGTTGGATCTCAGATATCTTCACCAGGAATCTGAAACAGGCCTAGAACATACTTAATAAGGTGATGCTATTATTATAGTTTTTACAACATAAATTATTTTTTTCTGCTATGCTGTGGTCAGTCTTACAACCGAACTGTGGTGTGGATAGGAAACTTTGCAGCCTCGCTTACAGTTTTTCAACTGGATTGAGCAAACTGTGAGCAACTACTGGCTTCATATGTTTCATCTTCCTTTTTGACATTCTTTAAACATGATCTTTGCATGCCTTGTTGTGTGCAGCCGTGTATGTGTTCTGATTATTATTATTATTATTATTATTATTATTATTATTATTATTATTATTATTATTATTTCTGGCTAGTCGAGCTAGGGCGACAGTATGTACCTGCCGACATCAAGATCGAGTGGAGGGTAATGAGTTAGAGGTCGGGAATCGATGTGTTATTGAAGGATAAAAAGTTTTACTATACCGACAACACAGCCCCTGATCCAATTTATATTTCTACAAGAAAATTAACTGTTCAAGTTGTTAAGCTGCAACGAAGATCGCACTCTGCGAAGTTGAAGTCTACAGCTGTATGCCAGGATTTTATGGCCACGAAGGTGAAGCAGCCTGAAGTTCACCCAGTATGCGAGGAGTCACAAATCTGTAGTCGAATCGACGGATCTTGACCCCCCAAAAAATTCCGAAGAGCCCATGACTGTTCGATTCTGAACATTGTAGCGGTTTGTTTTGTCAGCTTTCTCATCTCGTCTTTGCCTCAACGACTCTTCCGATTGAGATCTCAGGCACTGATGAGGAGGACACTGACGATATGGTTATGTCGACGAAGAAGATGAAGATGAAAAAGATGCAGGAATTGACGAAGCAGCTGAGGTTTAAATCTCTAAGAAGAGAATGAATCCCAGGTGTAAACGAGATGGAGACTTGTTAAGTCTGACGTGAAGACGGTTTGCTCGTTACAAGCTAGAACCTGATTTCAGACTTGTCAAACTTTCACGCAATGACCATTTCGGTTAAAACAGTCGCTGGTGAACACCGTGCGGTGCACACTTGTTTTCCAGTTTAATACTGTGATCATAAATATTGCGTACTTTTTAATTGTTATTTTATTCTTTCTTCATTAAATGATAAAAAGTTGCACTTAACGTTCCAAGTTTCTCTAAAGTAACCAACTTTAGGTTTTTCATTGCGCTTCATACTTCTGTTTATGTTGTGTTCATTCAAGTTAAGATCGCCTCGTTTCCCAAGGCTTAGTTTTTTTCTACTTTATGTGGGAAAAATGTTGCGAACGATAATTGCCAGTATGTACCCTTTTTGTATATACTTAAATCAGAGTGAATAGATCCTTATGGTGCTTATAGACTTGAAGCTTAAGGATGAGCAATATAAGGCCTTCAAAGTGCTTCTGTTTAGCATATAGGTCCTTATAAACAAAAAAGATATATTAATTTTTTGTGTTAAGTGTGTTCAGGTTACTTTTGTCGCACACCACAGTTCAAAAGGTCGTCACAGACCTGTCAAAACCTGTGATGTACTAAACACCACATTCATTCATTATTTGGTGCTGGCTTGAATTACTACGTCACACATGTTAATAGTTTTTCACTCCTTCACCTGTTCTCGACAAAATGACTTTGACAGAAACATCAGTTTTTGCTGATACTGGTTGACATTTGTTGATTTTACACGCCTGGTATGGTCGTATTCAGTCATATTAATCCCATACTACTATATGGCCCATAACTATTTTGTTATGTCACTATGACAGAGTACTGTACACAAGTTGTATTTGGAATATTCTAGTGTGTAGACCCCGGTACACCATGTGAGAGATACCAAGACCCTGTAACTGCTGATAGATAAGTATGTAACAATGATTAATACGAGATATTTATAAACATATATTAATGCGGATTTAAGATCTGTGTGAGTGTACGAACTTGAACAATGCTCGTCCTTCTTAACCCCGCCCCCTTCCCTCTTGCTACTTTACCCATCTTTCTCGGCAGAATCACTATATTTTTCTGTTCCTGTTACTTGATGCCTTTTGTTTTCTGTTTCGTCAGTACTGTCGTTTTCTTTCGTCCCCTTTGTTCTGTGTCTACTTAGTCCACGTCTCTTCCTCGTTTTAAGCGCTAAGAGCATGCTCTCTATGAGTGTGAATATGCGCTATAAAAATCTTCACTATTATTATTATTATTATTACCTAACCACGTCGTGCCGACACAGCGAGCACGTGCCGTGATGGCAACAAGTGATATTTATCACTTTAAAATAAAAAAAACACATATCTATTACTGCTTGTTGTTGTCTTGATAATTTTAAACTACATTTTATATATACTGGTATTAAATATGCCACTTACTTTGGCGCAAGAGTAAACTGTGCTGCCTGCTGTTGACCAGACGGTAGTACATATGTCATAATTATAATGACGTCAGAGCAATGACGTCAGAGAAAAGGCGTTAAAGTCAGCCCGCAGAAAAGGCGGAGGGGCTAGTAGATAGTAACTCAAGGACAACCTGAGTGCAACATGTCGCAGTCTACTTTGTACTATTGATTCTTTGTTACTAAGTGACTTTGATTTCATTTTTCCAGGTAAATTATTGATAATAAAATATGAACACTGCATGTGTCTAAGATAAACTTTTTTTTTTTTTATTAAATTTTTTATTTGATGGTTAATTTCCAGCATAGCATTTTTTGTATCGTTACAGCTGTGCTTATAATGACGTTTATATCATTAAAATTATAACATAATAATTTGATACATATTTATCGATGTAAAACTTATTTCTTCCTCATTTAGCTGCATTCAAAATTAACCTGTTTACTTACACGTGTTCCCGTTGAAGCTCCTCATACAGTTTTCATCCTTTTTCGCTATTTCGAGCACTCACATCAATGGTGTCCTCACAGTCAGTTGTTTTTAGCATTGTGTTGGAGAAGGATACGACTGATAATGTGTTTGTGACTGCGTCACGACGTTACTTGTAGATTACAACGGTGTAGAAACTGTCGATGTTGCAGATCTGGCGCTTGATATTTGTTTAAGCTTTTTATCCATCGCAGTAGTTTTAACATCTCGTGCTGTTGTATAGTAAGCACTGCTGTAGGAATAAGATTTCTTCGGTTTACTGAAAGTCCAAGACTTGCTTATACTGTATAAGTGACTAGATAACAATCCATTTTGAAATGTTTTGAGCAAATTCCTCAGTACGGTGTGGGGACAGGCAGAGACCTGTATATACACATCTCTGAACGGAATGAAGTAAACCATGCAGGGATTACTTACTGCAGATCCCACCCCGTGATATTATTTTGGGACTAGATTTCCTGGCCAGTGTATTACCTTTGACTTTCTTGGTTATGACGGGTTGGGGGGTACTTAAGTCAACGGGTGGCAGGATACATTCTGTAAAGATACACGTTTTGCCTCAGCATCAAATAAAATGGTCTATGTAGTTATTTACAAAACATACAATAATTTAGCGATAATGATAGGCAAAAATCTACGTATAGGGGACAATAGAGAAAGAAGAGACTTATCCAGAAAGGACATTTGCTTAAAATCTCTGTCCTATCCTGCACAAAAAAATTTTTGTGCCTATTGTTATCACGGAAACGTATTGAAAGCATCCCTGAAGTGTTTTACTTTTTATATAATCAAAATACAGATCTGACATGAGGATGTATTTATATGACTATAGCTAAAAATGTTTGCTGTACCTCGTATTCACAACCCATGTTTGCCGGGTGACATATATTGCTCTGAGTTTGAAAGTAGATCCAAGAGAGAGAAGAGAGAAACTGAGGTGGGAGAACAAAAAAAAAAAAAAAAAAGAAAAAGAAAAAGAAAACGACTGTAGGAAATATTTTATATAGTTTTTTTCCATTGGTGTGTCTAAATGGCTTCATTTCTCGTTGACACTTCGAGAGATGTGGCCTTTGCTCAGTCAAAAACATGAAAAGACTAACATTTTAAAAATCCGGTCGAGTTACTTATCTTTTCTCTGTGGTCAAGCTTCCGCCCGCAAGACCAGGGTTTTACTATGCATCACTTCTCCTCGAGAGTCTCGTGCCAGTCACTCGAGAATCTGCTGATTCTCATTCTGATACAAACTCTTATTATGATCGCCACAAGCTGTCCCCCCTTGTTCAAGTTTTTTTAAAAAAATTGTCATATTGACAGACACAGGCTGGAGACGACGGTCAGAAAGGTGTAACCCGGACAAATGACAAAGAAAAAAAAATGGATGGGTTTGTGGTCATACCTATGACAAAGTTTACCACCTGCAGGACGTCTGCGTCAGTTTTGATTTGTCGCTGATTTGTGTGTGATAAAGGTCAGCCTGGTTGCAGATGAGTGGGTTTTCTCCCTCTCAGGTACCAGCTTACCAAATCTAAACGAACATACTCCACTTCATTTCTCATCAGCAGGGTGGAAAGCAGTCTGATTTTACGGGTACACCCGAAATTTCCTTAGCGTTTTGATAGTAGGACAACAATATTGTGTTGCATCCAAAATTAACTGTGTTTTCCTCTCTTCCAGTTAGTGAACTAGATGGCAGACAGTTTATGCAAAAGTTGTGATTAGTCTAGTTGTGACTTTCTGGAGTTTGTTAGAGATTAGGAAATGCTTCGCTAGATCGTGTTTTGGAGAAATAAAATTCAGAACAGGTGCTGCCAGATTACAAACGCAAAGAGAACTCGTCAGGGAGGAAGAGAGGGACAAGAAAGTTATCATTGCAAATCTCTTCGATCGTCATTCTAACTCCTCATGGTGAGTTCATCGAGAGGATGGCATGTGCCCCAATCCTTATCTAAAGAAGTCTTTCTGCTTTGGATCAAGGCATGTTGTCAGGCAATACGCGAACTGTCTTTTCACTGCGAGCTCTCACGATTTGCTTATTTGACTACCACCATCACCACACCCACATTCCTACCCTTCCCCAACAATGTACCCCAATCACTGGGACACGAAAAGCTTTAAAAATAGAGCAGCATATCTGATGCACTGGTGTATAAATACAAAACTTAGTTTTATGGCTCGTCCTCATTGACGTGGTTGGATTCCCATTTCTGAAAAAAAGAAATAAACTATTTAACGGCTGCATGATATGTCACAGCGTCGGGTACAAGTGGCTCAACATGGCTGCCACTCACCACGCTTGTATTCTGGATCTTGACCAAAAAAGAGATTCTTCAAACACTGAACTCTCTCTCTCTCTCTCTCACACACACACACACACGCGCGCGCGCGCGCGGACCAGACCCGACCCTGTTCATACTTAACTGTGCGCAGTGGAGCGATACAATACTGCCTTAGGAGTCTCCTGGGGATGCTCAAGGTAACAGACTGGCTCACAATGAAAAGAACTGTTTTCAGTATTTGAAACTGCAGCACGCTCCAAGAGTTTTTTATCTTCTCTTTTCTTTTTTCTTCTTTTCTTTCTTTTACACATGCGCTGTGAGCGAATCAGAAGGACCTTGTACAGCTGCTCTTTCTGAACAGTCGCCATCAGGACGGCGAGGAACACCTGCCTGTCGGGGGACTGAAGGTTTTGTATAAGCTGATGAAAGGTTGACTCGGTGAATAATTTCAATTCACATCATGTCTGGTGCAGTGTATCATTCATTTTCCTCTCTTTGTTTTCAAAACTTCTTCTCACATCACACTCTTTAATCTCGTTGTGTAAGCCCCTATATATATATATATTATTCACAAATATAAAATATGTACGATTATCTTTATCCGTATATATCTATATGGATAAAATTGTATGCATTTATTTACTTGAATATATATAATAAATGTTTATTATATATTTTCTATATTTTGGGACTAGATTTCCTGGCCAGTGTATTGCCTTAGATGTTCTTGGTTATGACGGGTTGGGGGGGGTACTTAAGTCAACGAATTGAATATGTATAATAAATGTTCATTCTATATTTATGTAACTGATGTAAACTCTTTTTCTCTTTAACCCCTCTCTAGACGAGCCATTTTTTTCGCTCATGCACACAATATAAGTGTTCTTTTATAAACATATTTAAGTGTCGACGAACGTTCGTGTGTATGTGAGTGTGCACAGTCCTGTGTATAATACTTTTGTACAGTCACGACTCGTTAGCTCGCCACAATCTAACATTTATTGGCGCGACGCGAGGGTGGTGACATATAGAGGGTATCTAGGGGTAACTTTGGGGGAAATCCGTTTTGCCACAAAGTCTGGGAAGATTCAAGATTCTTTAACCCTTTCAGAGGCAATGAGATATTTGGAATATATATATATATTTCAGACCATTCCTATCTTTATATGTAATTTCTCTGTCTGTCTCTCTCTTTCTCTCTCTCTCTCTCTCACACACACACACATTATGTTAATTCTTCTAATAACTTAAGAAATCGAGCTAATCTATTGAAGGTCTTTTTATTTCGATACACGGGCGTTGGCAAGATAAGAGATTGTATGGACATCAGAGCCGCAGGAAGTGTTCTAGGATGAGCGTGCACGTTCGCAAGCACGTGCGTCCGTCTGTGTTTGTTTAGACCTGCTCCCCCCCCCTTTTTCGTTCTTTCTTTCGCAGTATTAAGTTACATTTTGTTTACCATCTTCTGTTTTCTTGTCGGTGTTTTGCGTGACGATGCGACACACCCGTGAAGCTTTGGGTGACATCCGTGGCACATTCCTCTGATCAATGTGGCTACGTGTGAATCGTCACGAGGCTGTGACAAAAGTTATCCGCACACTCCTCAGAATGTCACAAACAGGCTGATTAATTATCATTCATGCACGCTGCCAACCCTATTTCTTCTCTTAGACTGGGACACCAGCTCTCTGGGCCAATGCTACTGTGTGTCTGGCTCATCTACATTGCCAGACAGCTTCCGTGCCACGGTTGTCTCCCTTGTCCATGCTTGCCACCTCAGGGCTTCGTGAACTGTACTGGAGAGCAATATCGTACAGCCCGTTTCAAATCTCTGCTTTTGGAACAAATTTCTGCTTGAAGAAAAAATGACATCTGTTTACGACGCTGGGGTGGATGGGTAAGTCTAGGGATAGACTAGTGATCTAGGGATATTTTTTGGTGGGTAGGGGTACCCCAAATTGAAGGCCTGGCAGAAAACAACCGACCGGTGGAGAGGTGTGGCTGTCTCTTCTTATAAATGTTTCTGGTGGTTAAGCAGCATGGGAGGTCTAGTGTCGATTCTGGCCAGTTCAGAAAGGATTGTAGGGTTCGACGAGCATGTCCTGTCTGGTAACAGGCCACGTATATCTCTCATCATGTAGGAACTGCTTAAAGGGCTAACTTAATCAGGTGTTTTTTTTCTTGCTGCTCCAGTTTCTTGTCCCTCCATTACATAGTCTCCCCCCACACCAACCAACCACCCAAACAGCTGTGACTCTGCTGATCATCAAAATTAATGAAAATTAATCTTCGTTAGCATTTCAAAATGTTATTTTCTCCTAGCGTCGGGGAAATAACGACCTCGGCATTCACCCCGATCACCGTAAAAACAAGCCACCCACTTATCTACACTGTGACCATCAATCCCGCCCTCTACAAAGTAAAGAAAACCCTAAAATATGCCTAGTGACGAAACACAGATAAGGTCAGTAAGTAAACATAAAAACGGTTATCGATAAGGGGGCCATGACAAGATGGCGAGTCTGTTTTTCAGCTTTTATCTTTCAACGGTGGGTGAGAAACGTAAGAATTCACTGCTGCCATCGTTGTTATTGAGTATTAGCTAACAATAACAACGCTGTACCTGTGATTTCGCTGGCAGTGGCCAAATCTTCAAAAACAAGGCAAAGTCCAGTAAAGTTTATTCAGGACCCTCATGGGGAATTTAGAGCACTTAGATTATTAAACACAACAGCGTCGTGGACAACTCAGAAATGCTTGAGATGTTTGGAGAAATATGCTATCTATCTATCTATCTATCTATCTATCTATCTATCTATCTATCTATCTATCTATCTATCTATCTATCTATCTATCTATCTATCTATCTATCTATCTATCTATCTATCTATTTATCTATCTATCTATCTATCTATCTATCTATCTATCTATCTATCTATCTATCTATCTATCTATCGAGACAGAATAAATACAATAAATAATTAAATGTTGTCTCCTTAGACACTTAATCTTTATTAATACACTGGTAAGAAACTTGTGAAAATTTGTATGGTTTCACTGGAACAAGGAAATTACACTTCTGTGGACATTTCTCTCTCTCCTTCGCTCATTCGCTCTCTCTCCATATTTCATTCTGACAAATTTTTGAGACAGCTGCAGAAGAGTATGTAGACAGAGACTTTGTATTTGAAAGATGTTTGCTTTTTGTTCAATCGACTTTTAATCACCGTGATTTAAGTCGGGTCTTCGACGGCTGAATTGATATGTTCTTAAAGGGAGAGTATACATGTCTGACCTCAGACTGTTCTAAGCAAAAGTTGTAGAACCTAAGGGGAAAGCAGAGGAAAAGCGGATGACACATCATCCAAGATCAGGGTGTTCCATGTTGCGCCATTAATTGTCTCTGACATCAGCTAACCTTCACCTTCCTGCAAGTGCTTGCGACAGGGCTGTTGAGTACAAACCACATTCCTTTCATCCACACCCTTGAACCCTTGTTAGCATCATTTTCGGACGCCACTCCAGCCCAGGACAGTGCTTGTTGATCATGTTACCTTGCCTGAGACCTCACCCCGGGTGTTATGATCAATGCAGGGTTAAGCTGTGTCGGCGGTAAATCATGGCTTATCACCAACTGGAGAAACTGCTGTCAGAAAAAAACTGCGTCTTTACAAAGAGGTTCCGGGAGTTGAGTACAGAAAGGGCCGAAAACACTCGACACCGCAAGAATTGTGGCTGCTGAGTGGCTCCGCTTTACGGCTGGCGCCATCTGGGATAATTAGATGAAGGTGTTGATTAGCATAGCATCTGAGGTAGAAACAGAGAATTTTGTATTGTCTCACTCCAGCCTCTAAACCCAATTTAACACCACCATCCACAAGATAAAGAGATAGTTACAGACACACAGCGCACACAGGCAGACAGGTGAGGAGAGATGTAGTAGCTGATCTCCTGTGGCGTGGACATCTTCTATATATATATATATGACATAACTACATGTACTATCTATAGACATTATGTCATAAACTACGTAAGCCTGTCAATATAGATATGTCAAGATATTTTCATTGTGAAAAAAAATTATTTGGAAATCTGCCAATTGACGTGAGAAGTTTTTATGCACATGCATTCTCTCTCTCTCTCTCTCTCTCTCTCACACACACACACACACACAAGTACGGTTTTGTAAATTGTTAAATTATAAAAAGCTTCAGTTCACGATCTTGTCGCCCTGTTTCAACTGAATATCAAACTGTTCACTGGATTTTACTCATAGCTGCAAGAGTATCCTTTGTACTCAATTGAATCAGTTCTGTAAAACACTCGACTGTGTAATAATAACCAGTGCTGTCCTCTATTCAGGTGGCCCTGGGAAGGTTGCACGAACAGAATATTTGCGTCTCTTTCTTGACACAAAAACCCAGAAAATTCCCAAGGTAGACGGGTGTACGATTGTCTAAAATATTGAAAACTAGTGGAATGGTCGGCATCGCACCAGGCTCTCATTTTTCACAGTGATCCACTCAGATAAATAATTGATAACAGATGTACGAATTTTCGGGAAGTTTGTTTAAGGTGTCAGTTTTACAAGAAACACTACAGAGAGGATATGATAAAAAAATCATGACCCTGTGACACCTATAGTTGAAATATAAGAATGTGATGAAGTATTTTTCGAGTTTTAGTTTTTCTTTTCGAGGAAGGACCTTGGACATGTATAACGTGACGTCCTGCTGGGTGAACACGTGACAGTGTCACCAGCTGCACCGAAGGAAATTTCTGGAAGTCTGCAGTTACACCCACCCACGTGGCACTCCGTCACAAAGTGAAGGTAGCAGGTAAAGTGTGTTCGCATTATTTTGGCAATCACTATAACATCACTGGCGCCGGGAGTGCATCTGCACCAGTGTCATTGTGTTTATGGTTATCGAGGGTTTGAGGTTGACGATAGGATCCCTGACTTGTTATGGCGATCTGGGCAGGTTGTCCTTGGCTGTGATTCCAACACGCGTTGAAGTGACAGACTGGAACCATGACCTGTTCTTCCTTGATTCATTAACCTTTCATCTCATCCTGTCGTCCTGTCCGCGTCTGGTCTTCGTTGCTGCTGTTGTATGGATGGACTGAATGTTCTCTTACTCAGCCACATCAAAAACAATCTGTGTCCATTTCTAGTTCAAAAAAAGTTTCGCTGTTTGTAGGACAGTGGCGACCCAAATAAGACAGAGAGGCTTTAGATGGAAAGGCCATGTTTGTCAACAAACAGATTGGGTGGGCCTCCTAACCACCCGGCGTGCGGCCGTACCGGCAGATGGTCGCGCGCCGCCTGCATTGGGCGCACAGTAGGCTTTCCTGACACATATATACAGTCGAATCGATCTATCGACCGCAAGCGTAATCTAATGTCACTCACTTGCTCGCTCGATCATTTGTTTATTCAGTCGCTCACTCCTTAATCATTCACTCACTCACTTGTTCACTTGCGGAATCGCTCACTTGGTCATTCGCTAGCTCACTCACGTCTTGCTTGTGTGTGTGTGTGTGTGTGTGTGTGTGTGTGTGTGTGTGTGTGTGTGTGTGTGAGAGAGAGAGAGAGAGTACGACACGTAAGAAAATATCTTTTGAGGTATATGCAAAACCTGCATGTAAACAGTTGCATGGGGTAGGGTAGAAAAACAGGTGTGTGTGAGAGAGAAGATATATATATATATATTGTATGTGTTTACAGAATAATGAGCAATTATAGATCATCTCGATTCTCGCTTTGACCTTTGACCGTATCGGCTCCAGCGTGTTTAGCTGCACCTTGTAAGAGCGCGCTATTCTGAGCACGCCATCGACCCGCAGCACTGCAATCCCTCGCGCAACGCGGCTACCCCTCCTTTGTGTACCCGTGATCGTCCTTACCCACCCGTTTAAAAGTTAGCGCCATAGCAATTTTTCTTTATTGCTGCAGTGCCTTCCTTGCAGAGCAGGGCTCTCTGACATTTTTCCCACCTTGCCTTTTGTGCACTGGATACTCGAGCTTTGACGAGAGAACCGGCTATTACCTTTTGCTCAGGTGAGGGAGAAACACCTCTTGGTTTTTTTGCAGTCAGCATTTTGCAGTTTCAGCCGTAGTCAGCCTTTTATTGTCTTCCAAATTAGCGAAAAATGAAGCTGTTGAGTGAGAGGAGAAATTGACTGTAATTGTCGCACACACTTGATGACAACATTGTTTACATCCTGAAGACCCGTTAATCACAGCTCGCACTCGACTACATGATAATACAGTTTGACCCTGGAAGTAACTAAGGGTCCCCCCTCCCCCCGGTGCCTGACTGATGGCACAATATAGGTCTGTCTTTATCTACAGGCCATTTCCAAGCCTGAATGTGTTATGGGTCATGAGATCTCCATGTATTGTATGTACATGCACTGCAAGACGCTAAACCCTATCATTATATAAATATGCGAAGTCACGTCTTTCTTTCTTTCTTTCTTTCTTTCTTTCTTTCTTTCTTTCTTTCTTTCTTTCTTTCTCTATTTCTTGTTTGCTCTAATGCAAACACATTTCTTTAAAGTGCAGAGCTGAGTGAGTTAAGTTCTAACTTATCTCGGTGGGTCAGCTAGGAACAAAGACATGGTGCAAATTGTTGTTGAGAAACACAATCTTGTATGGTTGCAATTACCATGTAAAGTATTTGTATGGTTGTAAATATCATGCACAATATTTTTCTGGTTGTAATTATGATATACAATCTTGTGTGGCTGCTTTTTGTTAGCTTGCACTTATTTCGCCCTTCCTCATCAAGAACAATGAATGTTAAAGGCGCCATTATTGCACCAAGAGAAGTTCATGTCCACACACTTGAGATCAGGTCAAAATATGCAAACGTTGTGAATCGCTTGCAGCTGTGAAAATATCATATAGAGTTCACATAAAGTTCAACAGATCGGTAAGTGAAAAGGGATTTTGTTACTCAGCCACAGGAGGCAACAATTTTTTTTTTAACGGGGTGCAATATTGCCAGTGTGCTTTATTAAACCCCGCTTCCACCCTAGTGTCATGTGCTGCATTTTAATGCAGGTATTCAGCTCTACTGTTGGGAAAGTGAAGCATAACTTGTTTAGGGTGGCTTTTTGAAACAACTTTATTATTAACTTGACAGCTGAATCCATAAGCTATTGACAAAACGTCTTGACTGATGGGTCCTGAGTCAACTCGGTTTGATGGTCACCAGAATGCTTAGATTATGTAACTGTGTACGGCCTTGTGCGTGCGTGCGTGCGTGTAAGAAAGACAGGAATCTGCACCCGAAGCGTTTTAATGGTATTAGATCTGTCGGTATATCACAGAAACCTTGTCCGCCACGTGAACCTTATCGGGATTACTATTTCGTGTCGACATGGTCTTTTCTTCCTTTCTTCCTGCATACGCCTCTTTTTTTCTCTCTGTGTGCGTGCGTGCGTGCGTGCGTACGTACGTGTGTGTGTGTGTGTGTGTGTGTGTGTGTGTGTGTGTGTGTGTGTGTGTGTGTGTGAAAGAGAGAGACTGAGAAGCAAATGTTTTGAATAAAGCGTGTTATCAGCGCTGTCGATATGTCACAAAAACCTCCTTTGTGTCCGGCATGTGCAGGCAAGTCGACCTGCTGTGCACCTTATCAGCTTTACTGTTTTACTTGTCCTCAGTGTCCTCTCAGCATAGTCAGCAAGGGCTGAGGGAGGCTTACCTTTTTTCCTATCACGTAGTATTAATATATAATTTTCTAATCTGTCGATCTATCTTTTGGAAAAGAAAAGCAACTGGCTACGTGGCCATTTTGCTCAGAGTCTCTTCGTGACCGTATGGTCCACGTAATACATACTGTTGACTCTGGAAGAAGCAATCTTTATCTTTTCTTATTTGGAAAGGTTTTTAAATAGTTTAATTTCGGAAATAAACTATGCCTCACAGGCTTCTGTGGATAGCTTCATGCACAGATATCATGGTGTTGAACTTGTCTTTCGCTCTTTGCTTGTGTGATCTGGAACTGTCGATGAGAACGGTCTGGGTCTGAAAGCTAGCGATGAGGTGAGGCTAAGAAAGATTATAATAATGATGGTGGTGAACGAAGGGGAGGAAAATAAAGTGACGCCTTGTCCAGACCCCGAGAGTACGTTAGTACCCCGAGATATCTGGACCTTGGCCGTAGATAAAGTTCCAGAGGATCCGCCAGCCCCATCAGACTACAGGGTGAGCACTCTTGTACCAGGAATGTGTCATACAACTCGGACCCAACAGTTGATAAATGGTAGAGGTCACGTGAACAGAGCATCTGGCGGTGTAGTGGTTAAGACACTCTCTTGTCACCACTACATTGAGAGGCCCTGGTTTCAGATCTCGTCGCCGGGCTCTCTGTATATGACACCTGTTCGCAGGGCCAGCCGTCGGGGTTTTTTCCGGGTACTCCAATTTCCTCGTCCCTCCATCGTCCTTCTCCCCATAATGAAAAATCACCTCAAGATGGAAGCACTTTCCCAATAAAACAAGTAAAGAGATCTATATGCTTCTCAATAAATCAGTAGGGCGGAGAGGGAGAAGTGTGCATGTCGGGGGAGGGGGCAAATACCCACGTGAACAAAACGTTTAGAAAAGCGTTTCTTCCTTCATTTTATCCTCACAATCACCAACGCTCTGCTCACCAAGACTATCTCACCCACTAATCTTTTGCTGGATTGGATCCAAATGCCGAATGTTGACGACAATACAGTAAACATGTGCGAATAATCTGTCTGTCTGTCTGTCCGTCACTCTCTCTCTTTCTCACACAATATATGTATATAAGCTAAGCCATGGGGTTAGTAGGTACTGTCGTGACTAGAAGTAGTGAGTCACAGGTGGTACCGGGATATGACGCCCAGTCTTGATCAGTAACAGAAGTTTTTGCTTTGCATTCCTTATGTCGAGCTCTTTTTCCGGTGGACTTTAAAGACACGACTTGCTCCTTCACAACACAGTGTAGCGAGATAGGACATACCTCCCTCGGGTCTTGTATCTGTCGTCTTCATCATCTTTTCACTATGTTATGTCAGCAGAACTGAAGACTTATCACTCCTGCGTGGCAGTCCAGGACTTGCGAGCCCCTACAGCAACGACTTCGAAGCAGTGATCTGTTATCTCCCAGCTCACTGCTGCATTTCTTTAGGAAAGAATTTGGAAAGAGTCCAAACAAGAACGACATGGGTGCCCACCAGCCTTTCTCGTGGCATATGTAGGCTACGAAACTCTCTTGCAGTTCCTCCCAGAAGTTGCCAGCAGCATGCCCATGATGGAAGAGAAAGGGCGACCCGGGAACACACCTGTCGCCAGACACCTGACTAAAGCCAACTCGTTCGCAGGTGCGACGACTGACCCCAGGGGCTCCGGCCGCCCTGACCTGACAGTGAAGCTCATCCTCCTCGGCGACTTCAGTGTGGGCAAGTCTTCGTTGCTAAGCATATTGGCTCGGCAAAACCACCTCTACGACTCCCATAGCGACTCCGAGAAGAACGATAAGACCATCCACAGGAGTTCTTCCCTCAGCTTCCTAGGTTTCGGCAGTCTTAGCCACGGTCGGTCGGAATCGCCAGGCAGCCCTCGAGCTTTGTTGTGCTCCTCTTTGAAACCCGGGGGGTTCGTCGACGTGTGGTTCACGCACCATGGGAAGACTGTTTTGGCCAGAATCGCCGACACTGGAGGTGAGTCGTTTTCGTGCTTGACCAGATTGTGAGACTGACTAACAGCACGATTGCATGATCCAAGGGATCTCCGATACCCCACTAGCGTAGCAACACAACTGTGGTCTTAGCTTTGAACCAGAGGTAGAACTAACATGGAAGTAGCGATGACAAGGGAAGAGAGGGAGGCAAAACTAATTCGGAGGTAGCGATGGCAGAGGTAGAAAAATGTAATTGATAAAAGGTGCAAACTTCGGAGGTCGGCAAAGAAGCCCTGGGGGTCCCGTCTGGCATTCAGTCTTTAGCTACTACCCGGGGAGCCCCCCCACCGGTAGATGTAAGCCGGAGATAAATTTTAACCTCGGAGGCACATTTTTTTAAACCTCTTTGTTCTTAGCTATTGTCTGAGATGACGGGTTGGTTTAACCAAATCAAATCAACTGTGATTTTGATTAGCTTTAAAAATTCCCTTTTAATATCTTTTTATTCGAATATCTATATCGATTATTATTATTATTCGTAGTAAAAAAAATTCTGAATCGTTCATAACCTTTCTTAAATCAGACTTTCACCATGTAACTTTGAAGTGCCCGTTATACACGTACATTCATATTTGTATAAACAGAAGCACAATCTTGAGTTGCCCTCTGGGATAAATAAAGTCTTGTCTTACAATAGTTTCTACTTTTCCTAATACCCGGCCTGAATGAAGCTTTGGTAATCCTAGCTACCTCCCGCCTAACCTCCTCTTCCAGTTTCGAAACTCAGTACAATTCTCCTCGCATTGGGTTTCCTTTGTGTCTGTCAGCCAAGTCAAGCAGTTATTTCTGAAAAACCGATGTCAGGCGGGTTTACCCGAAAGGACTACGTGAAAAGGTGCGATAAAACTTGTTTCCCGACTACAGGTGTGCCACTGCCCACCTGTAATGTAGTTGAAACGTGTGAGCTGCTTTTTCCTTAGTCGTTGCGCGATACTGCAAGGGAAGTTAACTTCAAAAGGGTTCCGTTGAAAGAAAGAAAGAAAGAAAGAAAGAAAGAAAGAAAGAAAGGAAGAGAAAACGACGAAGAAAGGGAGAGAAATATAGAAAGAGAAAAAAGGAAGACACAAAAAGAGAAATGCAGACCACTTTGAAATATTCCTGTATACATGTTAGGTAAAATTAGCAAGGACCTGACCTAATTCCTGAGTGAGCAATCACTCAACCGAAGGTCATTTTTCTTAAGTGGTGTATAGTCTTGATGTTGACAGGTAACTGCAGGTCAAGGCTGCAACGATCGCAGGTACAGACCCGTGCCCTCAGTATCCTTCAAGCGGGGCAGGATCTTGCTGACGTCATCATGACCTAGTTTCAGAGCCCGGTTATTAGTTGCGCTACTCATGCACCCGTGACAAATTTCAGAATCTTATTTTATTTGCCGGGTGCGCCATGGGAAACAATCGCTAAGCATAAAAAAGTTTGCTGACAGCGAAGCCATATTTTTAAACTTAGGTCCGGAAGACATTGACACGACAGTGTTCCCGAGAAAGGGGGATACAACAGATCTTATCTCCACATTTTCGGATAACTGCAGGTGACTAGACACATGAAAGCGACACCAATTGCAAGCCAACTAGTTCCTCAACCTTGAAAAGCAGAAAGGTCGGAAATGCTCAGGTGTGAATTACCTGAAGACAGGTGCAACACTTTGCAATTGAAACAATCTGCTCGCATGGGTGATTTTTTTTTTAAGAAAATGTCTGAACACGAGCATTTTCTAATGGACTGAAGTGGACAGATAGTTCTTTTCATGGACGCCAGCTTCGTTGTTCTGTGTTCCACCTCATCTGGTCAAACGGGTTACGGTCGGCAGGTGAAGATAAAGATTTG
Organism: Marisa cornuarietis; assembly: GCA_004794655.1. Lineage (NCBI taxonomy): Eukaryota > Metazoa > Mollusca > Gastropoda > Architaenioglossa > Ampullariidae > Marisa > Marisa cornuarietis. Next base: position 1,266,251 of record SMMW01000565.1, on the reverse strand, counting down.
TAGCTTCAAAGAAAATAAAGCCGCCAGAAGGAGAGGAGAGGGGCACCATTCTCACAAAAAGAAACAAGGGTGGGGGTGCTCTTAAACCTTCCTTCCCTAACGACCTTTAATAAAAAAAAAAACCAGGTGAGGGGGACGACCTTTACATCGTTGTCGTCGTCGTCGTCGTCGTCGTGATCGCCGTAGTTTCTTTGTAACCTGTTGTTGTACTGAATAATTTCTGTTCAAGGCGAAGTCTGCTTCCATACCCCACCCTTCCTTGTTCCCAAGGACCGGATAAACAAACACATGTTTGTCAACACAGCGCGTTCAGTGCAGTCACGCTTACTTGTTCCATTTCCTATGTTTTCTGTGCATCGATTGTGGCTGTTACCTTCACCGGTCCTTGGATAGCTTGTCCGTTAAAAGGGCCGACGACGGTGACGTCAGCGTACCCAGGGTATGTTGTCGTGTCTCATATCGTGTAAGGATACGTGTCCAGGTATTCAGGTCATGGGGACCTGGCCGCTGGTGCGTTGTCAGTGACGTTTGAAACCTCGCACAAGTGAAGACCAGCTGAGAATGTTACTACTGGTGACACAAAGGGTAAAGCGGGGTGGGGAAGGGTGGGGAAGAGGGGAACAATAGAGGAAACACTTCGTCGTGCAGGCAGCGGCTGGAACCACGAAAAGAAATGTTTCCCTCGTCCCTAACGGACCCTTCTCTGGACCTAGAGAGGTTCGCTTTGTCAGATCACAGCTGTCTTCCCGTTTGATTAGTAATTAAACATGCCAACTCACTAACCTCTCTCTTTCAACATTCATTCAACCACCCTGCTTCTCTCCTTTTTTTCTCTCTCTCCCTCTTTCACACACACACACACACACACACACACACACACACACACACACACACACACACAAATTTAGCGGTCCAGTGACCTATCCTGTATCGTAGTAATTTACCCATTTTCACCTGATGCTTTTACGGCTTCACCTTTGCTGATCTCATTTCTGCATCATTCTACCAAATAGGTTTTATTAAAAAATCTCCACATGGTTTTTCTGGTTTAGTATACTCTAGGTATTGAGGATGTATGTTTGTAGCCCATGATAATGATGATAAAAAAATGTTTATTTATAGAGCGCTTTACCCCACCAACAAAAGCGGGCTCAAGACGCAAATATACTTACATGAAGTCGCACGAGCATACACTGATAAGTATGCACCATCATTCAACTTATGACCACTTAGTCTCTCTGACTCTCTCTCTCTCTCACACACACACACACATTGGTGGAGGATACCGTAGTGGCTGAATAAAACCACCTATTAACAGTGTCATATTGAGAGAGAAGTATATCGGAACCGAGACATGATGACATGTTTTAGCCACTGCCCCAGAAAGGTTTTGGTGTAGGACCTGAGTCCCTGGCTATTCTTACCCTCCCTGACCCACCGAGTGTGGGAAGGGGGCTCAGGATGCGTGGCTGTTGATCTCCGCACATCAACGGAAGATGGGGGTAATTTTTAGAGAATTTGGAGGTTAGATGAGTAATAAGGCTTGTTGGCAGGAAAGCGGGACAAGTTGCAGAGAGAGGGAGAGAGAGAAAAAAAATACTTAAAAGAGAGAAAAGAGTGAAACAGAGAAAGCATATATATATATATAGAGAGAGAAGAGACGTTGGTCTCACCCTGCGAGCAAAGATCGGAGATAGGCAGTGTATGTTTCACACTTGCCGATGCTGAGGACCTGCACAGAAATAAAACACCTGAACACCCCGACTTGCGTTGTGAGGAGTGTGAGATTGTGCAACCAACCTATACTCACCTCTCCTGTTACTATAAGAATGTTGCTTGAGTGACAGTTTCTAGGGATCATAGTACCCTTGTCCTTCTCACATGACTCGTGAACGAGAACTTGATATTAAACGCCAGGGCCCAAAAGAACGAAAAGAAACAGTAGTTAAGTATGAATGTACAGTACTTTCTGTCATGTTAGCCAGACTTCATACCAAACCTTTGACTAGCTTCATATTTCAATGATTTGAGTTTCTGAGCCGTTATGACGTCAGCAAGGAACGTTCTTTCAGACCCCGTGACTTGTTGCGCGCGCAGAAATTTCGCAGAACGCCCATTTATGAGGATTAACTTATTAACGGTGAAGGGATTTAGTACTGACATATTTTTAATAGAAAAATTCACAGCCCCGAGCTCGAAGGACACACACACACACACACACACACACACACACACACACACACACACACACACACACACACACACACACACACACACACACACACACACACACACTACTTGTTGTCAAGGCAGTCGTGACATCGTCATGGCCTGGTCACGCCTAATCAGTGTCCTCTACCAGAAACAACCATCTGATCTGTGTGGAGGGCAGTGGTGATGTTCTTATTATTGTTAGGACACGTGGCGAAAGAAAATCAACCCACAACCCGCGAAAACTGCAATCTGCTGCCTGTCTGGGTCAACCTCTCGCTTATCACTTCATCGTAGCTGCGTCTGCGGATGATAAGACCGGTCGAGGTGTGAGGGAAGTAAGGGGACTGGTGTTATCACAGTGTTATGAATGTATTCTCACAGAAAATTGCCATTATCACCTCCATTATTTTGGTTGCAGGGCAAGAGAGGTACCGCAGTATGACCTCGTCATACTACCGAGGGGCTCACGGGTGTTTGCTGATGTTTGATGTCACTAAAGAAGATTCTTTCGAAAATCTTGACTCATGGTGAGGTGAAGTCTTTCTTTCTTTCTTCTTGTCCTTTATTAACAATTTCGTTCTTTCTTTAATCTTTATTAGTGTCGTGATATTTGTTTTGCGGAAACATCTCCTATGCTGTATTATCTGTTTCAATTATGTCAAGGCTATGCCTACATTCCTGATACCTATCTTCCTCTCTCTCTCTCCCCTCCTAATTTTTCACGACAGACGCGACCCGATGCAGAACCGCCTGCAATGAGCAGACGACTCATGAACACGTGACCACACTGTAGCTGATCGATCAAGTTTTAAATAAACCCCTCACTCTCCTCTCTCCTAGCTCCCCCCCCCCACACACACACGCAGCACGTGACCCGATCGACATGAGCAGTTTGCAATAAGTCCTCCGCACTGAGGGTGGCGCATCACCCCCGCCACCCCCCCCCCTTATTTAGGTTGCTGACTGCCGTGTGACCGGGGAGGAGTGGAGGTTACCTGGCAACTTAACTATATAAGGGTTAACGATGGAGCGGTGTCGAACCGCCTGTGAAGTTTGCTGTCGTCTGCAACCATTTGTTTTCAGTGATAGGACATTTGTGTGTTGCATGCCGGGATATAATGTCTTTCCTAAATACAAATATTGCAAATCCTTCGCTAAATGGCAGAGCTAGAATGAATGAGCCCCCACGGATTCCGCACCCAGTTAATTATACTTAGTTAACCTTAAGCCAAAAATTGAAGTCCCTTCTGTAATTATCTGATAATTCTTTTGGTGTACGCATGTGTGTGTGTGTGTGTGCACCCGTGTGTCTTGTGCGTGCTTGTGCACGTAACTGTGAGTGACTCATGACGTAAGCTGTAGAGATACTGAGCCCATTAAGTCAACAAGCCGCGTGGGAGTCCATGCATCAGGTGACTCAAGTGTAGACGACCCCCTCCCCCTCCACTTCTGTTTTCTCTTTATGGCTTCCCTCCCCCTCCCCACACAAGCTACTTGCCGACAGGTTATATATAAACCGACTTTAAAGAAAACTACGTTTGAAGTGGGACTTGATTTTGCAACACGTTCCTCGTGCGTTGACAGTTTACAGGCCGCGGAGACTTATGGAGCTCCCTTGGCATGATCCGTCCCCCTGCCTGGTGCGACCTTTTGTGTGCACTCTAGTGGCAGCAAGTGCCAGGTCTTGATATTTCACGTAAACACTAAGTGCAGGTGACTGCATTCATTCCTCACGTGAGTCTCCCGCCCCTCGCCACCCCTTCACTTCCCCCAGCGCACACCCCGATCTATCGCTTGCTGTCCTTCGTAAAGTGATGTAGCTAAAGAAACATGGGTACCTCCGATCGACAGCCACAGCCTCGTAATATCGAGGAGGCAGTTTGGTGTTACCGTTAGCGGGGTTACGGTTCTTCCCACCCGTGTGGTCAAATGAAGTCAGGTAGTGCTTAATGAACACCAAATCACTAGTGCAACTCTTGTTAAAAAAGAAAAGAAAAGAAGAAGAAGAATATCGTGACTGGTCTAGCTAGAAGCTACTCACCACGAACACACACACACACACACACACACACACACACACATGCATGCATGCTTGCCGAAGTCAGTGTAACAATCTGCTGTAAATTTTTTTTACAAATATGTGCTTTAAGGGATTTTTTTAAAGTTCTGTATATCCGTGTATGCTGTAAGTGCACTGACAAGGAATCTCAAATCATGTGCTCGGAGTCACTTTTTTCTAAGTATGTTACAAACATTTACTTCTACTGAAATATTAATGGTTACGACAATAGAGGAGATTAAACAACTCTTATTAGAACCCGTCGTCCGTATCTGTAAGGAGGCCTGACATAAGATAAAGACTCCAGGTTATCTGCTGACATCCGGTGTATAGGCCTGTTCGAGTCTAAAGAATAATATGATGTTATCGTCTGCTGGTCTGAAACTGCCTCAGAGGTAGCTACATCTCCGGTCCATAGTAACAGCCCCTGTAGAGCATTTATCTTTGAGGGCGATGTGATTTTTCACCTCTGGGCGGTCTCGGGTGGAGGGGAGAGTGTTTCATAACTGGGAGGATGATGGTTGGGCTCCGTCGCAATTCCATCACCACTACCAACCCCCTCCTCGGCAGAACGACGGTCGTTCTGTTGGAGCACAGACGTGTATTATACATGTCCGCTGTTGGAGTATCTGTTTGTTAACGTTTTTATTTCATTTGAGACCGTTATCAGTGCGGATGTATGGGAGAGCTATTCAAAGCTCTGATTCACTCGAAGCGAAGTATAACATCTGGCGCACAAAGCAGTAACCAGGCGGCCTTGTTTCATAATGAACCTCTCTCTCTCTCTCACACACACACACACACACACAAAGAGAAAGTAACTAAACTTAAGTCTTTAATCTCTCCTGTCTGTCTGTATGTGCAGGATGTAACTTCATATTTTTAAGCTACTCCACCAACAAATCTTAAAGTAAGTAACAACATTTAATCTTCCGCAGGATTGAAAACATTGACTACTACAGACCAAGCGACAAGTTCTCTTGCATCATCGTGGGCACCCGGTGCAACTCCCCGGCGCGGAAGGTTGCCTACGAGCGCGCGGCGGGATATGCCGAGATGCGGGGATTTCCTTACATGGAGTTAGACTTGGCTCACATGAGCGACGTGCAGCGGGTGTTCGAGGCCTTGCTGGACAGTGTGAAGGTGAACCTACATCAGGATCCACCCCTGTTGATCGACATTCGACCTGATATCTCCACCAGCGACTTGCGTGTGTCGAGAGGTGTCGTCTGCACTTGCTGAAAACGGGCCTCTCTCCACGTGCAACAAGAAATTGCCTACTGCCCAAAGACGAAAGTTATATATATATATATGTATGTATACTTTTCAAGCAGGTATAATTAGTTCTGCTGAATACGACTCTCCTCTTTTAAACACTGTTAAAGAAACAGAACAGTTTCTTTCAACTGAGCGCGAAAAAAGAGACGAGTGCTGAATTGTAGACACCGGATAAAAACTTCTCATGACATTAATTATCTCAAGAGGAAGAAAAGATTTGAACTTTCCATCGCTTACTGACAGGCAGTGAACTGTGGCATAGCTTAACAAGCTGCGGTAGGAGCAAAGCAGACATGATGCCGTTTTTGTTTGTTTGTGGTTTTATTATTTTTTTTCGGGAACTAACGATGTTGTTACAAAAGGCGGTAGATTTTTTTTTTTCAAACCTTAGATTCGTGACCTGTGACATCGGCCTTTGGAAAAGGTCAAAGGTGTTGACTTAGTGTGTCTTATGTTACAAACTCTGTACGAGAGAAGGCTTAGTGAGAGAATTTGAGGATGTGCCAAATTTTCTTGCTTTAAGAGAGCATGGTTCGCCGAAATGGGTAGTTAGAATAATAATCTACTTTTGTGCGCTTGAACCACGCAGTCTGCTGGTATAGTCACTGACAATGCGCATTTTCTGAGGATATCGTGGAAAAACTTTAATTAAGAGACTTGATGTAAATATAATGAGCATGACATAGACAATATGTGGAAGCACAAAGAATCGTTTGACCATTCTGTTAACACAACCTCAAGAACGACAACTCCTGGACCAGTGAGAAAGAGGTGGAAAAAGGGAGGGGGAGAAAGTATAAGAAACTGGAAAAGTGAGAGAGGAAAATGGGTGTGATGGATAGATAAAAACATTAAAGAAGAAAATAAAAGAAAAAAATACGCTAGGGAAGGAAGGAGAATGTAAAAGAACAGTTTATGTTGAGGTGGAGATTTTGATTGTCTTCCCCTGCACACCTTGATGCTTGTCTCGACCCAGACGCACATAGCAGAAGTTCCTCAAGGCTTCTCGTCTGTTGGGTTATCAGTTTCCTCTCGTCAATAAAAACCAGGTGACAAGAAGATGTGAATTATTCCCTCACTCTCTCTCTCTCTGCCTCTCCAGGGCGGCCCGGTGGCGCAACGGTTAGCGCCTGACACCAATACAGTGAAGGTTGGCTGTCCTGGGTTCAGCTCTCGTGTCGGGCACGCTGTTCTTTCTCTGCATGTGGCATCTGTTTACAGGGCTGACTGCCTTGCCGTGATATAACCTTAGTTGCTGCCTCGGCGTAAAACTTTAATTCCCCCACACCACTCTCTCTCCTTCTCACCCACCAGCCATGAACACCACCCCGATCTCAGTCACTGTACACCTGTGTCATACTTCGATGTTTCACTTATGCTTTGTTTCAACTTGTGCTGACATGCGCAGTGGCACTCAGGCATTGCATGTATCGTATACTCCATCGGTATACTAGTAAAGGTATACTATATCGTGGGTCATTAACGTCACTCAGAGGATAAGGTAGGTTAAAAGTCAGCAGGAAAGAAGCAGAATTCGTGTAGTCAGCCCCCTCCCCTCCTGATCTTTTTCTTCGTTGAAATGTCTCAGCTTTGTAATGTAAGCGCACCTGTACAAACACACGTGACTGGGGACGTGCTGAGCCAGGCGTTCTTGTCGAAAAAAAAACTTTGTATGCATTAGAAATGTATCGTTGAAATGGTTAGTTTTTATGCGTCACATGATTTCAGTGAAGAAGCGATTTTATTTATGATCAGAAGAAGGGAGTCAGTGCTCATCTTTGACATCCACGCCTGTGTCTCAGTTCATGATGTAGCGACGAAGAGCTCCTCGCCTGAATGTCCTCTATAATAGTAAATAGTTAGTCATATGGTAGCGGCTGTATCAAGGGAGGGAGGCTAGGTAAGAGCCTGGGTGTACCTTCCGTGACTTTCAGTTTGCCATAAGTACAAACAATATCAAAGAACCTGACGTTAAACGTTTTTTTTTTGCACCCTCTGAACGATACAGTTTGTCAAAGTCTGTGTCAGCACCAGCCTCGTGTTGTCTGGTCAGACAAGTTTTGTGTCCCTTTCATTCTCTTCGATGTTTCTTGACCAACCTCGAGATATTACTAACATTCAGTACATCAGTCCTTATCTCCAGTATCGCACATACCTGACGAAAGAGATAGATCATTAGTGATATTCAAAGAGAGTTTTATTTTATTTGTTTGCTTTTTTGTAATCTGCGTAAAAATAACTCAGCATCTGGCTTAGTTTTTAACTTTTTTGTGGAACTCACCGAAAATATCTGATCGCTGCAAGACCTGGTCGGTAAAGAGTTTTATCTGGAAAATAGTTCTTAGCGACGACTCAAATCGAATAAAAGCCCGGCAGATGCATGTTCCTCAAAAACAAAAGCGATTTTTCCACGATATAGACATTTTATAAATCTCTTCCGTTTGTTTGCGTGTGTATGTGTGCGTTCGTTTGTGTGTCACTGTGTGTGCGGGCGTCTGCTCGTCTGCTTTCTAATCTACCACTTCTTTTTATCCTCTCTTTCCATCTCCCTTCTTTTTCTGTGTAGGGGAAGAGATCTCTTCAGTGTACTTAGTTTTCGTTGTACTGGCACATAATGAAGCTGTTCGCTGTGCAAACATGTCTTTCACTTACATTGGTGTTCCGTAAGTTATTTTATAGAGTAATTCCCTTACTACTGCCCTCCCCCCACCCACTCCATAGTGACTACTGACTCCCATCTAAATTACATTGTTATTCCGGTGTACTCTTGAAGTAACATACCAGCCAGTTAGCAAGTCAGAGATACTTGTCATCTTTATCATCCTCAGGCGAGCTACATTTATTTTAGTGTTTGTTTGTTTGTTTCTAGACTCACATCTCACTAGCAGTTATTTTGATATGTACTTTTGTAGTTTGAAATATTGCTATCTGTGCAAGCAACAATTTTATGTCCTTGGTTAAGAAGGTTGCTTGTTTAATTAACAAGCATTACAGATTGCTAGGGCAAAACTTCGGGTGGACGATGGAGGTCTGACACACTGACTACTGTTAATAGCTTAATTATGGCGACTTGCGGTCAACATGTGTTTAATTAATTAGCAAACTTGACTCACTCAGTTTGTAGGACTGCACCAGAATTAGCTATGTAAATGTTGTTGAAAGATAAAATCTTCCATAAAATGTGTTTATAGTTTGCTACCTGGCGCTGTCGATTTGTACATCAAATTGCACTTGCGAGTAGACTTATAGACATATTGGTGCATTCCTTGCATAACAATGCCTACTGATGTTGGGAATGATTACAGACCACATGTTCATAGCCTGCAGCTTTAAGAAAGGGAGTAACTAGTACAGGACCTGTCTTAGATAAATGCTACAAAGTGAACTGACTGAACTGTAAAAATAGAAATAAAATGCTATGGATACTGCTTGCCATACTTAAAGTGCACAACTGAAGACTTGAAACAAATGTGTCAATGAGTGAAGTATTATTTCAGCATGTGATTGCATGACAACAAATTATTACTTCCCCCAGTCCTTAAAACCTCCAGCAGGCAAGTAAGTTGGTTGCTTTGGCGAGAAAAATGCTTCCGTTATGAGATGTTGCACTAAGAAGGGAGGAAGGTATAAGAGGAGGAAACCGGAAAACTCGTCAAAAACATCCGACGACTGTGAACTGATGACTTTAGGGTCTTTCACTATTGTGGTGGCAAGCGAGTGCTTTAACTACTACACCACCAGGCAGTACAACTTTTCTCAGCTCTCCGAATCTTCTATTGTTTTTAAAAAGCATAGCGGCGTGTTGTTATTGTTATTGATTTTAAATTATTTTGTTCTCTTGTCTGTCTGCCGCTTATTTGCGTATATTTTCTCTCATATTTGCTTTTTATTTTTATATATGTTTCAGAAATGTTATAATTTTTTTGTTTATACAATAAGTAATCTTTACTGTGCGTTTTAAAGGAATGTATTAGTCCAAGGTGAACAATCAGCATTGCATGACTTACCTCCCTTTATATGTTGTCTTTATTTAAAACAAAACAAAAAAAATCGATGTCTTCATATTTATTAATTGCATTTTTTCATGCTTCTCCACGTTTTTGTATCACACAAGACAATATTAAGTTTCTCGGCCGTTCCATAAATCACTTTCATTTTAAATACTTTTTTTAAATTATTGAATTTATGTTAAAAAAATAGGACCATCGTGTTTCAGTTGACCCTATCATCAGAAAGAGAAATCAACTTGAGACAAATCCATTTTGTTCAAGTAAAATACACAGTTTAACATTAAAAATTATTACATATAAAATGGAATATTCTTCCAGAAGATGCTGATAGAAATGTGACTCATGATGATAAATCACTGTACATATACATTTTTTTGTATGTTTGAGCGCTCTTGCAACAAAAAACATGCCCCCTTTAATTTTGAAGATGGGGTTGGAACTGAGCAAAGCCTGATACCGACTTTCCCCCTTTTTTTGACTCTTTTTTAAGCTTTTTGTGAATAAAGGTATCTTACCTTACCGCTACAGTGGATTGGATTAGTCTACCGAATCTCAAGCACAGGTGTCAGGGTCATTATTTACCATGGTTACACATGCTTTGACACTGTCGTGTTAGTAGCCAAGTTAGGCCCCACGTTTCTCTTGTCATAATCGCATTCATGTATTTTTGTCAGAACGAGTAATAAAGAAAAGTAATAAACATTCGATCGTCTCTTTGCAAGCGTGCATGCATTTCCTTGTCTTGTTCAGCGTGTGTAAATTTTTTTACTGCACTGTTAAATGCCAGTGAGTACTTGTGTGCGTGCATGCGTGCGTTTGCATAAGCTCGTATAAAACAGTGACAAGCTGTTCTTGGTCACATGACATTGGACTTTCAGCTGAAGACGGTATTTGGAACAGCTTTCTAGCTTGTAGGGGGTTTTGCGACGCCATAACAAAAATGGCTTACCTGTAGGCGGAGCTATGCAAAATAGTGACGTCACTATTACGTCACTCATCTTCTGCTCTCTCTCTGTCCTTGCTAAACTCCCTGATATCGTCTGCTTCATCTTCTTCGAATCTTTCCTCCAATTATTCCGAGAAATAATATTCAGAAATGAACAAAAAATTTTCCTGACGTCGCCTTCCCCATCTTCTTCGAATCCTTCCTCCACATTCACCTACAAACTCAAAAAAAACAAATCAAAGTCTTCCCCTAAACTCAACACAAACAACCTTGTGACTTCTCCGTAAATTCTAAACTTTCTGCTGTACTTTCCAGACTCTGCACCTCTCTACTTTTCCTTGAAATACACAATTGCACCACAATTTTCCCCAAAATTTCAATGCACACTCGCCATCTTTAATCCTCTCGACTTTATATCGTCTGCTAACATGAAATCAAATCAACAAACTTTTCCCCCCCACACCAAATATCACATGACTAAAACCAGCCAATAATTTCACCCAACTCCATGTCAATCACCATAGCGTCACTCGACCAGTCCTAAACATTTCTCCTCTGCTCAATTCACTACAATATAACCTACCCCTAACCCACACCCATAAACCTAACCCTATCCCAAACCCTAACCCTACTTCATAAATCGCACACAACACCAACCAACGCCCAACCTCACACCCCTCTCAAATATCGATCCTACCCGCTCTCCCCTCCCACAGCATAGCATAGCCCGCCGTGACCTACTAAAACCCCCTATATGAAATTTCTGCCCGGATATTTTATGCACGTGACTAAAGAGACTCGTTGACAGGTTGCAGCAAATAATGCCAGAACTTTAGAAAACTTGGAGGCATAATTTTGCATTTCTTTTCAACGTTAATATCCTTCTCCGAACACACAGTGCTGGTAATATTCACCAAAAATATGCTGATCTTGTAAGGTTGCATGCACAAACACTAACAGCAAGGACCCCTTTTCGGAGACTCGTGATTGTAGGATGCTAAGTTAAGAACTTATGATTCACAACTGTTTTGGAGTTACTACCATTCGTGGTGTTTTCAATGATGTATTTCCAAACTTCCGAACGAAGAGTATGCGAGTTCAGTGAGGAGACCTTACAAAGGTTGCAAGCGTTAAAGACCAACCTGAATGGTTTTCGAAGTTTTCATATATCGGTACATACAGGCGATATAAACCTAACCTGTAAATTTTAGCCTCCAAAACCCATCCGTTAATTAATTATCCGCTAGCAAAGTAGGCGATTCGCACCTGCGATCAACAAGTGCCGCCAACAGTGTACTACGTCACACTAGTGCACCATTCACAACATTGACAGCCGCCAACACCAAACAGTGTACTACGTCACACTAGTGCACCATTCACAACAATGGCAGCAGTCAACACCAAACAGTGTACTACGTCACACTAGTGCACCATTCACAACACTGGCAGCCGTCAACACCAAACAGTGTACTACGTCACACTAGTACACCGTTCACAACACTGGCAGCCGTCAACACCAAACAGTGTACTACGTCACACTAGTGCACCATTCACAACACTGGCAGCCGTCAACACCAAACAGTGTACTACGTCACACTAGTGCACCATTCACAACACTGGCAGCCGTCAACACCAAACAGTGTACTACGTCACACTAGTGCACCATTCACAACACTGGCAGCCGTCAACACCAAACAGTGTACTACGTCACACTAGTGCACCATTCACAACACTGGCAGCCGTCAACACCAAACAGTGTACTACGTCACACTAGTACACCATTCACAACACTGACAGCAGTCAACACCAAACAGTGTACTACGTCACACTAGTGCACCATTCACAACACTGGCAGCCGTCAACACCAAACAGTGTACTACGTCACACTAGTACACCATTCACAACACTGGCAGCCGTCAACACCAAACAGTGTACTACGTCACACTAGTGCACCATTCACAACACTGGCAGCCGTCAACACCAAACAGAGTGCTACGTCACACTAGTGCACCATTCACGACACTGACAGCCGTCAACACCAAACAGAGAGAGAAAATGAGCGACAGCTCGGGTTATTCGGACGCTGAAAGTCTGCATTTCTCGTGGTTTTGAAAAACTGTTACTTTCGCACAAGAAAAGCAGACTTTAACGTCCGAATAATCCCAACTGTCGCGTCGCGTTTATTACTGGTTGCACGTGTGTTTTACAGGTAAAAGTCTGCTGACTGTACTATTACTTTGGAGGAAGTTGCTCCGAGAAAACAGACAACGGAGGAGGGGGACGGGCGGTGGTCGAGAGAGGGAGATGGATGGATAACAAAATATAGCACTCGTTACAAGATAAAGTTATCAGTATATTCATATTTGCATGTGCATAGCTACGCATATATGTGTGCTTAGATGCGTGTGTAAGTGTAATCGTATTTACATGTGTATTGTTGCGTGTTTATATATATATATATGTGTGTGTGAGAGTACTGAGAGAGAGAAAGAGAGGGAGGGGGTTGGTTAAACTGTTTGCCTGCCTGTCTGTTATCCTGTCACACTGTCAACTTTCAACAATTTATTTTATTATTTGTTTATTTTGCGAATTTGGAGCGTCGGCAAACAATTTATATCGCATGGTTTGCTTCCCTGGAAAATGTAATTGTTAATCCCCTCAAACTTTCCTGCAGTCACGAGGAGAGAAGAACACATTCTGAGACCTTGAAAACATGAGGAAAATATTTCGAAGACAACTTAACCCCCGTCTGCTTGTCTCAGCTCAACGCTCGATCGCCTAGACGGCGCTGGAGACATGTCAACATGGAGTTGCACTAATGTGGAAGTTGTTGTTAAGTGTTGGAAAAATTCTTTCCACGGTCTTCGCTAACCAATTTTCCTCTCCCCACAGGTAACCATTTACGATGCACAGTGATGACTGTTAACACGTGACATGTTCACTATATTTTTGTCCTCATTGTGTATTTACAACTTTGGTATGAAAATAGCCCGGTTACACATTTAGGTTATCGAAAGCTGATAACACACGACTGTTGCAGGACTGCAATGACATGAGCCTATACCCGCGGTATTGAGGGTATGTATACCCTTTAGACAGCGGCGCGAGCTAATATGAAGTGCGTGCAAATGAATTAAAACTGCAACTGTTCTCACTCAATGAACACACTGTATCTAGCATGCAGCAGTGCAATACAACTTGTTAATGCGTGGACATCTTCATTATGGCAGCTGACGTCCTAACTCTAATGTATACTGTAAAATTGTGTGCAGTTTGTAGATATGTATGCACATCTTCTTGCATCTCTTTCCTCAAAGGTTGTAATTGGGGTCAGTCAGTTTTGTTATCTGCAAAGTACGATAGCTTATGTGTCATCTTAAGTAGGCGCTATACTGTATTATCATTATCATCTGCATGGTGGCTTGGATATGTAATAGCATTTGTTGTGATTCGAACGGATCTTTCTCGGTTTGTATATGCTGTTATTTTACTTCATATTCGTGAAGTTATAGTCTCTGTAGTGAAGCCATGGCTATGTAAAGATCAGTGTGGAAAACACAAGCCGCAATCAGCACTACTGAAACAATTTAAAATCTGCTGATAGTCATTACTCAAGCTTCATTAATACGAACTCAGATGAGTATAGCGGCTGTTGGCAGTCTACACGCTTTGGTATGGTTCTTTAGCAGAGCGAGCGAGCGTGCGCACATACACACGCACACAATATTTTAAATAAATATATTAAATATTATTTAAATATATATTTATATGTACTATTTGTAATAAATTGAAATTCTTACACAGCACTACGGATGGTTTTGTTACCTACGCAACACAGATTGTGTACCTGATCAATCACATGCATGCAGGTATTTCAAGTGTTGCTATACAACAATAGCTGAACAACGTAAGTGAGAAAACCTACAGGAATTAAGTGGAATAGAAGAAAGTCCATATAGACTCCCAAAGTATAGAATTATTTGCGCAACAATTTTTAGATAGCAGATTTTATTGTCTTTTTTAAAGTTGCGTGTGTTATTTATAGGAGATCGATCGAGATCGAGCTGTAGATATATCTGGATGGTAATCGATAGGAAAACAGTAACTGAACTGAAAATTACTTTATGTAAACACACACAAGCAGAGAGAGAGAGAGAGTTAAATGTAGAAGTCAGAATGAACCCTTGCAGTTCAGTAGATTATAATTAATTTGGCAGTATTTTTTCTCTCTCTCTTTATAGTTTGTTTCAACTGCTTATATAGATATGTGTACGTATAGATAGATGGAAGTATAATGAAATACCTATATAAAACATTAGTCATGCCCCTTTGGAAAGAGAATATACCTGATGACCATACATTTAGGTTCATGTATATGAAAATGTACATTTGCCTATTTATTGTTGTTCAAAATGCGGTTTTGTAAATTTGCTTGTATCTCCCCCCATGTCATAATGACCACGAATCATTGGCATCATGTCCCTGTCTCACTAGTTTAACAATGCTATATATATTCTTTCACGCACGCATGCTTTTACATTCATGCGTTTTTGTTTGTTTGTTTGTTTTTGTTTGTTTGTTTTTTTCTCTCTCTCTCATCTTTACCTGCCCGACAGCTTTTCTTATCCAGTGTACTGCAGTTCAGTACCCTTCACGATGAGAGACAATTAATTACATTATTGCATTATTTGCGTCATAACTATGTAGTAATCTCACTGAAAATTCTGTGTGGAAATATATACAACTGAGGATAGCTTTGATGCAATCTTGAAGATTTTTTTCCTTTGTGGGAGAGCGCGCGTGTGTCAAAAAATGAGCTCCCCTTCCGGAGCTCTTCATCAGGGTGTTGACTAAAGGTCGGCATTGTGTTAGTAACTCGACTCGCGCCGAAGGGACTTCGAAGAGTCAATGTTGAATCACTAGATGAATCAGTGGTTTTTGTTTATACCCCTTCTAATGTTATTATTTTATCAGTTAGAATAGCAAATAATTCATAGATTTGCGAGCTATACTTATTTTAGAATTGGAATTCGTGAGGGAAGGTAGGGCTTGGAATTCCCCTCTCCCCCCCCAACCCTCACCCAATATGCACCCTGGAGTGACCTAGGAATCTCGGTGAGCAGTAGAGGACCTAGGAGTAACTTTAAGTCCGGCTACGGTTATCGCCGAACTGGTCTGCTTCACAGCAGAAAGGCAACTGTAAGTAGGTATATATACATCTGAAGAACTCGATCGATTAAAGACATTACACCACGAATTTGTTTTATACACGTCCGTGATTACACGTACCTTTTCGATGTTCCCGGGATGGCTGTCGAAGCTGGTAGGAAGCTTTTTATCTAGGATTGTCATTATTTAAAGTTGAACCGCGGAAACTTGTATTGACAGTATTGAGTTTCCTTTAGTAGCAAGTAATAAACATTTATGCCTACGTCATCAGTTTCTATGGTGTTATATATTGTCTCAGACCCTTTCAATAGGAGACTATGTAAACTAATTCGACGGAAAAACATTGGGTAGTACATTTAAAACAGATTCGAAAGGAATGCCAACAATGTATTTTCCACAAGACCATGAATTTTCAGTTGCGCTGAGGCAGTGTCATTGCCACAACAAGTGACTTATTATAAGTTCCAAACATCCTTGTTTTACATAATGATATATTTAATGGTAAAAAATTAAATTAAAAACCTTGTTTGACATAATGATTTATTTAATGGTAAAAAAATTAAATTTAAACCTTTGAGAAACATCCCATTGCTACTACCAGTGCTATCGACCTAACATTATTATCAGCATCATCAATCTGATTAGAAACTGCCATAATTTTTAGCACTCTACAAAAGCCAAACATTAAAGCCCAGCAAAGTTTACATGGAATTCTTCAGCAGTACATACATATTTTATTCTCAGTAAAAAGAATGCTAGCATTTTATTCCTTTCACTTTTCTGTCAGTGTTAAATCCCGGATTTTGCTTTATAAGTGCTTTATAATGGTTCTCACTCTCATTGTTTCTTGCTGTCTCTCTTTCAGCGTTTATAAATATAATAATAGGATTTATATAGCACATTTCCCCACACAGATATGAGCTCAGTCTGCTTCACAAGAGACCAGGAGCAGTGGGGAAAGAGGCTATGTGATAAAGACATCACAACTGAACACAAATATTCACAGCATACATGAACATGCACCACTTAACAATACAAGAACATGAAGAAACACAGAGAGAGTGGGGCTATGAGAAAGAGAGATATGTGGACAGTCTGATGAGACCATATGTTAAGAAACAAGTTAGTAGTCCTTTAAATTAAGGCTGTCATAGCTTATACATAAGTTTACAGAAAACAATTTTTAAAATTTCTTTGGAGGACTTTGGCAGATCTCCTCAAGTGGAAGTTGTACAGGTTATTGCAATATTCAGTCCGTTTTTTTGTTAGTACAGCAGTACACATGGTAATTTGCAGGAAATGTAACCTACCTAGTTTTACTTTTGTGGGACATGCATGGATTTAACCAGTCCCCCCTACCAACCCCTAACTCCCCATTGAACACTGGCTTTTAGTAATCTACTCATTGAAGCTGTAGACCACTCAGCCATCATAAAATTTACCTTTAGTCCGATAGTGACATGAGTATTTCTTTGACATTAAAACCAGGAATTTAGATGAGCTCTACCAGAGTTCTCAACCTTTTTTCAGTTGGGCACTTGCTTGGCCTGGGTCTTTTTTGTGAGAGAATGCCATCTGCCCTTTTATTGCTGTCACCCTGTCAGCTGAAAGGAGGGAATTTTGGCACCATTTCACGCATCAGGTTTGTAACCCATGATTTCTGCTAGGTTTTTTTCATAACCAGTCTGATTTGAGAATAACTTTCTTTTGTTTCTCCCTTCCCCCGTGCCTGTGGCCAATACAGTGAAGTTTGGCTGTCCTGGGCACCCTGTTCTTTCTCTGCATGTGGCATCTGTTTACAGGGCTGGCTGCTGTGATATAGCCTTAGTTGCTGGCTAGCCATAAAACACCAATTCCCCCTCCCTTCCCCTCCCTTCCCGTGACTTTCTTATTTTTTTGTAACTAAATAAAATCATATATATATGTTTACTTAGATCGGGGAAATGGATTAGAGGATAAGAATGTCTGGATAAATTTTTCTGTGCATGTTTGCAGATGAAATTCATCTCCTAAGACTTAAGAACCTTTTTTTTGAAAAAATGAATGTTATATTGAATAGTTTGAAGAAGTACAGGCTATTACTATTGTTATGAGAAATACAGGGATCTTCAAGCAGTATTGTAATTCACTGTATTTAGTGTATTTGCAGGTCACACCTGGAAAATCATGGCTACACTTGTCATTTGTGGGACCCACAAAATGTGGAGAAATCTGGTGGCATTAATGTTTTATTAAACCAGTATAAAATTGATCTTGTGGTTGGAATTCATGCATACCACACTGGAAGGTTTATGAAAGGTTTGATTACAAGCTATATTAGATTTGAAAAAAATCTGACCTTACTTTTAGATAAAGACAGTGTGTTATTTAGAAGTGAAAATAATAGTTTTGAAACATACCTGAACCTAGATCCAAATGTGTGACATATTTATCTAATCATTTTATGACGTATTCAGATAAAAGTAGTTAGATATGATACTATTTTGTAGTACTTAATCATTTTACAAACTATTTGACTTTAGAAATAACTTCTTTTCATGTTTTTTTTAATATTGTGTCAAAAAATGCAATTGGTGGATATTAAATATTTTAAGTTTGAAGCATAAGCTCACTTTTTGTACAGTGTCAGTATTTGAGAAATGATGTTTTTTTAGACAGCAGTGTACCATACATATTGATATTGGGAGGCACGGATGTAAATGAGTTTAGCAAAGAAGAAAAGTACCAGAAAGTTATGACAGCTGCCATCTATAAGGCCAGGTAGGTTCCGATTCAGCAGCTTAGGACTTTTCATAAAATTTGTTTTTCTTTTAAAAAGCTTTCCAACCTCTGAAACAAGTCGTGAGAATACATTTGCGTTTGATACTGTTAAAAGCATTGGGAGAGCGGGGGTTAAGAGAGAGAGAGCATCTATTTGCTACTGTTTGATGGAAGTCTGTAAATCAAAATATGAACTTTAAGGGACTTTTTTCCAATTTAAAATCCAGGTATGTTGTCGCATTCAGTGAATCTCTGCAATCAAGAGCCTTATCTGTATGGGTGAGTAAGATTGATGCAGTGCATGATATGGTTTTATGCTTATCAAACTTCCTTACAGACACAGCTGTTCGGTTGTGTGTGAGACTGCATACATTTTTCAGATAAGTAAATATGTGAACAATATGCATAACCACACACAGGCACATGCACATATACATGCATCTTATGCATCACATGCAAAAAAGTACCTTTATAATGGAAGCCACACTAACAAAATAGTTATTGTGGTATGGTTTGATGAAAGTGTGTACATATTTGTTTATATGTTTCATATTTCATTTATACTATTTTTTTTCACCCCTCAGCCCCAGCTTTCTTCCGGTCATTTGACTGTGATAAGACAAGGTAAGTTTATATAAATGATGTCTGTTTTCTCCTGAGTTAATGCATTTTACTGACATAAAGCCCCCCCTCGTTACAACGGTCCTGATGTAATTACTGGATTGATGTTATGTTTTGTAATGAATCAAGGAATTTTCTAGAACAGAGCTCCATCGTTAAGACAGCTCTATAAAATTATATAAAAAATTTTAGACATGTATCTTTGGAAAAGTGCATTGCTTTAGTGAATCCTTATGTTAAATCCAAACATTTGGTATATATGAGAGAAACTGTTTGTTATATCAGTGCTGTTATTAGGCAATATCGTAATCATCATCTTTTGCCTCTTAGGATTCACTTTATGCAGTTACATATTATTGACAATAATGTGATTCTGTTGCTGCTACTTTGACTTCTGTTATTATTATTATACAGTAACTTTATCTGTCCCCTTTTACATGCAGACTATGGTCAAGATTACAATCAGCCTTGCAGGACTTTTGGCTACCACAATGAAAGCATGCAGTCCATAATATTGCTCGCTCCTAAAGCTACATTAGTGCATATTTCTAATCTTTTTCACATTGTGTATGTCTTGATAAAGTTGCGCAGTTTATGATATAAATCAGCATTTCTGTTTCTTTTCTTCATTCAAGAACTGCTGTTGATACAGAGATTAAATGATTTACTGATTATTCACTTTGTCTTGTTGCAGCTGTTGTAACAAATCCATCAAGTTTCTGTCTTTATACACACTTACTTAGACATCATGACATTGCAAAGTCAGATGAGAATCACATCTTTCTGTTTGTTGGAGCCATTCGGCCAGTGAAAAATCCACTCTTTCTGATGGATGAAATTTCTAGTTAGTAATGTTTACTTTCAGTAATGTGATGATATCTTGATTCTGCTTAAATTATCATCTGCAAAACATTTTGACAAAGTTGTGACAAAAGATTTTTTATAATATTTCAAAGTACCAAGAAAATGTTTTCTTATATCTCTCTTTTATATAATTTTATTTTAATTTTTTATGGCACACATAAAATAATTTTTTTTTTCACAATTTTTGTGATCATAAAATCTAAAACCCCAAATACTAGTAAAAGGCAAAAAGTGTCTTATGTTAGCATGGAATAGATGGGAAAGTTGTTGAGTGGAATGATACTGAAAGCAAGATGTTTTTTTAAACACATAGCTTTTTTTTCTTTTTTTAAGAAACCCGACTGCATTGACTTTGTTGCAGAGTGGCATAAAGAAAATGGCCGTATTTTTCTAGTCATTGTTGGGCATGTGGTAAGATTATCTATGGCTACCTATTTTTTGCATTTTTTGGAACTTGATTATGGATATCATTACAGTAGTTTGATTTTATAAACAACTTATTACAAACATTAATTAAACTGTTTTGAAGTGTTACTCACATTTTTGTCCTCCCCTTTCAGGCAGATGACTCATATTTTCAAAATTATTTCCAACCAGCACTGAAGAGGTATGAAATAAAAGGGGCAATGAGCAATAATCTTTATTCAATCAAGGTATTAAGCAGGAATCTATTTTGACTGTTATTTAAAAATCATGACTTTTGATCTGACTGGTAAAAGGTAGTTAAAATGCTTATTTAAAAAAAACCCACATATTTTTATGTTCCAGTTTTATTGAATTCCAAACATCTTTTCATTTTTGTGTATAGGGCGACAGTTACAGGAAGGGTGATACAGGACGAGTTTTTACTTTTATGGTCTATTCCAAAATGTGAAAACTAGTTTTTTCAAAACTAGTATTCTGTTAAAATTTTTTTTTTTTTTTTTTTTTGTAAGTCTTCTAATTTCGACACCCTATAAACAGAAAAATGTGTTGGCTGCATATTTACTAATGTAGACCACATGTTTCATATTTTTCACAGATGTGAAGGTGTTTTGTATATATCTGGCTTGTCTACCTCTTGTGTGCATGCCTCAATGCAGCAGGCTTTTGCGCTGGTCAATTCATCTCATAGTGAGGGCATGTCACTGGCCATTTTAGAAGTGAGTTTGTCATCATCATCCATTTCCATAATTATCATGATCTTCTGTGATCCTCGGTCATCTTTCATCATCCCTTAGCCCTGTTGACAGTGGGATACCCCTGTGATCTTACTCCCATACCCTGCTGTCTCTCTCAGTTTTAAGCCAATGTTTGAGATCTGCTTACTGTTCTAGTTTGGAAAAAAACAAAGGACATTTTACCACAATATGCTATCCCTACAAATAAAATTTGCAAAATCAGGCTGTATATTTATCTTTTTATACTAAAAGTATGTGTTCTAAAAATTTGTCAAAGGAATGTCTGTGCAATATAAAGTTTGCTTGTGCATATAGCCCTAGAAGCACATAAACTTGCACCCATCATCCAACCACTCTCAAACAATATTTCTGAGCAAGTTAAGCCTTGGACACTGGAAATGATCTATAGTAAGGTGTGTTAATACTGTTAAGACATCCTTCATTCCTCTTGTCCAGGAAACAATAATCATAATGTTCTGTGTTTCTAACTCAAAGGCCATGAAGATGAAACTCCCTGTATTAGCGAAAGACATTCCAGGAAACAGCAGCATAATACAGGATGGACAAAATGGCTTGTTGTTTTCTACTCCAGAGGTATGTCTGTAGAGTTCTGTCTTGTATGCATGTACTATTAGTAAGGGTTGAAATGTTCAGATCAAACATTTTTCACTTCCAAAGAAATTCTTGATGTAACATATGTTTATTGTAGGTAGTAGCAGCTTATTCTTTCCTTTGAGAAAATTATGGTGGGCTTTTAGTTCTTAGGTCTCAAAATAATGCTGTGTTGTCTTTGTGTAAAGCTAATCATTTGACCTCAATATGTGCAACCTGCACAGGCTACCTGTTCAGGTTCACCTTGACTAGGTAATGGCCATGCTGTTTAATCAGTCCTTTCATGGACTGACCTTTAGATACCTGTCCGAAAAGTTGACACCCTGCTAGCCAGGTTGCTTGCTATGGTCTGCTCATTTGGACCTTGTGTATGTGCCTCGCATCAACTGAGACAGTTCTTGCTGCTCCTTTGCCTTTTCTAGTCCCAGTATCTGGTTCCTTCCCCCTGCTGCTTTGCCCATGGACCACCTTTGAGATTATCAGGGCTGGCCTTAAGACCCACCCCTTGTGTGAATGTGTCAAGTAGTCAATGGTCTCCTTTGCTCACTATTTTTCCCTCCCTCTCCTCTTCTTTTCATGTTTGTTGTTTGTAAACTGTGCAACTGTATTTTTTTCTTGTGCTGTTCTTTTGTTCAGTACATTGAGGTTATGTGGAAAAATCCGTTATTAGTATTACTATTATTGTTCTTTACTTATTATGATGTTGAGTCCATGCACTATGATCTCACAATGGAGTCACATTTACAGGATTTCCGTGAAAAGGCATCGGCGCTACTGCAGAACCCATTACAGAGACAGCATTTGGTGAATCAAGCAGAGGAGTTCATTGCTTCCTACCACAGCATGGAACAAGAAGATGCAGCTTATCAAAAATTAGTTACCAGCTGTCAGTTTCAACCTGGGCAAGCTTCTGATGGCTATTCTTGATTTATTTTATTTTTAATCATATGTATAACATTACATGTTTTACTTTTCACTAATCACCATCATTCATCATTTTCAGTCATTATCAGTCCAGTGGTTGCTATTGTCATAGAGTGTAACACATTTTTAAGTAACCTAAGTAGAATAAATGTTTTTGCAAGTGTGTTGGTTAGCATATAATATGGCAAGACTATTATGATGCAAAACAAAACAACTGTAAAATATTGTAAATGAGAATCTTGTTAATAATTTACTTCTTTCAGTTTCTTTTCAAATCTCCTGACATTTGCATGTTCAAAACTCAGTTGCAGTAATGGCACAAACTTAAGGACTATCTTTTGACCATAATATTTTGTGTCATGAAAACATTATCCACACACATGCATATTCAGAACATATTTTCACATCATGATACTGTTCTTTTCCTTTTGCAATATGTACTTGGTTATGGGGGCAATACTTTTTGAAGATTTTTATCAACATCTTTTTGTACTTTTTAGTATATGATTAAAAGATTAGTTTTATTTCTCTGATTTGGGAAAAGGTATATTTTTGATCCTATATTTAGAAAGTAGAATGAAGTTGAGTTCATTTTGCTATCTTAGTGCTCCATGTGCATTAAATGAAAGAGATTTTTGATTTTGTTCTTAATTTAGGAAATTACTCTATGATTATCACTCTTCCATTTACTTATAAGTGTTTTGTTTATGTAATTTGCTTTCTTGTATGAGCATTAATACAGCTAAATATATGTAGCATATTCATGAAATATTGTGTTTGATTGTAGTTGTAAACCATGGAGGTTGAAAAACCTTAATGTTGTGTCGGGTCATGTGTAAAAGTTAACAGTTAAAGTACGAGGGTAACATTTTTCTTTATGCTCTTGTGTAACATGAGCCAGTGACAATGCTATCTTCTATATCCAGTGATAATGCTATGTTTTATATTCAGGATTAAAAAATCAGGGCTTGTACAGAAATTACAGTGCTTGAGGGCTTTTGTGTAAAATATGTACATACAAACTATTAATTAATCTTACCTGAGTTGTCATACAAACTGCTAATTAGTCTTACTTGAGTTGTTATCAGATAGTGGCACTGAATCAAAAGATACTGATCAAAGAGCTGTTGATATACCATAAGCAACCTTCTCTTGCTGGAAGGGAGTTAATTACATTGAAAGATTACACAATCTTTGTTTAGCTTGTGTCCCCTGTATAAAATATAACTGAACCGGTGAATGAACATATCTAGACCCTAGGATCACCAAAAAATGATATTAAAACTCAAAATACTGAACTGCAAAATTTGTATATTTTCCTTTGAGCTGTTGGGTTATTTTGTTGTTTGTAAACAGTTTGTACCTGGTAACTTTGCTTACACAAGGGACGGAAGCTATTGTAAGATCATTTTCTATTGAGAAATTTCACAGCAGATCACATTTTATGTAGAAGATGTGTATGGTCTTTAATTTATCCACAGGTTTTACCAATGAAATTTTCCAGTACAGATATGATAATCCTTCTATATGTCAGGCTGCAGGCAGCTGATTAAACCACATGTATACAAATGTATTGGGAGAGGAAAGATTTTTTAATTACATGAATATGCAGCGTTGACCATGACATAGTGCCACATCCACCTGCCCCCTTATACATGTGAAAATCACTCCTGAAATAGCACAGAATTTAAAAAATAGATATTTTATATTTCTGAGATATGTTTATTATTGCCATTCTTTCCATGACACCTATTGTAATGGTAACCATTATTTATGGCTGCTTCAACAAAATTTGCATGTTAAAAGCTCAGTTTAAATAAAAATCTTTATTCAACTTTTATTTCAACATTGTTTGTGTGTTTTTTTAATGTTTTCACATAGTCTAGATGGAAAAAGCTGTAAATATTAACATAATATACATTTTTTTTTAAACAGTACATGATATAAAAACTTACACTTTAATAAGTCAGTTAAAGAGAGAAGACAGCTAAATTTAATGGGATGCACTTTAACGCAAGGTTTTCACTTCAATTTTCTCAAGGTGAATATTGTGGGTTATTTGTTCTTTTTGATTTCACGAATTTTACCAGTGATGTGTGCTTGGGCTTTATAAAAGCAGAATTATTTGCTGGTATGTTTTCAGCACCTGTGCAACCATTCATACACACTCTTTATGCAGAAAATCTGGTTTGATTACCCAAAATTGATTTTATAGTATTCCTCTGGTGAAGCATGACAGAATAATTGCTGCTAAAAAAACTGTTGTATTAACCTGCTGTTAACAAGTACAGGAACTGTGATGTATGAGTCATGGATCAGGTTGATCCAAAAGGCTTCATCTGCATCAGTTGGCTAATCAGAAACTACAAATCTGACCACACTACCATACAAATCCCTGCTATGTGGTGCAGCATATCTTAAATCCCAAAATGGAATACTAATAAAAAATCAACTGCAGCTTGATAAACCTACTGCCTTAGGAAATATCTTCAAACATTTACTTATGTGCAACTTTAAAAGAAACATCAAGAGCAAGTTTAACACTATGGATCATTTTCCTCAGAATATTTAAGTCAGCTGTAAATCCATCATTTGCTTATAAAAGCTAAAACACAAAGAGATTATTTAATAGGCTTAAGTGCAGTGTTTAATATATTACCTTACTTTAATATAACTTTATATTAAAAGAGGGGGAGGGTTCAGGTAAGGGTAAAGTAAATCTGGTAATTTATAATTTGTCTAATTGTAGTAATGTTTCCTAGCTCTGTAAAGAATTTCAGACTTGTAACTGTTGTGTTGATGGAGCAATATTTTGTCTGGTAAAGTTAAGCCACTGCACTGAGTTGAGCTTCCATACAACTCTCATAATAACTTTCAGCCACTTTTTGAAGCAACGTTTTGTGGAGATTATATGCAATGGCAAGATTGTAGATCTCATCTAAGCTGATGACATTCAACTTCTCAACATGAGTAGATACACTACCTAGGCATGCAGTGTACTCTTTGAGACCAGCTTCTTTCATAATTATTATTATTATTATATCTTTATTTTATATTGTAAAGAACTTACAGCCAGTCTTTGATACTGAGGTAAAGTACTATATAAATGAACTTTATTATTAATTAAAGCCATAATGCAGTCTGTTTAAGAGATGAGTACTTTGTGTCTCTTTTTCAAGGTATATTGCATATGCATACTTTTTATAACAAAAATGTAGAACAAAATTTGAGTTTCAAATCCAGATAACTGTTGGTTGTAATTGATTGTTGCACATTGCAATGGTGACAATCGCCTTAAATTATGCAAATCCAATTTTAGCATTATATATTATAAATAAGAGTGTATGGTAAACAGTTTGTAATCCCACAACTTGCTTCACATAAATATTTCAATTGCATCAAATTTTGAAAGTGTTTCCATGATGATGTGGTTTTATGCCTGAAGTTATATAGAGTATGTGCTAGTGGCTAGTATTTGATGGATAGTTTGATTTAAAAAAAAGTGTTTCCACAGAGTGGTGATTTTGCATAATTTGGGAAAGGGTATATAGTAAGCAGGATGACCCCTAACTCCCCAATTTCCAGACGGCTAGCCTGTAGACAGGTGTCCAGATATATACCGAGATCTCATCCTGGAACCTCATGATCCTCTAGCATTGCAATGGTGACAATTGAGGGCTTTACCACTAACCTGCCACAAGGATCTCACTGCACAGCGAGGATAAATGAACAAGTGATTTATCACTGTGAAAGGCCCACCTGTATTCAAACACTCACCGCAGGTAACTTAATAATATTTTCGGCTTCATTGATTATCACAACACCATCTGGTGTGGGGACTAATGAGCTGATTATGTACCGTAAGCAGGCGTCGCGTGTATTAGGAGCTTTAATTGTTTTATGGATTCATGTTGATAATGCCTTGTCAAAGTCTGACACGGGCACACACGTATATCCTTCTGCTTTAAAAACAATTAAAAATAGAGTTTCAGCTTCTGCAATCGTTTCAGTATCCTGCCTTTGTTTCTAAATTCTACAAAATGCCGATGCAGCAGTTTCATGTTTTGCTTCAACCATCTTCCATACGAATTCCTCTTCTATGACTACGCAGATGTAAAAGGCTGTACAATCGATTCGTCATTTAAATTGCTTTCTTTTCTTTTTGTTTGTTTATTTGTATAATCGTTTATTTTTGCTTTTGGTTTGTTTGCCGTTTCTATCCCTGTCCCCCACCCCCCAACGACCAGTACC
This sequence comes from Marisa cornuarietis, assembly GCA_004794655.1. Classification (NCBI taxonomy): domain Eukaryota; kingdom Metazoa; phylum Mollusca; class Gastropoda; order Architaenioglossa; family Ampullariidae; genus Marisa; species Marisa cornuarietis. The sequence goes on along the minus strand of SMMW01000565.1, from coordinate 1,239,383 downwards.
AGTCAAGGGATGAATGAACTTTTTTTTTTTTTTGCATGTGATAGCGATTTGCATGAGATGTTTTCTAAACACGTTGGTGTCCTGTGGGAACGACCCCCACGTCTTTGGCCTATAGGTCTACTGAACTTTTTTTGTAGGATGACGTGTCTGCCCGTTGATAACCGATGACCGCCATGATACAAATTAAACGCCCGCGGTAGCCACGTACACGTGAAATGGCGATGATGGCGTTTGTTGTAACCTCGGGACGAGAGTGTAGTCATTATTAACATTCATGCTTTTATTCAGATGAAACATCATGAATGGAGAAGCAGACTTTACAATGTTTGAAGGAACAGTAGGAAATGACGTCGTAGGGACTTACAAAAAGAGTGAAAAGTGTTCATCTCACACACACACACACACACACACACACACACACACACACACACACACACACATTTATTTAAAAAATACATCGTCCTCTGCTCCCCAACAACAACAACAACAGCCATCGACATTAAGAGAGTGCCACATCTCTCTCGACAAAAAGAGTGAAAAGTGTTCAACACACACACACACACACACACACACACACACACACACACACACACACACATTTATTTAAAAAATACATCGTCCTCTGCTCCCTCACAACAACAACAACAGCCATCGACATTAAGAGAGTGCCGCATCTCTCTCGTGAGGTTCATTTATATTCTCAACTACCCTTGCTGGTCGATGACGGTTGACAGCGTTGATACATCTGTGTATTACCTGGAGGGTCTCGTCCCTTCGCGCCATCCAACATGTCCGCATTGAACATTCCCCCCCCTCCCCAAGTTCCCGCGATGGAACTGGAAGCTTAGTGTGGGTCTGTGCTACTCATGTCTTCTATGAAAGAAAGTTCCTCCATCTGTATATTGGGGTTGCTTTCCTCACTTGGCGCTGGGCTACCGTACAGGATGGAACAGGAAGGTGGGTTAGCTGGGTAAGCTGGGCAAGATGGGAAATCTGGGGAGTCTTTCTTTCGAGGGCGGCATAAGTCTGGGAAACAGAGCTGCAAAAAGAAAACTAATTCAGTACAGCATGGCATGGCATGGATAATACTGTCTAAAAAATTGTAACCACGGAGGTTGCTGCATGACTGAAGCATGAAATCACCTGCAAGATATGTAATACACGGCAGGATCTGTATCCCACAGGATATGAGGTAATGCATGTGATATGGAGCCCTGCAGATATGTCAGGCATGACGGGATCTGCTACCCCACGGGATAAAGTATTACAGTAAATGTCATCAACATCCTCCTGCCAGCTAATGTGTAAATTAACGACTGCAATATTTGCCCGATGTCCATGTTGGTGTTCTGTCAGAACGAGAAGTGCGATGAATGGCAAAAGGCGGAATTTGATGATCAAACGATAACTCAGTAAGGGTCCTTCATCGAGCCACGATGGCAGCGAGAAGAGGAATTAATTTTCTTTACTTTCGGTGTTACATGAGTTAATTGAGAAATATTTAGTGCGTTCAATAGAAATACACACACTTCCGGTTCAAATGTTAACTGTTGCCACAACACAGATCTCATCTACTGTAAGAGTGTCGGGAGATATTTAGTTATCTTTTACAATTATTTTGGATGTTCGAAATCTTCTTATCCCAGAAGTAACATAAAGTGCACATCGAGCTAAGGTCGGTTTGGTACGTATGGGATCTAAGACTACAAAGTTTGGCACGAGGGTCTTTGGCATGTGAAGAGAAAATTCAACACTAAAGAAGGCTTCGTTCAAGTCACCGAAGCTATATAACAGCTCAACGAGTGCAATACTCCTGAAAAACTAAATAGGAGCTTACTTTCGTACCACAGTAGGTGCTGCTTAATATCTTCTTGGAGAATATCATGCTCGAAACTCTTCACGACCATCATACTTCCATTTCCATTTGTGGAAGACCAGTCTGCAACCTACGCTTTGCAGATGACATCGATCTGTTAGCAGGTAATAACAAGGGTACTAATAAAGAATTGCAAGACCTCACCAACAGACTGACAGACACCTCAAATACATATGGAATAAAGGCCAGCCCTGAAAAGAGCAAAGTTATTATCAATGGAAGCGGCAAAGCAGAGATCTTTATGAACGGGGTACAGCTCGAAGAGGTAAGTAGCTTCAAGTACTTGGGAGCCACCCTCTCCAAGCACGGCAGCTCCACGCTACATATCCGCATTATTATTGCAACATCAACAGCGGCAATGGCTAAGCGATTTGGGATATGGCATAGCCATAAGATAAGGTTCACTACCAAGTACAAGCTATACAAATCCCTGGTAGTGCCGATCCTGCTCTACGGATGTGACACGTGGACTCTGCTCGCCGAAACGGAAAGGAGAATCCAGGCATTCGAGAACAAGTGCCTGGGGAGGTTGGTCCGGATCTCATACAAAGAACACAAAACTAACGACTTTGTAAAAAAACAAAAGTGCCACACTGGTAGGACACCAGGAACCTCTACTATCAACAGACAAGTGACGTAAGCTGGTCTTCTTTGGCCATATGACCGGCACGACACCCTGTTGAAGACTGTTCTTCAAGGCACCTTGGAGGGTGGCCGACGCCGCGGTGGTCAGAGAAAGAACTGACTTACGAAGGTCAAAGACTGGATTGGTCGTCCTGTACAGGACCTGCTGACTATCGCCCACAATAGGCAAGAGTGGCGGCCCTGTCAGCTGCCGCCTCTGTCCATGTGATCCCCACAACGACAGTTGGCGGTCAAGGGACGACTGACTAATGTAAGGCTCAGTGCATATGATTCAGTAATTAAGATTTGCTAATTATGGTTAATTATTGGAAACCTGTATATTGTTCGTCATTTTTGAACGCGGGATATTGTATATTGAAATGAACTCGTACTTTCACACACACACACACACACACACACACACACACACACACACACACACACACACACACACACACACACACACACACACTCTGTGAGAAAGGCATTTGGAACGTGCTTCACAATAGAAGCTTCGAGCGCAGTACAGTCACAAAGGCCACACGAATGATGATCAATGAGTCAGCTGAGCAGTACCATAGACATTCCTAAGATCTATAAGAGCAGGACAAATAAGCACAATTATGTAATCAGTAACAAAGATTGACGATGAATGTAGTAGTCAGCCAGTCAACGTGTGTGTGTGAGCGCGCGAGCTGGGGTGGGGGGGTAGGTCAGTGGGTATGTGTGTGTGTGTGTGCGCGCGCGCGCGCGCGCGTATGAGAAAAAAAGAGAAAGGAGACAGCGTGTTGGGTAGTAGTTGTTTTCTGTCTACATTTGTCCAGACTCAAGAAACTACTCACCTCAAGTTCCCGGATCTTGAGGGATATGGGCAGTTTATATCTCTTTCGTTCTGGCAGCTTTGGGTTGCTGTGGAGACACAGTCCGAAATAAATTCTGATGTCGAGACACCCAGACATGAGCATAGACACACCATGACCGACAGACTGAATTCATTAACTGATATACACGTACTGTAACAATCAGGTATCAGGTGCCATGCATAAGCATTAACTTTCCTTCTGTTAACTTTTGCCACAACACAGATCTCATCTACTGTAAGAGTGTCGGGAGATATTTAGTTATCGTTTACAATTATTTTGGATGATGATGATGATGATGATGATGATGATGATGATGATGATGATCATCATCATCATCATCATCATCATCATCATCATCATCATCATCATGTACACTTGTATTAGGGTTATGCTCCGAACGCTAATCAATGACATGAGCAATATAAACACAATGAAAGCTAAAGAGATATGGAGCAACAGCAAGACTAAAACTTGTGGCTAGACGGACAGATAAACAGAAAAGGAAACCAATCAGGAGCCGTATTCACGAAGCGAAGTATGTCTCTACCCAAAAGGCAAACTGGGGAAAATCAAAGAAAATATTCTCGTCCCGATACTAACAGTAGGACTGTCTAGACTCCACGGATATTAGTTTATGCTACTTGAGGAATCTTTGCCACTTCTCTCTAACTATGGTTGCAAGGGTAAGACAACAGTCACGAGTTCTTGACACTGCGTCAAGATGCTTACTCTTGACTTATCTGGGGCAGTGACTTATCCTCACTCCATGTATACGGCCCCAGGAAGGCAGGTAGTGTCAGGAACGCACGGAAAGTGTGGACAGGTCACACACAACACACACTGACCTCACAGCGTTCTTCACGTGTCCTTTCACACAACAAAATACAAAGACCTGCACATGGGCTCGAACGTTTCTATTAATCGGGTGAACGTAAATCTATACTTTACTAAATAACAACAGAAAACTTCAGCACAAATATTCTACACTGAGTTTGCACCGAAACAAATATATCTAAGCAGTTTATATTAAAGTCCTTCAAGTTCTCTCTTCTTCTGTTGTTGGGGGGGAAAAGGAGTCGACACGGCAAACAGTTCCCCTCTTTCAGTCTTGCTCTCTGGCGTTGATCATACGGACAGCCTACATTCACCAAATAACTCCGACAGTCTAACGGCAGACAAATGACCAAGTCAATAAAAATTCCACAGTAGGTAAATCCACACAGTTCTACGATCTTCTCAAGAGATCACACAGCAGTTGAGAAAATTAGTAAATCGAGGAACCACACAGATAATATTTCTCCACACAGTTCTACGATCTTCTCAAGAGATCACACAGCAGTTGAGAAAATTAATAAATCGAGGAACCACACAGTTAATATTTCTCCACACAGTTACTCTTTCTCCATACAGTTAATATTTCTTTACACCGTTAATATGTATCCACACAGTTACTATTTATCCACACAGTTGCTATTTCTTCACACAGTTAATATTAATCCACACAGTACTATTAATTCCAACCTCTGTACCAAATTCCTCTTTCTCCCAGACTCTCACGTCTGCTTCCTCTTCCAATTTCTAAACAACGCCCCCTATATACATTCAAACCAGGGGTGATAATCGCTATTCAATCAAGGGCGACAACCTCGTTACTTCGACGTTCAGGGGTGGTAACACATGTTCATAACATTCCTCCCCTCCTACAAAAAAAATGTTCACATTTTCGCCTAACTACAATATAACTGTTACGTTCTAACGAAAAGATTATCTGACAGCCCTATGGAATTTCTTGATCCATTTCAGCCCTTGATAAGGCATCGGCTAATTTATTAGTGGTCCCCTTAATCGGCTGAATATCAAACTTAAATTCCTGGAGGGCTAAAGCCCATCGCATCACTCTGGCATTCTTATAAGGATTAGATGTGAGGAAAGATAGGGGCTTGTGATCAGTATGTAGGGTAAACTGTCTCCCATACAAATATCTAGACAGCTTCAGAACAGACCATACTATGGCCAAACACTCTCTTTCTACTGTGCTGTATCTCTTCTCTCTATCCAGTAATTTTCTACTCACATATATGACGGGTAAGAAACTGTCATCATGGGGTTGGAGCAACACTGCCCCTAGCCCTACTGCACTAGCGTCAGTCTGCAGTAAGAACGGCAATGTAAAGTCTGGTAGCCTCAGAATGGGATAGCTTGAGAGGAGAACCTGGATCTTTTCTAAAGCAGATTTACACTCTGAAGTCCATTGAATAGATCGGGGCCTGTCTCCTTTCACGAGATCCGATATCGGTGCAATAACTTCAGAGAAGTTAGCGATGTATCTTCGGTAGTAGCTAATGAGTCCAATGAGAGATCGAATCTGTTTCTTAGACCTAGGAGTCTGGATGTCAAGGATCTTTTGAATAAGGGATCGATCAGGTTTCATTATCCCTCGTCCTAACTGATGGCCTAGGTATAATATTTGTTGATAGCCGGCGTCGATTTTCGAAGGCCTGGCTGTCAGTTGGAATTTGGCTAGAGTCCTCAATACTCCTTGGAGATGCATTAGATGACTTTCCCAATCATCACTTCCGGTGAGTAAATCATCAAAGAAATGACGAGTGGCGTGTTTTTCCAAGTGTAGTGAACGCATAGCCCGGGCGAACGTGGCGGGAGCTGTTACTAAACCGAAAGGCATTCTGGTCCACTGAAAGAGACCTTTAGTGGTTTGAAAGGCGGTCTTAGGACGGTCTTCCTTCTTAACGGGAATTTGCCAATACCCTTTTGTTAGATCAATTTTTGTGAAAAATTTTGCAGTCGCCAAACTGACGTATACGGCTTCCGGGTCGGGGATGGGTTCCGCATCAAACTGGGTGATTTGGTTCAGTGCTCGATAATCCACACAGAAACGCATCGTTCCGTCCCTTTTCTTTACTAGTAAAACAGGTGACGAGTATGGCGAGGTGGATGGTTCAATAACTCCTAGTTCTAACATAGAGTCCACTTCACTCTCGATTTGTTGTTGTAGAGCAAATGGGACTGGGTAGGGTTTTTGTTTTATTACCCTTTCTTCTATCAGTTTTATTTCATGTTCCACGTTCCCTTGGAACAAACCTGGTTGGGTGGTCAGTACATTTTCATATTGGTTGAAGATTTCTTGTAGTTCCAGTCGTCGAGGAGATGGTAATTCGGGGTCTATTTGTATGTCCTTGACACTTTCGCCAGCTGTGGGTGTTACTGTTGGTATGGTTGCAGGATCAAAAGGTTCGGGTGGCTGAAGAATCGCCACATTACAGGAAATGGGTATGATAGGTATTCTAGGTGGCTGGTGAGGTTCTTTGGGATCGGACATGTGTTGCGGACAGAATTGGGAGGAAAGGATGTCGTCGAATTGGATAGGAAGAGGACATGAAGGGACCGGCTTAGAAGGTAAGAAACTGTTCTCAATGTTGTAGGTGAAGAGGGCTGATGGAACTTCTTCACGTCGATGGTATTGTTTCAGCATGTTTATGTGGTAGGTCTTCTCTTGCTTCTGAATTTTTAGCACATAATCCGGATGGCGCTTCTGTATTACTAAATAAGGTCCTTTCCACTGCATTAGAAGTTTGTTTGCTTTCGTGGGCCTTAGCACCAATACTTCGTCTCCTTCCCTAAGTTGACGTGGTACAGTCTTTTTGTCGTAATATCGCTTGCTATTTATTCTGGCATTTTCCGAGGTCTCTGCGGCTTGGTGCAGGGTCTCCCGCAGGATTGCCTTTAGGTCTAAAATGTACTGGAAGATAGATTTTTCTTCTGAAGTGGTTTGTTGCTCTTCCTTCCAGTGGGCTGCTAAAAGGTCCATAGGTCCTCTGACCTTTCGTCCGTATAACAATTCGAACGGTGAGAATCCGGTGGACGCATGCACTGACTCTCGACACCCGAAGAGTAAAGCTGGTATGTACCTATGCCATTGCCTTGGTTCCTTTTCGATGACTCTTCGAATCATGGGTTTAAGCGTGCCATGAAATCGTTCGACACACCCATTTGTTTGAGCGTGATACGGGGTTGAATGCAAAGTCTTAATGGATAGAAGCTTCATGACTTCTTGCATCAGTTGAGATGTGAACTGGGAACCTCTGTCGGTAAGAATTTCCTGAGGAAATCCAACCCTACTGAAAATTGTTAGTAAAGTCTCAGCTATTGTGACCGTGTCAATCTTTTTGATGGGTATGGCTTCTGGATATCTGGTGGCTACATCGATGAGAGTCAAGAGGTGGGTGTGTCCTTCTTCTGATGGTGGGTGAAGGGGTCCCACTAAGTCTACTGCTACTCTCAGGAAAGGCTTGGGACCTTGACCATAGGCACCGGTCGAATTCTACCAGGAGCGGTGGTGCGTTGACAGACGTCACAGGTTTTACAGTAATTTCTAGTGTCTTTCCTTACATGGGGCCACCAAAACTTGCTTCTGATGCGGTACAAAGTACTTCTGCATCCCATATGGCCTGCTAATGGATTATCATGAGCAAGTCGGAGAATGGTCTTTCTCAGGGTGGTCGGTACTACCAATTGTCTAGTAACTTCGTTTGACTGCCGAAAGAGACGATACAAAAGCTTGTTCTTGTAGCAAAAGTGCTCTTTCTGGTTGTTCGCTAGATCTTCATCTTGTGCTACCTCTTTTATTGTTGTGAGAGAGGGATCGCTCTGCTGTAGAGCAATTAGATCATTCCTCTTAATGTCCCATTGAATTGGTGGTAGAGTTATGGGTTGAGGTCCCTGCATCTGGCGTTGGAATTGCGCGCGAGTGGTAACTGCTGCTGTTGGTTCTGACTCTTTCTCTTGTACATCAAATACCACCCGTTTTGTACCTCTCACGTTTCCAATGATTAGGTCGACAACTGGATTTTCGATGACACAACATTTCAGGTCTCCACTGAAGAAAGGTGTCTCTACTGGAACACGTGCTAGAGGGAAGGTTTCAACCTTTCCACCAAAGGTAATACAAGATTGTTTCCCGTTCAGTCGGTCCTGTGGTTGAACCAAGGAGGCTCGTATACCGGAGATGGTTGCACCTGAGTCGCGTAGCACCTTAACTTGCTGTCCCCTAATCCGTCCTGGATACAGATGTAGTTTACCCAATTCCTCCTCGTCGGTGACTGAACACATAATAGCAACGTTGGCTGGGGTTGGGTTGCTCTCATTTTTCCAATTTCCATTTGTGTTATCTTGGGGTCTATAGCTTGGACAAACCTTCGCTATATGTCCAAGTCCTCCACAGTTGAAGCAACGTCGTGGTGGTTTCCAACGATCAGGATGACAAGGGCTGTTTCGATCATATATGGTCGTTGGTGCTTCCTTCGGAACTGTTCTTATTGGTGGGGAGTGGGGTGGAGTCCTCCATGATTCATTCCTTCTGTAGGGAGGAGTATTTCGTTGTCTTGAAGATCGAGGAGAAGTAAATTGGTGTCTGTCCTGCTTTGGGCGAGCTGGCGGTGAAGAAGGAGGAGTGGCTTGTCCCACATTTGCGAACATGATAGTTTCTGTTCGTCTTGCCGGAGATTTCTGGGGGTGTGCTTGGCGATAACGTTCAGCACTGTCAATCATTTCATTAGCGTTCTGAAAATCTCTTTCTCTCAGAAATACGGCTAAATCTCTAGATACACTTTGCAGTATTTGTTCTCTGACTAGCAGATCATGCAATCCTTCATAAGTTTTTTGGACTTTGGATAAGTCGATCCACCTGTTGAACAATCCGATTAGTCTGGCTTGAAAAGAATGCATTGACTCTTGAGATTGGGGTTTCACCGATCTAAATTTTTCTCTGTAACCTTCGGCGGTGCACTGAAACTTGAGTAATAGTTCTCTTTTGAGCACATCATAATCCACGGGGCCCTGTACACATAGGTTATCATATAGCTGGAGGGCTTCTCCGTGAAAAGAAGTGGCGATTTGTAATGGCCAGATATCTCTGGTCCATTTAAGGGACTGCGCCTGAGCCTCAAATCGATTCAAAAATGCGTTGATATCGTCTTCGTCCTCTTTGAAGGCGGGGAGTTTATGTGTGAGTCCTTTTGGGGTTTGGTTCCCATTACTCCTCGTCGCGCTGGAATCGGTCTCTCTCTCTAAACGTAGTTTCTCTAATTCGAACTGACGCTCGGCCTCTCTTTCTCTTGCGGCCCTTTCAGCTTCTTTTTCTTTAGCTATCCTGTCAGCTTCTTTTTCTTTAGCTATCCTGTCAGCTTCTTTTTCTAATCTATCTGCTTCTCTCTCTTTGTCTAATCTTTCTGCTTCTTTCTCTCTGGCTAATCTTTCTGCTTCTTTCTCTCTGGCTAATCTTTCTGCTTCTTTCTCTCTGGCTAATCTTTCTGTATATCTGTCCTGCCTTTCAATGCACTGAAATACATACTTTGTAAGGGCTTCTTCTTTCAATCCCAACAGTTGTCCTTCTTTCATAAAGTCGGCTACCTCCCTAACGGATTCAGCCATGGTTAACACCTCTCCAACACAATTACTCTAGTGTGTTTACAAAAAGGGAGCACCCTACTATCTAAAGCTTCTAATAAGGCAGAAAATACAACCAGAATTGCAATAAGTCTAAGCTACTGGCATGTCAACATCAATCAGGCAAAAAAAATTATCTTCAAGGAATGCAACTGGGTTACAAAATAACATCAATAGCAGTCTTAACTTGTTCAAAACTAGTCACTCAGATTTCTAGATCTATTAACAATCCTAAAGTACCGTACGAGTACATCAAAATAATCCAAGGGCGACAACTTATTCAAACATCCAATGACTTCACATAAATTAATAAGTGAACACGCAAGGCCCAGAATTATTTTTTTTTATAAAAATAAAACAAGACAGATAACTACAGGATAGAGAACATCCACTCTCACTTTCGGTTTCTGCATACACTTTCACACAGAATAGTGAGCTTGGAAAATAAAGACGAGAGGCAAAGTAGAAACAGAGGCTAATTCCTTACTACGGGTAGAACTTTACACACCCGTAGACCCGTGAAGCTGGAGACGGGGAAACTGCACCACGCCCAACATGTAACACTTAAACACTGAGCAAATATAAATAAGTACAACCGCTTTGCAAAATTCTCAAAGATAAATAATTAACTGCCAACCTTCTACCACTAAGTCCCAGGGGAATCACAAACACTGAATCGAAGACACACTTTCACCCGACTCTGTACCAAACGAAACAAACCCACGACAGATCACGTCGGGGTCACCAATGTCAGGAACGCACGGAAAGTGTGGACAGGTCACATACAACACACACTGACCTCACAGCCTTCTTCACGTGTCCTTTCACACAACAAAATACAAAGACCTGCACATGGGCTCGAACGTTTCTATTAATCGGGTGAACGTAAATCTATACTTTACTAAATAACAACAGAAAACTTCAGCACAAATATTCTACACTGAGTTTGCACCGAAACAAATATATCTAAGCAGTTTATATTAAAGTCCTTCAAGTTCTCTCTTCTTCTGTTGTTGGGGGGGGGGGAAAGGAGTCGACACGGCAAACAGTTCCCCTCTTTCAGTCTTGCTCTCTGGCGTTGATCATACGGACAGCCTACATTCACCAAATAACTCCGACAGTCTAACGGCAGACAAATGACCAAGTCAATAAAAATTCCACAGTAGGTAAATCCACACAGTTCTACGATCTTCTCAAGAGATCACACAGCAGTTGAGAAAATTAGTAAATCGAGGAACCACACAGATAATATTTCTCCACACAGTTCTACGATCTTCTCAAGAGATCACACAGCAGTTGAGAAAATTAATAAATCGAGGAACCACACAGTTAATATTTCTCCACACAGTTACTCTTTCTCCATACAGTTAATATTTCTTTACACCGTTAATATGTATCCACACAGTTACTATTTATCCACACAGTTGCTATTTCTTCACACAGTTAATATTAATCCACACAGTACTATTAATTCCAACCTCTGTACCAAATTCCTCTTTCTCCCAGACTCTCACGTCTGCTTCCTCTTCCAATTTCTAAACAACGCCCCCTATATACATTCAAATCAGGGGTGATAATCGCTATTCAATCAAGGGCGACAACCTCGTTACTTCGACGTTCAGGGGTGGTAACACATGTTCATAACAGGTAGGTATGGAGACAGATAATCCTTTAACGTTGAGACATATGCATACAAAACATTTCTTACTAGCTCTTTTAGTATGATGACAAGTTATTACCGTGTTAATAACTGACATATCTCTGTGTCTGGAGTTCGATAAATGCACCTACGCTCAGCAGTTTCACATCTCTGCTAAAATCCTTAATTTGTTTCCCCATTTGTTGCTGCGTGTCTGATAGATTTCGTGTGTGAATGTAATGTTTTACAAGTGTGTGTGTGTGTGTGTGTGGGTGGATGGGTGGGTGTGTTTGGTGTTCTTCTCTCTATGTGTATTTGTGTATGTGTGTTTGTATATACATATATATAGGTGTATGAGCGTGTTTGCATGTGTGTATACATGAGTGTGTGTGTGTGTGTGTGTGTGTGTGTGTGTGTGTGTGTGTGTGTGATATTGCTAAGCGCTGAACCTTGACGGGAGCTGTGGTATATAAGAGTGCTTTATTATTATGTGTGGTTCCTACGTTGGGATAATAAGGCCCTATGAGAGGGCACCTGTTACCACAACTCCCTGCTCTTATCGCGGACTTGTATTATACACCACAGTACGTGCTCTCACCACCTGGCCGGGCTGTTGTCAGCTCACCTTCCAATCTTGTAAGGGGCGAAGGACGGGTGCATGAAGCATGGCTTCGGAGTCTCGCCGAATGTAACGTACAGAGGGAAGGGCATGACTTTATTCTTTTCCTTGAGAAGATCGCCTGCCACTTGCTGTTCTTTCTTTTTGGTGTTCAGTTTCAACTATTCCGTGAGAATAGAGAGAGAGAGAGACAGAGGTTAAACAAAGAATTTGTCTGTCTGTCTGTCTGTCTCCGTAGATGGACAATAGGTATGTGAACACGTTTGTATCTCGACCAACAAGCCAATTCAACAGATTTATGCTCATACCTGACCAACATTCTCAGTGCCGATCATTATATTTTTAAATCAGCCTCACTCAGTGACTCTCTTGTCACTTAATCCCCAAAACTACGATCTGCTGACCTTTCATCCCTGTCTGCTAAGAGGATCATAAGACGTATCACCGAGACAGCTTTAATTACCTCCCCTTCTCTCTACGGGGACGACCTCATTAAGATTCATACCTTGTTCATATCTCGCATAAATTTGTGGTAAATAGAAGGCAGCAGCTCAGGATGATCCACTATTCTGTTCACGTCCTTGTGATGTTCCATGTGGTGCCTGTCGCCTCTGGTAAATTTGCAGGGCTTCTTCTGGTCCGGATGATGACTCAGGTCATGGTAGTAGGCATAAGAGCGGAAGACGCTTCTGGCGGTGGAGTGGTAAAAAGCAGTGGGAATTTCTTGGCCTAACAGGCGCGAGATGCCTTCCAGTTCGCCATAAGAAGATGCCTGAAAGGGACATGAAAACAGATTGAAAACTGATGACCCCACCAGTTACTGCAAACGAAACGAAATGGGAGGTGGGGAGGGGAGGTAATCTATTCACCAGTTCGCTCTTTAAAGAATTTTGTTTCGTCTTAACTTTGATTTACAGCATGCAGCTGGACAATGGACCAGCGAATAAAAGTTTTGTTTGATGTCCATTCTTTGTTCATGAAGTTACTAACCTCAGTAAAGAAAACAATTTTCACTCACTCACACACACACGCACGCACGCACGCACTCACACAGATGCAAAACTCAGCGCTAGAAGGGGTGTGAGCGCTAAAGCTAAAGAGTGATCGGCGCTTGTTTGTTGCTTTGTTGAATGCCGGACTCACCTGGATACAGTGAGGAGGAAGATTTCTGTGCCACTTTTTAAAATCCTGCTCTTGTTGTTTTTGAACCTTCTTCAATTCTGGATACATTTTAATGAAGGTTATTCTTGCAATAATTCGCAACGGCTGTCTGCACACACACACACACACACACACACACACACACACACACACACACACACACACACACACACACACACACACACACACACACACACACAGTTTTCTTGCACTAGAAATACATTTGTGTTTTTTTAATTTTGCTGTTGTGTGTCCTTTAAAAATATTTGGCCCCACTGAAGATGCCATAACTTTTGCTTTTTTTCTCTTCGTCTTTTTTGAGGAAAAGGGAAATGTTTGCTGAAAGCAGCGTAACAGATTGGTATCGACCGATGACATGGACGAGCTCCATTTTAATACTCGCAATTAATTCTTAGCATCATCATCAGCAATAGCAACAGCACCACCACCATCATCACCATAACCACCACCACCGCCGCCACCGTGTAGTAGCTTTGACGTCCAGACACCTGATCATCGCTCCAGTCAGACCAAGCTAAGAATATGGCTGAATAAAAAAGTTGTTCCCCCCCACCCCCAGTGCATTAAGAGTGTCAAGAATTTCTGGCCCCTGCCTCAAAGCTCTGACAAATTTTGATGATTTCTTTTGAGTAGTCTGTGTTGTGAAATTGTGTTTGGGTGGATTTACTGTGTATATGTCTCTTTCTCTTTCTATATCTATATATGTGAGACAGAGATTGAGAGAGACTATAATTATCCCCCTAAAGTTGCCTGTACAGCGGCCGACACTTTCATCATCGTTATACTTACCTGTACTGATCGTCGACATCATTGATTATCGCCTCCCGTCGAGCCCAGTTAGCCTCAATCTCTTTCAAAATCCGCTTTCGCTTCTCCCCTTTCGTTTCTCTCGGGGGTATCGGAGCTCGGGGTTCTCCCATGGGTGCGAAAACACCCTCCTGCCTATAGGAGTGGTAGTTGCGGAGCGAAGACGGAAAGGTCATCTGTGTTGACAAGTCACGCTTGGCCAGTTTGTCAGTTATAAACACACGACTGTTTATACCAAGCTTCACATCTACTGAGCAGGCCCCGGTTATAAGAAGGAGTCTGGTCTAGATCAGTGGACTATTTATCGTCCCCATTCAGGGGTTATGCAAGAAAAGCATACTAGTAATTAGATCGCTCTGTGTGTGTGTGTGTGTGTGTGTGTGTGTGTGTGTGTGTGAGAGAGAGAGAGAGAGAAAGAGAGGAAGATATAAAAACAAAGAGAAAAATAGAGAATAGAGAAGGAGGAAGGTGGGCAGAGATCTATATGTAGATAGATAGATAGAGAGAGAGAGAAGCGAGAACAATCGGAGGAAAGAGATGGGGCGTGACTGCCATCTTTGTCATTACCTCCATTGTGAGAACAGTCTACGCTTGCAAATGCGTGCTTGAAAAAATTCCTGAGAAAGGTGGAATAAGAACCCAGCGGCCAACTGTTTCCGTGCAAAATTTCACTGGGCCCCCCAGAAGGTGCACCTGTACAGATGGCATCTGATTTCCCCGCACTACCACGTGATTGTCCTGCCAGCACTGACACACGGCAGCCCCGTACTCCTCCCGTTGATCACTACCACGTGACTGTCCGGCCAGCACTCACAGGCCCTCTACTCCTCCCGTTCGTCGCGGTGACGTCAAAATTTTATTTCGTCTGAACGTAATGACGTACTGTGTAATGACATCACATGATAATGACATCACATGATCTGTGTAATGACATCACATGACCTGAGTAAGGATATGACATGACTTGTTCTCGGATTTGTGAGAATAAGGCACTCGGACTGATTTCATAACTACACCGACTGTGTCGACAATTCAGACTTTTAACAAGTTTCGCTGTACATGATGTTGTTACAAAATGTGTTGAGGTTTCCGATTGGTTCTTATTTCTTGTGTTAGTATACATTTTTATTATGTCACTTTACGCACGTTGACAAATTCTACATGTTGACCCGACAAAAGCATTACGCAAACTCCGCTATAAAAGATTCAGCAAGACATCATCACAGGATTTTTCAGGGCGTCTCGTTTGCCTCATTTTTCTTTCCGCGTGTGACACAAACGAAGCGCGCATGCAAAATACGAGCAGTTCGGAGAACTTGTGAACTGAAACCTGCTAAGTACGCGTGACAAACAGTGCCAGACTGTGGAGGCCCATAGGCAGTCAAAATCTTTGGGGCCCCCCGAAGCCCCGACCCATATTGCAATTCTCAAACTTCCCCATCAATTGTCTTCTTAGTTTCTTTCAGTTTAGTTTATATTTTCCTTTTCACTGTCAGCCGTGGAGCCGCTAGCAACGTAAATGTTGGTATGTTGTAGTACAACCTTATTTATGAATTTAATAAACTTGTCATTGTAAAAACGCATAAGTACCAATTTATTTAGTAAGAAAAGAAACACAAATTAAAATAGCAACTAAATTAGGCCCGTACACAGTCAAACCTTTGGGGTCCGTAATAAAACATTAAAAACTCTTCTTCCTTAGTTTTGTA
Organism: Marisa cornuarietis; assembly: GCA_004794655.1. Classification (NCBI taxonomy): domain Eukaryota; kingdom Metazoa; phylum Mollusca; class Gastropoda; order Architaenioglossa; family Ampullariidae; genus Marisa; species Marisa cornuarietis. Next base: position 1,223,602 of record SMMW01000565.1, on the reverse strand, counting down.
GTAGTGAAGTCATTTAAAATACATTGAAAGTCAGTTGTCTAACAGCTCAACGAGTACAGTGCTGCTGAAAAACCAAATAGGAGCTTACTTTCGCACCACCCCTGCTTTTCAACATATTTTTGGAGAACATCATGCTGGAAGCTCTTCATGACCATCATATTTCCATTTCAATCGGTGGAAGACCAATCTACAACCTATGCGCTTCGCAGATGACATAGATTTATCGGCAAGTACTAACAAGGAACTGCAAGATCTCACTATCAGACTGACAGACAGCTAAAATGCATATGGAATGGAGACCAGCATTGAAAAGAGCAAAGTTATGATCAATGGCAACGGCAAAGTAGAGATCTATATGAACGGGATACAGCTCAAGGAGGTAAGCAACTTCAAATACTTGGGAGCCACCCTCTCCAAGGACGACAGCTCCACGCCAGATATCCGCATCAGGATCGCAACAGCAACAGCAGCAATGACTAGGCTAGATAGGATCTGACATAGCCATAAGATAAGGTTCACTACCAAGTACAGGCTATAGTATACAAATCCCTGGTAGTGCCGATCCTGCTCTACGGATGCGACACGTGGACTCTGCTCGCCGAAACGGAAAGGAGAATCCAGGCATTCGAGAACAAGTGGCTGAGGAGGCTGCTCCGGATCTCATACAAAGAACATAAAACCAACGACTTTGTAAGAAACAAGATGGCCACCTGCGATGCGAAATGCTTGAAATGAACCAGTTCCTCCGGAAAATGGATATCGACTTCGTTGGGATAATTCTCTCGAAATGTCTTGGCTGAGTGTCATTCGTAATCTGTTTTGGATGGAAATTCAACTAAAATTCCAAACAACAATTTCAATTTTTTAATTCAGTGTTGAACTCGAGCACATTCCCATATTCAAATTGCCTAATGGGACAAATAAAGTTGGTCATTGTCATTGAGCTCGACCGTCGCGTGCAGGTGTACCAGAAAATTCACTAGTCGTTGTTTGGAATTTTAGTTTAATTTCCATCCAAAACAGATTACGAATGACACTCAGCCAAGACATTTCGAGAGAATTATCCCATCGAAGTCGATATCCATTTTCCGGAGGAACTGGTTCATTTCAAGCATTTCGCATCGCAGGTGGCCAGTACTGATGATTATACAATACCAGCGCCGCAGTCCTATGCTCTCATTTCTAACAACATGGTTCAATCAACTTTTCCAAAGGTTTTGGCAGCACTACGAATATACAGATGCTTAATAATCACAAACGCGACCGGCGAACGAACATTGTTGAAAATTCTGAAAAACTGTCATCGAGCGTCAATGACCCAAGAGCGATTGAATTCGCTCGCCATTATGGCCACTGACAACGACGTGTTCAGTCAGTCAGTCGTCCTTTGCCTGGCACCTGGCGTTGCGATGGGGGGGAGGGGGCACATGGATAGACGCGGCAGCTGATAGGGCTGCCACTCTTATACCTATTGTGGGCGATAGTCAGCAGGTCCTGTACAGGACGACCAGTCCAGTCTTTGACGTTCGTAAGTCAGTTCTTTCTCTGACCACCGCGGCGTCGGCCACCCTTTAAGGTGCGCTGAAGGATAGTCTTCGACAAGGTGTCGTGCCGGGTCACATGGCCAAAGAAGACCAGCTTGCGTCACTTGACTGTTGATAGTAGAGCTTCCTGGTGTCCTACCAGTGTGGCCATCTTGTTTCTTACAAATTCGTTGGTTTTGTGTTCTTTGTATGAGATCCGGAGCAGCCTCCCCAGCCACTTGTTCTCGAATGCCTGGATTCTCCTTTCCGTTTCGGCGAGCAGAGTCCACGTGTCGCATCCGTAGAGCAGGATCGGCACTACAGGCATTTGTATACTATAGCCTGTACTTGGTAGTGAACCTTATCTTATGGCTATGTCAGATCCTATCTAGCCTAGCCATTGCTGCTGTTGCTGTTGCGATCCTGATGCGGATATCTGGCGTGGAGCTGCCGTCCTTGGAAAGGGTGACTCCCAAGTATTTGAAGTTGCTTACCTCCTCGAGATGTACCCCGTTCATATAGATCTCTACTTTGCCGTTGCCATTGATCATAACTTTGCTCTTTTCAATGCTGGTCTCCATTCCATATGCATTTTAGCTGTCTGTCAGTCTGATAGTGAGATCTTGCAGTTCCTTGTTAGTACTTGCCGATAAATCTATGTCATCTGCGAAGCGCATAGGTTGTAGATTGGTCTTCCAACGATTGAAATGGAAGTATGATGGTCATGAAGAGCTTCTAGCATGATGTTCTCCAAAAATATGTTGAAAAGCAGGGGTGGTGCGAAAGTAAGCTCCTATTTGGTTTTTCAGCAGCACTGTACTCGTTGAGCTGTTAGACAACTGACTTTCAATGTATTTTAAATGACTTCACTACTACAAAACTAAGGAAGAAGAGTTTTTAATGTTTTATTACGGACCCCAAAGGTTTGACTGTGTACGGGCCTAATTTAGTTGCTATTTTAATTCGTGTTTCTTTCCTTTCTAAATAAATTGGTACTTATGTGTTTTCACAATGACAAGTTTTAAAGTGGGAGAAAGGCGATATATTATTATTATTATTATTATTATTATTATTATTATTATTATTATTATTGCTTAAAGTGTAGCACAGATATTTCGTGAGCAGGCCAAACAGTTCCATAGATGTTATTTTGGATTAATAAAATTCGTTGTACTGTATTATGTTTAGTGCGGAAACGTGAATTCCTGTAAACGCTACAACGAATTCGTCAAAGTGTGTATGTCACACAACCTAAATAGCACTTGACATTCACTACATATATATATATATATAATCTACTACTAGTACACTTAGACTCTACACACTACAACATTTTACGATTCCTTTAACATTCTTGTCCTTAATCGTTGGAACAGAATGATTTTTCCCATAAAGTATTGTTCCCCACCTAGCAGGGGTTTGCACATTACCGAAAAGAAAGAAAGAAAGAAAGAAAGAAAGAAAGAAAGAAAGAAAGAAAGAAAGAAAGAAAGAAAGAAAGAAAGAAAGAAAACAAAGAAAGAAAACAAAGAAAGTTTCACAAGCGAATTCTTGGACTAACGTACCCTTTCATTGTTCCTATTAGAAAATAGTCACCAGGAACAGTTTCAAGTGTCAAGTTAGTACGCATGCACAAAGAACCGATAAGTGCTTCCTAGACCCTTGTTACTGGTGATCAGTCACCCACAGACTGAGCTCGTTCACTGGCTCGCTCACTGGCTCGTTCACTGGCTCGCTCACTGGCACAGCAAAAACAAGACAGAATTGTTAAAGTGTACACCATGTATTTCCCACTGAAAACCCCTTTTTTTTAGTTAGAAAGGCATTCCCCAGAACATAAAATGCACTTACAAGACGAAATAAGACCCCTGTAGTGTCGCAGTAGTAAATAAACATGTTGTTTGTGATTTGAGGTTGTCACAAAACGGGGGCTGCTCAGGGGCCCGTTGATCTCTTTCTGCTTTAGAACAAAGAGTAGGTATGTTGGGTTAAAGGAAGACTAGTCTGATTACCTGTAGAAGCTAAGTGGTTACATAATCTTTCACAGAAAAAAAATATACACCTTTGTTTTGGTAGCAAAGTGCACTTGTGTTTAACCAGCCAGTGTTGACATGTCTGGGAGTGGCGGGGGGGGGGGATTGCGACATTTTGTCTACCCAGACCAAACAGAACTTGACAATTCCTTTAAAAACTTGTGAGACTTATTTACAGTGGAACAGTTTCATGCCAAATGCATCAAAAGTGGTTCAAATTGAAATAGTGTCGGAATATAATGTCAATCGAAGACCTCTGGAATAAAAAAAAAATAAAGGAACAGTTGGTCATCATACTTGAGAACATAATAGACACAAAAAGAGCAAATTCAATTTTTTGTTTAGCATATGAAAGTATTCCCAGTTCTGAGAGTGAGTTCTCTGATATCAAATTAATTAAATACGTACAACAAGTCACTCCACTTTCTGAAAAAAAGAGATCCCACACAAAAAAATCGCAAATATTTCCGTTGTTTCCAAGATATGGACTAGGAACCATGGCATGCCTTCCCTGACTTTAAAACACCAGCTATGGACTTCTATTCTTTTCCAGTAGTTTGAAGAAAAGTTCATGCTTCATGCTTCATGCAGAGAAGTTGTTGTTTATATAAATCACGAACTATGTAGGGTTTCAGCAAGATTTCGGCTACTTCCACTACTTTATATCTGCAACATAGTAGATGACATCATATGAATAGGTACAAGTCATGCTGTGATCATAAACAACATACTACATTAGCTAACAGTGTGTACATCAGCTAAAATAAACAAGAGTTTCAGGTGATCTGTGTACGGTTTGTTGTTATACTGTACCTTCCAGTTAAAAGAAAAGTTTAAGAAAATGTCGTTGGTCCAGAAACACAGTTCGGATGCTGCCTACATGAATAATTAATTAATATTCTGACAACTTTGCATTCCTCCATACAAACACATTTTCTGCATTTTATTTGAATAATATTGTTCATTGTTTTTCTCCAGATCTTTATGCGTTGTAGGATGAATGCATTTCTTACGTAGAAGGAAAGAAACAAAACAAAATGAAAAAAAAAATGTTTTTTCTCTGGAAAAAGAGTTGAGTTTTCGGAATTATTTGAGTTCAGTATCCCCCCCCCCCACGTCCCTCGAACAAAAGATTTCTGGCGTGACTGCAAACATCTCAGTCCTTTACTGGCAAACTGCTGGTTAAGATTTATTTTTTCTCAATTAAAGACAGCAAACTGCTGTGTCCGCAGAAAAAAAGAGTTCTAAATTGTGATTTTGCGTATGAACTATTAGCTTAATTCTTCAACACAAGCTAATTTAAGGATTTTCTTTTTTCTGCATTTAACGAGGTTCGCTTCCAGTTCAACGATGTTTATTTCTACATTTTGACTCCTTGAAATGTGAGTTTTTTTTCCCCATCTGTAAAAAGAGTGTTGTAAAAAGCTCTTACTTAATTTTCACTAGCTCGACTCCTTTATCACACATATATACCCGAGTTACTTGCTAATCTCCGATTAACCGCTCAGAATGGCCCTGCACTTTGCCAGCGCATTTCTGAGGTAGGCGTCGCGCTCGGCCAACTGTTTAATTAAGAGAAGATACTGGTCTTGCTGATGGTCACCTCCCTGCTGCTGACTGCTCACCCCTTCGTCACTCCTCTGCCGCCGGGGGCCATGCAGGCTCAGGCTTCGTTTCCTTCGCTTAGCGGCTGCATCGTCGTATATGTCATCCTGGGGCAAAGCTTCAGGAAGAGGTTGGTCGGATGGAGTCGTGACATCGCTATCCTCTGAGTTAAGACTGTCATCGGCTTCAGGAAATGTAGGTGGAAGTTCAGGAAGAGGTTGGTCAGATGGAGTCGTGACATCGCTATCCTCTGAGTTTAGACCGTCATCGGCTTCAGGAAGCTCAGGAAGAGGTTGGTCGGGTGCATTCGTGTCATCGGTCTCCTCTGAGTTTAGACCGTCATCGGCTTCAGGAAGCTCAGGAAGAGGTTGGTCGGGTGCATTCGTGTCATCGGTCTCCTCTGGGTTAGAATCGTCATCGACTTCAGCAAGAGTTTGGTCGGGTGTATTCGTGGCCTCGGTCTCCTCTGAGTTAAGACCTTCATCGGCTTCAGAAAGCTCAGGAAGAGGTTGGTCGGGTGCATTCGTGGCATCGGTCTCCTCTGGGTTAGAATCGTCATCGACTTCAGCAAGAGTTTGGTCGGGTGCATTCGTGGCCTCGGTCTCCTCTGTATTAGAATCGTCATCGACTCCAGGAAGAGGTTGGTCGAGTACAGTCGTGACATCGCTATCGTCATCAGCTTCTGCAAGAGCTTGGTCGGGTGCAGTCGTGACGTCGCTATCCTCTGAGTTAAGAATGTCATCAGCTTCAGCAAATGTAGGTGGAAGTTCAGGAAGAGGTTGGTCGGGTGCAGTTGTGGCATCGCTCTCCTCTGTGTTAGAATCGTCAAATGCAGGCGGAGGTTCAGGAAGAGCTGTCGTGACATCGTTATCCTCTATCTCAGAGTTATCATCTTCAGACACATCTTTATTGTCATTGCCATCGACGTTGATTGCGTACCCTCCATCGGTGTCCACCTCTGGAACGATATAGTTTCCATCCTCTTCAAAGACAGCATCACCGACGAAGCCAACTTCGTCGCCGTCAATGACGTCCTTTGTATCATCGTCAGTTATTTCCTCCTTCTCCTCCTCCTCCCCGCCATCGTTGTCAGTGACATCACCTTCGCTGACGACATCACCCACAACAGGGTCATCATCGACCACCTCACTGACATAAATAACATCTCCGTTGCTATCATCGTCATTAACCTCTGGGTTCTCCTCATTGTCGTCGACAACATCATTTTGATCGTCAGCTTTGACATTTACGCTGTCGTCCACGCCAACATCGCCTGTTTCATCGGGAGCGTCAGGTATCTCCGCACCAACAAAACCGACGTTGGTTTCATCGTCGTCGAGATTTTGCTCCTCCTCGACACTCACGTCGTTACCATTTTTGTCGTTAACACCGTCGTCCGAGTTGCCCTCACTGATGCCATTATCGCCACCATCGCTGACGTCAGCACCCTCGAAATCGTCTTCATTGACTTCCTTTCTTTCGTTGGTTACGACAGCTTCATCGACGACAGGCACTTCCTCTCCGCCATCTGCAACAGTTTCACCGCCGTTAAAGGGAGCAGTTTCCTCGCCACCATCGACAGGTTCATCGGTGACAGGGACCTCCTCTATGCCAACGACAACAGGTTCATTACCGTTATCGTCAGAAGTTTCATCCCCGTCATTGACAACAGTTTCAATGTCGCCCGTGACAACCGTTTCCTCGGTACCATTGACATCGCCTGTATCTTTGTTTCCTGTTTCGGCGACTTGAATGTCGTTCTGCAGGTCCTCAACACCGGCGGAGTCGTCCGCTTCCTTGACTGTCTCTTCTTCGATCTGCTGCTTCTTCTTCTTGCGTCCGTGTTTCTCTTTTGAATTCTTCCTCTTCCTCGTCAGCTCGTCATTGACCTCGGTCTCGACATCGCCGTCGTCGATGGGGATTTCGTTATCGCTGACCACCTCCCCGTTCACGATGGCGTTGTCATCCTCATCGGCGCTCTCGAGGGTAGGGGTGAGCCTCAAGAGGTTGGCTGCATCCTCGGCGCTGTCGTTACCCTTCAGTTTGTTGCGAATCTGCACAGCAAAAGGATTGCTTAGAACGACGATGATGACGACGATGAAGATGATGCCGTGTTTCCCCCAAAATAACACCTAATCCGAAAATAAACACTAGAATGATTTTTCAGAATGCCCGTGACATAAGCCCTACTCCAAATAGAACCCCTAGTTCAGATAATGATATTAATATCGAAATAAATAATATTATTATATTAATGCTTAACATAAATGGTAATACAAATTATAACAGACCATGTTTCAAAGGGAAATGGAGCCTCAAGAAATTCAGGCCGGAGTTTAGGGATTGGAGAGTTAATTATGACCATGTTCCAGAAGATGACACGGTTGTTTTTTGAATAAATGTAGATTTTTGTACACGAAAAAAGACATCCCCTGAAAATAAACCCTACAACGTCTTTTGGGGAAAAAAAATAATGCAAGGTAAGGTCTTCTTTTCTGGGAAACACGATGATGATGATGATGATGATGATGATGATGATGATGATGATGATGATGATGATGATGATGATGATAATAATAATAATAATCGGCTGTTTTAGTTGATGAGAGAGATGCCCTTTGCCTTGGTTTTGTTTGGTCTCATCCATGGATCTTCGCTGACTTTTGGTGTCCTTGTGCTTTTTTGTTGCGCAGTGTAGCTTTGTTTTCGCTCGTGTTTACCTGTTGACCACATCTTCCAGTAAAGCTCTCTCCATCCTATTGCTCGTTTCGGTAATTATTTTTCCTTCATGCGTTTACTTGCCTCGATTTCTCAGCAATTCTATAAAAAAAATTCTAATCTGCGGATCAAGTACTCTTCACATTTTCTCATCTATATTTATGCTGCTTGTTTTATATTTGAGATTTGTGCCTGTGAAGACGTGGACTGCACTCCCGATGAGAGGCTTCCTTATTCAACCTCTTGTTCCATGCCTTTATTTGACTATCTTTTGATAACTCATACTTCCTTTTGTTCCAGAACTGACGCCCTTGTGCTTTTAACATTTACTGTGATTGTCTCTTCTTGTTTTTGCAAAATATTTTAAAACCACCTTGGCAAGTCGTGCATAATGTAAACATTTTTTGTTTAATCAATGATGTAAGTTTGTCTTGATGACCTGAAGGGTTAATTAGTGATTGATAACTCCAATAGGTCAAAAGTTGCGGAGGCCTGTATGAATTCCCCCTTTTTTGTTGCCCGCTGCGTCTTAACCCTAGAGTAAGATTACCTCTGCTTCTTGACTAGACATTAAAGCTAAAAACCGACGAAAGCCATCTCGCTGTTTCTGTTAAATGATTCTGGGTCGTAAAGTTGGCATAACCAGAGGGACATAACATTGATGCAGAGTCAGCACAGAGAAGCATGGAACAGATATAGACACAGGAGCTGGAATAGGTATAGAGTGGACATACACAGGTTGCCATAAAAAGTATACATAGACAGAATTGGCCATAAGGTAGTCATAGACAGATGGTCATAGAGTAGACCTAGAAAAATGGCCATGGACTAGGCATAGACAGACTGGCATGGGGTAGAATATAGACTACTAACAGATCGATGGCCATGAAGGTTAGACCACATAAAGGTGCGCAGTCCTACCACTCACCTGCTCCTCGCACTGCTCCAGTTCGTCCTGGAGGTCGTCCAACTTGTCAAACAGCGCCTCTACCATGACATCGGACGACACCGAGATGTCATCGGCCTCGCGCTTAGGATGAGCTAGGGAGAGGACAGGAGCTCCCAACGACAGGTCTCCCCAAAACGAGAACGCCACGAAGAGAACAAGCAGCCAGGTGATCGCCATGTTGGATAGCCAAGGATACCTGACAACAAAACAGTCGACAGGATAAATATAAGGAGGTGGGCCGGGGGGGGGGGGGGTTAACAGGCAAGGGAAATAAAGGCACTGAATTTTTGCGTGTGAGCAGCAGTTTGAGAGTTAAAAAATAGAATAGAGGGGTTAAAAATCAATCAAAAAAGAAAGAAAGAAAGAAAGAAAAACGCTAATACTGGTAAGCATATTAATAATATGAAGTGCATGTTCATACACGAGCTCTGCTCGCTCAGTGACACACGTACACAGCAACAAGCCAACAACTAAACCCGAAGGTGTCGGCGGTGACATAAAAAGGAGAGAAATGAAGGAAGATTAAACAAAATACCAGCTGTGAGATGTGGGTAGGGTGATTAACTTACCCAACACTCTTATTTTTCAGTTAGTGTTACTCTAGTGTTCTCTACATTTATGAAAAAAATTAAGTTTTATAAATGTTATTTATAGTTTCCATTCTTGATTTCTACAGATCTTATTTCTTTTCTAAAAATTTGGAACAATAAGCAAAGAAAGATATTTTACAACTTTGTCAATTATTATTAGTCAGATACTTTCCTTACAATAAGGAAAATAAATCAGCCAAAATTAAGAAAATCCGCTTGGAAGATTCCCGACGTCTGCTGATGTACAATGAGCTCTGTTGAAAAATTTCCCGACCAGCGACAGAAGAATTTTCGGAAAACGCCACGACGATGATAAGTAGCTGATGTAAGCTCACATTGTCTATGGCTGCCAGCTTCCCATTCACTGCTAGACAAATATGTCGTCTGCTGGGGACTTTAGTCAGTAACCGCCCGATGGATGTTCGTAGTCCGAGGTCGTAGTTCACCTTGTTACTCACACACTGATGCGCACGTCCAATGAAAACCAAGCTGACTGTGTGTTTGATGAGGTCAGTCGGTGTGTAATCAATCACGCTGCTAGTAATTACACTTACACGACTATAGTGTATCATCCTCTAGACAACATTTGTAGACAAGGGAGATTGGTTGGCTGCTTGCGGGAAAGTGCTTCCATGAGAAGGGAGGCGGAGGAAGAGGGAAAAAACCCAACTGCAAACAGCTGTCATGTACAAAGAGAGAGAGAAAGCGTGTGTGTGTGTGTGTGTGTGTGTGTGTGTGTGTGTGTGTGTGTGTGTGCTGGGTGATCCTTTAGTTTATTTTAAACACAGACGTACTAATATTTTACGTTGATGCTTCGCTGTTACTGTCGATATCTCTGTCTCTCTTTTTGCATTTTTCTCACTCACACCCTCCCTCCCTCCCTCCCTTCCTCCCTCACTCACTCACTCACTCACTCAGCAAGCAACTAGTCTACATTTCTGCTATTTTTCCTTCCTTTATATGTTCCTTTTTTCTCCGTTTCTTCTTTCATTCTTCATACATGTGTAATTTTCTTCTGCATTTCTTCCTTCCTCTAAGTGTTGTATATTTCTCCACTTCTTACGTCTATCCCGATGTAAATCTCAGATCTGCCGTTTTTTTTTGTCTCCTATTAATCTATTTTTGTCTCGTTGTGCTGCTGACCTACAGTAGGTTGCAAAGTTTTAGTAGAAACTCTAAGAATTTTATCTTCCTTTAACTGACAATATTCTGAAATACATTCCGCTTTTTTCAAACGATTTGACAAAATAATCCTAGCGGAGAAGACTGAAAGTTACTAGTAGGGCTGAATATATACCTTTGTTACATTTTTTCCGTCCGTGATATTTTGGCTCAAAAATTTAGAAGATGAAAGGGAGTGAGGAGACAGACAGAAAGAGAGAGAGAGAGTTGGGGGTGCATTTTTTTTCTTTTCCAAAACGGATTATCAACAACAAAAAAGTCATAGCTAATATGTAATTTATACTTCATAACGTCCTTAATTATACAGATATATACACAGTATACATTCTCACAAACAGTTGAGACAAGCGTTAGTGATACTAATTTTCCTCGCAAACTCGGCCAGTCATGTTTAATCCCGTAGAATTGAAACGAGAGGAAAGGTGGTTCATCGCCAGCCCATTCCACTATTTTCTTACCTAAATAAATCAGGCGGTAATTTGGAGACAATTATTACTGTTGTTGTCAGTGTGCCGGGGCTGCCTACACAAAACCAGCAATTTGACTGTTTACAAGATCATTGGAATTGCCCTTGGGGATAAATAAAGTGGTATTTGTATTGTATTTATTGTATCTCTTGTATTGTAACATTCTTCTTCCCCTGTCCCACCGGCCAGGTTTTCTTATCTGAAATTCAGTCACCCATATCAGTCTAGTGAATTTTTTAAAAAAATGTCCTATTTGTATAGTTTTGTTTTGACCGCACAACAGCATTGCGTTGGGAGGGCTTGCTGCTAACAGTCTTGTTACAAATCCGTGAAGAGAGAGAGAGAGAGAAAAAAAAAAACCCTGAACATTATTGAAACAAAAGAGACGGCAGCCCCTATCGTCAGATTCGCTCAGTGAGCAAACATGTCGCACAATCGCAGGAAAAGAAGCGGACCACTTTCCGGATGCAAAGCTAAGAACCTGGACTTCGTCTCGGCGCTGAGGACTTTAAAGCCCGCAACCCAGGAAACTTAAATAATAGCAAAGATGAAGAACAAGTTGTCACAAAGGTCGTTTAACGACTTTTCATCCTGTTCCGATGGTACAAAAGTAAGTTTTCTACTTACGGTGGCGGTCGTCAACTGATGAAGAACTTACGTTTGTGAGCTGTGGCTGTGTCCGTCAGCAGATGAAGATCGTTGCAAGAGAAATTAAACTCCGCCTGTCAACCTGCTCCCTTCCTTTTTATCCTGTCGTGCAGTTAATTATCCCACTTCGTTATTAGTCGCTCGTCCGTCAAGCTTTTGTGTGGTCTGTATTAATTGTTAACGATTTTATCCGCACCATGCCTACCCACTGTACCATTCGGACTATTCATTACACACTGAAGAAGAAAAAAAAAACCCTCGGTGCAATTGCGTTGTCAGCTCATTGTGGCGGGTTCTCGTTGGTTCTGAGTGTATATACGTAGCTACGTATACACGTGGGTTTATGTGAGCATATATATTTGCGTGCGTGCGTGCGTGCGTGCTGTAAGTTCCCCCCAAAAGGGAAGAAAGGTGGTGGTGGTGGTGGTGGTGGTGGTGGGGGCTGAATTCGGAAGAGAAGCATGGAAAGTTGAGTGTGAATCTTATTGGCTGAAGTTAATAAAACTGGCGGAAGCAGCCATGTCTCAAGAGAGAGAGAGAGAGGGAGGGAGGGAGCCATGTGACTGGTTTCATCACGACCTACTTACTGCCAGCGCCACTTGCGTCTGAGGTTTACAGAGACTCGAGTGGCGGCGGAAGTGGCGCGGGCACCGGACATGGCCATCGCACAGATGACCCACTTGGCCTCAGCGCCTCTGTTGCCGCAGCCTCTGCCAGCGCCTGTGGGGTTGGGGAAGGTGAGGATTGGGAGGGAGAAAAACCGAATTGGGGGTCTTTTCTGAATGACTGCGGCAGCTTCTGCCAGAGAGAAAGGTTTGGCGACGATGTGAGCGGCAACTTGACCAGCTTTCTTGCTCGCTGTTAAGACCATGGAGAATATTTATATATATACATAGAGAGCGAGAGAGAGAGAGAGAGCGTCAACTTTCTGCGCAACCAGTGCCCCAGATAGTGAAGTGCGCGCGCATACTTCACTCATTCATACGTATATATATATATATAAACAACTGACATGACACACACACACACACACACATGTAAGTACATGAAGTACCCCACCTAGTGTTGTCGATAGGTTCTTGAAAACTGCGACCTCAAGCGAAACGACTTAAATTTTTACCATTAGCTAATTGGTCTATATGGGAGAAAAAGCTACATTCCTAAGCTATAATTCTAGTCACTTAAATATCCCCAAACGTCTAATCAAGAGGCCCAATACACGGGAGGAAACCTAAATACCCGGAGATACCCCAAGAGAGGACAGGGAAACTCCAGATAGTCTTTCTGGCTGTGAATCAAATCCCCCTTCCTCCTCAACGTTTTAGCGAAATAACATTCAGCAAAATTAAGGACGTATGTATGTATGTATGTATGTATGTATGTATGTTGCGTGCATTAACATTATGCATGTACATAATCATGATATATATAAACTAGAATCATTTCAAAAAACCTGTTACTTGTAGATTCTCTCCAGAACAATATTAAAGGAGGTTTGCAGTTTGAGTCACCACTAACAATGGACAAAGTCCACATGTTGAGCTGACTTCAGGGCGTATTGGGAACACAATGTGTTCTTGTTCCGCACACGTGCTCCTAATATCTTTGACAGAGTTCGTGTTGGGCTGTAGGGAGGTTCGTTTGGGGGAAATGGTTTGAGGTCCTAGTCAATCTGTCATGCAATACGTAGGTGCGTTTAATCATTATTTCCAATTAACGAAGAGTATATATTGCAGCAGTCTCCTAAATATAACCGCTAGGGTTGGTCCGTTAGAAGCTGGTTTGATTGTCCCCTCGTCGCTAAGCGTTTTTGAGTGAATGACGACTATTACTTTATCTCACAGCACTTCACAGTCAAAATTATTAACAATACCAGCACTCCTGTACACGATAATGTCGATAAGTGTTTCTTACATAATTAGCTGACGTCAAGTATTAGCGACGATACCAACAGTAAGCGAAATGATTGAAATGGCTATTGTCAGCACCAAGGCACTTCAATGTCCAATAAATTCAAACTGTTGACGATTTTGCAAACAGGGTATTATTTTAGAGTTCATTGCAATGCGAGCTCACTCACGAGTGTAAAGGTAAAGTAGGATGTCGTGGGACTGGCAGAGGTGAGGTGAACTGGCTTTGAAGAAACCACAACCAATGAAGACCGCAGGCTCGGGTATAACGGGGAGGAAACAAAATCTGAACATGGCGTCACCTTCCTCGAGCGCATGGAAATCCGTCGGCACAGTCCTCAGTTGTACACCAAGCTGCATCCGGGTATTTGCCAAACCCCACAATATCATCATTGTCCACTTTTACGATACCCAGACGTTGCGGAACTCTTCCGGGCCCAATTTGGAGTCAAATTCGTCGTCCTAAACATGATCGACGTTGATGTGTCTACCTTCTCTGGAAACGTCAAAGAGCTACCTGCTCATGTCCACAACCGGAGAGGCACTAGGGGGAGGAGGTGTCCGAACTGGAAGCAACAGCCCTTGGTCACGATGGAGGTTCTCGACCTTTGTTAGCGAAGGAGGGCCATGGAAGAAGAGGGAAATAGCAACGCCAAAGCAGCAGCCAAGTAGGAAGGTCTACAGCAATATTAGAAAAGGGATGAAGGCAGCTAGGGAAAACTGGATCGAGAAAAAATGCCGTGAGTAAGATGACGAGATCACATGGGGAGACACCAGCAAGGTTTTACACTTACCGAGGACTCTCGCCAACGAAGGCCAACAGGAAAAAAAATCAGTTTTCGAGGACAGCAACGGTCACCTTCTCATAGAAAACCAGGCTCGGCTCAACTGATGGACGGAACACTGCAACGACCTCTACAATTTTCCGCTGGAGACAGACCCAAACATCCTCCAAGGGAACCAGGTTGCGACTAATGACCTTGCAGACCTTTCAGTCCTATGGGGAAGAGATCCAAGTGGACAAAAGCAGTATTTAGAGAGAAAGGTATCCTGAGATCCACAATGTCCCAGCGGATTTGTTCAAGTGTGACGGGGAAGTGATAGTGAAGGCACTTACCACAATGTGTCGAACAATTCTGGAAAGAAAAAATTGGCCTGAAGAAGATGTAGAGGGTCGATAGTCCGGCGGTAATCCGACGGTGATCAGTCAGCGCCATGTAAGGGCCGAGCTGAGACGAGACGACAGACGTCATGGTTGTAATGACGTCAAAAAGACTAGTTTGACGTGAGGGGGAAAAAAAAGAAGTCTTCACAGTTGTAATGACGTCAACAAAACAAGTTTGAGGGGAGACGACAGATGTCATATTTGTAGTGACGTCAACAAGATAAGTTTGACGTGAGCAATGAAGCCGTCGGGTTAAAGGTCTAACATTTTGCTGGTCATACTTTTTATTGAGTGCGTGGAAGAAAGTTAACCCTCACCAACATCACACACCCCCACCACTCGGTTCCATCACAAATAGACGCAACCACTTGTCGTACCTTTCCTCCCCAAAGAAGAGCAGCACCAAACAATGCCAGAACTAAAAAAAAAAAAAAAAAAAAAAAACCGCCTCACCCCTGGGAGAAAGCAGGAGAATAGCTGAACAGATCTTCAACAGTCGCGTCCTGGGCAACATCTACAGCACGGCAAGGATCTCTACCATAATTTCATTCACTTTAAAGACCTCCCCGATTGGAGACACATATCAAGCTCAAAAGACTCCTTTTTGCCACTTACTAATACCTTGAACAGAGAAGGGGAAACGTGAATCTCGAGAAAATAAATAAAAACGATTTCCTCGCCTGTTCAAAACATCGATATGATAGAGAACAGCGTTTCACACTTGTTTTCGTTACAAGAGCACAATAAATGAAGATCTTCTGATGAACCCGCTGTATTGCTTCCCCTTCTGGCCATTATATGCTCACCCAGTGTTGCCCGGCTGTGACGTCACACGTTATTTGCGCGCGGAAGCGAGATTTTGCAGGACTTGCTGACTACAGGTGAAAATCGCAAACTTTGAAATTAGATAATAACTAAACCGCTGTATTTCATACGTTACAATTTACAGATAATATTTATATTATCTCTATCAGAATCTGTTTATAATTCAGATCAGTCGGCAAGGCGGAGTTCTTTTTTAAACAGAGGAACAAATCTTCAAGCACGTGGGCGTTACGATTTCCTAGGATGGCGGCTGTGCGTCAGACATTCGCCTCCGAATCCCAGCTGCGACACCAGTGATGGACAGACTGAAGCGAATATATGTGAGAGCAGAAACTTCGGGTGTTTGTCCGTGACGCCGCAGGTGTTGCTTACTGTTGTTGGTGCCCTCTTTCCCTCTTGTAGTCTCTTGCTCTTGGTGTCCAGAAAGTGGTTCTCAATGGTGGTGTACTGTGTTAGTTGCCAGATCCCTTATGTTGTCCTGTTCTTTACAGTTTGTGTATATATGTTTTAATTAGGTTTAGACTTTTACTTTATTAAGTTACTCTGCCCTATGTTTGGTTATAGTTCTGGTTGCGGTTGAGTGAAAGAACCGTAGGACGATGCCGATTCGTCCCTACTGACACGTCAAGGGAGTGAACAAAACTGACTAGTGCAACATCTACTGCTCCTTGTCTGAACTCACCGGATGGCAGGTTAGTGTGCGGCGCCACACCGTCCGTCATTCTCTGCTGACCAGTCTTTTGTACCCCACGACCTCCCTATGTCCGGTTACCGCCCCTGAATGTCTCCTTGGCCTGTTTTCCCGGCAGCGCCGTCTATTGTAGATGTACATTTACATGCACTCGTCGACAAAGTTCTTTGTCAAATCCTTATCTTATTCAGAATTGCTCAAGACTTTGATTTGAAGGCGTTATTATTGAGACATGCATGCATGAAGTCAAGATAACCAAAGCATTTTCCATCCCTACAAGTTTTCAGACCTCACTAGTGTTAGAACTGCCGGAGTTGTAATGCAGGCATTCAGTTAGATGTATCAGGAGAGTAATCTACAAGTCACAAACAAGTATTGTTGAGATCTTATACTACTGATCTTCATATTACTGAGATCTTTATTCCGGAGGTCAATAAACTGCTTCAGTTACGAGCATCAGTTGAATGAGGACAAGTAATGATGGAATAATGATTCACTTCCTAACGTACAAGTTCAATAAAGAAACACTTTGTACTTTGAACAGCCGTTTGAAGTCGCAGTCTCTTTGAATTAGGAAACAGATTCCTCTCGAGCGACGGTGATTCTCATTTGTGAAGCGAAAGCATGCTTTTTTATTTATTAATGGGACGCAACTCAAACTGGTTTGTATTACAAGCAAACGTTATTGCGTCCCTTGACGCCATATTAATTTTCATGGCTATTTGCAAACCTAATCGATACAGAGACACGAAACGTACGTGAACTGTTGTTATTTTACTATTTTTTGCAAACTTCTCAAACTACAGATGGAATAATTGACAGTTTGAGAGATTCCATTCGTAAAATTGTTTTATTAGTCATTTAAAAAAGTAGAAAAAAGAGTAAAATGCCTGTACAAGGAGTAATTTATAGAAACCACGGTAATACAAGTCCGTGATAGAAGACACACACACACACACACACACACACACACACACACACACACACACACACACACACACACATATATATATATACACGCGCGCTCACGCACGCACGCACGCTCACTCACTCTTGCATTTTCGCAAGCAATACCCAGTTTACAAACAGTGGGTGGGATGGGGAGTGACTGAATGGATGAGTTACTACGTTAGTGTGTGAGTAACTAAGTGAGCCAATCGACATTCCAATCATCGTATGGCCGGTACACAGACAGCTGCAAAAGATGTGGAAATGTATATCCTACACGTCTTTGTCGAGAAACGTGTGTAAAAGTTAAAACCGCTGAAAAACATCTGGCTAAATAAAAATAATTTTACTTGAAGAAAACGACGAAAAGCTTTTGATACATTAATTGTCTTGAGTGTAGAGCATTGATACCTTCCGTTCCCAGCAGAAAGCGGTCTTTACATGTTGTGGTGATGCACAAAACATATATAAGGGGAGCAGCTGTAGTCAGGGAAAAGAAAGGCTGCTTACCCGCTGAACGTAGACTGTACCACGAAGGTTTTTTTTGGGGGGATAATTTTATATTCACAGTCAAAATTATTCAGTAACAATACCAGCATTAAAAAAATTCCGCCTGTAGCAGAGGTTTTTGCTATCCCGTTCAGTTTTTTTTTTTTTTTTTGAGATTTATTTTTAGGTTTTTAGGATTCTGTACAGTTTAAACCACAAAGTGTCCTCTCTTTCAGTAGACATGGATTTATTTCTATAGCTGATGTTAAATGAACTCTTGGTGATGTTTCGTTCACTGTCTATGTCTGGTAACATTCAAACACTGGATGAGTGGGCATGAGGAAATGCTGGAGCAGCGCACAAACCGTCATGCAAACTCTTGCACATGATCTTGTTGCTGTACAGCCTACCAACACACGGTGAACCACTCAGTGAACCATACTCAGTGAACCACACTCAGTGAACCATACTCAAGACCACAGCACACCCTTCAAGTTTTGTGAAGAAAGCGTTACAAGAAATGCAGCGACAAACATCGACACTCCAGTACAACGATCCCTTTTTTATAATTTTTCTTGGGGGGGGGGTGTTCTCTGCATCTTTAACACACGTGCCACAGAAAGGCCTTGGATTTATGGCGTCCTAAGCAGAGTAAAGTTTGTTCTCGGCACAAAAAGAAAGATGGCTTTTCTGTCAGTCTTCATAGCAGGCTCGTCACATTCACAGGTGCCTGGGGTAAGTTCTGAAAGTCAAACAGGCGGTCTCCCCAGGTTCCAGTGGCAAGGACAAGAAGAGGAACAGCCAATATGTTCATTATAAAGCCAGTGCCAATCTGAAATTAATAATAATAATAATAATAATAATAATAATAATAATTAACAACAGCAAGAAAAGTAGTAAAAGGAAAAACAGCAGCAGCAGCAGCATTAGAAATCTTAGTAGCAATAAAATAATAGATGATAATATTATCTTAATACGATAATATTATAACAAAAGAAGGACAATATTGTAATAATAGTATGATAATATTAGAACAAACGAAGGACAATATTGTAATAATAGTATGATAATATTATAACAAACGAAGGACAATATTGTAATAATAGTATGATAATATTATAACAAACGAAGGACAATATTGTAATAATAGTATGATAATATTATAACAAACGAAGGACAATATTGTAATAATAGTATGTTAATATTATAACAAACGAAGGACAATATTGTAATAATAGTATGATAATATTAGAACAAACGAAGGACAATATTGTAATAATAGTATGATAATATTATAACAAACGAAGGACAATATTGTAATAATAGTATGTTAATATTATAACAAACGAAGGACAATATTGTAATAATAGTATGATAATATTAGAACAAACGAAGGACAATATTGTAATAATAGTATGATAATATTAGAACAAACGAAGGACAATATTGTAATAATAGTATGATAATATTATAACAAAAGAAGGACAATATTGTAATAATAGTATGATAATATTATAACAATTTCACCTAGTTTTGGACATAATAGTGCCTGACACTGAGCTTTACCCAATCACAAAAAGTGCACCACCACACTGGCACTGTTTTAACTATCTATAAACCTTTATTGTCGTTTTTCTTTCACGTACCATGTCGATAATGCGAATGTGGCCGTAGGAGAAGACGATAGCGTTGGGTGGCGTTGCCACTGGCAACATGAAAGCAAAGGAGCAGGAAACGGCGCCTGGAATCATGTAGTACAGCGGGTGCACCCCTGTGTTGATAGCCTGTAAGAGAGCAGCACAAGAACATGTCTTAAGACTCTTCCTTAACTGGACAAATATCGTTGAACGTTTGAACAAATGGACAAAGTTGAATGTGAAAGTCACAGGAAACTAGTGGCCTTGGAGGCGACCGTTGGAGACTTCGTTTTGTTTTTTCAACTTGCGTAGTCCAAACTTGCTGGACAAAACATTTGCCAATATAATGGGACTTTGCAACACTGAAAGTTGGAGCTTCGGTTAAAGAACAACCTTTAGGGACAGCTCGACACGTCACAGATTATCTAGCGTGTCATCAAGATGCTCTTCATTTCGTTACCTGGCAATAAGCTTGGGGACGAGAGGTGGGGGTTTATCCGAGAAAGAAAAGAAACACAATGCAAAATAAAACAATCTGCAGTACAGAAATATAGACATGTAGCTGTTATATAAAGTCTGGTACACTTTGTGAAGGAACTTTGCATATACTTGTAACTGACCGACAACGAAAACTTAAAGCAACACTGTAGTATAATAACAGACATATTTACGGGGTTCGGGATGAAAGGTATAATTAAATGAATATATTTGCTTTAAATTCTTTTATAATCTTTTTGATTTACAGTTCACCAGTCGAAGACGCGCATAGACACTTGAATGATGTAGAAAATATTCTAGAACTAATGCTTTTCAACTGGAAAATATGAATGTGAAATTTGAAACAAATATACGTTTATTGAAGTTCCTCCCCAGTCATACTATTCACAATGGACCACTTCTTTTTTTTATTCATATCCCGATATTGAAATTGTTCAAAGAGTAGTTTTATGACTAGCCTAAATTTCAACAAATGGAAGATTTATCCCTTAGTGCAATCCAGTTCGTCGCCAGCAATCACCAGCACGTCACCAACAGTCGCCGTCCTCTAACCAACGTGTCACCGTCAGTGACGTGACATCATCAACTGACGTCACCACGTGTGTGCGTACTCACCAGACGAGTCAGGATCGGCATAAAGAGAATAGCGATGGCGGAGTTGCTGGTGACTTCCGTGGCGGCTGCAGCGATGAAGCAGATGATGAACAGCATCCCCCACTTATCGACCCCTGAGAAGACCTCCAGCTGCTTTCCTATCCACGTGGACAGCCCCGACGCCTAAACACATCCCAGACAACAGCTGTACTTTTCTTCTCCTACCATCTTCCACACGCTTCCAAGCACTCACCCTCTTCCCACGGTAAAACTAAATGGTAAGAGCTCTACCATTCGACTGTTGAACATTACACAGTGATGTTACCGCCTCGGTATGTGTATATGCTTATGTTTACTATCTGTCTTGTTTTGTAGTGTTTACGAGAGACGTTTGTAAGTGTTGTATGTGTGTTTGTGAGTGTGAGGGTGTGTGCATGTGAACGGGGGTAGGTGTGTAGGTGGGTACATGGGTGGGTGGCTGTCGGTGTAAGTAATCAACTGTCGCTTTATGTAGCATGACGTAATAATGGTACTGAAGGTTTTGTTTTGTGAGCATTTCTTTGAGAGCACGAAGATCTACCTCACACAAAAATTTGTCAGTATATATATATATATATATTGACATAATTAAGGCTTTCTTGTCTTGTCGTTCTTCTGCACGATCCTGTAGCCAGCAGAACATACCAACCTTCCCCCTCTCCCTACACACAGTCCCTTCAGTGATTCTTATTCATTTTAAAAAATACTAGACACATCAAATCCTTAACCTACTGTTAATGGACTTTTTTTAATCTTGATAGTTTGTTTGCTTGTTTGTTTGTTTTTTGAAGATGAGAGGACAAACCTTTCACGAAATATTAAAAACCAAACAATAAAAAAATCATACATATGCGGAAATATTAACAATAATGAAAAAGAGGAGTTATATTTGGGAGGCAGGAACAAAGAGCTGGGTGGAAGAAGGAGGGAGGAGTGGAGCTGAAGAGAAAAAAAGGAAGAGACGTTTGGTTTCTGCTATTCCGCGCATGCGCGGTGCTCTTTACCCTGCAGCCATCGGACAAAGCGAAACCACCGCCGAGCAGCAGCATGAGTGACCAGGGGAACTTGGCGTGCATGACGGGCCAGTTCAACAGCGGGGGCAGCAAGCCTCCTGTCAACAATTTACATAGGTTAATATCCACAGCCCCCGCCCTCGGTACACATCGCATTACATAATTCAACAGTCTTCAGGTCCTTGTAAACATTGTTTTGCATATTTCAACAGAGTCTTCAGGCCCCTGTAAACATTGTAAAGCATATTTGAACAATGCCTCCAGGGGCCAGTTGCACAGCATGTTTCTAAACCTTAAAACTGTTCTAAAGAAGCAAAATCTCTTCTTAGCCATTTTGATGCATTGCAGAAAAACATACAAAAAATTGTACTGACAGGACGGAAAGTCAGACTTCAACAACTTTATCTTACTTAAAGCAGTTTTAGTTTTAAAAATTCTAAAATTGTGGTGTGCACTTTAAACTAATTATCTAAGTAGAGATAAGGCCTAAAAGTGTTTAAAATTAGAAATGTGTTGTGCAACTGGCCCCAGGGCTCTGTAAACATGCTGTACATGCTGTGAGGTTCGGTCGTTTTGGGGATCCCTTTTGATTTTGAGAGAAATGTGCCAGCCAAACAATTTAAAATTTACCTTATTATACCACTTTTAAAAATAGCCCTTTCTATTAAAAACTCCTTATATTTGAACCTTGTGCTTTAAACTTATTGGAAGAACAAGACTATTATCTACTGACAATAGCGTAGTATTTTTTAACAACTAATTTTGGTTAAACGCTCATACACTCTATCTTTTTAAGTGAACGATCCTATGTTCATGCTTTCAATGATCATATTTAGTAATCCTATATGTTTTCGTGGGAACATGTTAAACTACTGAAGATACACAAGTTTTAGTAAGACACTCAAGTCACGAACGAGTCATGTGACCCACCTGTGCTGTCGCTGTTGTTGACGTCGTATCTGCCTTTTCTTTTCATGAATGGCAGGACAGATGGGAAAATGAAGAGAATGAAGCCAACAAAAATGGCTGGTGTGGAATCTTTGACGGTGCTGAAATGGAACCAAAGAAGGATGCATACAATGTTGATCGCAGCATTAAAATCCTAATCATTATACAAATGGAAAGAATGGGACCAGAATTCAACATGTCACATGGGTGTATGCCAGACAATGGCGTAGGAACCGGGGGGGAAGGGGGGCAGCTGTCCCCCCCCCCAAGTAAAATGCTGGGAAGGCAAGAATGTGAACGTCGTTCATTGTCAGCATGGAGCTTGCCCCCCCCCCCCAAAGCCAAGCATCTTCCTACGCCACTGCCAGGGAACAGTAAGGTATGTTCAACTGAGCAGAACAGTGAGGTGTGTACAGGTTAAACAGAACTGAGTGGTGTGTACCAGTTAAATAGAATTGTGAAGAACGGACAAATTAAACAAAGAACTGTGACAAGTGCACCAATTTAAACAGCGAGTTTTAACAAATATTTTACCCAGCAAATATGCTCCAGACTTTTACTTATACCCTGCAATGAGACAAAGATGTCTGCAAGCCTCCTGTAGGTTATAGCAAAGATATTTCGGCGGCTTATTTCTTCAGAAAAACATCCTAAACACGATTTGGTCTGTCCCGCCATCGGCGATACTCAGTCCAGGCTGCTGTCCTGATTCATATTCGTGTCTATAATACGACTGTCACAGGTAGCCTGGCAGGTCTGAGACTACTCAGTGACGTCACACTCGACTCAAAGCTTACTCTTTGTTGAAGAGAATTCCCCAGCCTCCAACACCGCTCAAGTCCCGCGTGATCCACAGCAAGACGAGAGTGACGAACCAGAACAGCACAGAGCCCTCTGCGAACCTTCAGGGGAAACAACTCAAGATTAGTCAAGCTCGAGTTTTTTTTATTTTCTTTCAAAACAGTATCACTTGAATTTTAAGAAAGTCGTGAAAGCTCTACACGTACCCTATTACCTAATATGGGTTGTAAGTGTCTAACTACTCTCGTCATCGTCACTAACAAGGGTCGTAACCATGGTGACCGATGTGTGTCGTGGAAGAGTGGAAATGGCTTTGAGCAGTGATCGTAGTCAAAAGTGTCGTAAATGGATAATTTCTTTAACGATACTGAATTGTTAGCTTCAGAATGTTTTTATTCTATTTACTCTTGTTTTCTTGCTTAATTTATTTATCGTTACATTTTATTTTGCGAAAGGTTTAAATCAAGGCGCACTCTGACGCCGTAACTGTCGCTACTTGACGCACACTCACGTCATGGAGCCCAGCTTCAGGTACTCGCTCCGGATGATCTCCTTGACCCTGGCGTTCCGCGCTGTTCGCTCCTCGCTGCTGACGCAACAGGTCGACAGACCCCTGAAGACAAAGGTTAGACTGAAACTAAGGATCGAGGCGCTACCGAGCTTATACTCACATCATCTTCACCGACGCAAAACGAACTGCACTCTCACTGTTATTTAAAAAAAAACACGAATACGTTGTCTGAAACAGGACGAAAACAAATAATTTATTCCTAAAACACAATATTTATTTATTTATTTATTTTAGTTGGTTTATCTATTTCGTTTATAGTTACTTGGTTTAGTTTGTTTGGCAGTCTAGTCAGCGCGATAGTTCTTTAGCTGGGGGCTGATGTGAGAAATTAGGGGCATCAGATCGTTTCAGACTTGTTTCAAGCGTTGGCGCCGTGTGTTTCAGGACAATAGACGTTTTAGTGTTGAGTACAAACTACACTGACGTCACGCCGGAAGTGAAGCCGCACATTACCTGCAGCGAAGAAAAGCGATCTGCAGCAGGAGCCAGCACACCAGAAGCACGAGGACTGAGAGGGGAAACCCGAAGCCCATCCACGAAGCGAAGGTCACAGGGGAAGTTTGCCCATAGAGGTGGTACACCCTGAAAAGACGCCAAGAAAAAAAACCGATGTAGACGTGCGACGTAGAAGACGTAGCACAGTAAAATGGCGACAGGATGCAGAATAAACATACAAACACGTAGCATACAAAGGTCGCACAGCTGTTTTGTTTTAATAAAAGCTCCTTTGTCCCATTCCCTTGTTTTCGACGCATGTGAAATATTGTCACCCTTTCCATTTGGACCAGCCAGCGGTTATCATAGCAACCATCCCATGTTATCGCAACCTAGAAAATTGTATCCCTTGACTATCACCATTTCATATTGGGCTAGGGAAGAAATCTGTTATTAACGTTCTCCTTCCTTTCAGACTTTCTTTCTCGTCCATCTATCGTGTCCTTTTTTCTAAAGCCTTACGAGTCGATATTCTCCTTTAAGATGAGGTTGGGTCCCGTTCCAGTTAGGGTAGCGATACCCCCGGAATTAGCGGCATAGCAAATGCTGAGTGACATCCCCTTGGCCAGTAACCGGAAGTGTGGGTCTTCCTTCTCTTTCTCCTCTGTGGCTGCTCTGCCTTCCTCTGCGCTGCACGAACGTTCATTGGTTAGACATTCACCTCAAGCTAACAGCAAAGATCCCGTGCGAAATCAACACAACACATGAGCTGCACTAATGACACTTGGAATCATTTCTAGGCGTAAAGGCTTAATCAAAATAATCTTTTCTAAAATATTTAATTAACTTTTTTTCGGCTGGCCTTAGTTTCAAGACTTTCGCCTCCAAACTATAAGCAAATCATTTTGTTCTGGTCTCGAAAGGCATAACCACTGAACCTTACTCCTATGTGCATGGTCTTTAACTTTCCGCAAAGCTTGTTCAGGCTCGTCGTGGTTAAATCTCATTAACCTGTGCTCGAAAATTCCATAATGGCGACGGCAGTCGCTAGAATTTATATAAATAAATGTCTGCTACCCACACTCCGAAAAATAAATAAATAAATTGCAAAGCGGACTGGTCTTCCTTTTTAAGTTTGAGCTAATGGAATAGCTCACCTGAGTACTAGCGAATGGAAGAGCTCACCTGACTACTAGCGAATGGAAGAGCTCAGATCACCTGACTACCAGCGAATGGTATACTTCACCTGACTACTAGCGAATGGTAGAGCTCACCTGACTACTAGCTCATGGTAGAGCTCACCTGACTACTAGCTCATGGAAGAGCTCACCTGACTACTAGCTCATGGTAGAGCTCACCTGACTACTAGCTCGTGGTAGAGCTCACCTGACTACTAGCTCATGGAAGAGCTCATCTAACTACTAGCTCATGGTAGAGCTCACCTGACTACTAGCTCGTGGTAGAGCTCACCTGACTACAAGCTCGTGGTAGAGCTCACCTGACTACTAGCTCATGGTAGAGCTCACCTGACTACTAGCTCATGGAAGAGCTCACCTGACTACTAGCGAATGGAAGCTCACCTGACTACAAGCTCATGGTATAGCTCACCTGACTACTAGCGAATGGAAAAGCTCACCTGACTACTAGCTCATGGTAGAGCTCACCTGACTACTAGCGAATGGTAGAGCTCATCTAACTACTAGCTCATGGTAGAACTCACCTGGCTACTAGCTCGTGGTAGAGCTCACCTGACTACAAGCTCGTGGTAGAGCTCACCTGACTACTAGCTCATGGTAGAGCTCACCTGACTACTAGCTCGTGGTAGAGCTCACCTGACTACTAGCGAATGGTATAGCTCACCTGCCTACCAGCGAATGGTATAGCTCACCTGACTACTAGCGAATGGTACAGTTCACCTGACTACTAGCGAATGGTATAGCTCACCTGACTACTAGCGAATGGTACAGTTCACCTGACTACTAGCGAATGGTATAGCTCACCTGACTACTAGCGAATGGTACAGTTCACCTGACTACTAGCGAATGGTATAGCTCACCTGACTACTAGCGAATGGTACAGTTCACCTGACTACTAGCGAATGGTATAGCTCACCTGACTACTAGCGAATGGTACAGTTCACCTGACTACTAGCGAATGGTATAGCTCACCTGACTACTAGCGAATGGTACAGTTCACCTGACTACTAGCGAATGATATAGTTCACCTGACTACTAGCGAATGGCATAGTTCACCTGACTACTAGCGAATGGTATAGTTCACCTGACTACTAGCGAATGGTATAGTTCACCTGACTACTAGCGAATGGTATAGTTCACCTGACTACTAGCGAATGGTACAGTTCACCTGACTACTAGCGAATGGTACAGTTCACCTGACTACTAGCGAATGGTATAGTTCACCTGACTACTAGCGAATGGTACAGTTCACCTGACTACTAGCGAATGGTATAGCTCACCTGACTACTAGCGAATGGCATAGTTCACCTGACTACTAGCGAATGGTATAGTTCACCTGACTACTAGCGAATGGTATAGTTCACCTGACTACTAGCGAATGGTATAGCTCACCTGACTACTAGTGAATGGTATAGTTCACCTGACTACTAGCGAATGGTATAGTTCACCTGACTACTAGCGAATGGTATAGCTCACCTGACTACTAGTGAATGGTATAGTTCACCTGACTACTAGCGAATGGTATAGTTCACCTGACTACTAGCGAATGGTATAGTTCACCTGACTACTAGTGAATGGTATAGTTTACCTGACTACTAGCGAATGGTATAGCTCACCTGACTACTATCTCTTTATTCAGTGCGTTGAAAGTATTATCATTTTTGTCGCCATCCTCCAATTTACCGTTTCTGACCTTCACCTTGTCCTTTGTGTTGTCTTCAGAGCCTCCTCCTGGTGAATCTAAAGAATATAGAGTTAAAGTCCCTCTGAGTGCGACTCTGGATGACTGTACAATTGAAATATGATGTACATAAGCGATGTGTATATACTATGTTATACGTATACATCTAAATGACTGGCTGTCAGTGCCGCTGTATGTATAATGTATAATTATGTATAATTACGGGAGAGCGGGTAGCCGAATCTTGTTCGACCCCAGACAGGCGCCGGAGATACCCAGGTGACGCAGCGAGGTTCTTCCAGTCGACTCACCTGTTTAACGGGGCCTGACTTCAAAGATGGGGTGGGAAGGTGAGTCAGCGAGGGAAAGGAGATGGGCAGTACCCTAACAAAAAGCTGACCGTTGTCCGTGGTTATGAAGCGAGACTAAGTCGTTACCCCGGACCTAAATCAATGGGGAACTTAATTAAGGAAAATCGTCTTGTTTGCGAAGTTGTCAAGCGATATCCAGACAAGTTTTTATTTTACCTCGGGGGACATTTGCCACTGCTTTATAACTACGGATTCAGGGGTACAACAACAAATGAGGGGTCTGGACATCGTTTTTATTATTTTGAAAACAAGACGCTTGTTCGTGAGCTCCCCATGTTGCCCCCAGGGCAAAAGCTTACCCTCGCTTCATAACTACGGCCCCAGAAGCAGAAGAAGAAGTAGGTTTGTAAAGCACATTTCCTTTCTTCAACGTAGGCTCAGTGCACCCAAACGCAAAAGATACAAATATGCAAATAAAGATTCAAAATGAACATATCTTGCATACACAGACAAACACATAACAACAGCTATACACAGAGACACAACAGCACAGAGTAAAGGAGAAAGAAAAGTATAGCTTCCAACTCCTCACTTTCAAGTCACCGAAAGTTTAGGGGACTACCTTTGTTCTACTGTTTATACCTGTGTGTGTGTGTGTGTGTGTGTTCATATATAGGTATTTATATGTATTTATTGTATGCCTGTGTTGTATGTGTGGTATATAAGTATACCTGTGTGCGCTGTCTTGAGCTGCTGTAGGATGGCCTCTGTGATTGGGATCATCATGGCGGTAGTGGCAGTGTTGGAGATCCACATGGACAAGAACCACGTGGCCAGCATGAGACCCAGCATCAGCCTAGACAGGGAGTTGGTCGTCTCAGTCGTACTTACAAATATCCTCTTTAATTGGCGTTTCAGAATGAAAAACGGGTAACGGGGAATACTGATATTAATAGTAGTGACTATTTTCGTTGAATTTTTCACAAGTTTCCAAACAAAAACTTCCAAACTAAAATTAAATGCTCTTTCTCACCCCCCCCCACAACTTTGCTCAATTCCCGCAACCAGCTCTAGAACTTACCATCTTGGCTCAGAGCCCACAAGCATGAGAACTCTAAGCGCTATGCGACGATGTAGGTTCCAACGCTCGATGGCGACGGCCACCATGAGCCCGCCCAGAAAGAGTATCAGGATGTCCTGAAACAACCAAGGGATGTTTGGGATCGGTCCTCAACACGAAGTTTAGTCATTAATGCAGGATAAAAATGTTTTTTCCTCTTTGCATAATGTTTTGACGTATACGTACGCATCCGCGTGTGTACCTGTGTGTGTGTGCGTGCGTGCGTGCGTGCGTGCGTGCGTGGAGTGCATGTTTTCTTTTTGTGGTTGCCTGTAAACTCGCTTTGGTTTATGAGACTGTCCTGGGGCTGGGTTGCATGTGGGGATCTTGAAAATGTCTTAAATGGCCCATAGCAAGTGCGACAACTTTGCTGAGTTTTTTCTGAACAGACGACTTAACCAACCACTTCTGGCTCCTTCTCAAGCTCTCACGTGCACACCAGCCAACGGCGATGTTTGGAAGCTGAGCCACGGAACTTGAACTTAAAGGACCAGAGGGAATCAAACGTTTTTCTACTCAATGGGCAACGCTCAGTGCAAGATACTTTCTCCCTAAATCTGAGTGAATGCTCCACACACACACACACACACACACACACACACACACACACACACACACACACACACACACACACACACACACACACACATCTCTACATACCTCACCATGCACCAAAAGAGATCAAAATCATAGCCTGGGGCCAGTTGCACAACACATTTCTAATTTTAAACACTTTTAGGCCTTAACTCTATTTAGATAAATAGATTAAAGTGCACACCACAATTTTAGAATTTTTAAAACTAAAACTGCTTTAAGTAAGATAAAGTTGTTGAAGTCTGACTTTCCGTCCTGTCAGTACAATTTTTTGTATGTTTTTCTGCAATGCATCAAAATGGCTAAGAAGAGATTTTGCTTCTTTAGAACAGTTTTAAGGTTTAGAAACGTGTTGTGCAACTGGCCCCAGGATTCTAAATAGAAACTTTACATTTAAAAGGGTTCCGCCAGGATGAAAGCTGGAAAAATAAGTTAATTAGGCATATCGTGACATTTCGTGTGTGAACCTCCTGTTGCTGGCGATGTTTGTAGACCCTAACACCACTGATGTGTGCAATATGTAAAGTCATCCCTCACAATGTACACCTACAACACATCCCTGACTGTCGATCCGGAACAGCTGTTTGAAATGCAAGTAAACAGCCAGCACAGACAGAAAACTATAACAAGAAACAATAATACACTAACAGCTTACATCTCCTGACCAAGTCACCACTCACAAGTGCAAGCAGGTCAAATGCATGGCGAGGATGCAGGTAAACACAAAAGTTTCTTTCTGATACAAATATGCGATTACGTCATTTGCAGGTTCCCCTTGTGGTACTCACACTCATGTACGACTTGGCAGTTACGGTCGCTGTCATGATCCCCATCATGGGGAAAAGAAAGAGCGGCAAAAGGGCGGTAACCGCAATCGGCACAGACTCGCTGATCCAGAAGACTGCCATGAGGATGAGCACATAGGCGCACTTCGCTTCCTGCACAAAACAAAGCCAGAGCGTGCGGCGGTACTTACACCATCCTGACTGTCAGTCACACCAACAACATAGAGCTTGCGACTGTGCGTGCGTGAGTTAGTGAGTTCATGCGTGTGTGCGTGCGTTCTCTTTCCTTTCCCCTTCTAACCATCCCTACATAGTACAAAAGCTAGACACGCTACATCAGCGAGGAAGCAGCCAAGCTCTTTGAATGCATTATTTATTTATTTATTTATTTATTTATTTTAGTCACCGATGTCTTGACGATGAGTGGTAGCGGGAGAGTCAGGAGTGGTGTCAGCAGAATAATCAGCTGCGGTCGGATGTACTTGATCTTGGAGCAGATGCCCGCCATTTTTCCCCACCGGCCTCTTGAGTGTGACGTCACACCTGTCTCTTCAGCTTTCGGTATCGTCCGGTAGCTGGCGTCTGGAACAGAAGAAACAAAAAAAAAAAGGGATAAGTCACAAAAGTAAGTAAATCCGCGCCGCGATACTGTTGTTGATGTACGACCATTCTCGTGTCTTGATGTCAAAGACGTCCTGCTAGATGATTGACCATTGGTCAAGACGATATGGACAGACATCTTAGCAGTGGAGGAGGGGGGCTCTATAAATTCCTTTGATGCTGGCACGTGAACTGCACCTTTGTCTTGCTAAAGTACAGGATGATGCTGAGTGAAAGATGATGGAGTATGATGGACATGGACGACGACGACGACGACGATGATGATGATGATGATGATGATGATGATGATGATGATGATGATGATGATGATGATGATGATTTCGTCGTTGTTTCCATCACTATTTTATGCCGACACTCTTTTTATTCTTGTGAAAGAAGAAAGACGATAATCGAAAAAAAACATGTAACGTACGCTGATGAGTGCGCATAAATGCCTCCGTCAAAGAGGACGACGCGTCACCATGATGCCTTGACATGACTGTGAGAGCTAACAGCGACAGAGTCCAGGGGCCATGCCTCGAGAGTTATCACCCTGACGCAAGTCGCGACCATGAAATAACAACATGAGGTTGTGCGAGGGCAGACACGACGTCAGACTTTGTCAACATCTTCGTGCCAGCCGGTGATGACCTCCGACCTATTAACACTTTCATGCTCTAGCCCCGTACAGCGTAGTTGTCACGTCGCATGTCACGGTTATATATACGACTTGTTCATAACAAGATAACAATTAAGATAATCTCTATATGCGAGACCATCTCTATGCTTAGAAAAAAACAATAAAGACACACAGATAAAGGGACCACTGACAGACTATCAAACGTATTAACTGATGGCAGATGCCTCCCCAGTGAATGTGTAATCACACCCTGTATGATGTCTTCACTATTCGTTTGTTACGATTTGAAGAACTAATATCCTGAAATGTACTAAATACAGTTATTACAACAAAAAACCGTTCTTTCGGCTTGAACTTTGGCCGGGAACAGCGCGAAACGCAAGGGACGGAGACTTGAGTGCTTCCAAGTACCAGTGCACCTTCTTCTGCATCTGCAGCCAGTAGTCTCTTGGATCGGCCCCAGAAACGGGCCCCTTATTTCCAGTCACGAAATGGACGGAAAGATCTTTGAAAAACAAACACGTAACACCAAGGAGAAGCTGTTTTCTCGAAGTATCATGTTACCTTGGTATCTGGCGCTGGTATTGTTGACCTATTAATCTCACTGACGTGGACTGTTTCACGGATTGAGGTTTCTTTTAAAATGACAGGTGACTGTCGAAGATTGAGCAAATATTTAAATTACACATATATGAGAGGAGTCTACAAGGTGAATATCTGTATCTACGCACATGTATATTACGAGTTTGGGGTATATTTTAAGGAAGTGGTTGTTGTTGGGGGTAAGGATGTAGGTAAAAAAAAGTTATTTAATATTGATTCAAACCATTCTGCTGACTGTGCAAAGACTGGGATGAGTTAGATGGTTACGTAGGATGAGAAAAAAAGAATTTTCCCTACAATATTAATTTTCCTTGGTACTCAGTTACGAACTACGAAGCTATTGCAGACGCTGGTAAAGATGACTCTTACCACAGGAATTGTGTTTTGCTTAACAGACTAATAGATTAGAGTGAGGTAGTAACGAAAATGAAGTATTTTTTTATCGTGTTCTTAAAATGTAACAAACAAATAACTAGCTTACGAAATGCTGACTTGCGAACAACTTTGAGCTTAATTTTCAGATAGACTCGGGTAGGTCTTTAACATTGTGAAGAGCCAAGAGTGAAGAGTGTGGTGAATGCGACAGTTTGCAGCAGGGTGACGAAACGAGGCGAAGAAAGTTGAAAAAAAATTATTGTCGACGAACCCTTCCATGAGTGAAGTTTTATTTTATTGGAAGTCTCGATCTCAACAAAATAAAGTCATCGCCTTGCTCTTCAACCATCTCCAGCAAAGACACTCACTCACTCACTCACTCACTCACTCACTCACTCACTCACTCACTCACTCACTCACTCACTCACTCACTCAATCAATCAATCAATCAATCAATCAATCAATCAATCAATCAATCAATCAATGGCCAAAAGCCACGTGTGCAGGCGCAATTTCCGGGTCACCGATTTGACCTGTCTAAGCCGAAGAGTCAACCTGCCAAGTGTCCCAGGTTGTAACGGTATTTGCAAATTTATGGACATTATCGTTGCAGACATCGCTCAGCTTGCTAACCAAAGTCACACACACACACACACACACACACACACACACACACACACACACACACACATGCATATATCTTTATACATAATGAACAACAGAAGGGGCAGAAAAAACAACAACAAAGAAATAAATTCTTTCCCGTGAGGCGAGAAGTGCTCCATAAATCACACACATAACGTGAGAATCACGTTCTCATCACGTCGCCATCTGCGTAGGTTAATTGTTTATTCAAGACCAAGTCAATTATAATTGCAAAATTCTTGGAACTAATGCGAGAACATCGTCCAACAGTCGGCTCTTTAGCATAAACAAGGTTTGATCCCACAAGACGAGAGAAAGGGGGACAAGGCGAGAAGATGTAAATTGTCTTTGAACCCTGCTTGGAGACACAGGTGTTTCGACAAGAATATATTGTACACATACACACCAAGACAAATTTTGAATTGCGCATAAACAACATTGTAAGACAGAAAATGTCTGTCTACTTATTCTTCTATCTCTCTGTCTCACATGTTAGTTATTTTTTAAAGTATTTTAACAAAAATCTGTTCAGTCAGTGGCAATCACTCAGATTTCTCCTTCCACTTTTTTCTTCCCAACTTCACTGACGCCATCTAATTTTTTAAAATAAAAAAACACATAAATTTCTCCCTGTGTCCTCGCAAAAGCCGTGAGGGAAACATGATGGTTGAGATGGCCCCCGTGAAACGACATTAACTGTAAATTTAGTACGTGCACGCCTATGGGAGAAAATGACATGGACGCTTGGTTTTTATAACTAAAAGGAAAATATTTTGATGCCATAAACATTAAACGCATTCGAGGAAACTTTATGACTGGGGGGAGGCAGAAATGTTATGTAAGGAGTCGAACTCTCCATCACTGTGGGTGTGAGAAAAGGTGCATCAGGCAGCCTGTGGGAAAGCGGGAAAGATGGAGGGTGCTACAAAATAAATAAATAAATAAATAAAACAATTTAGCAGTTTAGCTAGTCTCAGAGCTGCAACTAAATGTAACTTTATGGGTGTTGGCTTTTCTCTGTTGTAGGTGTCTGCAGCTGCTGTTTCTACATCCACCCTTTAAGTGGGTTGATTTGTTTATTTATTATTCTTATACCGAGAGTTTTGAAACAACAGCGAACTTGTCATGCTTGATTAGCTTGCGTGCATCGTACACCGCTATCAAACTTTAGTGACAGTTGACTGCAGGTGAAAACAAACCTCACTAAGCTGTCTCCTCATCAACTAAAAATAATAAACGAATTTCAGAAAAAAAAAACGAGAGAACTCACAAAGCTGCTTCAGTCCACGTTCATGTCGAGTCTTCTGGTGAATGAGGAGCACAGACGACAGCACCGTTTGTATACTTTCGCAAGTGTGTGGGGGAAGGGAACCGATTTTATCCTCCGCGCTGACGTCATATCATGCAGAATAAAGATGTGAACGAGTGTGGCTTGACGTCACGAGGGGGGGTGGCGGGCTGTGACTCAATGAGCAACTGCGAGCAAGGGGGGCGTGGTCTCACACTTTTGCACACGTGGCTATCTCAGGGAGCAATGTCAAGGTGATGGCAGTTGGCTGCAATAAAGAACTGGGTTCCCTGAAATCAGAGACGCTAAAGATATTCAAAAATGTTCCCCAGCCCTACTCTGTCCTCCACCACCACCACCCCCACCACGACGTCTCCAACTACATTGACAGCTTGCGTGTCGGCAAAAACTCGCTCAATTATTCGGGCAGTAATTTGTCTCCCTTCATCCTGCTGGCGGTTGGAAGTGACGGTTTCAGGCGAGGTGCTCAGTGAAGGTGCGCAGTCACTCATCCTCAGCATTTTGTTCTTCGTCGTTTTCATCGTTCAAAGCTTATTGTCATCCTGTTTACGGAGTCGGGAGGTTACTGTATGTGTAACAACCTCTGTATACAGTTCCAGTTCAGACTGTTGCGACATTCGCATCTTGTGTGTGTGCGAGGTGACTGCTGAACACGCTTCGTACGAACTGACCTCCCTGACCCTCCCCCTAGTCCTCCCTGGTTCAAAGATACATACCCCGCCCCTTTCTTTCTTCCTCCCTCTACTGCGCTCTCATCAGACTTTCTTTCTCTTGCTGTATCTCTCGCACTCATAGTCACCCTCTCCTGGCCATCAGGTAGTGCAATAGTTAAATACTTTCAATGGGATTCACGTGCCGTGGGCTGAGATCTCACAGGGACACACTCTTCTTCCTCCTTTACACCCTTCGTTACTGTCTCGGCGACAGCCATTAAAATAGACATCTCCTTAACTCTCTCTCTCTTAAAGGTTGACCTGACATCGTCTACTCTACATAGATATAGACAAAATAAAGCTTTGTTTCATTGTCTTCTGTTTCAAATATGTTGATCTTGGTCATAAAATGGAAATGTCTTTGAGCGAGAAAAAGAATGACAAGTCGGAGGTGAATTAAAAGATTCTGTGAGCAGTGTGTTAAAATTATATTCCTTTAGAACATAATTCTGTTTGTCTGCTTCTTTATCTCCCTCCGTCTCTCTCTCAAAAGTCATAATCAGTAAGCTGGGGGTGAAAATTCTTTACACGAGAAAATATGACCAGGTGGAGTCTGAATTAAGAGACAGGTTGTCGGTTACTAAGAATCCAGGTGAGCAAGATGTACCTGAAAAAGAGGCAGAGGGTTGATGTGGAATTCCCAATTAAATTGGCCTCCATCGTACAATTTGCCCGACATACTTTCCTACAGAGTAAGACCCCCTCCTCGTCCCTCCGTGTCCCACTCCACCATGTCTTCCCACCTGTACCGCGTTGCTGGACGTTCCCTCGGTTCTCGGGTTTCTTCCAATTTTCATTTCTGTCCTTCCATTCTTTATGTCTCTGCTTCCTGTCCTTTCCCCTTCCCTCCAATACACTGTGTGCGTGTACGTATATGTGGCCTTTGTGTGTGTGTGTGTGTGTGTAAAAACGTATCCACTGTCACAAAAAGCATGCGCCGCTTATGTCCCAGCACAAAGCCATGTTGATGCATCAGCCCCACATGTATCCACACGCATGGCTGGACATATGGTGTGTCGTGCACCGCCCTACATCATGCAGGGTAAACTTCACAGCTCTCTGCATCTATTTACCCTTTACCTGTCACCCTTTGCCCCCCCCCGCCCCTCAGACCATCCAGACCAAAACGATATGAAAATGGATCTGCAACCCTTGAAGGATGATGACAAGTTGTTGAACTATATCGAAACTTTTCTATCGGTGGATTTGCAGTTCTTCCCTTCCTGTGGCTTGTGAACTCATTAAGGTTTCTGAGAAAAAGACATTCCACAGATCACCCTCGCACTAAAAAATGATTCGCTCCTATGACTATGTAAACACCTAGGACCTATGTCAACACCTAGGACCTATGTGAACACCTAGGACCTATGTCAACACCTATGACCATATGAACACCTATGACCATGTGAACACCTAGGACCTATGTCAACACCTAGGACCTATGTCAACACCTATGACCATATGAACACCTATGACATATGTGAACACATATGGCCATATGAACAACTATGACCTATGTGGACACCTATGACCATATGAACATCTATGTCCTAGGTGAGCATCTATGACAAGAACAGTGGAGTGTATAGGAGCGTGTGTCGCCTTGATTACAGTTTATTCCGTTTTTGTAGAGTTTCATGAGCTTTCTCACGGCTGGGATATGGTGCTCTATTAGTGTCATTATCATCGTTGTGCTGTTTATAATGAGCATCGTGAAAACAAGGTGGCACTGTGAGGGTCTGTAGAGGATGTCATTGTTAGTCTTGTGTTGCGAAGGTTTGTAGAGGATGTCATTGTTAGTCTTGTGTTGCACTGTGAGGGTCTGTAGACATGTCATTGTTACAGTCTTGTGTTGCACTGTGAGAGTCTGTAGACATGTCATTGTTACAGTCTTGTGTTGCACTGTGAGGGTCTGTAGACATGTCATTGTTACAGACTTGTGTTGCACTGTGAGGGTCTGTAGACATGTCATTATTACAGTCTTGTGTTGCACTGTGAGAGTCTGTAGACATGTCATTGTTACAGTCTTGTGTTGCACTGTGAGGGTCTGTAGACATGTCATTGTTACAGTCTTGTGTTGCACTGTGAGGGTCTGTAGACATGTCATTGTTACAGTCTTGTGTTGCACTGTGAGGGTCTGTAGACATGTCATTGTTACAGTCTTGTGTTGCACTGTGAGGGTCTGTAGACATGTCATTGTTACAGACTTGTGTTGCACTGTGAGGGTCTGTAGACATGTCATTGTTACAGTCTTGTGTTGCACTGTGAGGGTCTGTAGACATGTCATTGTGTAGACATGTCATTGTTACAGACTTGTGTTGCACTGTGAGGGTCTGTAGACATGTCATTGTTACAGTCTTGTGTTGCACTGTGAGGGTCTGTAGACATGTCATTGTTACAGTCTTGTGTTGCACTGTGAGGGTCTGTAGACATGTCATTGTTACAGTCTTGTGTTGCACTGTGAGGGTCTGTCATGTCAGACAGTCTTGTGTTGCACTGTGAGGGTCTGTAGACATGTCATTGTTACAGTCTTGTGTTGCACTGTGAGGGTCTGTAGACATGTCATTGTTACAGACTTGTGTTGCGAGGGTTTGTAGAGCACACCAGCAGCATGTTGTCAATAATTCCGAGAGTTTTCATCATCACGTAATTAAAGTCTGAGTGTCTAGGTAAGGATGTAACATGTTACAAGCCTGTGTTGTGATGAGGTTCTTTTTCAGGGTGAAACATTTAAGCCCTGGACACCTGGAAAAATTTCCAAAGCTTTTTCGTACAGAACAATACTTTCAAACTGTTTCAAATGTATATTTAATACTTTATATTCTATTCCAGACTATGATACTCTATGCAGAACATTTATCAGAGCGTGATTTCTATCTCGTGGGTCTGTAGAAAATATTAAGTTTCAGTTACGAGGGCAAATACTTCTCATGGCTTGTTGAAGTAAAGCACAACATTGCACCATGCACTCAAGTCGTATTCTTTAGCTGAACCTCACCTGAGCAAACAATCATAAAACAGGTTTCTACAGCCACCCTGTGCCTTGCTGTGGCAGCTTGTTTCGTGTGCACGTGTCCTCAAGGACACAAGCTTTTGTTTTGTTTATCATTCTGTTGCAATTAATTACTTTGCATCTTCGCGTCGAGGGTCTAGATGCAAGACTTGGCACCTCCTATAATTAGGCTGACAACGTACGAATAAATAAATATATTACCTTGTTCTCGCTAAGCACACACCTTTCTGCTCAGCACTCAACCGAAAATAAGTTGTAAAATAAAATCTTGCATACAAAGAGGAAGACATTCCACCTTTACAAAATATGAATATAGCAATTTGCATATATATATATGTGTGTGTGTGTGTGTGTGTGTGTGTGTGTGTGTGTGTGTGTGTGTGTGTGTGTGTGTGTGTGTGTGTGTGTGTGTGTGTGTGTTACGTAGGAAGTTTCTCGAGGAAACCACACCTTTGCTCAACAACAAAATCATTTGTAAAGATTTATTGGGTACATAACTCTGATAACACTTGTTCCAACACTCACCAGTGTGACACTCGGGAAGGTATGTCGACTGCGGTGAGAAGAAGTCAGACAGTTGTACAGCTTCTCTCTCTCTCTCCATGTTCCTGGTTTTAGAGGTTTTTTTTTATATTCCCTCTTCTTTCCCTTATGTAGCTCTTTAGTTTCGAAGTCTTGATACTGTTGAATGTATAAATATTTTAGGTCTGAAAAGAGATCACCATCATTCGTAATTTTTCCGATTTTATTTATTTTGCACATGGTTTCTGTCTACAGTTGCTGACTCGACGTAAAGTATCGCAGAATGTAAAGAACGAGAACTAAAAAGAGATAAAGAGGTGAACCCATTCTTAATCATTCTAATTGTCATAGAAGAACTACCGGATCAGAAGATGTAAGGATCTTAGGATGGCATCCTCAACCCATAACAAATTTGATAAAACAAAAGTCCCAAAGTTTATAAGAAAAAAACCATGAATTAAAACCTTTAAGACACCTGATTAAAGACAGCAGGACTCGTCACAGAAATCCCTGTCGTCAAGTTTACTAAAATACTGATTTCAGGTAGAAATAATTAGTGTTCTGAGCAGAAACTTTTACGAAATTGAAAATTCCTGCAACAAAAGTGAGAGAATTGATAGAGGAGACACGCAAGGAAGCAACCAATGGCTTAAATCTTAATTTATCTGAGGTCAGCTTTCTAAACCTTCACCCTTCACCTTTGCCCTGTCACTCCAAGGCCAGTCTAAAAGACTATTCGCACGTTACAATGTTTTCAAGGTTTGCGCGTGCAGGACTTCGCTTGCAAGATCCTTCTCCTCTCATACAGCAAGGCCACTGGTAGATGGCTTCCAAGGTGGCGCCATCCACTAGAGGAGTATGGGTAGTTAGAAATAATAGCAGACAACATTGATGAAAAGATCCTCTCGGTAACCGTTGCGGTTACCTTTGTCATATTACTCGAGGAAGCAGAGAGAGAGAGAGAGAGTGAAGAAACAAATGTAGTGAAGGAGTGAGGGCTTGGTTGAGTATACATGAGTATATTATTCTCCCAGAATGATTATAATTAACATGAAACATTTCTCCTGCGGTTTCTTCGGCATTTTCACTTTATAATTTGGAGGTAAAAGGAAGCCTGCTGTGTTCAAGAATTCCGATTGGCTGCAGCCATGCAACGTAGGTCATGCCTTGCGAAAAATAGAGCCACGTCATATCCTTGCAAACCTTGCTTCAAGGCCGTTTGCGAGCCGTGCGCAAAAAGCTGGTAAGGCCTTGCAAAATGCACGCACGGACTTGTATTACCGGACTGCTTGCAGACAATTTTTTTCAGTGAAGTCATAGAACGAGGCTGGTTACGAAATAGCTTCCGGTTTAGTCACGTTTCAGTTTAACTACTAGAACGAGGCTTTGGACGATATAGCTTCCGGTTTATTCACATTCGTTGTTAAGGCTCGCCGAGACTAACAGCGGAGAACTTCGCAAGAGGCTCAGCGTTGGTCTCGGCAGACAGACAGCAATCCACCCTATACACGTCCGTGATGCACGCAAACCCCGCAAAGTGCGGTATACATCGCAACGTGAGAATATCCCTTCAGGTGACAGGCCATCATGTCTAAAAATACACTTCATCTGACTGCGAACTAACAAGAACCGGCTGATGCACTTTAATGCTGCCGCACTTGTTACGAAAGTAAAAAGCAACAATAACATTAATCAAATCCCAACGCGCGTGCGCACTAAACGTGCCAATGAAAGTAAAAAGATGTCGGCGCTAAGAAATGATTGGCCAGCGGGTTTTGTTCTTCCGCGTGCATCAGTATGCAGCTGCTTCCGGCTGTTTGCGCACCGAGTTTGTCTCTGACCTTGCCACTCTCGACTAGACACAACCCCTAATTGTTTAGCCCTTCCCCTAACAAAAGTAAAATATTAATAGAAGCGAAAAGTCCCGCAAAACAAGAATTTTTATGGGTGGCCTTGGACATTTCGCGTGATCAAGTACCGATCAGCGCTCCCAGGGGTCAAGGGTACGAGCCATGCGTGGTCAGATGCCTGAGTGCAAAACACATTTTTACTTAACAAATGACTTAACATGATGTCCCCACTCGTTTATAAGGACGGGCGATTCTCAACAATACAAGCCACCAAGTACAAGGACAGAACAATTCATCTAAGGATTTTTTTTGTTTTTATGTTTATACATATTTTTTGCGTTCTCTAGCGTAATGATTCCCTGTAATTTAATCCTGGTGGACGTACTCTAAGGGGTATCACACATGCCGCAAAACTCAGGAAAATATAATAATTGGGTGGAGTTAGTATTTGGGAAAAACGAAGAATCATTGTCAGCAGAACTAATTAAAACTGCGTTTGGGTGAGGATACAGTTACTTTGTCTAAATCTATATTTCTGTCGCCATGACGACCGAGGGTCAGTGAGGATAGTGATGATGATGAGGAGGAGGAGCAAGAGGAGCAGGAGGACTGCTTACCCTTTCAGGAAAAAGAAGAAAGGGGACTGTTGAAGGGTGGGGGGCAGTTCTCACCAGCCCCATTAAAGAATGGCTGACTTGAACCAGAAAAAGTAGAAAGATAAAAGATATCGGTCATATGCCCGGCATTAGCTACATAGATAAGCTTGCCTGGCGTTCGGTAAACACTGACAGTGACATGTATGGTTGTAAACAAGACGGAAAAAGGTCAGGTCCTGGGGATTAGGTTCGGGTGCAAACCCAATGTCAATACCTCGAATCGTGCTCGTACAGTACCCACAAGGAGAGGCCCAAACAACTTTTTAAAAAAGGCGACGGGCAGATGGAGAATGGATAGCTTTTGACTACCGTGTGGTGGATCTTTTAAAAGACATGTGAGGAACACTTCTTTTCTAATGCTTACATCAAAGTTAGTGCAGGATATATATATATATATATACTATTTTCCCTGACCTGGTGAATACCCCTACTCCGTTCTCGAAATACAGCCTACAAACAAGACTATACAGTGGAAGTGGTCAACAACGCTGACGTCAGGATTGTACATGGAGAAGTTAACGTTATGGAGGCCTCGGCCAATGGGAGAACTGGGGCCGTCTGTTCATTAGACATGTTTGTGTCCAAACATGATGTGACGAGTTTAACCTTTTTCCGTGCAAGGTGATGTTTGTAAGCGTGTTTCTGAAAAAACGGACGGGGGGGGGAGCGGGAGGATTCACCCATATTTGTGGAAATAGTATCCTGCATTCAACTTTATTGCTCTACCCAAGCGGTCCTTGAATGTTTCCGTTTGCATACTAACCTCCTGTTTGTAAAGTTCGTCCGGCTTCATTCACGTGTTTGTATGTTCCCGGTTTTCCCTACCTGTAAGCTGTGTGTGTGGGTGGGTGGGTGGGTGGGTGTGTGTGTGTTCGCGCGCCCACAACAACGGGACCAAACTGATGAAGAAGAGCAGAAAGCACTGTACGTGCCAGTTCAGTGTTGGTTCCGATGCTAGTCTGACTAATTGTAAGAGGATACACTCGACAATTCAACGGCTCAGTTCCGCGAACAAATGCACGCAGCATGTCCGCTTTCCTTCAGGAGGGAGCAAGTCTCAACAGTTCATAGGACAGTTTAGTATCGAAGTAAGCCTCCTAAAATACAAGCTTTTGCTGAAAATTATCAAAGCGAAAATAGGACTTGACAAATATGTTGCTTCTAACCCCCCTCCGGTTGTCATTGTTACAAAAACTGATTAAGGAAACCATTTTTGGGCCACAGACCAGACATATTCATGAGTCTCAGATTGTCGGAATAAACTGTGATTTTATACCAACTTTTAACAATTAGGATGTGAAATTTATTGTTTTCTTCCTGGTAAATGAGAGTACAGGGAAAAGCACTAGCTGCACGACTAACCGTAACAGTGACTATAGTTAAAACGTTTTTTAAATGTTACGTTTGGCTGACTGCTGAGAGCGAGGCGCACATCTGTCACGACAGCGGTTAGGTGTGAACCAGACTTGTTAAGCAGATTGTTGACTTCCTCCCCATTTTCAACTTTTTTTGGTTGCTTTTAGGTGAAGGAGTACGACTATGGAATGTGATCTTTGTCATCTAAGCAGCGTGCATCGAATAGAGTCGTAGCCACTTTTTTTTTACTTTCTAGAAAACTGCGTGCGCACCTTTGACCTGACCAGGTGTGACAAATCGTAGCTAGTGTGTGTGACATAACTTGTCTGATCTACCCCTTCTCCCCACTGAAGTATCGCTGGCGTCACGACTGCACAAGTTATTGCTCTGTGCACTCCCCTGTCCCTCCCTCACCACTACCACCATCTTGAACACACGCGCACACACAGCAGACCAATGTACTGTTGTCGACTATTTGTTTCCAATGTAATGGACCTCATTGGAACGTCGTAAACAGGATTTAGCATGCTAAGGGTTGGGGGAGGGGGAGTTCCATTAAATGGGGAAAAGAGAGATTGCGGACCTGGGATGTCGGAGTTTGTCTCATCGCCACCGATGGCCAATGACGTCTTCGTCTGAGGCTGTCATGACCCCCGTGACCACGTGACAAGAAGATGGCTCACATGAATCAGCTGATTAAGTGCATGTCCCTCGAATTGCACGGGCCACGCGCATGACTGCAGGGAAATAGTGATTCGCGTGACGGGAGTAGCTCCCTAACCCGTGTTTTTTACACACACACACACACACACACACACGCGCGCGCGCGCGCTCTAATTTGTCTTTTCTTTCATGTTTCATGACGAAGATGATTCTGTTTACATCAAAACAAAGCCCAGAAATTATGAGTGCGGGGGTATCACGATAATGTTTTATGTCTTTAGTTATTTTGAGCGGGAATTTCGGAGGTTGATAGGACACAGTGTTTAGAAATTTTACAATGGCGCAATGCAGGTAACAGCAACCTCCCCTCTTCTGAACAAGAGTGAAAGCCACGAGCACAAATCATCAAGTACACAACAGGCCGTCTAATGAGGGGCAGACAAAGACAACTGTCCTCAAGCATCCTCTAAAGATCAAGCTTTGTGAAAGAGACAAGGTTCCGCTGAGGATGGTGACGGTTAATGAGTTCTTGTAGATATGCAGGCGCAAGGTCGTGAAGGCAGCCATATGTCAGGGCGAACATTTTGTGGTCAATCTTTTTCTCCACAGGAAGCCAGTGTAGGTCACACAATACGGGAGTAATATGGTCAGTTTTTTTCTTTCGTGCAACTATCCTAGCAGCCGTATTTTGCACTCGCTGAAGCCTCGACAACTCACTTTTTGAAATTGCCCAGAGGCAGGTGTTTGCATAGTCTAATCTTGAATGAATGAGGGACACAGCAACTGCATTTGCAGTCTTCTTATCTCTAACAGAGATGAAGACCATCATCAAGGCGTTGCACAAACTATCCCAGCCACCAGACAAGCTACCACTATCTGTCCATATTAGACCATGTGGTAATTTTCCGCCTCAGTACAGGGCACGACAGACTATAGCACAGCTTTTATCGGAAGCTACATCTGGTGTCTTCCCCAATGTGATCCTGTAGAGATGCAGAGCTAACCACAGAGTATACCATACAGGGGTGGTAGTTATGAAGCGAAATCGGGCAAAATCGGAAACTCAAGCGTCTTGTTTCTGAAGTTCTGAAACGGTGTCCACCCCCCTTGAACACTATTCATATTTCTTTACCCTAAGTCTCTTTTGCCCCCACTTTATAACTGCAGCTACAGGGGTAAAACATCTGCAGGGTCTCGACACCACTTTACAATCTTGGAACCAAGATGCTTTCCCTTGAGTTCACCCTTTTGCCCCGGGATAACGACTTACCTTCGCGTCATAACTACCGCCCCGAGAATGTAGGCTCCTCTAGTAACAGAGCTCGGAGGTCTGGCCCTGGACGATGGCCCTCGACATCGAGAATCAATTTAGTTTCAAATTTTTCCACTAATTAACATTAAGTTTCAATTTTTTACACTAATTAACATTTTGTTTGAAATTCTTGCGTTAATTAATAACGTTTAGTTTCACTACAAATTGTTTTACGATAAAACTATTTAAGTGCCCTGAATTGGAATTTTGCAGAGGGTATATCACATCTTTTGCAGCTTTCACTGAAAAAACGCTCTTGGTTATAGGATTCTCCAGCCAACGGTTTTAAATCAAATTTCAGGGCCAACCAGATTAAAAACTGCATTCCCAGCGACAAAGTTTTGAGTACCATACTTACAAGAGAAAAATACAATAAAGTATGTAAAGCCAGCATGTCTTAAATCTCGCAGATATTGTG
Source organism: Marisa cornuarietis (assembly GCA_004794655.1). Taxonomy (NCBI): domain Eukaryota; kingdom Metazoa; phylum Mollusca; class Gastropoda; order Architaenioglossa; family Ampullariidae; genus Marisa; species Marisa cornuarietis. Next base: position 1,178,961 of record SMMW01000565.1, on the reverse strand, counting down.
TTGAACTCCTAGAGTCAGAGTTCGCATTCTTTTCGTTGCTTTCAGCCCACGAAACAGACACCGTTTTTTCAGGGCATGTAAAATATTTTAACACTGCTAAAAAATAAGATTTAAAATCTCACTTACCGATCTTGAGTGTAGTCTCGCGTCACTCGGAAATCTCATTTACCGTACGCGAGACCCTCGTCTATTGAAACACTCGTCTGATCGAAATTAGACACAAATCCAAACGACATCCACCCGGCTATCTTTCTGTGTGTCGAATCTCCGCCTTGACAGATTAAAAATAAATAGTTCAAGTAGCAAAAGAATTGTTTGAATAGTTGTATCCGGGTAGCTTTCAAGGTCGAGCGCTGGCACAATTTGACCAATGCGCGTGTTTTGCGCAGGAAGCATAATCTCAAGCCTTGCGTACTTTACTTGGAACACTGAGAGAAAGTTTTTTTTTATTTATTGACTCACTAGCATTCTCCTTTATCATACTACTCGCCTTCAGATACTACTCATTCAAAAAAAGAATATCCTGAGATGGAGAGAAGAGATCGGCTTTAGACTTCTTTCATCTCTTCAAAATATTTGTATTCAGCGATGTTGGATTACAGGAAGGTCCACTTAAAAGCAGTCTGCCTCCTTTATTTCAGCCACGCTCGGATCCGAGTCGGTGTACTTTCTAATGACCCATAAAAGAAAAAAATGGCTGAACGCATCTGTGGTGCCATCTGTGTACATTGCGCGGTGTAAAATTTCTGAAAATAAATAATGTATACATATAATAGTTGATCTTTATTCACAGAGAATGAGTATGAGTGGGAAGAATTAGAACCACGGAGTTACTGAGTATAAAACTCCATGATTAGAACAGTTCTCTTCTCTTTGTTACTTTTTCTTTTCCCTGTCACCACTCCTCCGCTGGGAAGTTTATTTTTCGCTTCACTTATTTATCAAGCTGTTTATTCCCAGCTTAGAGACTATTTATGGTTTGTTAAGTTTATTCATTTTACTAATTACGTCTCATACTTAGCCTCATAATCAGACATAGAAGCGTGAAATATTGTTTTTATTCAAATTATCTTCCCTTGAAATAAACGTAATTCGTTGTAATGAGCGACAACTCTGGAAGGTAAATGCAAAAAGTGAATTATATTGTTTATAGAGATTAGAGATCGTGAATAGTTACTGACATAAACATCTTTTTTCCAAAATCATTTGAAGTGGAGAAGATGCTGTTTTATTTTCAAGAATATGATTTTGTTAAAAAAAGAAAGAAACTCGCAGATTGTGAATTTCCAGTCTGTGCGTCTGTGCATCTGTACTTTGCGAGAACCTTTTTTTGAGAGAGAGAGAGAGAGAGAGTGAAGAGAGGATAGACCACAGCAGAGGAGAGTAGATTACGAGTTAGGAGATATTCCTGTAGCAATGATCGTTTGAATGTTTTCAATTCATTAAACCCACAACTTTCTGAATTTTTCCAGAAGCTTGACATTTGAAGCCAGGCGATGCTGTAGATGCTCTCTAGATGTTTCTAAAGATGCGACGGATGTACAAGTCTATTTCACAACACTGGGATCCATTTTATGTAGCAGCAGTCAAAGGACCATAAACAGTTATGACAATTTGACAATGACAATGACAATGACCAACTTTATTTGTCCCATTGGGCAATTTGTTCACTTTGGAAATTTAAATTCTAATGGCATCGCGAATACTTCATTCTAGTGAGCAACGATTGTTAAATAAACCTAAATCTGGTCTCCCCCCCCCCCCTGCTATACAGACGGCGGAAAGGTATTCCCGTCAATTAATTTTAATCCTTTGAAATTGATATTAATATGATTCATATCACGCAAATCGAGTTCACGGAAGTGGTCCCTGGGGTCGTGAACCCCCCCTCCTCCTCATTACCTCTCTTGTCCCTCCGTCCATGACTTACCAAGTCAAGCGACAACAGTTGGGCGATCTTAGAATTTAAATGACACAATAGAGCGTGAAATAAACATAGAATATAATATACATTTGCGAACAAAATAAATTAAAATATTATACACATCACTGCTTAATGGACGATAAATTGAAAGGACTAAAAGTAATGGAGATAAATTGCAAATAAAGATGTAAAAGTTTATTTCATCGAAAACGTTTTCATGTTCATGTAAGGTTTTCTTTACAGAAAATATTTTGTAAAGAAAGGATTACGGGAGTGAAAGACCTGCAGAGAGAAAGAGGCAGGGAGAAAACAGGTAGACAGAGACAGGAAAGACGCACTGAAAAAGAACTTTTTAAATATCTTGGACTGAAATGTACAATACTTTTTATTTCTTTGTTCTGATAAGGCAAATGTTAGTAATGTTGCTTACAAACGTCGGCAAACCATCAGAGTGCATTTGGTAAACTGGACAGACAGACATAGCAACACTCACTCACTCACTCACTCACTCACTCACTCACTCACTCACTCACTCACTCACTCACTCACTCACTCACTCACTCACTCACTCACTCACAAGCATGCACCTGCGTTTTGTGTCTTCCTCTCTCTCTCTCACACACACACACACACATATACACATTTACATGCTTGTACACTAGATTTCTCTGTCACACACACATACATACATACAAACATAAACGCACACACATATTAATTAAAAAAAAGAGAAATATTTATGCTATGCCCTCTCTACTTTCCTTGACAGTCACTTCACATTGATCATCGTTGATCACGGAAGTCGTTTTAACAGCGATAATACTGGTGTTGACCATCATGCCTCTGTATCATATCCTGAGTGTACAACCATTCCATGCTACTACGATCACCGGTTATCACATTTCTTGTTCCATGGCGCTCATTACAACTCGCTCCTGCAGCTCCTGCTGAACAAATAGGCTCCAGTCTTCAGGACCTCTCATTGTTGTCTTCAGACAATAAATCCTGGTGTCATCCTTCAGCAGACAACCTGACCAACGCCAACAATTCGGTCAGAATACGTGGGGGCTGTTGTTGTTCTGGTGGGGGGGGGGGACTTTTCGTTTGCTTTTTATTTTTGTTTTTTATAAGAGGAAACACATGCGTCCGTCGCAAACGCAAGGAAACTTGTAACTCCCAGATTCAGCATCGATTAAGATTTAAGACTTTCTTAACCGACACATCGCCACACCGTCACATTTTCGGGCTTTTCTTCTCCCGATGGAAAATAGGGTCACTACGAGACTTTCATATAAACATTGACTATATATAGCCACACATATTGACAGCAGGCGACCGGCTTAAACTCTCGTTCCTGCGAAGCATTACGAGTGTCTGTCAAAATACAGCGGAGTGATTGGCCGGCGCGGAGATGTTAGCGTTGAGGAGGAACTCGGGAGGGAGGGTGGTGAAGTGAAAGAAGGCGTTGGCCCACGTGACCGTGGCCAGGAGGAGGCAGGGCACGCACAGGATGTTGAGGATGAAGCCGCACGTCACCTGTGAGACGGAGAGAAACAATATTAGACAGAAGGGCACAGAGCTGACGTCTTGATTACATGATTAGCAGGAGGGCATAGAGCTGACGTCTTGATTACATGATTAGCAGGAGGGCATAGAGCTGACGTCTTGATTACATGATTAGCAGGAGGGCATAGAGCTGACGTCTTGATTACTTGATTAGAAAGAGGGCATAGAGCTGACGTCTTGATTACTTGATTAGAAAGAGGGCATAGAGCTGACGTCTTGATTACTAAAAAAAGAAAGGAAAAAAGAGAAAGAACGAAAAGGGAAAAAAACAAGAAAAAATACAAAGAAAGGAAAATGTAAACAAAGATAGCAAAAAATAGAAAAGACACAGAAACACATAAAAAGAGAGGCTGAGAGAGAAAGAAAGACAATGACAATATTCTGTATTCGGCTAAGATTCTCCCCAAACCAACATAGGATTGCAAGTATTAGTAACCAGTAGCAACAGGTAACAGAGCAGGTGTATATGTACAATAACACTAGGTAACAGAGAAGGTGTATATATGTACAATAGCAATAGGTAACAGAACAGGTGTATATAGGTACAACAGAAATAGAAAACAGAGCAGGTGTATATAGGTACAATAACACTAGGTAACATAGAAGGTGTATATAGGTACAATAGCAACAGGTAACAGAGCAGGTGTATATGTACAATAACACTAGGTAACAGAGAAGGTGTATATAGGTACAATAGCAACAGGTAACAGAGCAGGTGTATATGTACAATAACACTAGGTAACAGAGAAGGTGTATATAGGTACAATAGCAACAGGTAACAGAGCAGGTGTATATGTACAATAACACTAGGTAACAGAGAAGGTGTATATAGGTACAATAGCAACAGGTAACAGAGCAGGTGTATAGGTACAAAAGCAATAGAAGCAACAGAAATATTTACGTTTAAAAGAGAGAAAGAGAGAGGGAAAAAAGAGACTCCAGAAGAAAGATAAAGAAAGAGAAAGATATAAGAAAGAGAGAAAAAACAAAGAGTTCAAGACGACACATAAAAAACAGTGAGAATGAGAGAGAAAGAAGAACAGAGAAAACACGAGTGGTGAAGAAATAGAAATAATGAACGGCTCTCTCTCTCTCTCTCTCTCACTAGCCCTAACACCCTAACACAGATACTCAGATGCGCCAATAAAGTTGCTGTTGCTTTCTCCACTCACCATGTCAATGACCCGGACTGTACCGAACGCGAAAACAATAGCGTTGGGTGGCGTTGCTACGGGCAACATGAAGGCGAAGGACGTTGTGATAGCGGTGGGAAACATGAAGAACAGAGGGTTAACGCCTAGAGTCAGAGCCTGAAACATGAACAGCAGTTGTTTTTTTTTTCTTTCAAATTTGAACAGAAACAATGTTTTATTTACTCCCCGTTTGTTTGCGTGTTTGTTTAATTTTGCAAAGAATTCTTTCTATCTTTTCTTCGTGTCTGTGGAGTCTGGGTTGCATTACTTCCCACAAGCTGTCATTCTCACAGTTTAACACGTATTCGTGTGCGACAGCTGAAGCTTAGCGATTATCAGGGGACACAACACTGGACAACCATGGCAAGCTCTTGATAGCGGTTGCATCCCTTACTCTACTAATTATTATCGCTATGTCATTGGTAACAGAAAAGTCATAAAACTTATCGTACAACTATATCTTTGGGGAAAAACTCGTTGTTGTTATTGTTGTTGTTGTTGTTGTTGTTGTTGTTGAGTTTAAGAATGAAAAGTGCTTCTACCTGTTTATAAATGCGATTTCTCACAGTGATTAGGGATCGGAGGCAAGTCACACAATCGGTGTACTGCACTAGTTGCCAGATCTCTTATGTTGATTTATATTCTTGACTACCATTTATTTTTTTAATACTATATTTATCTATATTGTTCATTATGTAAAGACATTTCACTCTTACTTTGCTTTGTTACCCTACCTTAATGCTAACAGTTTGCAAGTTTATGAATTTGGGAGTGAAAGTTGCTACATGAACATATTTGGATAGTGTCTCAAAACTCTAAGAGCTTGGGGTTGTGTTTTATTTCAAATATAGAAAGACATTTAGATTGCAGTTAATATTTTCAAGAGGCGTGAGTCTCTTGTTTCTTATTGTCCTCCCTTTAATGTGGGACACGTGTGTATGTGTACACTTTACATACACATGTTCTCTGTCCAGTTGAGCTATTTTTAAATTTTACGAAAGTACGAAAACTTTTACTGAGGCACACCCTGCGTCTCTAACGATCGAAGATTTCTGTCGACAACCAAAGAAAAGACTCACAAGCTGAGCTAAAATAGGCATCATAAGGGTAGCGATGGCCGTGTTACTGGTGACCTCAGTGGCAAAGGTCACGATGTAGCAGATGATGAGGAGCATCAGCCAGGGGTCAAGCGCACCGAACACCGCCAGCTTCTGGCCCAGCCATCGAGACAGCCCCGAGGTCTGAGACGAGAAGGCCGCGCAGTTTGTTAATTCACTCCTTAATAATTTACTAAAACCAATCAAAGTAACTCGATTAAAAGATCAAACGCCTTTTTAAGTTTTAGACGATTCTGTAAAAGAACATAAACTGTACATTAAAGCAAATAAATAATAATGCCCGTCTTTTTCAGCATAAAAAGGTCAATGTGTTTCGTAAAGGAAATCCCGTTTTCATTGCACTATCGGCAGTGGTTAGTGAGGTCACCCAGCTATTGACATGATGAGTACCTCTGCAGCCTGGGCGATCGCGAAGCCGCCCCCTAGCAGCAGGTACAGGGACCAGGGCATCTTCTCGTTCAACGTCCTCCAGTCCATCAGGGGCTTGATGGGGCCCCGCGGTCCTTTTGCTGTTGTACACAGGTGCGTTTTCATTAGTAAGCACATTCATGGGGGTGAAGAGACTTGCACATCTCAAGCTTATCAAAATTTAAACAGTCTTAGCCGCTGTTGTTTTTACTTGTGTGAATAAATCAAACAAAAATTACTCCCGCTGCACTTTCTGTGAACCTAAATACACTTTCATAAGATAAAATGGCACACAGGAGTGAACAAATGGGTGACATGAACAAGTTTGAGAAAAGATAAGGGAAGGCTTCGTGGATTAGTGGTCGTAAACACGTCGAACTGTGAGTGGTTTACTGTGCCTAAAGTAAGAGCTGTAGCGTCCCGTAGAGGCCACCGTGAAAGTGGTTCTAAGGCACAGCATCGTTGTGAAAAACTAAATACAGGGCCATTTCGTGCCTCACTCCGATCAACCTTTGGAGAAGTCACTATGGTTCATGTTCTGGTACTAACCGTGCCGCTTGCTGGGGAAAAGAATGTCAGGCAACGACGATGGCAACACAAAAAACAAGACAGCCGTGAGCACTGCCGGCGTGGAGTCACTGACGAAGCTGCAAAGAACAGACGACACAATAACTATTCATAGAAAAGATTCATTTATTCTATTTTTTTGTAATAATTGATTAGCAAATGTATTCTCATTTATTTTCTGCAAAAGCATCGGCATTGTTCGTTCGTTTATTCATTCATTCGCTCCTTATTTCGATCGTTCATTTATTAACCTATTTACTTGTTAGTCATTCGTTTGTTCATTCATGCGTACTGTTATTTAGTTGCTGTTATTTATCAGTATCTACTTGTTTCGATTTTTATGCTGATAATTATAAATCTATAAATCCACCCCTTTACCCAAGAAACATAACATAAAATTATCGCATTTTAAATATTCCTTAGGGAGTGTATTTACGCCTAATTGACACAATCTTTAAGTAAAGGCTGATGCAGAATAGATATGTCAGCAACTGACCCCTCCTCGAATATCAGCCCCCAGCCTCCAGATCCCCCCAGATCTCGCGTGATCCACAGTGCAACGAGAATGCCGAAGAAAACCATGATGGTCCCCTGGGCAAATCTGGTTGACAGCCAGGAATGGTTGGTGTCAGTGGTCTGGCCCGCTGCAGACATCTTACGCTCATAATTGTCAAGCTGTAAGTTAGGAACTACTGTGGTTGCTATAGCAATGTCGTTATCTCCCGATCTACCTTGCTTCTTTGACGTGTTTTGGGTGGATGGATGGATGGATGGATGGATGGATGGATGGACATTCAGAAATAATCATGACACAAAAGGCAGAACGAAAATTATTATCGCTCAAGATGATAACCATCTGACATTCCAAACGAACGTGACGATGAAAATGCTAACCTAACAGTCTCTCAGGCCAAGAGTTAAAAATCTAATAATTGAAATGGTTACGTGATTGGGCCAAGCTTTTCAAACTCTTTTCTAATCGCAGCTCGAACTTTTTGATTCCTTTCATCCAGTTCCTTAGAACCCCGCTTGAAAATGCAATCACAGCCGCCCCTGCAATGAACATGCATCGCAAACACTTGTGAGTATGTACTTCAGTAAACCACGGTCGGCAGCCTTAGTCGACCATTTTGTTACATTCGTATTCTATCAAAGACAGATGTCACATTACAATATCAATTTGACACTTATTTTGTGGCTATGTCAGAAAGTTTAGACCCCTTGCTCGCCATTTTATAAGGATTCCCATTTCCGACGAGGTAAGAATGAAGTCCAAGACTCGCTCTATCACGTGAACAAGAAACTCCATTGTGTCGAGTCCATCACAAAAGCTAAGGTCCAAAAAATAACAATAAAAACATATTTTATACTCTCGCTCGATTCGTTTGAAACTATTTCCTCAAAAATGTCGATTTAATAGAGAAATGTATTAATAATGCAGAGAAACTGGATGATCAAAGTGCTCGAAAAAAGTCTTTCTTTCTTTGTTTCTTTCTTTGTTTTTTGTTTGTTTCTTTCTTTCTTTCTTTTCTTTCTTTCTTTCTTTCTTGTTTTTTGGAGCTTTGCTGAAGCAATAAAGAATCAATAAATATCAATCAATCACCCAATCAATCAATCTCAATCAATCAATCTCAATCAATCAATCTCAATCAATCAATCTCAATCAATCAATCTCAATCAATCAATCTTTCCCATTTAAAGAACTGTTTCTCTGTTGTGTCTACTCATCAGAATTATATTATGGACCGATGAATGCTGCTGTCAGAACACCGCAGTTTAAACACAGAATTACTGTAATTTAAATCTGTGCAACCAACGCACAATCAAAAGTTAGTGCAACGAAGACAGGAGGACATGATGTGCTCAATTATAGCAAACTATATTTGCAATCAACTTGACACCCTGTTCAGGACTAACAGTACAATACATTCAATAATGTGAAACACACCCTCAGTAAAGACTACAATTCGTAACATTACACTAAGATTATTCTTGTCATAGAAACATCAGGTGAGTTTGAAATGTATTACTGAGCTGTTTCTGCCTCTGGACAACTCACCGACAGCGAAAGAACAAAACCTGCAGCCAGACCCAAACAATAAAGACCAGCATGAGAGACAAGGGCAGACCAAACACAAGCCAAGTTGCAAAGGTGATAGGGGTCTGCAGGCCATACTGCTCGAAGATTCTGCAACATAATAACATGAGATTCACCTTCACCATCTGCAGGCCATACTGCTCGAAGATTCTTCAAGAAAGTAACCAAAGACTCTCCATGATGGTCTGCGGGCCACATTGCTCAAAGATTGTGCAACAGTCGCATAAGAATCGTTCTGTGTGTAAAGAGAGATTTTAAGAAAGCTTTTGATGCCCAATGCATGAAATGGGCCGGTGGTTCTAGTCCAATACTTGACAAAAGAGCCTTGACACTGACGAAAAAAGTAAAATACAAGATTTTTTTTTACTGTTTCTTAAGTTTCGATGTCTAGTGAAATCGCTTCATACTGTACTATTTTTCGTTAGCAACATGTCAATTTTTGTTTAGTCTAAAACTTCGGCCATTGTCTTGCTTCATACATGAGGCTCAAATTTATAAGTGCACCAGAAGTGCGATGGGACTCCCTGACAGGTCACTTACATTTGCGATTGTCCCAGCAGTACAAGGTTGGGTCCTGTTCCGGTGAGACTACCTATACCCCCCACGTTGGCAGAGTAGGCGATGGCCAGTGACAGGGCCTTACCAAGCTCTGTCATCGACAGCTGCTGGGGTTTGGCTTTTCCTTTACCCTCTTTCTTCTTATCTGCTTTTGCTTTTCTCTTCTTTTTCTTCTGGCTCGATGTGTCCCTAGTATCATTAGTAACAACATCATCGTCAACCATCTCGCTTCAGGATTATTGGAGTAGAGACACAAAACTGTAAAACAGACATTTTCCTCCCCATATCTATATCTGTGCAGACAAAATCAAGAAAGGTGCGATGTTAATGTGAAGTACGATGGTAATGTGTCAAATATTAAAATATGAAGTCCCTGTTAAATTGTTTGTTTGCTTGCTTGCTTTCTTGATTAATTCATATTTGATTTCTTTGTATTTTCGTTGTAAACGTTTGGTTGAGGACCAGAGCCTGTATTTTCAATTAGCAACAATCACTTTGCCGTCTTTGCAAAAAATTAATTTAACTGAAGAATTGTTAATCCTGCCGTTTTTCTTTCCCTTTGGAGGGTATTTTTATAACTTGACATCTTTGATAACCTGTCTCCTGTCGTTTGCTGATGTTGCATACACTATGGTGATGATGCGAAATATATTACTTATGGAACTCGTGATCTGTGTGTTGTCGTTACTCAGACAGCATACAGTGGAGAGGAAAGCTTACCTTTCATTGTCGTCATCGTCTTCGGCCTTTTTATCTAGTTCCGACATCACCGCGACATCTGTGAACAACATAACACATACATCCATACATTGCATGCATACATACATAATGCTGACTTGGCATAAAACAACAATTAACTAACTAACATACATACATAAAACAAATGAACAGGCACACACGACATAAGCATGCAAGAAAACAGTATGCACGTGTATGCATTATATCAACATTTAGTGCAACAAATATATTTTTATGCAATACAACAACTTGGTACAACGACGATTACTCGGAAACGTTTTCATACATGATGGAAAGTGCAACAACAACCTACATTACAGCCTGCGACTATATTTTTGCCCACGAAGTTCTGTCACGCATGCGTGGGTCATCTTTAAGACTTTTTTGTATGGTCAGTGAAAAAACAATACTTCAACTAGTATGACATGGCTGAAGCTGCATTACTGTAATGGGTAATGCAAATGGCGTTGAGCGTGAGGGTTGTACGTTTGTGTTTCAACTGGTGTTTTTCTCTGGTAAACACGTTTTTGTGTCTTTGTAAAAAACTTTGTAGACTTTGTCTTTGTAGAACTTTGTAAAAAAAAAAGTGCAGTCCTCATGGGCCTGCACCTATTCACACAGTCCATCTATACTCACGGTATAATATTAAAAAATTGACATTGTTCTCCATTTTAGAAGTACTAGCCTTCTCTCTCTCTCCCTTCTCTCTCTCTCTGTTTTTCTCACTTTTCTCAATATTTTGGTCTGTGTGTGTGTGTGTGTGTGTGTGTGTGTGTGTGTGTGAGAGAGAGAGAGAGAGAGCAAGAGAGACGGTGAGACACAAAGAGAGGGAGTTTGGGTGATTGCTTCTTTTTTTTACTTATTATTGTGATGCGTGATTCTCGCTCTCCCTTAGCCGTTTCTAAGTTACCTTTTCCACAGGTAAAAATAAGCACGCGCACTGTTGTCTTCAAGGGCCTACTATTTTCTCATCCTGCACTGACAGACAATGCATTGAGAGGCCAACATGGTTGGTGTCTTTTTCCATGCATGTCCATAGCATCATGTGAAAATTATGGACAGAAGCTACAACTGGGCCTAGGGTTTACCGTGACTGTGGTCGTCCTCGCTGGCGTCGATGTTCTGTGTGTCCTGGATCTGCTCCAGGACGGCCTGCACGATGGGCAACATCATAGCGGTGGTGGCCGTGTTGGACATCCACATGGACAGGAACCACGTGACCAGCATCATCCCCAACATCAGCCTACGCCGAAAGCACCAAGGATCAAAGTTTTACAGCGGCTGATTAAAATGGAGTTTCCAAAGATTGCATGTGGAAGAAACTGTTTGACATGTAATAAACTTCTTTCTTACACTTCACTTTGCGCTTCATGGCTCACACAAAATAAAATGAACATCCAAGTAACGAGCATATTCCCAGGATATGCAGCTGGTGTTACTTTGTTCAAAAATGTGAAGGGAATTTTAAAATAATTTTTATCTCGTTTTCGGAAAACTACTCGGAAACTAACATAAATTTGTATTCAGGGAAGCGGATGGCCGAGTGGTTAGAGCGCTGGCGTCCGAACCGAGAGCGCTCTGGTTCAATTCCCGATAAGCGCAGCATGCTTCCCCCAGTTGACCCAGCTGACGGGAATGGGTACCTGACTTCATAGAGGGTTGGGGAAGGTAAGGCAGCGAGGGAGAGGAGATTGGCACCACCCTCATGTAAAAGCTGGCCCCGAGAAAAGTGGGGTCTCTAACACCTCACTCCCCAACGACCATGAAAAAGGTTAGGGGATGACCTTTACCTTTACCTTTAAATTCGTATTTCTAACATCACTGAATGCTGCTTTCAACTCGAGTTCCAAGCATACACATGTATTAATAAGGCCCACAACCAGCAACACCACATTAAAACGATACCGATAATGATGTTTGTGGTCCTTTTCCAAATATGCAGTCAGGGGTAGCATTTAAAGACACCATTATCCTACTTCCTTTTTCTTTTCTCTAATATCATTGATAATAGTATTGTCAGTACGCAAACCACAGAAGTGAGTGTTGCTGACTTTAGACCGTGTCCCCGGACTAACCATCTGGGCTCTGCTCCAGCCACCAGCATCACAGACAAGGCTATTCGGCGATGGAGGTTCCACGTCTCTATGGCAATGGCTACTGTCAGGCCTCCCATAAATAGGATTGACGTGTCCTGCAAAGACCCAGTAAAGGCTACGACGATTCAATCATCATCATCATCATCATCATCATCATCATCATCATCATCATCATCATCATCATCATCATCATCCCTTGACTGGTACTAACTCACCACCCTACCTGTCCTCGGGGGGGGGGGGGGGGAGGGAGAAAACCTGACTAGGCTTCAGTCAGTCCTGAGCGTTGGTGAGCCAAGTGTTTGTAAAACTGTTTACACTGTTCTGCAGATTGGGTTTTGCCTCGTTTTTCATATTTTGAGTGGTAGTGGGAACGGTTACGAATCCTGTTTCCCCTTAACCGTATTTTTGTTTTACTTCTTTTGTTTATAATTTTTCCTTTTATTTACTGTTTATACCCGAACATAAAAGTGCATAAATACCCACGTTCACTGTAGACTTTGCTGTGTCGTTAATGTAGGGAGAGAATCATGATCATCACAGTCTTCGTCGTCGTTTTGACGTCTTCGTCGTCGCTTTAATCTATCAAGTACTTTCATATTAACCTTTTTTAAAATTAAAAATTTCCTTTGTTTCAATACATTATCCTGCGACGTCTCTGCAGATCCACCCTTCCACGCTCATGTCGACACAAATAGGCCTGGCTACCTTCTCCCAGCTCTTCTTGGGTGCTCAGCACAGAGTACAGTATCAACACGAGCTAGTAGACCATTCGAGAGATATTATATAATATATATATATATATAGAGAGAGAGAGAAACTCTGATCACTCCTTACATTCAAGTAGGTGGCCGATACAGTCCTTGCAGTCAGCACACCCATCATGGGCAGAAGGAACACGGGCATCAGTGACGTCATAGCTATGGGGATAGCTTCCGTCACCCAAAACACTGCCATGACGAAAATGACGTAAGCACACTTCGCTTCCTAGGAAAAAATGACGAAAGATTTATTACAACTGAATTTATGAGTCCGAGAGCTCGACAAAGCTCGGACAATTATAGTCTTACGAGCCTGCTTTCTAGGACAAGAAATAATTATTATTTTGTTGTTATTCTCAGAGATGTGGCCACAAGAGGGACAACATTTGTAATGATTAAAGTCGTTCTATTCGGTTAAATAGATTTAATGTCTGGTTTATTTTTAAAATTGTGTGCGATCAAACAAACAGCTAGCAGACGAATGGCAGCGATTAAGATTTCGACTTCTTTCATCGCTTGCGTAGACTTCTTTCAAAAATAGTTCCACGCTCACAGTACATATACCAGTATTTTAAAGACCATCTGAACTCTTTTTTCTTTGAGAGAAGCTTTGGTTATCATGAACTAAGATTTTTAATTTGATGTGCTGACAGGCTTTTGCATTTAAAATCTATCCTTTTTTGTCGCCATGGTAACAGATCACTGATGTCAACAGTACGCCTTCGAGGAAGACGACGTGAACAGAGGAAGGCGTTCCGGTAGAGATGCACTCGCCTGTGTGTTGATGACCAGTGGCAGCGGGAGGAGGAGGACAGGCGTCAGAAATATGACGGCCATGTACCAAAGGGAAAAGACTTGTCGCAGAGGTGTTAGCACAGGTTCTGTCGTTGGGGGATCCACATTCACCTCCGCTTGTCCTTCATCGACGCCATCATCTTTATCGTCTGATCCGTCGGCTGTAGTTGTTGACGTCCCCGACCGCCACACCCCTGAGGGACATCAAGCACTCGGTTGACATTCAAACCTTTGACCCTTTTGTCCGTCTCTTCCTATGATCTATATTTTTTCTTCTTTGATTACAGAAGCATATGACAAACCGTTTAGAATCGGTTGCAAATGATTGGGGGTCGTCCTCATTCTCGTCAATCAATAACAGCAATAACACTGAATGCCAAGCTCATGTGTGTCCCGCGGTGAAGTATAGCCCCATTTATTCTTTCCACAGTGCTACTAAATTTGTAAAGAATTGTCATTCTCAGTGACACTGCCACTGTCATTGTCGTTGGCGTTGGCGTTTTCGTCATCACTAAGTACTACTGGTGGGATTGTTGTTGTATGCGGGTTCAAGACATGCTAAAAATCATAATAATTGACATAACTACACCGCTATACTTCACCGCGGGACACACATGAGCTTGGCATTCAGTGTTATTGCTTAAAGAGAATAGCTGTGGGGGGGGGGGAGACGTGATGTGGTGCAGGCAGGGGATGACGGGACAGAGTGTGCAGTCTTACCCGCTTCGCCTTTTTCCTCATCTTGGGCCTTGAAAATAGACAGCGCGTTCATGTACACGGCTTCTCCATTGCCCGACCTCGGTTGTATCCCCTCGGGATCAAAGGATCCCAGATGGTTGTTTAGGGACATCGTTTCTGGGTTAGCGTTCTTGGTATGGAATTCTGTTTCGCCTCTCAGGTTAACGTGGCCAGCGTCCGCGGAACCATGGCTGGACAAGGACACCATGTCGAAGGCCTCAAACTTATCTCCCATTGCATGCTTCTGCGCTGCCCTGTCCAAGTTGCTGCAAGAACTTCTCCTTTCGGATGTAAGGTTTACGCCGGCATGGTTGACGGACTGGTTCACAAAAGGGTTGATGACATCTTGTCTGGAGACTTCTTCGTGTTTCGCTTGTCCGAGGCTGGACGAGGGTGATGCTGGATCCGTCTGCTCTGCAGAATTCCTTCGAAGAGTTTCCTTAAAGCGAAAGTCTTCTCTTTCAGGCAAGTCAAAACTTCGTTTCTGGCGCGGTAACCTTGGCAACATGGATGACACACTTTCTTGGGAAGTCGGTACGACATCTTGATGCAGGAGGGCGCGGCCGCCACCATCTGTACAACACGCCACGTCTTCAAACATCGACGAACTCGGGTCGTTTTCCTCCGGTCCACCCGAACTGTACCCAGAAGTGTTGCCACCTGCACTCTGCGACAGCGATCCCACACTTCGTGTCTTCTCATCATGGCTCAGCTTGCCTTTTTCGATGTCCGAAAGGCTGTCCTCGTCGATGTTGTCATCAGAAGAATCGTTAGGAACTATGTTCAGATGCAGATCTGACGACCCAAGATCATTGTCAAAGCCAGCGCTATTCATGGTGCGGAGTTACCTAGAGTAAAGCAGACGATGTTGAACTTAAATCTTTATATAGCAACGAGACAAAAATCTCCAACAGTTCAGTAACAATGTGAGACCTACTATACTTCTATATACAGCGTAACTTCCTGCTCTTGCACAGCGTCGTCAATGATGTAATAAGAATAATGGTTATTAAAAGGCTACATGTTATTGTTCATGTAATATGACTCGGAAATAGAACAGTGTGTAGGTAAGCACGCTGTTTGGGTGCTTGAGGGAAAGTGGTCAACTTTTAATTTTATTTTTCGTATGTTTGCTCAATTTCTGTGCTGAGAGATGCATGGCTTCTTTTCCTTTGCTTCTTCTTCTGATGTTGTTGCTAATGATGACGCAGCTGATAAATATTTCTCTCCTTTTGTCCACGTTTCTGACTTTCACTCACTCACTCACTCACTCACTCACTCACTCACTCACTCACGCACGCACGCACACACTCACTCACTTACACACGCACGCACGCACACACACACACACATATATATATATATATATGTATGTATAAAACATAGGCGCGCACGTGCACAGAAAGAGTGAGTGATAAATGCACACCAAAACAGCCAAAAGTCTTACAATAACAAATAATAAAAAATAATCGGGAATTCTTTTTGACACATGCGCACATTTATATTCACACACACACACACACACACACACACACACACGTACGGACGCACGCAGGCACACACGCACTCACACCACCACAAGCGAAAGAATGTCATCAAGAATAATATTTACATACAATGTTCATTATAACTATTTAGTAAATCATTCAGTAGTGCACCACGCAGTTCCCTCTACACAACATAAGACAGTTACTGTGACGCAGGCTGTTTTGGGGGGACGACAATGCGCTTCCTTGTGATAGCGACATTAATATTGCCCTCGCTCTGAACTAACGTTTCTAACGCCATACTCTACCTTCGCCATCTTAACGTTAAAAAAAAGTATTACTACACCTGCCTCACTGTGAAATGGTCCACTTTTGTCGGAAAGCCCTGGTGGAATCCTAGTAAGTGGCTGGACATGTGTCCACTGCGGTCACACAGCTTGTCCGAGTCAGATCTTCATTAGCGACTGCAATCATGTGGGGCGAGTTATGAGTCCTGCTCACCTGCTTGAGTCAAGAGACAAGCTTGTCAGGGTCCTAGCATGACGACCGCAGACAGTGATGGAGCTGTGAAGCCTTCACCACAGGAGGGGGGAGGGAGGGACTGATGGGAAGGGGGCGCTGTTTCACAAGTCACGTCAGCTGCTAGCGTAGCTTTGTCCGTTGTCGACGTGGTGCACACGGAACTACGATGTCACCTTCATTGTTCCATTAATGTTCGGGACGTGCTGGCAAACCTCTTCGATTGGGGCCGTTGTTATTACACGAAGAGAGCAAACAGGTGCACATTAAATGTTTTTAGAACTTTGTGCACTTTTTATTCTGCATTCTTAATATTTCTTGTACAAAAAACTAATTGTCAATGTTTAGAAAATTTACATTTTTGTATTTTTTTGTATCAGCGTGATAAGGGAATAAATGAAGCAGTTGTGAATCTTGTTAAAGGTTAGCCCGAGTGCAACATTTTTTCTTTATGATCGGGTTAAGTTTATTTTAAAATAATAATTCCCAAAATACGAGTACATAATTATGATTAATTTTCAAGATATAAGCCTTCAAGCATCGCCATTCTCACCTCCCACTAGGAAAGCAGAAGAAAATTATTCGCTAGAGAGCTCCATTGCATATAAGTATAGCATTTCTAACAGCCACTGTGGCTCAGTTCAGCAAATCTGTGCATATCATTGAGTGAAATAAAGAAAAATCGCTCAGGTTGTCGTGTGCAAAGATGCGAGTTTTTGCCCAGAACATGAAACGGCTAATTTTGGAAAACATTTCTACAAAATTGAACTTTATTTAGAAGTGGAAGATGATCAAGCCCAAGCCTTGACTGAGGTTTTAAGAAAACTAAAAGGTCCAAACAGAATTCACTCGGCAGATTGGTAAGTAAATCTTCTCCAGGTCAAAATTTAATGGGCAGCAATCACAGGCATTGCAGTCTCTGTTGTATTTTGATTCTCTGTCACTAAGTGGACGTATTTGAGCTACGTTTTCCATGTGACTGCTTGTAATGAATTTTTTACAGCGAGAAACTTAATAACATTATAAATATTTGATACTAATTTATCGATGTCAAAGCTTATTTCTTCTCCTATTAGCTGCGTACAAAAGTTACTATTTACTTACTCGCACGTTCTCTCATACCACGGATGTGTACTGCAAGTCTGTGTTCATACGCTAGTCACTCTCAATACATTTTTAGCTGCTTCGATCACGAACATCAATGGTGCCCTCATACTGTCAGTTGTTTTTAGCATTATGCTGGATAAAGATACGACTGAAGATGATGTGTTTGCGACTGTGTCACGATGTTACGTGTAGACCACACGGCGTAGAAAGTGTCGATATATAAAGTGCTTGATCTTTGTTTAATCTTTAAAATACTAACAGGAAAAATCCCCCCTAGACTTTCTACTATCTTCTCTATCAAAATAATAAGATGGTCTCTCAACCTCATGCAATAGTCCCATTCAAAAAATTGACCTATTCAAGACGAGCCTGATATATTCTTGCAGTGTTCTTTGGAACAACCTTCCCTCGGATCTCAAAAAAACAAAAAACAAAAAACAAACAAACAAACAAAAACAAAAAAATAAAAAAACAAACGGAATCCAGCCTGTACAAGTTCAAAGAAGGACTCATACAATACTTTTTCCAAATCCTTTGATTACCTACAGAAGTTCATAACCAGCTGAATTATCTATAACTCGCACCGACAAAACAAACATGTACCATACGTTGCTAGTGCTCTAGCCAAAAAACAAAACAACAAAACCTCAGATATCAACTACCATATGTTTGTACATATCATAATTTCTCTGTATATTTGTATTTTCTTGTTATGAACGAATGTAATGCTTTTTTATTTCTATTACTTAGTCCAAGGGCTAAATGTAAAAAAAAGCGTAACTTTTGATTCTGTTACCCTACTAAACGAAGATTCGTCATTTTTAAAGATTTTGTTTTTAACCAACAATCGTAGTTCGTTTTGTAAAGTTGGCACTGCTGTAGGAAGAAGATCTCTTCGTTATACTGTATAAGTGACTGGATAACATTTGCTTTTGAAATGTTTTGAGCAAATGTTGAGTGCGGTGTGGGGACGAAGTTCGCACGGCATGTTTGAACAATTAAAGCAGAGACCTGTATATACAAAGCTCTCAACAAAGTTAACTCACTGGCGTTTGTAGCCAGCATCGTTAGGAAATGACAAGGAGTACAAACTAACTCCATGTGAGTGTCGAAGAGAACATTCAGTAACAGCACAATATATCCTGGTCTGTTTACTTTTACCGAGGATTGCAGCTTTTCTCTTCGACTTCAGCTCGTCACTTCCTGTTTTCTCGACAAATTCAGGTGTAATTAAGAGAAGCATATTAATATAATATTTCTCGTGCCTCTTCGTTATAAAATACCATAGGAATATATGTTTTTGTGATACTCCTGCTCTATTTCCAGCGATTTTCGCTGAGCAATCGGAGAGGCGACCTACTGTTCCAGTCAAGTACGATATCACGATATCACGCTCAAAGTTTCTGACTGGCTAAACATTAGATTGCAATTGATTTGCATTTAGAATGTTTTTCAAGATTTATTTTGTGGAGGGTAAGAAACAAGAGTTGACCAGCATTCTAACTTCTGACGTCAGTAAAGACTGCAGCCAATGAGAGAGCTTCAAACACATTAATGAGCCCATGCCATGACGTCACGAAGGCTTTGACCAGTTTCCAGAATGGAGGTTCACAAGGCTTCTTTTCTGGGAACATAGTAATTTCCTCGCAATTTGCGGTGAGTTCAGTCAATTTGAGATTAACTCTGCTGTGGGATTAAGTCCCCTTACCCCCCACGCCACACATCCACACATATTGATATTTTTTTCATATATAGATACATGTTTTTCTCGCCAAAAAACAACATCACTCTCTGTCACTTCATACACACGATCACGTGTTTTGGCAGAGAAACAAATTTTGTTTTAGCGCAGTCCGTGCGACTTGTAAATAAAACAAGTCAATCACTGTCGTCGTCGTGGGTCTGTCTGTCTGTAGCCGGGGTAGCCATTTGTCACACACTCTAACCCTTGGTTTTGCACCGGGCTTGTAAACGTTGTCGGGCAGGATTTGTCATCCCTCCACACCCCACACGGCTTCTGACATCTGTCGGCGAAGAGCATGTAGTCTCACTGCTCCGATAAATATATTTTACAAAAGTCTTTCCCTCTATTTTTGAAGTGTTTCCTGAGTATTTATAACAGAGATTTAGCTACAAAAAGGGAACGTTGTATCTGAAAGTAGTGGAGAAACCCAGGGAAGCTCTGCTTGAATTCAACGGGTCGCCATATTGATACTCGTAAAGTGACATTATCGTAAAAAAAAAAAAGCGTGCCCTGCCACTGTCGTATTTTCCGTAAGCTGTTAACGTTGCAAACTTTTCAACTGCTTGGTTCTTTGATTGCGAAACAGGAAACAGGTGTCAGTTTGTCCACCCTTCATGCTGGCTTATGCGACCTTTGAGTAGTAATTAGATGGCTGCTTTGTGGCTTTAAACACCAATCTGAAAGGTTTGCGTTTTTTTGCAGATATCGGTAGATACAGGCGATATAAACCTAACCTGTAAATTTTAGCCTCCAAAAACCCATCCGTTAATTAACTATCCGCTACGATTCGCACCAGCGATCAACAAACGCTGCTAACAGTGTACTACGTCACACTAGTGCACCATTCACAACACTGGCAGCCGTCAACGCCAAACAGAGAGAGAGAGAGAGAGTGAGCGACAGTTCGGGTTATTCCGACGCTGAAAGTCTGTATTACTCGTTATTCTGAAAAAAACTGTTACTTTAGCACGAGAAATGCAGACTTTCAACGTCCTAATAATCCGAACTGTCGCTCACTCATTCTCTCTCTCTGTTTGGTGTTGACGGCTGCCAATGTTGTGAATGGTGCACTAGTGTGACGTAATACACTGTTAGAGGCGCTCGTTGATCGCAGGTGCGAATCGCGTACTTTGCTAGCGGATAATTGATAAACGGATGGGTTTTGGAGGTTGAAATTTACAGGCTAGGTTTATTATCGCCTATATCTACCGATATCTACAAAAAATGCAAACCATTCAGGTTGGTCTTTAACAAGTTTTATTACAGAGCTCGCGCAGGGTCCGTTCAGTAATTTTAGACACGTGACAGGCGACGTTCACAAGCCAGCGCACATAACGTCAACACTGACGCATTCTGGTTATTCTGACGTCAAAATTATTTTCACGTCACACCATCTGTCATTTGTGAAGCGCCTTGAATTCGGCCAAAAGAGAGGATATATAAGGCGCTATACAAGCTAACTTTTATTATTATTATTTCCTGTATACCGTTCGTATGTCCGCCTAAAAGACATCTCTAAAAGAAGCTTTTCCCCCCAAATTCATGTCAAACAGGCCTCGGAATGTAATGCTGACTCACGCAAGCTAAGATGCAAGCACGGACCGTATAGTTGTTGTAAGAAATTGCCGTAAAGGGAGGGAGTGGGTAGAGGAGTGAAGGTCTCACGACGGGAGGGTGATGCGATGGCGTCTTCTTCAATCGCTAAAAAAATTCTGCTACGTGACTGCAAGAATTAAGCCGCATGCTGCTGCACTGGTTTTAACATTCATTCAGGACGTTGCAACTAATTGCACACAGCGAAACCTCAGTGACACACGGAGTCTGATCTATCAGCGAGAGAGAAAGAAAGAAAAATCAACATTAAAGGTACACTGGGCAAGATTTGTTTCCAGTGAGTAGGTCACTTAGAAAGAGCTGTAGCAGCAACAGCAAAGAAACAAAAAAAAGTGGCTGCCAAATATAGAGTTTGCAGAGAAAAACACTTACTGCAGACTTTCTTCTATTCAACAAGGAAATGTACAAGTTGTTACCCCTCCCCTCCCTGCCTCATCTCTCTCTCTCTCCAGTGTGGTTTCCATTTTCGTTTGCTACAATTCAAAAAGAAGGGCTGTAGGCAAACTTGACGGGAACCTTTCATCGTCAACTCAAAGAAGGAAGAAGAAAATGCTTTTACATGGAGAGGTCTTGGTGGGTTCAGAAGAGAATAAAAGGGTACGTGGCTGGCCTGTTGATCTTTGGGAGGGGCTGAGGTCGGAGACTCCCTCCAAGCAAGGGTGTCTAGCACTGGTGGCGTGATGGCACAGGGGTTGTGCTGACGGAAGCAGTGATCAGTAGCTGGAGCTGTTCACGAATCAGGAAACAAGATGGGGTGAAGGTAACGCCTAAGTCATTCAGAAAACCGAGAACAAAAACAAAAAAAAAAGCTCATCAACGTTTATGACAAAAGTGAAGGACTTGCCGTGAGAGAGAGAGAGAAAGAAAAAAAAGAGAAAAAGGCTAATAAAAGAAATGGCATTTCTGTGCTGTTCAGGGAAATGTATAGATATCTGCACACTCAAATATACTGGTGCGCACTCAGAAATAAACATCGAGTATATATTAATTTCTAAGTGAAGGACGGTCGAAGATCGGGGAGTAGAAGGAGAGAGTGTGAGACTGACGTCGTATTTTAGTACCACTATATAAGGCTGCTATTGCCAAGTGAAATATTTGGGCGCTAAGGGCGCAATGAATGGCTGGTAAGGTCAAATGTTACTTTTCATGCAGCACTTGTTTTTATGGCATTTGGGATTTCAAAAAAAGTTGTTACAATTTACACAAACAAGAAAATGAAAATAGAGTTGTTCTGTATGTGAAGCATATATCAAGCATAATTTAATAGCAATAGTTAATTGCTAGAATATGTATCTATATATAAATATTTCAAGTTGACAGTATGTATGACCTTTGCATCCTTTAATTTACCATCTTTTAAACCTGACCACAATAACAAAAACGCCCTTGAATGGTAAATATGTAAACATTTCCAAAGCAAATTCTGCATCTACAAGGTAGCGTAACTATAAACGTCAGATATATCTGTCTACCCTGGAGGTTGTTTTACCTCTGACCACTTCCAGACACCCCAGAGAAGGCTCTCAGGATGTAACTCTGTACACTAGACATGACATACATGGCACACAAAATAATTCTGACAAAAATGTAAACGGAGATCACCCTAACATATTTGATATAAAGTAATTTACTGGTCATGAAGTGTTTGTCAAAAAAATATTTTCGAAAGTAGATATGCCCCACTTTTGTTGACTGTAAACACTGCCTGCATAAACATCGTTGCAGACCTTTTTTAAAATGTCAATTCAGAATACTCTACTAAGATTATGCCTGGAAGAGTCTTTGAACTAAATCTCAGCCTCTTTAAAAAAAAAAACAGTTTAAAACTTTGCAGTAACTCTATGGATCTTCACAGCGTCCATCAGAAGTGCTTCATCATAAATCGTCTTCTGGATTTAGATTTTCCTCCTGATCTTGATCTTCATCGGCATCCTCCTCTTCATCTTTGTCAGCAGCAGGTGATGCATGGTCACTTGTAGCAATAGCCCCTTCATCACTATTCTGTCTCATTTTCCTTGTATGCTCAATCAGGGATAGACAGACAAAAACCCAGTTGTAAAGATACTGGGCTGGCAAGGACCCATGCTTCGCCACTTCGCCATGAGGAACCTCTGCACAAGAAACAGTAGCAAAACATGATGTGGTAAAACATAGATTATAATATCAAAACAGCAGCTACAGCAAAACCAACTTGCACCACCGGACCAACTCAAACCTGCAGAAATCTCCCGCATGTATTGTCTGTGCGCTCAAACCCCACCAATAATTGCACAGACACATGTACACTTATGCAGATATCTGTCTGCTGGGTTTTTCAGCACTTGCTTGGTTACCTCTGTTGAAGTGCATGCACTGACTGACTAATCCTCGAGGCATAAAAGTTGAACATGGTACACCATTTGAAAACCCCTAAGTGGTCAAAATCTAATGAAATAAACTTACCCAACTCCTCTTCAAAATAATATGGTCAAGTGCAAGAAGGACTGTTCTATGCAAGTGTCTTGTACTAATAATCTCATATGGCCTGGATTTTTCTACTTGAAACATCAGCTTTACTTACTGTCGACTGAATAACCCCATCTTTTTTGAAGGATAAGTATGTACCATGAATCAAAGAAAACAAGATGATTTGGAGTAATTTTTTTTCTCGTCAAACAAATGGATAAATTACCTTTCAAGTAATTTTCAATGACGCTTGGTGAGATGAGCTCATCTGCAGAGGTAGGGTCATACTTCTGTATATTCTGGCTCAGATCACTATCGATGTACTGTGTGATTAGAAAATAGCACACATTAGAGCTCTCATACACAGATTACCGTGTCCTACCTCAGAAAAATCCTGCATTTTTCAGTGTTTGAAAATTTAGGATCTCATCTTGAGGCTTCATGAGAATGAACACCATATATTTACAAAATAACTGCATGCAAACATTTCATCTCTGATATGGGTTTATGAGTTAATACAATTC
Organism: Marisa cornuarietis; assembly: GCA_004794655.1. NCBI lineage: Eukaryota > Metazoa > Mollusca > Gastropoda > Architaenioglossa > Ampullariidae > Marisa > Marisa cornuarietis. The sequence continues at coordinate 1,154,961 of SMMW01000565.1, read as the reverse complement.
CCAGCCTCAGGCTCATATCCCATTATTTAACCTGCGACCATGAGAACCAGCATCAAATGACGCACTTACAGATTTTATTGTATTCCAGTCATCAAACTCTCCCTGTTTAGCCAAATCTTGGTAAAAGATGGCGAGTGTTGCCCTTAAGATATGCATAACTATTTCTGGTGGGCTATTATAAGCCTTCAGCTCCGCATAAGCTTTGTTGTCCAGCTTGGACACATTTTCCCTCAGCTCCATGAGCATCAGACGGTCAAACATAATCTCCATGCGTGTTTCATCATCTTTCTCAGCATCTGCAAAAACAAGAGGCTGTATCCTGAGGCTGGCTGAATATTAAAATTTCATTTAAAAGTTACGTATAAAATGTCCTTGCCTTTAAATCAGGAAAGTGTAGCTATTCTGACAGACATGACCTCCTACCCTTATGCTGACCTAAACCATGAAATAATGAATACCAGTTTTTGTTTTGGAAAAGGGGCTCCTGGAGGTAGGGCTGTTAAAGATTGACCAAAATTTATTTCCATCACATCCTTCACACCTCTCAGGTTTTGAAATTCAGCCCACATCAGATACAATACTCAAGGCATATACAGTCGTCCCTCGCTATATCGCGGCCCCCTTATTGCAAGTTCAGTCAGTCGTCATTTAACCGGAACCTGTCGTTGCGGGGAGCAAATGGATAGACGCGGCAGCTGACAGCGCCCGCCACTCTTGCCTGTTGTGGGCGATAGTGACCCATTCGTAAGCCAGTTCTTTCTCTGGCCACCGCGGCGTCGGCCACCCTCCAAGGTGCCTTGAAGGACAGTCTTCGACAAGGTGTCGTGCCGGGTTACATGGCCAAAGAAGACCAGCTTACGTCGCTTGACTGTTGATAGTAGAGGTTCCTGGTGTCCTACGAGTGTGGCCATCTTGTTTCTTACAAAGTCGTTGGTTTTACGTTCTTTGTATGAGATCAGGAGCAGCTTCCCCAGCCACTTGTTCTCGAATGCCTGGATTCTCCTTTCCGTTTCGGCGAGCAGGGTCCACGTACAAAGCAGGATTGGCACTACAGGGATTTGTACAGCTTGTATTTGGTAGTGAACCTTATCTTATGGCTATGCCAGATCTTATCTAGCCTAGCCATTGCTGCTGTTGCTGTTGCGATCATGATGAGGATATCTGGCGTGGAGCTGCCGTCCTTGGAGAGGGTGACTCCCAAGTACTTGAAGCTACTTACCTCTTCGAGCTGTACCCCGTTCATAAAGATCTCTGCTTTGTCGTTGCCATTGATCATAATTTTGCTCTTTTCAATGCTGGTCTCCATTCCATATGCATTTGAACTGTCTATCAGTATGTTGATGAGGTCTTGCACTTCTTTGTTAGTACCTGCTAACAGATCGATGTCGTCTGCAAAGCGTTAAATTGGTTGCAGATTGGTCTTCCACCAATTGAAATAGAAGTATGATGGTCGTGAAAAGCTTCGAGCATGATTTTCTCCAAGAAGATATTAAACAGCACCGGTGATAGGGACATCTTTGACGTACCCCTACTGTGGTGCGAAAGTAAGCTAACAATTGGTTGACAGCTGTACTGTACTCGTGGAGCGATTATACAGCGCTTCAACAACTTGGACGAGGCCTTCTTCGATGTCGAATTTTCGCATCACATGCCATAACCCCTCGTGCCAGACTCTGTCAAATGACTTTTTCAAGTCAATGAAGTTGTGGTAAAGGTCCCGCTGATGCTGAAGATGTTTTTCTATAAGGAGACGACAGTTGAAGATCTGCTCAACTGTGCTTCTACGTGGTCTGATGCCAGCCTGTTCCTCTGCTAGCAGCTCTTCTGAGGTGGTTTTGACGCGGTTCTGTATGACCTTCAGCATGACTTGGGTGACTGATAAGACTTACAGTTCTATAGTTCTGGCACTGTTTGCTGTTTCCTTTCTTTGGGAGGGGTATGATTAGCGACTGCGTCCATTCTTTGGACCATTCCTTGCGCTCCCAGACTCTCTGGCATAGGACAGTGAGGGTCTTTGTATAGTTTCTTTCCCACCCTGCTCAACCAGCTCTCTGTAAGTTCACTGCAAGTTCATTGTATCGTGGCATCGCGGATTTTTAAAAACAATATATCTAAATCTGTATCGCGGACTTTTTGCAGTATATATAGGTGTTTATATAATATTTATGATTTTAATCATTTTCGCCTAAAAAATTTAAAACAAATAAAAAATAAAAAAGTTATTAATTCAAACGTATTAAAAGAATATTAAATCGAAATAAATACAGTATGTACAGGTGTTTCATCAGCGGATGAATACCGTTCTGTACACAATGGAAATGCAGTACTGTACGCCACTACCGCTTGTGTAGAAGTAGAAAATGTTTAAAAGTGAAGGAAAGGTTAATAAGAGAGTGGAAAATGTTTATAGGAGCGTGAGAAGGGTTTACAGACACTTTATATATATATATATATATCATAATAAAATTAATATAATGGTGCTACTTCGCAGATTTTCACCTATCGCGGGGGCTACGTTCCAGAGACCCCTGCGATAGGTGAGGGATCACTGTATTTATAAGCACTAAGTCTCACTTGAAATAATAATTCCTTACAGAAAACACCTACATAAGCATCACCTCTTCTAAACAGTACCAGTGATAAATAAGTGAAATGAGTTCCCTGTGGAGTGAGAAGACAGGCTTACCAATAATAAAAGCAGCCAACTGAATATGAAGAATACAAACAAAGACTAACCAAGAACCTGAAGCCGCTCTTCCCCTTCAAACTCGCGTGTGATCTCTTTGTATGCCTGCTGCAGCAGCCTCAGCATCCTCTGGGTCTCCCGGTTCTCATGGGCAGGCAACTTACGCATGGCCCCCAGGCTAAGGTCCACCACAGCCTTTGCCTTCCCTTCATCATTCCGCAGTGGAAAAGCCAGATGGCGCTGACCATAAGCATCAGCAGTTACAGTCTCAGAATTGTCCACACACTTGAAAAGGTAGTCCCTACAATACATAATAAAATACACTTTTACATTTTCTCTTTGGTAAGACATACAGTTAACGACAACCTGTTTGAGCAACTCACAAAAATGTGAAAATGCAGATTATTTGTTCCCTTGTCAAAACATGGGCAATAAAATAACACTGTTTATTTAATCATTTCTGGAAATACTTCATAATTAGAAAGTTGTCTCAGAAAACAAGTCAAAATTTTCCTTTATTTCCTCAGTTTACACCATTGTTTTGACTCCTATGGCCCCTATTAATGTATAAGAGAGACGATGCATATAATATCTGTGAATGTGTGTGTGTGTGTGTGTGTTCCAGTATATTCCTATGCAATATTGTGACAAATTGTATCGTCATTCCTTACTGTGATTCTGTGTGTTTGTCTGCATGCCTGAATGCCAATTAGTAGTAATGTCAAACCTGAAAAGATTATCCTTCCTCTCCAGTCGTACAGCTGGGTCTTTGAGCTGAATGGGGAATCCCTTGTCATCGGTGGTCATTATACGTCGCAGTACAAAGTCCTGAGCTTTGCTGGGCTCAACCAGGTACACCATGATCTCTGCAACATTTAGTGCACGCCGCTTGATCCAAGAGATGGCACTTTCTGTGATGCGCAGCAGCTTGCGCCGCAGTTCAATGATGTGGTAGGCAGTGGAGAAGGTCTGTGCAATGCCCTGAAATGATATCCAATGATACTGGGTGCATCTCTCAAACCTATTTTGTAGTATCATTAGATTCAGACCTACATCAGATGAGCACCAGCCTTTGTCAAATACTAAAAGACTTTCACTTGTGTCTTTGTTTCATATTGCTTAAATTAATGTTCCATCTGTTGTGCCTTTGTTTCATACCCCTTATATTAATGTTCCATCTGTTCCATTCCTTACTTGACATGCTCATTGTTTTTATCTGTGCTGATTATGCACAACTTCTTCAAGATTTGCCTTGAATTATGCTTCAACTTTAAGAAATAATACACAAGAAAATCTCAAAAAAGCTTCTCTTCTGTCAGAATACCTCAGGTTGTTTGTTATTGTTGTTGTTGTTGTTGCTGATAATGATGGCATCAATGATGATAATGATGATGTTGATAAAGAATAGTTTTTCATCAGTCCTAATGTATTTTATAAATAAAACAAACAATAAACCCACAGTATAGTACACCATAAACAGACCAGCGTCTGTGAAACTGTATAAATGTCTGCTCATGAGTGTGGCTACCTTTCTAGGCAACACCTTCCCACTCTCCAATCATGTGCCATGAATGTGCAAGGCTTAAAGTCAATTTACAATTAAGTAAACAAAATATGCACTAATTCTCAGACTAAAGTTAATATTTTTTCTAGTTCTCCAATACAGACCTGGAAAAACTGTACTTCATGTGTGATGAAGATGGCCTTGGAGTGTGGATCTGACAGGGTGTCTATGCCTAAAACACCAAAGGTACGTTTCTTGCGATCTTTCAATGGCACTACTATGAAAGACCCCTCTCTCTCCTGTAAATAAACATCATACAAATTCATAAGAAACTGCTGTTACTTAAGGAATTTTTGGATTATAATTTGCTTTTTAATTTAATTCAGTTGGACATGAGTGTGACGAGAAGGAAAACATTGATATACATTAGAATACATCAATGTTTGCTTAAATGACAAATAAGATGTCAGTAAAATTGATTTTTATCATCATCATCAAGATGCTTGTACAGCATAAAATCCCAGAACATGGCCAGGCTCCCTGAACTTCTCATTGCCAGGCCATGAATATAGAATACAACTGGCAGGGGAAGGGCACACATGCATGTGCATGCACACACACACACACACACACACAATCTTAACCATGACTACAGCAAGAATGGAGCTACTGCAAGAGGTATTTACAAACCAAGAAAGTATTTTACACGCTCTTGAAACTTGCACAGGCTTAATTCTTATGAGAATGACAGTGAGTTTTATAGTTTGGGTCCAGCATAAAAGAAGGGTTGCTTGCCAAACTTTTTAGTGCAAACTTTTGGCAAGTGTAAGATAGTGTGGTCTGCCAAAAAGCAACAAGTAACTATACTGATATGACTAAGCATTTGTGGCCATAAACTACAGATGGGGGCAGCTGCTCAAGACACAGACTTCTGGTGAGCGGTTAACATTCCAGAAGTGGATGTTGCCATGGGTGTTGACACGAGGGACATGCACTGGCTGGCCATTTTCCACAACAGCAAAACTGTCAAAAACAAAATAAAAACCAGATGCTACATACACATATTTGTAAAACTTAAAACTGTTCTAAAGAAACATTTTTTTTTCAAAAAATTGCTGCTATGCCATTTAGGTGCATTGCACATGCACTTGCATATGAAAGATGTGCTGATGGGAATGAAAGTCTGGCATAAGCACTTTTATCATATTTACAACAATTTTAGTTTTTAAAAGTTCTAAAACTGTGTTTCACGCAGTGTTTATATGAAACTGATTATCTTAACAGATTTAAGACCTAAACGTTTAAAATTAGAAATATGCTGTGTGGCTGGCCCTATATTTATCATGCAACTACTGCTTGTCAAAATTCTTATTCAACCTGTAAAATTCCTGCTCATGATACTGTGCTGCTGAACTAAATGATTGGAAAGTGACAAATAAAAAACCTTTTATATTTATTGTTTATGGCATTCCTAGTTCTTATTTAAGCTAAAAAATACAAAGTCAAACAATCAGACCAAAAATATCATCAAAACTGTTTATACTGGAACCAAACAAAGAGCACATCATAATAATGCACTTTTTAAGAGAGAGGTGATAATTCCCACTTAAAAAATGGTTACTCTCAGAGAGGGAACAAAGCTGTCACCTGAACAAATCTGTGAGCTCCTAAGTTGTTGCCTGGCCACAGATCACTTCACCTGCCAGGGCAACTTCTACCACAAGACAGAAGCAGTCACCAAAGGATCAGCTGCTAGCTCAATAGTTGTTAATCTTTTCAAAGAGAACTTTGAGTAGAAAGTGTTGGTCACATTCCACAACTCTTCTCAATACTGTGGACGCAACGTGGATGACACCGCATCCGTTCTACTCACAGACATGGTGGTAGAGTTCATCGATCATCTGAAAAGCTAGCATCCCGCCATGAAGTTCACACATAAGGTTGAGCAGAATAATAGCATTGCCATTCTCTCAACACTAAGATCATCAGGGGTGATGGTCGGCTGGTTTCAGTGTCTACTGCAAACCAATGCACACCAATCAGTACCTCCAGTTTGATAGTCATCAACCTCTCCAACATAAGCTGGGGGTGATCAACACTCTTTTTTCTCATCAAGCAGAAACCATATGCTCATCATATGACACTCTGGAGGGATAACTTCAACACCTGAAGAAAGTGCTCAGCATTTTGCTACCCCAAATAGGCATGGCACTGACTTGGAGCCGTAAGACCACTACCAACCCTCATTTAGCAGAGAGATCCCCTGGTATGGGTGTGTCACCATCTTGTGCATCAAAGCTGTCACAGAAGTATTGTCAAAGATGTCACTGATCTCCCATCAGATCAGGAAGAATGGGATCACTGTACAAGCCAAGCTGTGCAACACATTGCAGAAGACTATAGTGACACCCAAAGACAAGACTGACAAGCTGGACAAGTCAGGTACCATCTACTACATTGAGTGCCATGACTGTGATCAAGCCAATGTTGAGGGGGTGGGGGAAGGGAGAGAAAAATGAAACTAAGACTGAAAGAACAGAAAGGAGTCCTTGCCCTTGAAGAAGAACATTTTCAAAAAAGTGGACATCTTCTCTCTGGATGATGTCACTATCTTGACCCTGAGCCTTGATAGTTCCAGAGTTTGATAAAGGAAGCCATTCACATTATGACTGCAAAATCTTCCCCTAGTAGAGTAACAGCTATACTGGCAGTATCAAATAGTCTTATTGAGTCTCATGCCCAGTCATTTAGCTTTTAGTTGCTGAAGAATGTGTGTGGATACATGCTGAAAGCTTCAGTGAGTGTAAAGCTTAAGTTTTCCTTCTGTGAGATGATAATTTGCTCCCCTTCCATGGAAAAGATGTACTTTAAGGCAGGGATGAAAGTTCATTCACAAATCTGTATATAGACATTCAATGTTTTGCATATGCATGTAGTACATGGGTGCTTGCACACATGCACGTGCACACACACACAAACATACATGTGTGCACGCACACACAAACACACACACTTAATTGAACCTGCTCTTAGATCTACAACTAAAAGAGGATTACCTTAATTTGTAAATGGGCCCTGGCATTGTGTTTAATAATAACACAACACAATTATAATAATACAGTGCCTTAGAACTTAAAACTAGAATAAAGAACCTAGGTAAAAGGGATGAAAAAAGAGTTCCAATGCTGCAGCTATGGTTGATATCATGAGAGCCTTACACACAAGTTCTACCTGTCAAACTATAAATGCAGCTTCTGTGTTATAATGGTATCACTCACCTGACTCCTTTCATATCCTTATAAAGAATTTTGTTTAGGACATAGACCGAGTCCTCTGGAGTACATGCTGTGTACCTCAGCACAACATCACCCCGTTCTGGTTCTGTGGTGTTGCGCTCTAGAAGAGCAATGTTAGCACTGATTCGCTTTTCTCCTCCATGAGCTTCAGCATCCTACCAAAACCAGTCACATGTACTATCAATCTTACTGCAATTTATGTTTGAGCAAACAGGCATTAGAATATATGCTCCAAAGCATTACTTTCCAAATATTCATCCCTTTATAAACAGTAAATGTGCATGAAAGTCTAAATAGCCAGGTGCTTCTTAGTGAACATTCTTCACAAAGTGTTTAAAGAATACACACACATATACAGACACATATGTATGCATGTATGCACATACATTCCCATACAAATACAAGTACATACATACATTCATGCCAATGTACAAAATTTCCAACAGGAGTGAGAATGATGACATGGAGATCAGAAAGAAGGGTAAGGGAGGCTCAAGGGAACTTACTCTGTATAAAGCCTGAAAGACAGCCTTGTAGACAGGTTCCAGATTAATACCACTGGTTTCTGCAGTTGTAATGATATGTTGCAGCCACTTTTTGCGAGCCTCACCACGCACCTTTTCTGCGTATGATCTCTGTCATAAAAATAGTTCATGAGGTGAGCTAATATATGTGCAATGTAAGGTAAATACATCGATCAGATCTTGTTTTGCATACAGAAGTTATGGTCACTAGTCGATAGCTTTCATTTAAGTGATTATCTTTTCAGTCTCCTCAAACATGGACATCTTGATTTTTTTGACAAGTACATTTAAAAAATATACATGCATATACTAATCCTGATGTACTAGAAGTGTTACATTGTATGCTACAGATAAATAAAGCAACTTTGATGGGAAGAAAGGTTCTATTTGGTGCTTTAAATAACTAGCTAATAATACCTCCACACTGTTTGTAAGAAATTCAACAAAATATTCAAATGTATCTCTTCCAGGAATGTTTCCAACCACCAAATCAACAAATGTGCAGAACTCTTGTTTACTCAGGCGGGCATCATGATACTTTGACTGGTTCTTCAGCTCTACACAAGCTGCAAGGAAAAGAAAAATAAAGTGAAATATTTTTACAAAAAAAGACAGAATGGTGGATTCTGGTAATCTAAATGGCATGGTCATGGTCAGGACAGGGTCACAGTAAAGTTGCTGTTGTGAAATGATGGGTCGGAGTGAGTTCAGAGAGGTACCGAGGACCAGTGCCAGAAATGGCGGAGTAAGTCAGAGGGAAAAGTTTATAGACTATTTGATTTGCAACTAGCAGCCGGTGAAGAGAGTGAATGATGGGTGATATATGTTCACATCTAGATGGTCTGCAGATGAGGCAAGCAGCATTATTCTGGATCCTATTTGAAGTCTGTCAAGAAGATAGTTGGGAATGCCAGCCCAAAGAGAATTACAATAGTCAATCTTCAAGAAAACAAAGGCACAGATGAGATTTTTTAGCTGCATCAGTGGTGAGATAATGACAAATGGTGCTAATCCTATGATGTTATGCAGATTATGACTGCACTGACCACTTGGATTTTTCTTCAAAACATATACCTTTAGCAACAGCTTCTTTTTCTTGACCTTCTTTGTATTTGACCATGACATCTACCACCTCATCCAGGTTAAGGTAGCCAGAACCATCATTATCCCACTTTTCAAAGAGGGCATTCAGCATTAATTTTCGGTTAGCAGATAGAGCCTCCTTCCTCGCCTAAAGTCCAGAAATGAATCATAATTAGTTGGCTTTAAAGCACCAGACAGTAACTCATCTGAGCAATGAGAACATGGAAAAAGCTTTCAAGCATTGGTGAAGGTTAAAAACAGAAATACTCAAGTACCCCACACATCTCTAAAACCAAATGAAGCAAACTATGGAAGAGCCATATCGTTTTTGACTGCTGACTTTAACAATGTGACTTCAGTGAGCAAAGTAATTTAAGCAGCAATTACAGCTTCAGTTTACCTTAGTTTTGCAGCCTCTTGTATTGTCTTTAATTTACTTTGGCTCACAGTGTAGGGGCTCATAGTTTATAATCAAGTCTTAAATTATAAACAACTAAGAATGCCAATAGAAAAATGACCAAAACTATGACTGAATCTCAAAATATTGTAATCTGAGAGCATATTATCATGATATTTAAACATTTTAAAAATACACATATCCATATTCAAAGCATTGTTTTTATTACAGGCTTGATCTGCTTACTCTAATAAGTCTCTTGATCTTTTCATCCTCTGTTTCTTCATAGCCCTCTCGGAGGAAAGCCACAAGCTTTTCAAAAACTCCTTTGTCTGGATATTCTCCTAGGAAGGTCTCTGTCAGCTGGACAAACTGGGAGACGTTCAAGTTGTCTTCATCAAATGCTGATGTCTGTGACTGGCTACGTGCAATGCTCAATCCTGCCATTCAAAGTTTTTGATTTTGATGTATTCACGTTAAAGTAAAATATACTATTCATTTCAAGCTGTGATAAAAAAAAATTCACAGTCAAAATTTTGGCATTCACTCAAAAGAAACACTTATGAGAAGTGAAAAACTTTGCAATCCTTAAACTGTCTATGCGATTTTGTTTTTAATGAAGATTTTGTGATATATCGTGGAATTCATGATGTTTCATTGGAACCAAAGAACTGGTTGTCAAAAAGCATGAAAAAGTTGAATACTACAGCACCTGTTATCTCTCTCTCAAACTCGGTGTCTTGAGCAAAAGTAACACTGGCACGCTCCATAATAGATGTAGAAACAGCACCCTGTGCTACTTTGTCAAGTGACTCCTCAGTCTTCTCATTATCTAAATCCATAATAAAAATCAATCAAAAAATAATTTTTTTATCAGATTAATAAAATATATTTACACCATAAAATAATAAACCAATCTCACATATTTTAATAAAATTATATACTAGAGCATAGGATAACTCAAATTATATTAAAGTAAGGGTAACCAAAAACATCAAGGTTTTTGTGTTAGTAAAAACAAGAATTGCTATAATATTCAAAATACTGGAAAGATGGCATTCTACATAATTATTGTTTGAAAGAAAAAAGTTAATAGTTAAGCAAGATAAATAATTACTAATGAAATTACATTCTTATTTATTGACAGAGAAATATTTTAACCATATTTAATGTGATCTGTGTTTTGCTACAGAGAACAGAAAATGGAATAGTTTTAGTTGATGGGAACACAAGAGACATCTGGCCTGTTTGACTGAAGAGTGCAGACAGTATTAATTGCTGAGCATGGTGTTAATTTGTAAAAAGTACATACAGTTCACCAATAATTAATATTCTGGTCTCTATGCTCTTTATCTATGAATCTTTCCTGCTATACACAGCTGCATCCTTTTTCTTACTATACATACCGTATATACTTGCATCCTTCTCTTACTATATACATCGGCATCCTTCTCTTACTATAGTAATAAACACCTGCATACTTCTTTTACTATACAGGCAATTCCGATGGTGAACGGTTATAGCGCCTGTCACCAATACAGTAAAGGTTGGCTGTCCTCGGTTCAGCTCTCATCTCAGGCACACTGTTTTTTTCTCTGCGTGTGGCATCTGTTTACAGGGCTGGCTGTCTGGTTGGCTGGTTGCCTTGCCATGATATAGACTTAGTTGCTGGCTCATTGTAAAACACCAACTACCTTCACCTCTTCTCTCACTATACACATCTGCAGCCTTCTCTTACTATACACACCTGCATCCTCCTCTTCAGCGGCTGAGCTATCCTCTGCCTTTTCCTCCATTTTCTTTGCCTGGACAGTTAGAGAGATGTTATTCTCTGTTGCTGTTTCCTCTGATTTCTCAATCCCAGAGCTATCCTTCACTGCAGCAGTACTTGCATCATCATCCTGTTTATCTTCTTCTTGCACTTTTTCACCATCATTATGATCATCATCAGGTTTCTGTGACTCAATGGATAACATGCTGCTCCTTGGTGCTGATCCAGACACAAACATGTAATGCCAACATAGTTTAGTCCCGGCAAAGAAAAAAACCCCACCTGCTTTCAAACAATCATAAACATCACAACATTACCAGGATTAATCCTTGTATGTATCCTCATTTATCAAGACAAAAACTACAAGTTCTATGACTGAACAGTATGGTTATGCTTGTAAGCAGGTTCTAATGCAAAACTCCATACATTGCACAACTGCAAATGACATTTACAGAATGTATATGAAGTTAATAATAGTTTGATATGATCCACAGACATACCCCAAATACTGACTATACATTGTCAGTTGACAATTCTCTGCACTTCTCCCTACTATTAACATTATTCTCAATCTCCACTTCTCTCCCTTTCAGTCTCCTCTCTTTCTTTTCATCATTCATTGCTTATGCTTTGTTCAATTTATACTGCAAATATCCCTGTCAATTCAGACATAAACCCCTTTCTCTTCTATGATGTTAATGCCTTTGTTTTGTAATAATGTAGTGTTTCAGTTTCTTCTACCTATAGATCGATGGCTAGATGTAAAAAATATAACCATTGCTTAATCTGTTATTATAAATAAAGATTTGTCGTTTGTTATTCTCTCCATCTTTTCTGCAGATTTATGACACTCTCCATTCTTACTGTTTGTTCCCTGATTCATCTTTGTGTCTTCTATGTTTGTCTTTTATTACTTTTCTGTATACTTGTTTCTCCTTCCATCCTTTGTATTGTGTCCATGTCTCCTACTTGTCTTAAGCGCTGAGAGCCTGCTCCTTCATGAGAGTGAATATGTGTTATATAAATCACACGTTTATTATTAGTATTATCTTTTTTACCCTCTGTTTTGATCCCTGAACCTTCCCCTACTCACAACATCTTTTCAGTCATTTTAGGATCTACTTTCTGTATCACTTGTTTTGGAAATGCCACAATCTTCCTCCTTGCCTGCTGCAGTAAACGATTTTCAGTTACCATTACTTGGTGACAGATTTTTGCTCACATTTGTCTATTTGTGTCTCTTCATCCTCAATGAGACTGTCATCTACTTCATCAACTTCCACCACAGGCCCTATGTGAAATAATCCAAAACTGAATGAACTGGCAGTTACAACTTCAAAGAGAATATTGGAAATAGAGAATATGGGAAAGTATGATCACAAAGAGTGTGTTTCATAAACAATAAATAAGGCATTCTTTCTGAAAGGATGATGTGCCAGAAAAAAAACCTTACAAAACTTCCCTATCTGCAGCTCTTCTTATCCTACTATATATGCATAGCTTATTAAAGTACAAATGATAACATTCATTTATAATCAACATAGAAAATATATATATATATAGTTTTCAAAGGTATATAAGTGAGTGTGCAAAAAAATCTTCAAAATAAAACAGTGCCACCTTTCAAAGTTTTAACTTTGAAAAAATTTTCAACTGATGCATACTTCATTGTCAAATATAACAATGTAAAGATGCATACTTCAATGTTAGATGTATCTCAGTACAAAACAGACGCATGTTTCATTGTCAGCTACATCAAGTTCAACTGATCCATGCTTCACTGTCAACTACATCAAGCTACAAGCAGAATGATAAAGAAAATGATAAACATACATGTGCGAGGGTTGCGCATGGTGGCCCTGCTGTCCTCAAATATGTCCCAAAATTGCTCGAACAGGCTCAATATGCGGTGACGGTCCAGCAGGCCAATCTGACAAGAAGAAATCTTTGCATTTTCATCTTTGCACTTTGACCTTTGTGCATCTTCATCTTCACACTTTCGCCATTGCACTTTCATCTTTGCTAGTTCTTTTGACAGCAGGAATGGTGCTTTGAATTTACAATTATCCTTTATATGATTGTAGCCATAGCTCTGCCAATATATCTCAGAAATGCATTTGCATATTACTCTCTGAATTTCTCTTCAGTATACATTGCCGTATCCAAATCCTGCACTTCAATGACATGTTGGTTGTGATAAGCCAGCAAATAAGTCTATATCATGGCCAAGCAGCAAGCCCTGTAAACAGATGCCCCAATGCAGAAAAAGAACAGCATGCTTAAGATGAGATCTGAACCAAGGACTTCCAAACCTCACTATACTGGTGACAGCAGGACATGACAAGACAAAAAAGCTCACCCCACTATGATCACAGTAGATGAACAGGTTGGTGAGTGCTATGCGTCGGTCCTCACGTTCTGCACTACCACAGTATGCTTTGGCACACTCAGCCATGTGCACCATGAACTGGTCAAATATTTCAGAAGAGAGGCTCTCCACATACATGCTCAAATACTGAAAGTGAAAAATGCCATCACTGAATCTTTTTAAAATCTGTTGTATACATTGCATCCACACACACTACACATGAATACACACAAAAACGCACATATATACAATCTATATATATATACTTCTAGAAACATTCTATTTATTATCTGACTATGTGGAAGGTGGAGAGCATGAGAAATGCCCTCCATATCCAAGTAAGGCAGAAGGTACACAACTTGCTACACCTCTGGGAAGAAGTGACAAAAAAAAAACCTCTTTTGAGGTGTCGTGAACTGGAATATGAGTACGCCATAAACCCTTTAATGAGAATCTATTGGTGGGCATGTCTGAAGCAAGAGGCAATATAACGACAATAGGCAATCTGTAACTGCAAGAAGTGGTGGTAGTAAAGGTTATTAAGCCAAGGATGTGAGGTTAAAATATGAGTTCATTCAGAGTCTCAAGCACTGATTCATAGCGCCATCTGCCAGTTTTCTGGAGTGTATGGTAATGAACATAAACAATAGTTTGAAGGAAGATGCTAAGCATATAAGCCCAGAGACAGGATGATGACTAGGAAAAAGCATATGTTACACTAACACCAAATTGGACTGCATTCCACACTCCAGGGAGAGATGAATGAAAAGTGATTAAACTAGTGCCAGATCACCAACAATCGTGCTACGGGAAGAAACAACAACTGGCATGTGAGATGTCTACAAGTTACATCAGTGTGGCAATGATGATGATGATGATGATGATGATGATGTCCATTTGTAATGCGCAGGTATCCATTCGGAAGAATGCTCATTGCGCAGCAAACACAAAATAAAAATAAAATAAAATAAAGTAAATAAATAGATAAACACCAGGAAAGTAAAAAATAAAGACACCAGCGTTGCTTGGTTGTTTAAGTTTAAGTCCGTCTTAAATAAACAGATGGGTCTTCAGTCTTTTTCGAAACGTGGTTGGTGAGGTGATAGTGGACAATGACGATGGCAGAGCATTCCACAGTTTAGGTGCCGCGTTTTTGAAGGCCCTGGCTCTAGTGTCTTCTTGTTTGTGTCTTCCACTGCAGGGAGACAGAAGCGTGACTGGGAGCCAGAGCGCAGACCACGTGACGGCCGGTAAGGAGGAACTACCTCTTGTAAATATTCAGGAGCAGTTTTAAACATGCAGGACTGTGCAATCGAAAGCACTTTGTGATCAATGCTCAGTGAACGACTTTGCACGGGTGACAATCCTGGCGGCTGTGTTTTGAACTCTTTGGAGTCGATCTAACTGTGTAGCAGGTATACCCCACAATGCACTATTACAGTAGTCTAATCTTGATATGATGGTAGCCACAGCAAGTGAGTTGGCAGCAGCTTGAGTCAGCATGGGCCGTAGTCTACCTAAAGTCCTCAAAAAATAGTAGGATTTTGCCACAACAGAACTAACATGATTACACATGGAGAGCTCTGCGTCAATAAACAGCCCTAGGTCCCGTACACAGTCAGCAAAGGCTATGGAGGCGTCACCGACCTGCACGGCACTAATGCCGATCTGCTCCCTTCTGGCCCTGGGGCCGCACAGTAACGCTTCTGTCTTGTCGTCGTTGAGTTTAAGACGATTTCTGGTCATCCATGCCTTCACCGCGACACAACAAGATTTAAGTCGTTGAAGCGCATTCCTAGCCACTGCTGGGTCGGGGGGAAAACTGCTCAGAATCTGTGTATCGTCCGCAAAGAACTGTCGTCCCATCTGAAAGCGTTCGATTACCTGTCCAAGCTGTGGCAAGGTATAGGAACTCATGCACAGGTTGAAAAGTGGGACTAGCAGAGATGAGATGGACCAGCTTTGGAGAGACAACAGATGAAGGACACAAACTCTGGTACAGCAGGGAGGACACTAAACACTAACATGGCATCAGCTGCCTCAAACACATCAAAAAATGGTCGGCACAGTCCTCAGTTGTATACCCATTCAGACAATCTCATCTCCATCAGCATATCTGCCAGACCCCACAATATCACTATCAATAGTGGGCATTTGCCAGGTTAACCCAGTGACAGGAACTGGTGGACTGGCCCAACAGGAGTGATGATGACTGGGTCATTATCTGATAATATGGCGGATAAACATTGGCTCCTTATCTGACTATATACTATGTAAAGGTAAAAACTGGCTCATTATTTGACTATATAGTAGGTAAAGATAAAACTGGCTCATTATCTGACTATATAATAGGTAACGGTAAAAACTGGCTCATTATCTGTACACCAGGTAAGGGTAAAAAATGGCTCATTATCTGACTATATAATAGGTAACGGTAAAAACTAGCTCATTATCTGTACACCAGGTAAGGGTAAAAAGTGGCTCATTATCTGACTAAAGGTTAACGTGAAAAATAGCTCATTATCTGTTAGGTGGGTTTTAAGGTAAAAACAGGCTTGTTGTGTGACTCTATTGCAGGTAAAGACCAAAGGGCCACTGATGTTGTAGGGGCAGTGAAGGCGGTCGACCACTATGTCTAAGTGCTGACCATGCTCGATCTCTGAGTGTGAATATGTGCTATAAAAAATCTTCATTATTATTATTAATATTAAGCCACAAATAAAGGTGAATCCCAACTCTTTCCTTCTGCCATCTTTACCTCCCCTGAATCAGGTACCCAGAGCGCAGTTCCTGGGTGAGCAGGGAAAGTTTTTCTCCAGAGCTTTCCTCCATGGCTTCAAACCAAGCAGTGACCTTCTGCTCTGCAGTAAATAAACCAATCACTAAGCTGTGCTTCCTCCCCTATGAATGGTAGGAGTCATAAAAAGAGACTTAGGCCTGGGGTCTTCAGTATCTGTATCATGCAATGGTCATTTTCAACAACATGAAATAATAAAAATAAATAAATATGCCTAGTGACCTTTACAAATTCTTTCAGGGTCAGCATGTGGCCACTTTCATCAGTTGGCTCTAATGGATGTGCAAATTTGGCTGCTTCATGCAGCTCTGGAGGAAACTGCTCAATCACTTCCACAAAAGATCGAAGAGCATTCTGCAGCTATGAAAAAATATATCTATATAACTTACATGCACAAAATATGTTACCATCTCCAACTCGTGCATTGAATATTTTTATTTAAAGCTGATTTGAAATTTACCCTGTTAGCAAAGATACCAACATAGATCCTCTATCTTCTATTCTTGTCTATCACTTACACATACATACACCAACATAGATTCTCTATCTTCTTGTCTGCCACTTACACATACATGAATCTGTGTGTGCATGCATGTACATGTACCCTTGTACACTTGGTAGCATAAAATATATCCTGAGATTAGTTTTCAGTAACGTTTAGAGTAATTTTTTATCATTATTAGTATGTTAAGTAACAGGCATTACATATGCTGGTATAGAAAGACTGCAGATGTCAGCTTCACGGCTAAAAGTGTTCTGCAAAGTTGTTGTAAATACATGTGTAAAGTTGTTGCAAAGTGTTGTGTAACATTGTAAAGTGTTGTGTAAAGTTGATATGTCCATTTAATGATATGCACATATAAACAAGATGGCTATTTACCAGGGAGAGTTCCACCTTGTTACTGTCAGATGGAGTATTCCACTCTTCAAACTGAGTACTTAGAACTTCCTGCCTTCGTTCCTTTTCTATTTGCCGAATGTGTGCCAGCTCTTCTCGCTCAGTTCTCTTGCGCTTAGCCTCTGCTTTGATGCGTGCCAACCTGAGGAATTACAAATGATTTCTTTTATATATATATATATATATACATAGAGATATATATATATATATACAAGGTAGGACCTATACATTGCCTGGTCACTTAATTGCCTGAGGCCCACAAAAGCCTGGAACTAAAAACTTCCCTTGTCTAGGCAGCAGAAATGGCTACTTAATGTATAAGAAAAGTAAAGGCCATTGAATTAATTTGAGAGGCTATCTTCCACATGATGAACCCTACACCAGAGGTTTTCAAATTGTAGTACGCGTACCACTACTGATATGCAAAGGTATGATGGGTGGTACGCAAGCACCATGCGCCAAAATAAAAGAATGTGTATATATATTTTACGGGGGCTGTATGTGGGGTCTAGAGGTGGTGCTCGGTCAATTTGAATTGCAGCCATCAGTGTTTTATACCTCTTAACACTGTTTGGATTAAGCACATCGGCAACCAAAGAAAAGCTCAGTTATTACTCTTACTTGTTGTCATACAAGTCAAACAGCTGTACCCTCAGCTCTTCTGCAACTTGTCGCAGACCACGGACATAGGGGGAAGCCTCTGAAAAGTTGCTATAGCGAGGGTTGTTTCGCATAAGATACTGAGCCAGGAAATTAATCGGGTTAAAATCAGGGTCAAAACCTCCTCCTGCTTCAGCATTCACCAATCTTCTGGTCTCTGCTTCATTAAGCAGCTTTTCCAGTCCAAGAATAAGTGTTGGGAGAACTTTGTCCACTAGGTATACCCTGATATCAACAGTGGCCTGAAAGTTAGATAACCATTCTTTTGCAAGAACCTCCACAGGAATCTTCCGAGCGATTTTTTGTGCATTTTCATGTGAAATTTTTGCTTCAGTTTTCTTTTCCAAACGCATTTGTGACAACTGTATCATGGCATTTTCTTCATGCACTTTTTTCCATCGTCTGACACCTGCACTTCTGATTGCTAATCTGCTGCTGCCGGGTGTAGTGGCATCTCTGTGAGATCCTGCTGAACTTCGGTTAGCATTGTCCACTGGGCTCACAGTGGCAGCCATGGTTGATGATGGCTCCTGGAAAAAAAAACTGTAGGCATAACTATTTCCTTGAAAAAGTAAGCCATTCCTTATAATTAGGGGAAACAGGAAAATTTATTCCTAAATGATTAATTTGCAAGATCACATAAGCAAACCCAAATAATGTGTCCAACCAATTCTTTACTGAAACAAATTCTTCCCATCTGTATTTCATAAACAGTCTCAAAGTACAAATAAAATTATCTGGGCACAGCTGTTTCATTTAGACTTACATTTGTAGGAATAGTTACCCCAAGTTGGTTATTTAATTTGAAACTTTTTACTGCACTTTCTTTCAGCAATGTACTTTGCTTCATCTTTAAATAAATGACAGGCTTTCTTGCATCTCCTTTAACTGCTCTGATAGACCATCTTATCATGCATATTTCAGCACATTAAAAGCTACATGCAAGTGGAATTTCCCAAAATATATAGTACTTTCTCTTCCTTCTCCTTCTTCTTCTCATCTCTTAACTGGTACTGGAGATACCAGTCATAGTGAAGACACAGCAGATGAGGTGAACTTACACCAGTGGGACTGGTCATGCACCTACATTATAAGGTTCTTCAGTGGACAGCCTGTCCACCCCTTAACATTAGTCCCCCAGTTTTTCTTTTGCTTGCCTTGGCAACAGCCACCTTCAATGTACTGTTCGAAGAATGTGACTAGGCTGCAGACGAAGTCATTCATCTCATGCTTCCTGTAGGAGATCCGAAGGAGTTTCCCGAAGCACTTCATTTCAAATGCCTAAATCCTTTGCTCCTTTCTAAGCAAGGTCCACGTCTTGCAGCCATATAGCAGGATTGGCACATTGATAGACTTGCAAAGCCTGAATCTGGTTCGGAAGCTGACATGTCTGCTGTCCCAAATTTTGTTCAGCCTAACCATCACAGCTGTTGCTGCCGTGATTTGTAGATGTATGTCCACCATGTGCATCATGCACCTATTAATCCTCGGATAATCACTACATATAGTATGCCCAGTCCTTGACATGTCACTGCA
This sequence comes from Marisa cornuarietis, assembly GCA_004794655.1. Classification (NCBI taxonomy): domain Eukaryota; kingdom Metazoa; phylum Mollusca; class Gastropoda; order Architaenioglossa; family Ampullariidae; genus Marisa; species Marisa cornuarietis. The sequence continues at coordinate 1,135,441 of SMMW01000565.1, read as the reverse complement.
TACAGTACTCTCACCCATTGGCACAACACCACAAACCTATGTGCTGTTTTTAATGATCTGCATGATTATACCTGCAAAATATTCCACATTCTAAAGGGCTGCATGTGATGGTTTTGAATCAAGTAGAACAGAGGTATGCAACCACAGAGAATAAAGTCGAGTATACTATAAATTTCAGACTATAAGTCATGACTTTTTACTCCAACTTTAAACCCTGCGAATTAAATATAGCGATGCGGCTTGTTTGCAGATTTGTTAGATTCCAATTAATTTTTCGATGAGGTCCATGTTAAAGATTTAACTGCTAACATTATTACTGTGTTAACTGTTCACATTTTTAAATCAAAGCCACATACAGCTAGTTGACGCATTCAGATCACTTGCTGAAGTACACATGTCATCATGCCGAAAATTATCGAGACCAAGATGATTAAGATGCAGCTTTTGAGTTGTATATATTTGCAGCATATAAACCAGTGCGGCTTATTTGTGAAAAAAGTAGAGATTTAAAAAAAATTTAGTGGGTGCGGCTTATATATATATATAATATATATATATAGTGCGGCTTATATATATGACGTTTGGAGCGCAATGCGGCTTTACCTTTACAGCAGATCTCCACACATTAGAGAGCTGGTTTCTGAGCAAAAGACCTGCTTGGTTTGTAGTTTATGGAATTCGACATCTTCTGATGCCAATATTAATCAGTGTGTATTTCGTGTCCATAAAAATCGCTATCTATTTTTTCACAGTTGATTTTAGAGCACTATGCTTTAGTCCCCATGTTTTTGGTATCAATTTAAAGGTTATTTTTTTCCTCTAGTAATACTAACATGTTCAACAACAAGCATGTGCATGTGTGAGAAAAGTTATCTGTACATGTGAAACGATGTAGAGAAACCTATGTATGTTTCTATTCATGTTGACGTGTCCGTGTGTCTATTTGTCCACGTGTGTGTTGAAATTACCCTTATGAATTTTAATTTTTTGCTGGTTGCTTCAAGGGCACTTTTCTCTCTTTTCTTGACAGATTTTTCTTTGTAAAGCGCGGTGAGCCTGGTTTTTGCTGGGGAACTGCGCTATAAAAGCTCACATTATTATTATTATTATTATTATATATATCTATCAGTAGACCAAAATTTACGGTACATATATACTTTAATTATTGTCTCTGACAAAATGAAACTACATATGGCGCTAATCCATTCAGTTTTCTTTGTGGTTTCAAGGAAAAGAGGCCAGAAGTTCTGAGGGTGAATTTCTGTATATATTCTGGGTCTTCTGTAGTGTTGGGTGTAATATATACCAGTCTAGTTTTATTTACTTTTGTGTTTTAATTACGTATAAGTCCTCTTCTCTCCAACAATTAGTTTAAAAAGGCATTGATAGAACACCGACACCAACACCGCAGACTATCATCATCATCATCCCACAAAGCATGAAAACTCAATGTATATATTTCCTTGTCTATAAAACAACCACCACCTCGCACCCACCCCTACCCCCAAGTTACCCGCTCATCGCCACTTTTAAATAAAATACGATTACGTTGACATTTTGCGCAAACATCACTTATGTTTCAACAAAACGTAAAGCTTTCTAAGTAAATTAATTTTACATATATATCTATGGATCTTCAGTTACCAAGGAAAATGCACAACTAGACCACGAATGAGATTTCGCAGACAGCAGACAGCATGTCAGTCGCCATGTCACGGAGTTCGTTGCTAAGAGGAAACAGATTTTGCGCATGCGTTGTCATTGACTTCCTTAAAACTAATAACCTGCGCAGTGTAAACTTCCTGTCAACCTAAAGTCACTTCACTTCCTCAAACTGACGACCGACTATTATTATGCCTTGTGACACAAGAACCGTCCTGAAGAGGAAGATTGATTTTGGTATATAAACATACATGGCACTAGTGACGCTTCAGCGCTCACCAAGTCCAAGTAACGATCCTGAAGAGGTAAGATATTTTTTTGGTTGGTCTTTTTCCTAGACTGTTGCCAAACAGCCGATTGTTGATCGTCCGTGCTTGCAAACGCCAAGCAACAAATGCACAACAAACTTAGCAGGCACTGCAGTGACACACTCAGTGTATTTCCCCTATCGTTTGCACACATATCTTTAACATGACAGCTGTTTCGAATTCAGTGCGGTGAAAAGTAGTGTGCTTATGACAATGTTTTTGTAATAAACAATTGGATGAAAAGTATTAGATATTACTACAATAGTGTTGGAACAGTCTTCGCATTAGAGTGTCAGTTTAGAATTAACGAAAAAGAAATACGAAACAAAAGCACGACTAAGAATAAAAGTGTCACAGTTATAAAAGTTATAAAACTTATTTTCTTAAATCTTATCACTATTATTATAGAATATAGGCGCCTTGCATAGCCATTAGCTTGCAGAAACTCTACAAGCGATTACGGTCAAATCAAACCAACTTTTCATTAAATCATATTTCAGAATATAGAGTAAAAGCAAAGCACATCAAAAATAGATGTTAATTGTTTTATAATAAAAGAGAATTTTTGTGCATTTTTTTCTTTTTCTTTTAGTATAAATTATCAAAATTATTTATAAAATCAGAAAAAGCCATGTAATACTAATAGGTGTAGGAACACATTAGCTTCTATAATGACAAATGATAGGTGAGCTGATAATGTGAGGAATGTGTTATAAATTAATACCTGAGACATGTTTTATTGTAATTTAAATCTGTAAATAATGAAGTGTATTGGATCAGATGTGCACATGTTGCATGGAAGCAATGTCAGTCTCTCAGTGATGTCGTTTATTTTTATGATGCCATGTGGCCAGCTGCCTATACAATTTAGAGTATCCACAATTACTTTCAGTTGACAGGTTATACAGTTACTATGTGAACTATTTTTATTATTGTAATGTTTATTAGTATTTTGACAAACTATAATTACTTGTTTATTCTGCCAGTTTTCCGTAGTACTCACTTCAGTTAAGTCTTCAGATTATGGTTTTATTCTTTAAAATATAAAATGTGTGATATCTTAAACAGTAGTAGCATTCACTGATGCAGTGTAGTTAGACAAAATATTCCACTTTGGCAGATAGCATTAAAATTTTGGGATATGCTTTTTACGTCATCATTTTGTTGGAGTATAGCATCTTTGAATACCAAACTTTTTGGGGTTGGGGTGAAAAAAAGAACAAAAATTGAAATGCATTTATTGCATTATAGCATGCCCAGCTAAATGTAAGCAGTGGAATCCTATGTTTCCTTTTTAAACATTTATTGAGATATTTTTGCAAATGATATAACTTGTTTTGTAGGTATCTGTGAAAAGTCACTCCAGTATTAAAGGTATCTGATCATTAGACTTTAGAGGCTAAGTAGTTCATCAAATTGCTGTCTTAGCTACTTAAACTTGCCTTTGTTTATTACCGCCCCCACTCTTTTCCCTTCCCCAAAATATTCCTAATGGAGGAAAGAACACACTGCAGGATGCATTTCTATCATCTGTCAGGATTTGCCTGATGGAGGAGAGGACACTGCAGATGGGAAGGCAGGCTTACGGCACAAGAGGTAAAGAACGACATTTTCTTTTTTTAATTAAGTTGCAGTGCACACCAGAAAACTGGGTTCCTAATCAACAGAGAAAAAAAAAAGGGTTGAGAACATACACAGCACAGAAAGTGTAAGACAGTACAATGGTAAATGGAATGCACAAGGTGATGTAACTTGCCTTCTCTCTCAGCTATGAAAGCTTGGACTACAAAGTCATAGGCTTCATTCTTTGGACTATGTACTTTTGTCTGTGCAACATAAAATACCTTAAAATATGTTTATGTGAGTTTGTAAGCATATGTGTTTGTGTGTGTAGTTTTACCCTTGAGCACTAAGATTCCTTTTAAGCCAGTTTAAGCCTCCATCCATACCCATTAATGGAAACTTTCTCTTGCAGTCTTTTTGTTGGATTTTGAGTCAAGGCCTCAGTTTTATGTGCTGCACAGTTTGATGCTAATATAATTTTCATGCTTTTGCGTTGACTTTACAGCCAGTGAACTGATGTAAGTCGTTTTTTTTTAATTTGTAAAGTAAACAAGAGGTTTAAGCTTAAAACAAGAAAAGAATTGCAACATATAGCAAGCATAAATGTTTTTTTCTACCCAGACAATTTCTGCTTATTCTAATGATTATTTTAAAACTAATTTTAATTGTATATACTGTTTATAAAATGCTTGTTTGTTTTTTTTTTAATTTTGAACAGTTGTACAATATCGCTGTTGGGAAAATGGCTGTTTCCAGTCAGAAATTTCACTTGTAACTGTGGCCATTTTTTGTGGCTGCTAGTTCTGTGTCAAGCTATATTAGTATGCATACACACAAGAGCAGAAATAGTTATTAATTGTATGATTTGGAGAACTAAACTACACTACTTGAGGGACGAGATACTCCATGTTGGTTTGACGGTTACTCCAGGCAACAGGAAGATGGCATGTCTCCTAGTCTCTAGTGGTGATTACTGTTAAGCAAGTTCCTGCAGCTAAGGTTCTCTGCATTTTCTTTGCATTTATCTCCTAATCTTCCATGTACTTATGTACTTCCTGCCTCCAGAATATCATCCAAATGTTATTCACCATGACAGCACAGCACAAAATATGATAGTACAGTAGTAGTGCCTACATTTGCACGAGAACATTTTAATATAGATTAAATAGTCACAAAGGCAGAGAGCGTGGACAATCAAAGCTAATGGTGCAATATAAGCGTGAGCTGCAAAAGTATAATAGCAGAATGTTTTAAGCCAGAAGTAACGCAGTTCGATGCATTGAGAAGCTTTTATACAAAGGGAGCCCACACTACTTACATGCATTTCTTTTCATTAATGTGTGTGTGCATTTATTGCCTTAGTTGCTGGCTTCAGAGATAGACTCCCCTTCTCTTTGCTTTAGATGTGTAAGTGTTTTAAGTGAGACTTCTTTACTGCTTAATTCACATTCTGTCTTAAAGTATTTATAAATTGCAGTAGTGCTTACTTTGCTCCAAAGGTCCCACAGTTCTTCACAGTTAATCAGTTACTTGTATTGGAAAAAGCTCATTTACTTAATGGTAGACCAAGAAAGTCTGCACTGTAAATAGAGTTATTAAACTGGAGTGCTCACTCTGTGTGTGTGTGTGTGCGCGTGAGTGGGCATGGGCATGCATGTCTGTGTGTGACTGCATAGGTGTGTAACAAAAGCAGTATATAACTGGCCACTGTTAGCAGCTTTAAGATGTTAAGATAAACACATTTTAAACATACTTGTTCTAGAAAGGTTAGAAATAGATCCCAGTACAAGTATGTTTTATCTAAGACAATATATATAGTCTTTGGTTTTATTACTATAAATAGTGATGCATAGAGGAGTGTTTATTTGGCACCTATGTAGACTTTGGGAAGGTGTGCATTATATGACTGTATACTCATACGCAACTGAAGTTTCTTGGCAGGAAGGGAATAGAAGTGCTTCCGACTCTTTGTTGAATCAGCAAAGCTTTGAATGTAGATTTGAAAGACGCTTGTCTGGTTTTCTGCATTGCTGTTAATTCTTACCTAAAAAGGCAGATCCTTGTAGTGAAAATTATTCCATTTATGTTGGGCTTAGGAAATGCTTGATCTTCCAAGATTAGTGAAAATGCTCAAGTAATGTGCATAATTTCTTTAAACTGGATGAAAATTCTCTGTATCTCATCTTGGCAGCCTTCCTGCATTGAAACAACAAATCAAATAAAATCTCCAGTTTCCTTTATTCTTCATAATACGTTATTTAAAATTTTGGCACTGCATGTACAAAAAATGTCAATTACTTTTTTCCCTTTTGGTAAAATCTGCTGATGTTTAGATAAGATGGGGAAGGATTTATAATATAATGTGTGCTACTGCTGTGTGAAGCAGTTTATGTTAGCTTGTGCAGATTACTCACATCCAGGTAACAGAAAACAGTATGCAAAATATGATCTATTCAATGAGCAAAGTCCACAGTCTGAGGCATACTTTCATTACAAAAACTTGCATTCTCCTCTCATTATCCCTCAGTATGCAGATGGGCACAAAACAGAAGGAACATCTTGCAAAAGGATACAATAGGGAGAGGTTAGACAGACATGCAGAAAATGGAAAGGTAAAAAGCATTCATGAATGTATGTACGCCCCTCAATGTAAATTGAAAGAAGGAAGGTGTCATTGGCGGACCAGGCCATCTGGGTACATAGCCACGCTTCGAGCGGGAGTTTGGGTGGCAAAGGTCACACGGCGACTGGCAAGAACTAATAAGGAGGGTGAGGGCGTCATTTGCTTCCATCAGTGAAGTGGACCGAAACTGTCGCATAGTCCCATGTCGTCAGGTTTGTTGACAGAAAGGAGGTTAAGAGGTGGGGTTGGAGGGGGGTGGGTTGCGAGAGATGCAGTCTATTGATTAAAGGGAGGGGACCGCATTCTCGGAGCGCCATCCACTCTTCTATTGGGCGGATAACTCGACTTGTGATTCTTGCGCTTGCTGTGCAGGGCCATCTGTTTGCGGTCGGTGGCACAGAATACCGCTGCCCTGTGCTAGACAGGTGACGTGCGGATTCCCTTTCGACCCCACCTCCCCATCCCAGCCCCGATTCGCCACCCTCCACAGTACTCGTTCGATGTTCAATCATGCTCACGCAGTGCACCGATCTGAGAAGGGAACAGCTGCTGGTGTTTTGATAGGGGGTCGGACTCGGGTGGAGTACATACGTCACTGTGCAACCCTCCTCCCCACCCATGAAGTCGTTCACACACACAAATGACACACAGGTACAGCTGACACTGGACGGGAGTTTTTATGGAGGTGGTGGTGGCTGGAAATGAAGAGTTGGGAAGGAGGGAAACGACTTGCACAGCGAATTTGTTTGATCCCTTTTCTGGACTGCGCGCGGTTCGGGGGAACAAAAAGCGAGGCAGCTTGTAATTCGTGCTGTGAATAGAGGCACCGAGTGACTCAACCGCACGTAAGGCGACGCGTAGCAGACGACACAGAGCGCTCTTCGCGCCCAGCGGAAAGGATCCCTGCAGGTATCAGCCGCCCGGACAACGGTTTTGTTGTTGTTGTTGTTGTTGTTTGATGCTGCGACCCGTCACCTGTCTTGAATTCTGCTGGATCTGTCACCAAGCACTTGCGTTGGAGACTTCGTGCCAAGAGCGTCCTGGTGTTTGTCCGCCCCTGACAGCGGGAAATGGCTTCCTTTGCGTTGCTAGCAGCAGACGACATGGCACCCGAGGGCCTTCGAGTTTGAATCTGGAACCATGCTTAGAAAATGTGCATGGGGTGAGTCAGTCGTGTTTCTGGTTTGATGTGACGTTTCGAGTGGTACTTATTAGTTGCAAGCCGACGAAGAGAGGCAACTGAGATTTCCTCTTAGTTACATGTTTTTAACAGTGATTTTTTTTTTAATGGTTGTGCCACAGGTGGGTAGTAACGGGTGTGGGGTTGTGGCCTTAAGACGTTCTTGATCTTCATTTTCAGAGTGCAACGCTCCACCTCATCATGATACAAGTAGATATCAAGGGATATAAGGGATCAATGCCCATATGTTGTTGATGAGTATATGAGCTTTAATATCAGTGTATCTAACATGCTGAAGGCCAAGGCTTTATGTGGCAACACATTTCATTATCCTGGAGAAGTTTTGTATATGCAAATGAGACAAAATACTCAAAGCCCCCATGTTGGCTCACTTGCCACAACAAAAGAAAAATGCTTATGCATGTGGGTATGCAGACACAGAGATGAAGTTGCATACACAGTGAAAAGTATTACTAAAGTGATTCATTGCAGGGAAATATATGATTTGTTGGTGTCATATGCTTGCCTGCATTGTTACTTATTTTGAAGGGTTGGGTGAGAAATGAGATATGAGAATCATTTTTTAAAATATAAAGCAATTATTTATAAAGGTATTATACGCAATTATTTAGATGTCTCTAAAAATAAGAGAGCATACATTTTTATGAGAGCGTAAATAGTTAAACCATTGGCTTTGAATTTTTGTGTGTACACACAAGTTCCTGCACTTGATATTTCACAGCATCTCAATCCCAGAGTAGCAACACTTTATCTGGCAAATGGTGTTGTGTCCATAAGCTGAAGAGAAATGTGAGTTAAAACTAGTAGGCATGCAGGGCGTAATGATCGGAAACATATGTTGCTATCATTTTCCATCCTTAATTGTCTGACTGTAGAGGAACACACCCATGACCAGATTTGGTCAAGTGGGTAACAATGAAGGGAATTGTGATCTGAAGATAAATTTCGTTTGGCTGTGGGAGTCAAGAGACATCTCTATGGAAAGTCTGATTTTGCATTGTTATTCAACAGTGAAAGTTTCATTTATATTGTGTTTTGTTCACTATAAATTGACTAAAATCATCCGAGTCATATGAAATATGTTAAAAGTGTATATTTTGTCAGGTGTTTGGGGCTTTCTGTGATATCAGTTTTACATTGGAAGAGGGACCTCAGAGTATAATGAGACTGCAAAGTGACTGCAGAACATCCAGAAATAGAATTCTTGTGTTTATGACATTGATATTCATACATGATTGTGCGTTGAAACTACACGGATGTAGTCTTTTCTCTTCTTGCGCACGTGTATGTGTGTGTGTGTGTGTGTGAGAGAGAGAGAGAGGGAGGCTTACAAAGTCATATACTTAAACAGGTCACTTGCAACTGGATGTTCTGCTTAATTAATAAAGCAAGAGTCTTACATTCTTTACATTCCTAGGGGAGCCATGTGTAGCAGTACTTCAAATTATTACTTCAAGTGTTGGCAGCTATTGTCTTATTGTTACAGGCTTTGTTAGGTAACTGATAGCATCTATGACTCTACACTTACCTGACAGGATTGCGTGTCACAGAATGGAGTGAGGATGCTCTGTGTGTGTGTGTGTGCGCGCGCGCATGGGGGATAGAGAGAGAGAAAGAGCTTGCATGTGCACAAATGCATATTCTCATGAACTTATTTGCTGACTTAATTTACATTTATAAGTATCCCACCAACACCTAGCCATATGTATACTCATGCATACACATACATTCCAAGCAATAATATTTTTATTTAATAATTATTTCCTTGAGTGAGAGCAAGAAATTCTGCTACTTATAGTAGGTATTACACAGATCACCAAAGCATGTGATGAGGATAGTGATGATGCTAGAGTGTGTCTAATGTCTCTGTGTACTTTGTCATGTGTAAAATATGTGTCTGTATGCACCTTGGACATAATACTGCATGGAAAAATGTACTTATTTGCCTGTCTCAACAAATGTATTGATTGACACATAGGGATAAAGTGAGAATAAGGGCTTTCGTGCCATCTTAACACTAGTCTCTGGAGGTTTTGCTGAACCTTTTTGTAAGCATAAGACTGTAAATTTAGATATTATTTACATAGTTTTGTACTTTTTATCATGAGACTTATTGAGTTTATCATAAATAATATGAAGAATTAGTTGGGTGATTGCAGTAGTTGTGGTTGATTACAACTTCTGTCTGAAAGTGGTGTTTGCAGACTAGTTGTAGGTCATCTTGCAGACTAGTTGTAGGTCATCTTGCAGACTAGTTGTATATCTTGCAAACTGTAAAAGAAATCACGTTTGTGGAGGTCTTTCCTATGTAATGGTTTGAAAATAAACATCTCCTGAGCACGTGACCACATTTTGCTGATAATTCTTTTTGTTTGGTGTACAAAAGCAGCAAGGTACTTAGTGAAAAAGCCATCCACATACTAGGAGTCTTGTGTTTCATTATTAGAGCATGAGAGGATACCCCATTTAAAAGTATTCGCTTTGTTCATCTGGCGAGGACGTTGTTTGCCAAAGTCCTGACTTCCTCATTACTTTGCTGTCACTCACGCTCTTTCAAAGTGTCTCTTCATTTTTCTCATATAATTCCCATGCATTGAAACCAGTATGATAAAGCTGACCTGAGTTGACGACCTACATTTAAGAAGTTTCCTCTCTTTTTCTCTTCCCCTACCCCCCTCTCTTTCTTTCTTGCTTTCACTCTTTTCAGTTACCAAACTGGTTTCTTTTTCAACTTTGCACAAAGACAGCAGGTAAACAGTCGGAGCATAACTGTGCAGTAAGAATTAAGGTCCATAACTGGGTATACATAGGACTGGTGGCAGGACTTGGATTTTTTGGTTCAGCTACGAGTACTTAATAGAAATGTATGTGCATTTATCGCTAGAGGAGCAAATAGCTCTGGAATGTTCAGGGTACTGCAGAAGGACAACACATGCCCATACCACCTTATTCACTTTTTTCCTGAAACACCAACCTCCAGAAAAGTGTTCAATGCAGTTTATTTTTTTTAAGTTGTTACTGTTATTTTTGTTTTAAGAATTTATTGCTAGTCAGTTGTATGTCTTAGATGAGATTATTCTTTGATGTAGTTATCTAACTGGCTGTCAGCCACAGTGCATGCCCTCGAAGATCAAAGGAAGGGTTGAGGTGAGACCTCTACTTTTTTGTCCCCAAAAAAGGGGAGATCAAATTTGTGGTGGTTTCACACATCACTTGCTTAGTGGCTCTATTTTGCCATTACTCTATCATTCCCCCTTCTCACTCTCTGTCTTTCAGTTTCTCAGATATAGTCATATACTCTTTTAGATTATCAACAAAATTTTATGTGCCTAATAGAGGCATATTCCAGTTGGTGCCATGCAATAGTTTTCATTTGAAGCTACCCCTAGCATCTTAGAGAAAATAAAATAATAAAAATAAGCAATATCTGGAGTGAATACACCAACTAAACATAGCTTATGATGCTCCTGTATATGAAAAGAATATCCCAGTCTTATTTGGTGAAGATCAAACAAGTCATGTCTGTTTGCCAAGGTTTGCCAAGAACCACAATGATGACCACACTCTTATTTCTAAGATAGAGTATAGGTAGCTGTAAGCCCTCCTTCATCTTCTCATCCCTTAAATGGTACCCTAGGTATCATTCATAGAGGCGACATGACAGAACACATCATAGGTGAAGTTATGTCAGTGGGGGCTGGTCATGCGCCCAGATAAGAAAGTCCCCCAGTGGACAGCCTGTCCACTCCTTCATACTAGTCATCCAGGTTTTCTTTTGCTTGCCATGATGTTGGGCACCTTCACTATACCCTTGGAGGACTGTCTTCAGCAAGGTGTAGTGTCAGGCGACATAACTGAACTACACCAGCTTCTGTCACTTGACAGTAGCAAGCATAGGCTCCTGGGGACCAACCGAGCGGGTGACTAGGTTGCAGATGAAGTTGTTCATCTTCTGCTCCCTGTACGAGATCTGTAGGAGTCTCCTGAAGCACTTCATTTCAAATGCCTGAATCTGTACCAACTCCAATCCTGTGAGCAGGGTCCCCATGTCATGGTCGTACAGCAGGACTGGCACAACGTGGGACTTATAAACCCTCCTTACCTACAGTTTAATGAATGAGTGTATGCTAAAAACTGTTTCATAAAGCCGTCATGGTGTCAGCACGCCTGTCTTCAAATCTTGGCAGCGCAGCTTTTTGTGCAACTTCCATTTTCTAGCTTAGAGTGCTCAAGAGAGAGTTTTTAAAGAATGCTTTTATTTTCTTGTTCCCTCTTGCTTGTGTTGGTAAGTTGAATTTGTCTGTGTCTCACAGCTTTTGTCTTCATCTGTGTCTCTTTCTCATATGATGCTGCCTTCTTCTGGTGGGATTGAAAACTTAATTCCATCCACATGTATTGCTAAACTCATTCGTTGTTGCAGTGTTACACATACAAGATGTAATGACAAAGTCATTTGACGATATTACCTAAATGCTTCGTTTACTTGGCGCATGATTGAACTTTAAAGAGCTTAGGATTAGATTCTTAATGGGTACTGTATTAAGCTACAACAGTTACTTAGCAACAAGTACATACTTTAATTATAGAATAATTGTGTAACTTTCCTATACCATTCATGTCAGTGTTGAATGGAGGCTGTCTGGAAGACATTATGTTTATCATGATCATTATTTCTTGTTCTTTTTGTCTCCCTTCGTCTCTGTCATGCAAGCAGCCAAATATATTTAGATATATATTGCCTATATTTATACAGGATGACCACAAATGATATACAGATTATCATTACTCATTATTTATGGAGCTGGTTTATAGCCATACAAACTTCCTAGTTTAGACTTGTGACATTTGTCTCCAGCTCTGCGCTTTTAGATGCATGCTTCTTGGGAACACTTTAGAATAAGTTTAGCCACTTGGTGGGATTACTTTTGCAACCCTTAGGCTGCATGATAATTGTGGTTGTGCATATTTCAGCATCCGTGTAGCTGGAAGTATGTAGTTTGGATATTTGACACTAGACACATGAACAATTTGTCTGCTAAAATATATGAAGAGCAGTTGTTCACCTCCTTGTTTGTACAGATGCTATCACAGAGCTTGTAGTCTTGGATTTGCTGACACTGATGGCTATATCAGTGACTGATCATCATAACCATGTCTTGAAATCCTTGTTTAAATCTTTTATGTCTTGTGTCTGAACAGTCTTCCGCCCTTGTAATTTAATATTGCATCACCTTTTCAGATCCAAGTCTACTCTGGAAAGATTGCGCAAAATTTTCAGCACTGTTCGCTTTATAAGCAAGCTTCGGCCGTGGTGAGCAAAGGTCACTTACACTGTGTCCTGCAGCCAGCTCCTCTTGCATGTGGACGCACTAATCCCATACATAGCATGGGTATGGAGCCATGCTCAACTCCATTCCCTTTATAGAGTGTAGTCAACAGATGCATCTGTTTGATCCTCTCACATGGCATGACCCTCTAATGCGCCGTAGTCCTATTTCAAACTGCTGCTGCAAGTTTACTCAGTGGATGCAAAATGCAGCAAAATAAAAGCTTGTAAAACCATTTTAAAATGTAAAGAATTTTTTGTGGGGACGCATTCGCTGAAAGATTTCTTTTAAAAGGTTTAGCATGAAGAGCTTTTTTGCAGAACAATAAATAAGGTTTTATTCTGATTCTTTAGGAGAGTCACTTTTGAGAAAACTGCATGAGTGCTCTACAGAAACTAATATCACTGATAAAAAAAAGATGAAGGCATTAGATACACAGTGATGGTTGTTATTGGACAAAACCAGAGAGTAAACACCAATGGCATGCAAAAGTCCCTTGTGAGATTGTAAAAATGAGAGTATGAACATTTTTGTAGCACTGTTAGACAAGGAGTTAGTTGTCTTTTCTTGGAGAGGGCAGGCGATGTGAAGTACAGTAATAGTAAGCACTCTTAACATTGAAGAAATGAATTTTATTTCAAGTACAGGTACCATCCATTTTTTCAAAGGAAGAAAAAGAAGATATATTAGAAGCATGTTACGATAGGATATGATAGGCAGCAAACACCAGTGAAGGAGAATCTGACAGCTCAAGGAACATGCACATAAGTGCATGCCCATGCATGATGGCCAGTCCTCATGCGTGCATGTGAATATACAGAGGGAATACATTACCTTATTTGTTGATATGTAAGTGTGGTATGCATGTTTTGACAGTGCATTTAAAAGGGGAAAACTAACCAAAAGCAGTCACTTCATCTTAATAAGGATAAATCTAGTATTACTAGTAATAATACTGATTTTGCAGTAAGGTCAACAATAAAGAGAGAAGATGCAGGAACATTTCTTATGTTGTGATGAAAAGGTCTTGATGAATATAAATCTCTTGCTAGTATTTGTGAAACGAATTTATAGCAGCTTGTATTTTAGCTGCAAAGCAATTGAATAACCTGTTTAATGAAAGCAGATAGTTCTCAGTGCTCAGCCTGCTAAAGGACAGCTGCCTGATTAAGATGCCACTGTTGATTTGGTGATACCATATGCCCTTTTCCCACAATTCTTTCAAAGACACTTCTGTTCCAGTAACCCATCATCCATTGTGCGTGTGGATTTATTGCACGTAGTAGCGGTTTTTGTCTTAAAGCTTTTGTAAGAATAAGGCAGTCTATTATTTTTACAAGCAGCTGCCAGATGCAAAGCACCCTTTTCTGTCCAATTTTTGGCCATCATTGATTATACAGAATTATAAAATTTCAAACATATTAAGCAGCAGTTAAAACAAAATTCAGACTAAACAGGCATCCAGTAGCAAAAATAAGTCATATCACTTGTAAACACACACACACACACACACATATATATATATATAATTAGAATCCTTCTGGTACTTGTAGAGTTCACTTTGTACCAACAAACACTTCGGATGCTGAAGGCAGACTTAACAGGAAGTCTTGATGATCTAAGATAGCATTCTGTCAGAATTCTGTAGTAGACCTCACCCAGCCACAGAACAGTCTACATTAGCATAATAATGTGAGAGGATTGATGCAGACTGTTGAAAACAGCTTTCTTTAACTGTCCATATTCACATGTATACATATCTCCCCTCATGCTTTGGGTCTTTTTAATCTGCTTAAACTCTTGTAACATAATCACATTGCTTCATAAAACATCTTGCTTCATTATATATCATGTATGCGCTTTTGAGTCATTGTATTTTTTGCTTCATATTTCAGATTTTACATGATTTTGTTTGGTGTAAAGCCAACATTTAAAAAAGCACCTCATTACTGTTTTGCCCATAAAAACATCAGTTAAGGGTACCACATTCAGTACAACTGCTACAACTATCAAGAATAAAACTGAAGAGAGAGAATACTTGAAAGGGTGAATAATAGGGAAAAAAAAGGAGCAAGGGGCTTGGTAATCTTTGTTTTTAGTATGTGATTCTTATCTCTTTTAACAAGGGTTTCTTTCAGTAGTACAAAACCTTAAAATAATATTGACAAACAATCACTTGTTTGATTGAACTCAGCAGCTTATGCCTGCACTGACCACAACCTTCTAGCATTATCATTATTCAGCATCAAGTTTGAAAGTAAGCGTTAAATTCAGCTTGAGCTTGCAGAACAAGCGAGACTTATTTCCGTCAGTAAACTTAGGAAGTTACAAAGGAAATGCTGCCACCTGTGATAAAATTAACACGCGACTGTCCTTTAGAGCCTTTAGCACAAATTCTTATTCTCGCTAGATTTTGCAGACTCATTTGTTTTCATTCTTTTGTCTTCCTTTTTCTTTTCTTCATTTAAAGTTAAATTTATATTTCTGGTCGATATAGAAAAATCTGTGAATAAAAGCTCAGTTTTATTTTTTACAATAAATTTTTTAACTGAAAATAAATAAATGCCTTCTTATGAAAATCTGAAGTTTATCCAGTGTCATTGTTTTAGCCTTGAATCTACTTGTCCTTTTTTTCCATTAAAAGTTAGCCTCAAATAATTTAAACTTCTCAGTTACAGAAATAAGTCTCAGGAAGAGATGAAGTAATCAACCAGCAAGAAGTCTGTATTCAGCTTTTTGCTTGTGTTTTAGTTATTTTGTTCTGGAGGTTTGGGGGCTTTTGCACCAAAATAAGCGGTGTGGTGAGGAAATATTTTAATGGCTTTTATTTATTCATATAATAACATGAGGATCTGAGTAAATATTATTTTCACATTGCCAATTGGTTCTTATTTTTTATGTTTCCTAAATGTTTTATATAAAATATTTTTCAGTTGATATGTACAGTTTAGACAAAAATGTTTTGTATCCAACATTGGCCATTGTAGGTTCTTAGAGACATCTTGAAAAACCTACATCTTTTAAGGTAACCATCATTTCTGCATTCATTTCAGTGCATTTAATTCTTTGAACACAAGAATAGCTGACAGCACATATTTATCTAAGAATGGCAAGTGTGAAGTTTGACAAACCACGATCTTTTTTCCGGGGATCAGGGCACTGTCAGCAAAGAAGCAGACTTGTGACATTGGAGCTAGTTGCGCAGATATGAACAAAGCTTGCAGAGAAATGTTCAAAAGAATATAAGCCATTACTGCTACCATTAGGATACGGTCTAATTATGAATTTTGAGCCAGCTATAAAGAATACACTTTAGCGAGACTGTCATAGACACCTAAAGACAAGGCGCTAGTGGCATTACGCTGTAGGCTCAAGAACCCACAATAGAACGCAAATATTCTTTTACAGAACTGTAGGCTTGCAGATTAGCAGTTTAGAGGGTTCTTTACTTATGCTAATAATTGCTAGAATCCAATCTAAAGACAAGTGTGAGGAAGTGCAGATGACTTTTTTTGAAAGGTAAATTGTGTTATCAAAGAGCACTTCATATTGAGAATTAATACGCACATTCATAAGGTGTTAGAAATTGACATCATTCTTGAGTCACTTTATCGATGCCAGGTTCCAACTTGGAATTGATTACCTGTCAGTCAAGGGTCTGGCCTTTTGATAACTTCACACAAATGTATGTTTTTATTATACCATTGCACAAAGTCTAATCAACACTGGTAGTTCTTTTGAAAGGCCTCTACATTGCATTTGTGTTTGCAAAGTTTTTAGACTGTCTGAAGGATGCTGACATCATTAAACAACCATGGACATGCACCCTGCTTTATATAGAAATAGGAAGGGAGGTTTTTTGGGGGGTGGGGCATTGCACATCTTTTAAACACTGTATTATTTCATCAGCCATATCTACCGAGTTGTTTGCAGTATGCATACAGAAAGTAGTGAGAAACATGGAGAGTGTGGACCATTATACATTATCTTGTACTTAGGTATGAACTGGAAGTAAAATCACCTTAGAGACAGTCACAGATTGAAAGTAGGGTGTTGCATGAGCAAATCGCTGGATGTTTGAAGTGTTCTACATGGATCCAGTCTGAATAGTGGAAAATGATCCTTAGGAATGCTTTCTTTGGGGATTCAGATGCCTGGCAATTTGTTTTCTGAAGACAGCATTGTATTCCTAACTGTTTAAAGTTATGGAACATTGTCTAAAAACCTGTGATCATATTTCCTGGGTAAAAAGTTGTTGCTAACATTAGCATGAATTTGGTAACTAACAACCCCTCACCTAAACCAATTAAATTTTCAGCATGAAATGTCATCATGAAATGTGAATAAATCAGTTTGTTGTGTTTTGCTTGTTTGTTTTCAGTATGCAGTTTACAAATTATATCGCTTGACTAATTTTCTGGGGGAGGGAAGGATGAGTGTGATAAGACAGAATGTCTAGACTACACTAGTGATTCTAGCTTTTTAAGGAGTGTCTTCAAGTTGTTTTTTTATGTTTCATACACCAGCTTCTCTGGCCAGTTTATTTTTCAGTTTATTTATTAGCTGGGCAGCCATTGCCACTGCTGTGTCTTGAAATGATGACTGCAAATGTACATTAATAAGATAACTATACACCACTTACTGCACATGTAAAGGTGGATTGTCTTGTTAAGGATTATTCTGTGACAAGTTCAGCTGAAACACCATTTGCTTTATTATTCATTCTTCTGTATTGTAGCTTCGTATAGAGAAAAAGTTTTTCTACCTTTTCAGACAAATAAATTCCACAGCTTTTGTGCACATAGAGAGCCTGTCAACTTTATTAATATTAGTTTTTCATGTAGAAGGGAAATTTTTCTTGGGGTTAAAACAGTGGGAATAATTGAGCCATTTGTCCTTTATTGTTAGCCATTTTTCTTGAGAATATTTTTGTAAGTGTGGTTTGTGCATTAAGTAGCTGATTCTGCTGTTGTTTCAGCCTAAGTGAGAGTTATTTCACTATCAAGGGGGCAGCACTCATTCTCCCTCACAATGACTTGGCACGCAAGACTTCAAAAAGAAACCATGGGGGTAAGATAAACATAAATTAATAATTCACATATATGAGAAACTGATCAGAGTAAGTCAGATTTGTAGCGTTGGGGCCATTTGCCAAGTCTGTCATGCTTTGATCATTTGGCACGGGGTCGAGCCAACTTTTGGAATTTTGAAGTTGCAAGACATTGTTTCCTTAAGCTTACCAATTACTTTGCTGTGCCCTTAGAAGCTTCCCATAATCCTTACACTCTTTTATTAATGCAGGAGAAATACAGCGACATTTACAGTCCATGTTGTATATTCTGCGACCAGAAGACAAGATCAAAGTGGTAATGTTCGATTTTAGTTTGTTGAGGTCACGTTGATTACTAAATGTGTTTTGTATCATCATAAGACAGGGTAATAACTCATACAATATAGATAAACTTTATTATCTCTTGTTTGCAAATGTACTGATTCAATTGCTTTGTTAAAATGTGTCTTTTTCATGATTTTTTTTGTAGTACTAGCTTGGAACATTGTTGGTTCAGTAAAGCATTATGTTGTTGCTGTAGGCCATCAGATTGGAGGGAATGCGGGAAGGAGAGCACCGGTACATGGCTCTAGTATCTACAGTTGGCCGTCAGGATACTGAAGAGTCTGTCATCTTGGGTCTAGACTGTGGCACCCCTGGAACTGCAGGTACCCCATCACCATCACCAGTGTCACCTGTGTCACCAGTGCAGACAACAGAAGCAGGTGCAGTGCTGCCTGGACATTCTTGGCTGCACAGTGCCACTGTTGGCTTGGTACTCCCAATCTGGATGGGAATGAAAGCTCGTCTCAGTGGTGATGGGTGAGTGACAGTTTAGGTGTCCTTTTTTTTCACAGTCAGGATTTAACCATGGATTACAGTACCATTGCATCCACTAAGCCCACATGCATAGATTACTCCAAAAGAAAATCATTTTGCCTTCTGCATTTTGTTATCAGACAATCAATGTTTTGTCTGTTAAACGCAAAAGTCCGGAATAGAAACTCTTTTGGCTTACGCATGTTGAGAATATGTTTCTAGAAACAAGAAACAGTGCATCTGCATATGGACTCATCTGCACAGGGTCACTCACACACACACACACACACACAGGATGTCTAGGGACAGAAAATCGGGTTGTTGTTGAATTGAAGTGCAGAGTCTGTAAATTTAAAGATGAGATATATAAGTGGCTCTCAGAGACTGCATGAGAAGTTGTTGACTGTTGAGTTACAGTTAGCTCTAAATCTGTCTCAACTGCAATAGCTGTACCAGAAGATTGCTTGGGATATTCAGTTGCATGTGGGCTTCACACTGAATGCCTTTGTTGGATTATTGAAAAGTCAGTACTTAATAAAGATTATTTTTATTGCACCATATCCCAGCCCTACGAGCAAGTACGTGGCGTTTTACAAATGATACTAATTATAACAGCAAGAATAATAATAGTCATGATAATAATAATAAATGAAGAATTTGATAGAAATGGAAGAAACCAATATGACACGAAAGAAAAGGGGATAATGCATGGAAATGGGAATAATAATAATTAAACTTTGAGTGCATTCTGATTAATAACTGAATGAATACAGTACTCTGTTATCCAACAAGTCGAAAATAAATGCATAAATTATGGGGAAAAAAGGAGGACCAGATTTGTCTCAGCGGCCTGGCAGCACATTTCATCGTCGAAGATTTAGAGTTTAGATCTGCAATTGTCATCGAAGAAGTCATTAGAAAGAACAGGTGAAGAATGCTGAGGATAAACCTCTGCAGGTTACACAAGCTGTAGACAGTTTTGCTGCTTCGAGTCATCTAGAAGTTCAGCCACATTGCACATGAATCAGAAGTTCTAATATATGTATTTGTATTTTTTGCAGAGGGTTTAGTATATCAGTGGATGACAAGTCCTACCTTTTTAAACCAGTCTCAGTACAAGCTATGTGGTAAGATCTTTCAAATAATAACAATAGAAACAAAGTGAACTCAGTTTAAGGAGAGACAAGACTTAATTTTGAGTGAAATTTGAAAGAATGTGTTGTGTCCTGTATTACTGAAGCAGTTGACAGCTAAGGTTAGAGAGAGAGAGCATTTTTGTATTAATAAATTTGCATGGAATCTTTATACATGAAATTAGGGCAAGCATTCTGTGAAAGCAGTTTAACTATGTTGTTTTCTGTCCATTTTAACAGTCTCCCAACAAAGCTCACAGCTAAATATGAATGCAGTGTTACCCAGCAGATTTTTTTCTGACATCAGATCTGCTTTTTTTTCTACCTGCAGGTCTGCTATACAGAGCCTTGACAAGTCCTTCCACATTGCTGAACAAATGAAGTACCTTCCTGAGGGACTTACGCATACCTGGGTGGAGTACTACCGATCCAAAATGGACTTTACAGACCACAACCGTCTCTGTATATGGTCAGTGCTGGCAGATGGCCTCTTCTTTCTTTTGCTTCATACTAAATAACAGCACAAGTGAAAGCTGGAGGCATGCCAGTTTGATACACTTGTTGCCAACAAACTTCAGCTGTCTAGAATAGGTATCTGACTCCATAGAGGGTTCTGGAAAGGTAAAACAGCAAGAAGAGAGAGGAGATGAGCACTACTTTCACAGAAAATGCATTGATCCCAAGAAAAGTTTGGTGTCTAGCAAACACCCCAGTGACCTAAAATGGGGAAACAGAGTTTATCAGACGACCTTTACCTTAATATAAAATGTTTTCTTTTTAAGTTGTTCATATTCATTAAATGTTAGAGATTATAGAACTCCTTCCATCATATGAGACATGGTTTTATGTCTTTTTGCAGGCACCAAATGGAGGATGTAGAGGTTTTTGCCCCATCTTGTTTAAGCTATAAGGAAGAGAAGTAAGTTTTTAAAAATGTTGTCACATAACATTTTATGGTGTTTTTGAGTTGCAGTTTATTGACATGGTTTTATACAGACCTCCAGTCAGTAAAGAGTTGTACATCCATACATTGACTTGTCCCAGTTAAATTGATTTTGTTGCTGTTGGAATAGTTAACTGATTCTAATTTATTAATACCTTCATCTAAGTTTTCGAGAGATCCATCACACTAACAGAACATGCTCTAAACTGTACTTCATGTCAAAATGCCAGAAACTTCAACTGTTTTATTACATATGAATATGACATTGCACCTCGGTTTGTAAAAAGCAAGATATATAATATACGCTCGCTGAAGTTTAAATAGCTTTGTTGTATTCTAAACCCTGCTTATTGTTTTCAAAACAGAAAACACAGGGTAAAATAAATTTGTCTCCTTTCAGTGAGAGTGAGAAGCTGAAGCTGTTAATAAGTGCAAAGCTTAAGGAGGTTATGATGTCTGTAGACCTGGATGAAGCTACAAGCAAGTTCGTGAGTTGCACAGCTTTTAATACTTTACGTTCAGTCATTCCTGAAATCATAGCATGCTCTCTAACCCTGAAGACAATTTTATTTTTCCTTTTATTTCATTTCATGTTATTTTAGAGTATTAAAATATTCTACACAGAGCTGGTGAAATAAGAAAAAAAATTATTAGAATGAAAAAATAGTGAAACAGTAGCCTGTTCTGGCTAGTATGGCAATCTTGGTGACAACGTGATGAAAAGGCTTGCTATTTTTACTGGCCATTTATATATTCACCTGTATTCTGATATGTAAGCTGACCAGTTTAATAGAGAAGTTTTCATTTTAGTTTTAATGATTGGCAGATGTTTGCACGCAAAATTTATACTTTCATGTGTTAGATTATAATTCACTAAAAGAGAACATTGCATTTTTGCTTACTAGTTACGTTCAGAAGTGGAGAAATCACTGGGCATGAATTTAGACCAGTACCGGAACTATTTTGATGAAGAAACTCTGCGCATCTTGGGGCAGATGGATGCTCCCTCACAGATACTGGACTTTCTTTTCCTAGGATCAGAATGGAATGCTTCTAATTTAGAAGAACTGCAAAGACTTGGGTGAGAGGACTTTGCAGGAATCATGTTGCATACATCCAGATCTGAGGCTGGAGGGTGGAGAGAGGGAGAAGATGACCAGTAATCATCATCAGTTTTGATTTAAGAACGAACTTAAGAAGATACTGATAATCATGATCAACAGATGGCAGTTAGTGCTAGTTACCTAGGATTACATCTAGTATTTTTTAATGGTATTAAATATGTTTATTACAATAATGAAGTATATTCCTGGTTTTCTGTATGCAGAATCAAGTATATTTTGAATGTTACTCGTGAGATAGACAACTTCTTCACGGGATTGTTCCATTATTGCAACGTTCGGCTTTATGATCATGAAGATTCGGAACTCATGAAGCACTGGCTAAAAACGTACAAATTCATCAGCAAAGCCAAGTAAGATTCCAGAGGAAGATGAATGATGTGGTTTTTGTAAAATGTGTGATGTGGTGGTGATGAATGCAGCCATGGGTCTGGCAGTCATACAATGTATGAGTGTGTAAGTAACAGTGTTAAAAGTCATCTATTCAAACAAAAGGTCAAATCTCAGAAAATATCTTCTCTTATCATGCTAAATTTACTTTTGCTGTCTAACAGGAAACATGACTCCAAGGTGTTAGTGCATTGCAAGATGGGTATCAGTCGATCAGCTTCAACCGTAAGTTACATTAATTAGAGAAGTCATTGGTTTTTTTTGGTGATTCGTTGCAGTGTTTTTTAAATCTCTTTGTGATTTGTTACTACGGCATAAAGTTTTTTTTATTTAAAACTGCGCACAGGCAGAATCCTAGAAAATAAAAGAGTAATCAATGAAGACTGACATTCAAAGGCTTATATATTCGAAAAAAAGCTTTTCTTCTTCATACTGTTCCAGATGACATGACTATATGGAGATCACCTTCTAGCTACCTCAGATCCTGCTGTCCAAACCCATGCAACACTGTAGGACCCCAATTCAGCTCAGCCCTCTCCCATCCCACCTGTCACGCTAGTGAGCCTCTCAACAGGGCCAGTGGTGTGAGGAAGAACAGTCTTAGCACTTAAACTGAAAAGGCTTGGAACTGCTGGCAATGGGGAGATACGAAGAACTTGAGAGAGGGCCTTGCGGTGGATAGCAGAAATGGTTTTGGCCGATAGCTCCAAGGCAGTGACCTATTTTGTCGACAGTGGGGGGCTCTCTTCTCATAGCTGTACCCCCTAGTGGGAAGGTTATTCTGGGGCCATGTTTTATTCTTTGCACGGCTAGCTCAGTATTACTGGAAGACTCGATGTCATTGCCAAGGGCCTTGAGAAGGAAGGAAATTTATCCTTCACCAGACAATTTTTCAACATCTGTGTCGTGTTGTTTCATCATATGGGGGACCTCTAGGAGACTTGTTGAAACAAGGTCCTGACATTTGAGTCACCAATTCCCAGCCCGTTGACTTGAGCAGTTGATGCCCTGTCACTAAGTTGGGAGGGACCCAGGGCATAGACCTTTACACTCACAATCCTTCTGCCAGACAGACTAAGATCAAGGGAGCCAAGGTCAGGCTTCTCCTAGTGGACCCACTTAACTAGAGTTGGTCTTGGGAGCTTAGAGTAAGCAACCTTGTCAATGAGGGTACCTCGGGAACGACCACCCATACGGGCTCTGTGAAACAGCTGCGCAGTCAGCTCGTGCATCCAGCTGCAGAGACTCAAAATCTTCGTGCCTGTACCTTATTAGAGGTGCCAGCTGAAGTCAACATTGCTCTAGTGATGCAGTGGAGTGCATCGCTTTCACTAGATAGCCCTCCACCTTAGTAGTTTAGAAGTTTAGTCATGGACGGGATCCTTCGGATATGTCCCATGTGGAATTGTCTGTTGTTTTTGATCTAGAAAGCCTTGGAGCCAGTTAATTTTGAAAGCTATTAAGCCATGCTATCAGATACGTTTCCGTCTTTGGCGGCCTATGGAATTGGGGCCAATAGCCATATTCTGCCTTGCTGGCAATTTTCGCTAGCATTCAACCAGTATGTTGCACCTTCTTATCTTCTTGGGATTGGAGGTTGGCTATTTACTTCCTGAACTCGGTGGGATCTTGAGCTGTTATCCAGGCTCCTTTAAGCTTCTGGCCGGGAAGATGGGTTGTTAGCAGCTGTAGCCTAGGTGGCTACTGTATCCGAGACTCATGCAATTTCTCAGATTTGGCTTGTCAGCAGTTTAGGGAGGATGGTTCCATATCACTTCAGAATAATCCTGCTTTCCTGGCTAAGAAACTTCTTCCAGCACAGGATCCTAGGAGGTTATGCTGCTCCTGCTTATAAGGGCATGCCTGAATGATGTGGTTAAGCCCCAGGATCCAGTGAGAGTGTTCCGGATTTACTTCAAGAGGTTGGCCTCGCTCAGGAAGGGAGGCTTGCGTTGGTTCTTACCAGTGTGAAATGGAAAGACAGATAAACATTTCAGCTCAATCTATTGCAGCCTGATTCTAGCAGTTATTTAGGCGGCTAATGCAGTGGGTTCCAGACTCAGTCCAGGCAAAAAACTGAAGTAGAGAGGCTCACTAGCATGACAGGTGGGATGGGAGGAGGCTGAGCTGAATTGGGGTCCTACCATGTTGCACGGGTTTGGATAGCTGGATTTGAGGTAGCTAAAGCGTGATCTCCATATGGTCATGTCATCTTGTAAGTACTTGAAGAAAAAAAATTGGCCACCAAAAATGGTATAATTCTTGACTGCAAACAGGTTATGGCCTACCTTATGAAAGAAAACTGCTGGACCCTTGACAAAGCCTTCACCTTTGTGAAGGAACGTCGAAGCTGCGTTCGACCTAATAAAGGATTCATGGAGCAGCTGCAAACCTATGAAGGGATTCTCAATGCAAGGTGAGGAGTTTCAGAGTTAAATAAATGTGTCTTTTTTACTTTATTCATTCTTTTGTTCTCCAAGTGCTAAAAAAAGTCATCTAGACTTATTTAAAAGTCAAATAAACATTAATGAATATATCGTATTATGAAGTTGTCACCCCATAGCTATTTAACCAGAATTGTCTTTCTGATCCCCTACAATTCTATCCTTTCATCATTCCTTGTTACTCCTCGAGGAGCATAGGGCCGCAACAACACCTCACCAGCGGACCCGGTTTTGAGCAGCCCCCCTCAGTTGGGCCCATGTGGTTCCGCCATCTTTTGCCTCGCTCTCTACTGATCTTTTCCAAGTCTGTTTTGGCCTCCCAACTCTCCTTTTCCCCTGAGGGTTCCAGTCAAGTGCCTGTCTGGCAATGGTGTCAGCTGGTTTGCGCAGGGTGTGTCCTCTCCAGCCCCACTTGCGCTTTTTGATGTCTTGACTAGTGGCATTCTGGTTAGTTCTTTCCCACAGGCTGCTATTGGAGATCTTTTCAGGCCATCTTTTTCCCAAAATATGGCGAAGCCATCGGTTGGTAAAAGTCTGGAGCTTGTTGTTGATGGTATTTGTCACTCTCTAGGTTTTGGAGCCATACAGTAGGACTGCCTTCACATTGGTGTTGAAGATGCGGGTCTTACTGCGGAGGGATAATGTTCAGGAGTTCCAGATGGGTCGTAGGGTGTTGAAAGCATGCCTGGCCTTGTTTATGCAGCTTCTGATGTCGTCGTCCGCTCCACCATCCTTGCTAACAATGCTTCCCAAATATGTGAAGCAGTCTGTTTCTAGGATGTTCTCTCCTTGAAGATGGATTGGGAGTTCCTGCTTGTTGTTGATTTTCATCACTTCGGTCTTCTTTCTGTTTACCTTTAAACCGGTCTTTTCTGCTTCCTCTGCTAGCTTGCTCAGTTTGGTTTGTGCATGCTGCTGCCGATGAGATAGGAGACTAATGTCATCTGCAAAGTCCAGGTCCTCTAGCTGTTTGTTGAAGGTCCACTGGATACCGGTGTTGTTGTCTTGGGTTGTTTTACACATAATCCAGTCTATGACCATCAGGAAGATTGTCGGTGATAATATGCAACCCTGTCTTACGCCAGTCTTCATTACAAAGGGTTTAGTGAGTTATTCTATCCTTTAGTACATTATAACGTTTGTTTGTCTGATAGGTCTTTTTGCCCGTTGTTACTTACTGAGGATTTTTTCTTCCAGCAACATGCGCAAAGTTTTTCGATCAGAATCGGAGCAAATGTTTGAAGATGATAGTGAGGAGGGAGAAAGTGAAGGGAATCAACAAGGGGATTTTTTAGGAGACAGTCTCTTCCAAGTGATGGCACACTCGGACTGGCCCCAAGGGGAGGCCACAACTGAAGAAGCAACATTGCTTCGTATGTTGTTTCATTTGTACAAGAGGAAAAAGTGTTTGTGTGTGTGTTTGTGAGCAAGAGAGAGCATATGTGACCCTCCACGACGAAATGAGTCTTAAGTCGTAAATTTGAGATATGGCAATTAGCATATTTTTAAACAGTACAGATTCTGACCTTTCTTTTGATACCAGAGTTGTTCTTCTAGTCCTAAAATTGAGTGAGTTATAAATGTTTGAAGTGTGCGAGTACGGTGGCGGCCTTTTCGAGAAAAGCGGGTTCAAAGATTTTCAGCGATTCCACTAGGCAACGGGTACTTCTAATTGTCCAAACTGTACTAAACATTGCCTGTTGATAAAATACTGCATGCTCCATCATTTCAAGCAACAAAAAGAACATAACAATTAATATTTGTGTGACTTTTAGTGCTTTACCCTGTTCGTGAAATAAATGTAAACAGAAGAAAACTGTTACTGCATACTATTAGCATGAACACTCACAGAAAAAGCACAATATTCAAAAATTATCTACTAGTGTGGCAAAAATGAGTAGAAAATAAAAAAATGAAGAAAACTGCATGCTTTGACATACCGGAAAACTTAGAGAACTGGCGGGTCACACAAAAATAAAAATTTCTAGCAGCAGAACTTTTATGCCGAATCATGTATTTGCTCATGCACACGTACTGTTAATTCACACAACACTGAATAAACACTTTCCCCTTTATTAAAAAAACACAATGTTCCACTGGCTTTATGGATTAAAAGCTAATAATGCATCGTCACTCAGATAGGAGTTTGCGATGCTTTCGCTTTACACGGCACGTGTGAACAAAGCCTGGCGGAAGGAATGAGTTTCGTCCCCTTCAGCCAATCGCTAAGCGCCTTTCGTTTTGTTACCAAGGAAATTTCAGTATCTGACTCTCCCATTGGATAGCGTCGAGATCAACGATGAGATTTGTTTACTTCTAAACTTTAGTAGATTAAGCATCTGAATAATTAATATTTGAAACAGTCATTACAGAGACTGAAAATACAGACTCCGGGCTGTCTGGCAAGGTAACACACGATGGGGTTCTGACCGGGAAATGGTAGTGAAACAGCGTTTGAATTTTGTCATTTTCCTGTGGAAGTCGGGATGGATTGCAGTGGGGTACCTCGATTAAAATGTATTTTAAGACAATTTTTAACTTTTATTTTAGCATAACAGTGTATTTTCCTGTTAGTTTAATAACAAAGGAATCCATTTTCAAAGAAAAGTCAAACTTCATAAAATAGACCCCAATCGCCTTTCGAAGCCTCTAGCACGAAACTGCTCCGCGCGACTTAAGACTCATTTCGTCGTGGAGGGTCACATATGTGCTTATATGTCAAAGAGGGATAAACTGTTCGAGACTTGTGATCCAGAAGTGAAGAATTGTCCTTTATATAATACTTTCATGGAATATCTAGTGCTAAATTATAACTTTTTCTTTTTTTGTGAGGGGTTAGTGTCCCTTCCCTCCATTAGTATATGATATTTTAAGAAACATGTAATGTCTTGCATTTTTTTTTAATATGTTGAGTTTTTGGAAATATGATAATTTTGTGATAATACTGCTGTGGTGTTAAATAGTTAAACATTTGTGTATCTGTCTTTGCTCTGGCTTTGCAGGGAAGAGCTATGACAATAATC
This sequence comes from Marisa cornuarietis, assembly GCA_004794655.1. NCBI lineage: Eukaryota > Metazoa > Mollusca > Gastropoda > Architaenioglossa > Ampullariidae > Marisa > Marisa cornuarietis. The sequence continues at coordinate 1,107,834 of SMMW01000565.1, read as the reverse complement.
ATGAATTTTCTGGGATGGAAGCAGACTTTGAAACACGCAGTGCAGACTCGCTGGAAGAATCTGCTGCTGACATGCCATGTCCAGTGCAAGACTTTACATTGCAAGCAGACACCCCACAACTCAGTGTTACTGCTGCTCCCGACTTTGAAGGAGATGGCAGCACACAGACCAAACTGACAGCTCAGAGGTATGGAGATGCCCTAGGCTGGCCTGGTGCCAGAGAGGTCCAGTTGACATCTAGAATCAGGCCGGACCATTCCTGGATCAAGCTAGAGTGTTCAGGAGAGTCTTCAACTGATGTCACCCACTCTGAACCCGGGGGGCCAGAGGGGATGGTTGTTGAAACAGATTTGATTTTAGCAAGTGCAACAGAAAGTATGCCATGTCACAGGCTGTTGCCACCCAGCAGTGCCTCAGGTAGAGGAGCATCTCCATCCTTGGGCATTTCCAGCAGTAACTCTCAGAGCAGCATGAGATGGGCAGCTGTGGATGATGCACACAGAATAAAACCAGACAGTTCCTGGATAAGACTGTACTCTCCTGGGGAATCATCCACAGACATGGAGGAGATGGACACAACAGAAGCTTATCAAGAAGATGCAAGTACTGGGGATTTGGGCAGAGTAGGCAGCCTCCAGGACTCAAGACCTGTGCAGTTTGTGCTGGGTGAAGATGAAGAGATGAGCCCAGCTGTCTCATCACCACTGAAAATTGTTGCAGGCAGCAAGGGAGAGGATGGAGTGTTAGGGGTGGACAAGAGTATGGGGGAGACGTTAGGGTCTAGAGACAATTCACAGCAATTGCAAGGGATTGAGATGGGGGTACAACAGTATTACTCCAGGGAACAGATTCCATGGAGCCAGGGCAAAGTGCGCAACCTTCTCATAGGTCTGCAGCAGGGAGGTCAGATGTTGTCCATCGAGGAAGGTCAGACAGGACTTAGCAGCCGGCCTCAGCAAGCCAGGGATGAGGATCCTTCCCTTGCAGAGTCACTGGGAATGGCAGACATGGCCCCAGTGCAGATGCTGCACTGCGAGAGCTGCATGGAACTTTCCTACAGTAATCCAGAAGCAGTGGAGCTCCAGGAGCGACCTAGGTCAGTGAATGATGAGCAAGAAGAGATTTTTCCAACACCTGGGACTGTGCGGCGAACTCTGCAAGAGATTGAGGAGAGAAACAGGTGAGCTCTCTCTTGTTTCCTATTGTGGTAATTCTGGTATAAATTTTAGTTTGTATGGTCAGAAATCTTGCTCGTTCCTAAAGCAGCATAATATAAAATAAGCATTGAAAAATCCAACAATTAAAAGTATGTAAAAAATTAGTTAAGCATTTTTCATCATTTTTTTCATCACAAAAAATGCTGACACTTATTTTGGAAAGTTACAGTTGATGGTTTGTTACCTAGCTAACTATGCTACTAATGATGCTTATAATAAAAACAGTTTTAATGTTTTTCGTCATTTGTCTTTTAGATTTTAATGATTATTTCAAAACTTTCATCCATTTAACTTTACATTTATCATTTTCCTTTTGCTTGCTATGTGTGTTTGTTGCAAATATTAACTCCAGTGACTCATAATGTTAACATGTTACTCTGTCAGGGTATGTCTTGTTACCGTCATAAAAGGGGAACAGTTTTTGCTCTGTTTCTTCATTTGAATATTTGAATGAGGATCTTTTAGCCTTGATGGTGTATGTTTAGACTGCACAAAGGAGAGACGATCTATGGGATGAAAGGAGTGCAGAGGTCATCAAGTTTTAAAGAAGGTTTAGGCAAAAGTAGTGCACACAATCGGCAGTCGGAACGACGATGGACCTGTACCCCAATCCTCTCCCCTGATCATTCAAGTGAAGACTTGGAAGGACAAGGAATTATGACAGCCACTGACCCAGTGAAGCTGGGCTTAACAAGTGTGGACAGCAGGGAGAATGCTGTGAAAGCAGGGACTGACATGGTGGTAGATGATCAACAAGATCCTGTGAGAGTATACACTTACAAGGAAGATGCAGTCCCTGTTAAACTGGGCACAGTGTGGCGACACACTCTAGGTGAGCCATGCTCTGCCTAAGCCACATTTTTTACTATTCACAGTGAGGACATGAGTAATATTTTGCACAAATTACATCACATATAAAGCTGTTATATTTTCATTCTCTCCAGGAGTAGTAAGCTTGTTGCTAGTAGATTTTAATAGAGACATTTACACTTGTGAATTTGAAGTAGAATTCCATGTTTCTAATCTACTGCCTTGGTGACAACAGAAGCTCCGTCATCCATACTGTGTCTTTTTGTGTAGTCATTATTTGTCAGATTCTTCTTCATTCTTTTATATCTTAGGGTTCTGTCTTGCATTATGTTTGGAGACTGCATAGTGAGGGACAGGCGTATTATTATTATTATTGTCATCATCATTTTACCATGTCTGTTTCAGTTTGTATAACTAATCAGTGGTATATTTAATTTTCAGAAATTGAGAGCAAGGCAGGTGATGGAAATGGTCGACCAAGGGCACTGTCAGAAAGCAGTGGCTGCAGTGGAGGTAGCTCAGACAATGGTGCGCAGGTTACAGGTTCATGGTCACCCATTCATGGCTACTCCCCACGTAGAAATCCTGACGTCCCGGTGTCTAATATTTCATTGGGAATGTCTAACATTCCCGAGGCCAAAAGCCAGAGGGCATTGTCACTGCAACAGTCATATGTAGAAATGCCTCAGCATGCAAGCGGTGTTGGTTTCGAGCCAGAATGTCTTTCAAACAGTGTTCAGGATAACAGAGGCCTTAGTCCATCATCCTTTAGAAATGGAGACGAATCATCAGCACATGGCAAGGGAGTGATGCCCTTTGGCTGGGGTTTCAAAACTGAAGCAGAAGATCAGAAAAAGTCTGTCTCTTCTTGGTCTTCTTATCCATCTTCAGCACCAGGAAAGAACAAGGGCAACTTTGATTCAGAAACCTTGGCACTTATAAGAGAGATAGGATCAGCATTCGTGGCAACTCCAACCACAGGAAAATATGATGATGGTGGAGGGGCAGCAGAGCTCGGTCTTGTCAGACATCTTGTAAAAAATATTGAAAAGGAGACCAATGTTGGCAAACGAGAGCGCAAAATCGTGATCATCAGCAAAGAGAGTGCACCAGGGCAGAAGGCTGTGAAAAGTGAATCCCAAGATTGTGTAAAGTCATCAGGGCTAGAGCACCAGGAAAAGAGAGAGAGTCAAACAGACATTTCTCCGGAAAAACTTGTGGGATGCTCTGGCAAGAGTAGTCCTGAGGTGGGTTGTATGTCAGGCCAGAGCAGTCCTCACATAGATGAGCAGCCACCATCAGTGGTTCGCCATCTTCGCGGGAAATTTGAAACCCGTTGTCATGCAGGTGATGGTGTAGACGACGAGACTTCAACAGGCAGTGTTCCAAGTATAGTCTCCAGTGTGTTTCAGCAGGGGGACATTGTGTGTGATATACCAGTGGTGCTGCAAGAGCGCAAGCATGATTCGAGTGGTCTCATTGTGACCAGTATAGCAAAAGCTAAGTCCTTTGATGAGCAGTCTTTTGACTTTCTTCCAGGAGATTTGCGTGTCCCGGGGATACAGGCGATCATGAGAGATCAGCCAGTGTCATCCTTTACCAGCACTCCACCATCTAGGAGACCATGCTCTGCAAAGGACAGCTCAGGTGAAAGAGGGCTGGCCCATAGGTACAGTACTGGGGGATGCACCGCTATGCATTTTAAGCAGCTTGAGGAAAGAGCCGAAGATGAAAGAGGAAGGGAAGAGGTTTGTCCAGTGAAGAAACTCTATGGTAAGAGTCATCCACTTTCAAAACTCCAGCCGTATCAAGGAGATTGCACAGTCTCTCCATCTCCTGGGTCAAGAATGAAGCCATTCTACCCAACCATGTGACTTGCAACATGGAACATGTTCTGTGTCTTCGCGGAGTCTGTGGTCTGGCTAATGGGTGTAGTGGTGTTTGTTTCTTGTTGTGTGTGTATGTGTAGATAAATCTACACTGACAGTTAACTACTGCTTGCACTCTTCTCTTAATTATCATGGACATGTTATTAAAACACCGTGCCATGTGTTGTACCAGTTCTGTTTCTTGTTGTGACAAGGTATTATGCGGCAGCCCTAGACAATCATTTGGGGGGGGGGTATTGGGGGAGGGGGGAATTGGTAAAAAATAGGCATAGACAAGCATTTTTTTAAAGTCGTGTTTTGCTAGCTGCTTATCTACTTTCTGGGCAGTTAGTAAAATAACCAAGATTTTTACTGATACATGACTACAGGGAAGTGTTGCTCTGCATTCAACTAAACTTTTAAATAGACTTCATTGTACAAAGCTGACTGGGGGTCAAAAAGCATCAATAGAACTTCATTGCCTTTGTCAGACAGAAACAGAACAGAAATAAATGCATTTAACCTGTTTATGGTATGGCTGTTGCTCTGACATTTTTCTGTAAAATAATGATTTTGCATAAAATCATTTATGAAAGCTGATAAAAATGACAATGCCAGAATGAAATTGTTGCATATATGCAATTATGAGTACGCCTTTTTTGAAGGTACGTGCAGGTGTGTACATAAATTTTTCCCATAAAGATGGGAGTACTGAGTGTGTGAGAGAGCGTGCAGATTTAGGTCTACCTACTGTGTTTGTGTGATTCATCACTATATAGATACAGTGGTCTATGGTTAAATATTTACCTTTTTATGAATCATCATACTTGCATATCATCTGTACACCAACTAGCTGTCTTGCTATAGCCATCTGTCCCATATTTCACTAGAGTCTGGGCTCATGCAGGAGGGGTTTTTTTTGACAATATTTGCAAGTAGTGTAAATGTCATTCCAAGTTCATATCTGCTTATTAATCTTGATGGCTGACTGGTCACCAAGTCCACATTTTTCACTTACTTCTTCTGCCAATACTATATGTTTTCTGTTCATTCGACTTTCATTTATATCATTGCACTTTGAAGGGTGCATGCTAGTTTGAATTCATAATCTTTGACTTTTCTGACAATGATATCCATACAAAAAAATTATTTACCATATCTGTAAGGAAATAGAGATCTTTTAAGATGCTGATCTGCCTAGCAAAAAAAACTCAAACTCTGTTTGTAGTGTGTTTTTTTGTAGTGGCTGATATGTGAAAATAAATATCTGCAGGTGGGAGTCAAAACAAAAATAATGTAAATTTCTCAGAAACATAATTTAGATTATTAGATCGCACCTTTGATTATACTGTCATAGTTTCTTTGACCTTAATACTTAACATTGGTTAAAATAAAAGCATTTTTTTAAAATCTATTACGGATGCAAAAATAAATTTGATAATTTATATATGTGTAGGATATCTTGTATAAGTACATTTTGTGATTTGTATTGTTTCACTTTTCAGAAATTTTGCTTCCAAGGGATTTAAAAAAGGAGTAACTTACATATATATGTACAGCACTTTGTTGAGAAATGTTTTTTACAGACCTTTTTATTAACATTTACCAATATGAAATTTACTGGTTTTTTTAAATTAGTTTATTTAATAATCAATGGGAAAATTGTGAGTAGTTTAAATTTGAAAACCTAAATGATAATCAGTTTTGTCTTGTCTTAAAAATTACTCCGCAACAGTTTTTGAGAAAAGTAAATTATAAAATAGGCGTATTGAAGAAATCATAGGTTTGACTCTCAAGTGGGGTTTGCTTTTTTTTATTTTTTTCTGAGGTTGGGGTGGGGGGGCTGAGAAAACCATATCAGCACCCTTCATTGATGGGTTATATGCCCAAAGGCATGCTTATACACAGAAAAATTCACACATAAACATGATGGTTTTTAAATAAGTGCAAACCAGAAAATGTAGTTCGTCAAATGCTGTTCTTGAGGGTTAAGCCCTTAAACTATTTTAGAAAGCTTGTAAAAATATTTTTAACCTTGTTTTCATTTTCCGAGTCTTGAGTACAAAACTGTCTTTTCTAAGACTTAGTTTCCTTCGCAAAAAGGGGCATTGATCTAGTTTTTTAGACAGTCACAAGTGAATACCGTCATGCATATATAATCAGGTACAAGCCCTATTTTATATTCTTGGTACACTGATAACATTTAGAAAAGTACTTTTATATGACTGATATCTGTCTGTATCTTTTAAGAATATTTTGTAAATTCTTGTGATACACCTGTTTGATGCAATGACAGAACAGACCTTAAAAATATTTATCTATATGATATGTATTTTTGCGACAAATATGTAACGCTGCTACACATCTTTCCTTGAAGTTCTGTGTGTAACTTTGTCAGTATTAAATTTAAATGTATCAACCCAATCACAGCCATGCCATACTTGCAGTTTGTATAAATAATATGACATGAGTACCAGATCGTTTCATATCATTCTTTTATGCCACAATCGTGTTCATTGTCGTCAGTCATATCAGTCTGTTTGTCTAAATTGTGTCAGATGCTGTTGTAATTTATTGGAACTGTGACCCACTTTGCCATCACTCCTTTCTGTGATCATCATCATTCCTCACTTACATTGGCATTTCATGTTCAGGGCTGTCCCAGGAATGTTGACTAGTTTGGGTTAGTTATGTTGTACAGGATGTTCAACCCCTTTTTTTCCTGACTGCTGTTAGTCTTTTTCTGCATTGTATTCTGTTATTGCTGTATAGGAATAGAATAATCTTTATGTCAGATTTCTTTTGAATTCCAATTTGTTGTTGATACAAATATGGGTTTTTATGATGTATATTAGTGTTTTTTTGAAACTGTCAAAATGTCAGAACCTTAGAATTGTCATTGGGTACAAATGCTGCTTTTAAAACAATTTACTCTTCTTTAAGAATTGTCTCTCTTCAATGAATTCTGCATTTTCTGTGCTGAGACTAACTATGCAGCACTATATCAGGTCTCTCACCTCCTCTCCCCTTTCTTTACTCGCTGTGCAGGTGGTCATCAAAGGAACCTGTAGCAGAAGCCATGTTTTTGATACTTTGTTTGGCCTTTTCGCCTTTCTAAAAACTTCTGTTAATTAAATGTAGGTTGTGAGTTTTTAGCATTTAGTATATCAAGGGAGTTTCCCTCTGTTTTCTACCAGACATATACATCCATCAACACATACACACACACACACGTGCGTGCGCGTTCATCTGGAATGCCTACTTAACAGGTTATTTGGAATGGGTGCCTTATTTTATACTGTTTGAATTTTAGTGAAAAACTATGGGGCATGTCTTAAATTTTTTTGCATGGTTGCCTTACAGTGTAGAGATTAAGGCTACAGAAATGCTGGGAGCAGTGATTTTCATCAACAGTAGAATAAATAATCCCAGTCTCATGCAAAAGCCAGAGCGAGCTCATCCTGTTGGGCCTGGGGTTAGTAATGGCTGGTGCATCAAATTAGCCTAGTCTTATGGTCATCTCACCTTGCCTTCTTTGGTAAGCCTTTTTTACTTAAGCTGTAAGACATATCAGATTTCTGCTGTGGATGTTTGCAAACTGACCACACTGAACAGTCTTTTTCATCTGGAACTTTCCTTATCAAAACTTGTGTGTAACACACGTTACCAGTGTTGGTCCCAAACTGTCTTTGGCTTCTAATTGATTGGTGTGTGAGAGAGAGAGAGTGTGCATGTATGTGTGCCTGCGTGCATGTGTGTGTTTCGTATTTTAGAGCGAGCTTATGGCTGCATTTCCTCCATGCTTTTTGAGTGTACCATTCAGATCTTTCCTCCATAAATATTATTATTCAAAAGAAATTGCAACATCTACATTCGGTATCTTGTCTGTTGACTGCCCAAAACGCCCATTTAACTTGACTTAAAATAATCCGGTTGAACTTCCTGTGGGAAAGGGTGTGTGCATTTGGATGAGCAGTATTATGTAACTGTGTAGGCTGTGGGCCAACTTGCTTACAAAGGCTGTGAGGTTTGTCCATAGGTTTTGCAGAATCGAAACACAGACTTTTCATTCCATTACTTGCTCATTTCCAAGCTGAAGTGAGTGGTTTTGTAAAAGGGACATCACTCATTTTATATATATATATATATATATATAACAGCATCAGAATGCTCATTTTTCTGGGACTGGCGCTGTTGCTGTATTTGTTCTGTATGTCATTATCTACTTTTTCCACCCTTCTCTGTTTTTTCTTGCACATTACATCTTACTCATCTTGCACATTATGAGTTATGTGTTACTTCTAACTCATCTTGCACATTACGAGTTATGTGTTACTTCTGACTCATCTTGCACATTATGAGTTATGTGTTACTTCTGACTCATCTTGCACATTATGAGTTATGTGTTACTTCTGACTCATCTTGCACATTATGAGTTATGTGTTACTTCTGACTCATCTTGAACATTATGTGTTATGTGTTACTTCTTACTCATCTTGTACATTACGAGTTATGTGTTACATCTTACTCATCTTGCACATTATGAGTTTTTTTTACAACTTATTCATCTTGCTAATAGGTCACAGCCTGCCATCAGAAGGTACAAACATTTTAAAAGTTAACTGCTGACAATAGTAGTGATGATAGCCTTTTATCATGCAGCTATTTCTTTTATAGCAGAGCCAGATATATGTGATACAACTTTTGTAAGACCTTAAGAGTGGAAATGCAGGAGAGGGGGGAAGGCAAAACTGGAATGCATTATTTTTATTTATTTTTTACACACTTGCTGCAGTATTTCAGGACTAGAGTTCCTTCGGTCCATGTGCTGTTCAAAGGCAAGCAAGACACCAGTTGTTTTTTTTTTCAAATGTAAAATTATTTATGCATAAAGTCAATCTTTTCTATTGTCTCATCTGGCTTGCAACACTCTTACATTGAACTAAGCTTCTGGCGTTTGGTGATATTTCCAGTTCAAATGTGCCTTTTACTTGCTTGGTTGCTTGGCAGCAGCATCGCAGAAACTTGATTTTGCAAGACTAAAGTCATCCTGGGCATTTATCACTGCTTCTCGCCTTTTTTTCAACAGAATGTTTATTCTTTATTTTAAGGCTTCTGACACAGGTTGAAACTGCTCAAAAACTGACGGCTTTTCTACTTTTTTGTAAATCCCATACTTTCAGGACATTGTTCATTAGAAAGAGGGGAGATTGAGCTTTTCATAGTAAACTTTGATTCCTTTGCCAAGGGTTTTAATAAGGTTGATGTTCAAAAAGGGTTTGTATTTACTGTGACGAAAACAAAGGACCAAACGGTTCGACAATCACAGACATCTTCAGACTCATCATTGCTAGTACAACAATTTTATTTGTATGCAGTTGAGGCCCCAGAGAAGGTCTCGTAAAAAGTAGATTAGATGCCATAAACCTGGTTTGAACTCGGCTGCTGCAAACAACCACGAACAAGGATTGTCACTGGAGTGATGAAGGAGGAAAATCCAACGTTCCAGCACTTTTATCGGTCATGGCCTTTTGTACTACTTTCCGATGATAACGAGGACAGGGATGAGAGCCTCGCTCAGCATGCTCCGTGCCTTACCTACCCTTTTGTAGAAATCAGGTGAAGTTAAGCAAAGCTTAGAGACCATTTCCAAGTCGCAGATTTTATCATGCCATTTTTTAATCCGACTGTCAACAAGAGCAGCTCTTCGTTGTCCGTCGGGGTGATGTTTGTTATGGGTCATTTCATTAGGAACAAAAATCGGTTGCTTTTGCTGTGAGTGTGAGTGAGAGAGAGAGAGAGAGTGTGTGTGCGGAGTACGAACGACTGTACGAATGTTTGAGAACGTTAGTGTATAAACATACATGCGTGTATGTACCCCGGTCAGAAAGTATTTTTTATTGTGTACTTAGTTTAGCTGTGTATTAAGAGGCATGGTGCTTTGTGTGTAGATGTACTAAACATTTTTAAGTGCAATTGCTATTGTAGATAATAAACCACATTTCTATACACCGTTGTTTGGTTTTGTTTTTAGTATATTGAAGGCGAGAAGGCTTGTGGTGATGGCAACTGTCAGTGTGAGGGAGGCCGGTAACATACAGGGAGGCAGAGGCCGATCAAGACCGGTGATGGCGAGAAAAGCACACCTCAGCGGAATTATAATTAACTGTTGTCATTCCTTCAGTGGAGGGTAAGGGAACGTCAGTCTACGGAAATCATTTCCTCCAGCCCCTCAAGGAAATCGCTCGCAAATTTCAGTAAATATTTAAGCTTTTTCATGGTAACATAAATTTACCTTAAGTGAATCATTCGTAACGTATATTTGAAAGGACGGGTATTACAGGATATAATTTTATACGAGTACATATAATTTCATACGAGTCCATGCCGGAACAGACACGTGACAATAGGGACGATTTAGGGGTTTGTGAGTTTATTTGTGCATGTGCGAGCGTGTCTGTGTGTAGACTGCAAATGCCACGAAGCTATGTGTGTGTACTATAGTAAATACTCATGATTATGATGATTATTATTATTGTACTTTCACTTCATATCCACACGTCCCAGCAAATTGTGCATTAGAGTTTTGTTAATATATTATGTCTCCTCTAGGAACTTTTTAACTATAAACATATTTTTCAGACTTCATTCAGAGAGTTTTTCACAGTAGCAGACAATAGTGTAGTTTTCATGCACCCAATTACAAAAAGGTGGATTGTGGTGACTAACAGGACAGCAGTGCCAGGCAGGCTGAGATTGTACATGTTACAAAAGTGTTAACATACTGTGGCACAACTACGGCTTGACCAAACAGACCTGACTAATTTTTAAGTAGATCATTTTATATGGCTCGCGGATGATGTCATAAATATCAAAATGGCCCTTGAAGGAAAAACATGTTCACTATGCGTTGTCTGAAGATGGTGACAGCAAACGAGTGCATGTCCTATGGAGGTGGACACCACCCCGAGTGCACTGTCCGACACCAGCACCAACGCCGGGCCTGACCTCGCGTATAGTCAAGTGATGTTAGCAGTCTAACTGCAATTACATTTTGCAATTCATTTTTACATGAGAAATTTCGTGTTAACCGTCAAACAACGCCTGGCACCAATCCGAGCGTCTGGGCCCAGGTCTTCGTCACAATATGCAGCGGCAGAGAGAGGAAGATGACAGATGATTGTGACGACGATATCTGTGCCTGTCATTGTCGTTCTCGGTGATAATTCATGTTTTCTTTGTAGGAGTTTCCACCGAAATAAATGCGTTGTCGGAGAACCTTGGTGACAATTACCATATGATGAGCGGAGTGCGGTGTGTGTGGGCTGTTCTACTTATTTAAGACGGTTAATTATGCAAATGTAGGTCACTGAGTTTTTCTCGTGGCGCTAGATTATGCGATACATTGCAAAATGGAGTCAAAGGTTACTTTTCAAATAAATAACACTTCTTGCCATGTTCACACTGCCAACAGCTGTATATACCTTTATAATAAGGATATGTGCTAACAGCTGTATATACCTTTATATCTCACCAAAAACTTGTTATTATGCCAAGAAGATAATGTTATTTATCATTCAGAGTTTTGATACCCTATTGTTTAATTTTTAATGCGCATTGTTTACCACCAATACAGATTAAACTGAAAGACCTCCATGATATACCAACACGGTATAAGATATCACACCAAAGAAAAAGATATCTGCTGAACGTTTTTAAGCCATTGATATCAGTAAGTAAACTGTGACTTGAAAACGTGCAAAGCTCTTGTGGGATGCGCCTTTATCACGGTGCGACCCACATTAGTTCACGTGAGCCAACTCCAGGTACATAAACATTCTTTCTAGCAACAGAGGATCTTCACCACTCCACTGACGGAGTCGCTTTCATCCACGACGACAGTCGATGTCGCTTCACGTGGTAGAACGAGTGCTGGGATAAGGATTGTCGTGTGGGTGCACTACCTCCCTCCCCTTCCCTTTCTCACTGGTCTGTGCTGGTCATCGGCCCGAGGGGGGAAAGATTGGAAGACCACCAGATTGAGATCCGTTGAGAATTTCCGTCTCACTTGGAAGCCGACCTCTCAAGCGGAGAACTATGGACAAGGATGAGTCTGTGCAAAACGGAGGAGGCGAAAGCTTATACATCAGTCTTCAGTCATCCGCTGCCGATTCCGGAAAGAAATTGGAAAGTAAGTCTGTCAGTGCAGTTCGAGATTCATTTTCTCTCTTGATTGTAAAATTGTTTCTCTTCAACTGAGTGGACATGACAGACTTTGACCTTGCGGGTCTGTCGCCATAACAGTTGTGGAGAAACAAAAACCTTCTTTCGTCCTTTATTTTCCATCTTTTATTATTATTATTATTTTGTTGTTGTTGTTGTTGTTTGTTTGTTTGTTTGTTTCGTTCTTTGGTCTTCCTTAATTTTGGTGTTTGTTTTTTTGTGCCTGTGTGTTTTTCCATAAATCGCCTTAATTTCCATTTTTTCTGTAACCATATTCACGGTTGCCAAAGTGATTACAACATTGAACTCATCATGAAATGGACAAGAAACTATTACTTCTGATTTTATCGCTGCATTATTTATGTCGGTAGGAGTGAGGATAAAATGTATATACCTCACATTAGGCGAATGTCTCCTTGTTGGTTGATTTTCACACTGACAAAAATGCTCAGGCTTCGGAGAGTGTTTTTTAAATTAAACAAGGTGAAAGAAAGAAAACAAAACGGGTTAGAAAAAAAGAGAGAAGACGCGAACAAAAGAATGGATCAGAAATAAAGAAAACAAGTAATCACCTATACTATTAACATGTTTGATGTGCTCAGCATTCACGCGCCATAACTCACTGAGAAAGCGCCGTTAACATAAAGTATTATAAAGGCAGGTCAAAATGGAAAGAATGAAGGAAAGAAGTGAATTCGGGGCTTGAAGGACGAGTAACTTTCTCATTTAGTGCATTATTTCCTACAACGACGAAAGTAAGGACTACGACCAGGTGAAAGGTCAGACTTGAGTCCTGCTGTGTACTGTCTTTAACGGGGTTTAAAAAATGAGCACGGGCAAAGTGCAAAACTCGCTCAATGTGGACACGAGACACTTTAGAAGCCTGCTGTGTAAATCAGGTGTAAAGTAGGTTACAATGTTGAAAAACTAAGCCCGATATTTACTTGATAGACAAGTTACACCTGTCAGTCAGTCAGTTTGTCTGCTTGTTATGAGCTACGAAAGATCTGCGTCACGTGCTGTCTACACGTGCTGCCGACACTCTTGTTTGTGGGTTTGTTCTGTCCAGGATTGATTACTGCAACTCTGTACTCACAGGCAACCCTGTCCCCCTTCCTTCAGAGACTCCAGAGAGTACAGAACTCCGCTGGTGGTACTTAGAGCAAGGAAACGGGACCATGTCACTCCTCTCCTTCGTTTTCTACACTGGCTACCCGTCCGTTCTCGCATCCAGTATAAACTGTCTGTGCTGTGTTTTAATTTCTTTGCTGGCTCCTGTCCTGGCCCCCTCTCTGAACTTCTCATCCCTTACATCCCATCCAGACTACTCCGCTCTTCGTCTAATGACCGTATGCTCACTCACTGTCCCTGTCACCAGAACAACCACAGATGGTCACAGGAGTTCTAGGTACCGTGCAGCGAAACTGGAACTCTCTCCCTTTCCATATCCGCCATCTACCCGCCATCGAATTCTTTAAATGTGCACTGAAAACACATCAAAAAGCATTACTCCTAACAACAGACCACGTGATTAAGTCCATCTTCTAAGTCTTTCTCTCAATTCGGTTTCGTTTATTGAAGAGTCCGTCTGCTCATCTCTCTACAGATTTACATGATTGGCTCTCAGTCCTCAATGTTTGTTAAACGATTCCTCTTGGCGTCTTTTTCTATTTTTTTTTACTTGTCAGTACTCTTGTCCATCCTTCCGTTTGTCGTATGCTGTCCATGTCAATTTGTTGTTGTTGTTTAAAGCCCTGAGAGCATGCTTCTTCATAAGCGGGATCATAGGCTATGTAAATAGTGCGTTTCTTCTTCTTCTTCTTCTTCTTATTATTATTATTATTATTATTCGTCGAAAGTTAAGTTTTTCCACTTTTCTCAAAAAAGACCCGTTCGTGGCACGAAATGTTTGTGCGCCTGTATGTTTTGATTATCTGTCTATGCGTCTGTCACAGAGACAAAAAGACGACAAAGGGTTATTTGGTGAAGTTACACGGCCATCATTTCTGACCCTGTCATTGGACTCATATCTCTTCTCAACAGTCATGCATGCTAAAGTGCGATTACGTGCGGTGAATTAATCAAGTTATCAACCTCGGTCATGCTTAATTATATTCATTTTACGACGACATTCATATGTCATTACTCACTAAGACAGCGCCATTTACACTAAGAAAAGACAAAAAAAAAAGTACATCGACACAAGCAAGACTGTTGGTCAAAGGAGATAACCATGGAGATATAAAACTATAGAGATAGAAAACTATAGTGATAATTAGGAAAATGTAAAAGAAACCGTACCGATGAATAAGCTGTGTGGTGTTTTTGTCTTGTTCCATATTGTGTTCTGCTTCACCACAGTGTGTTAGCACTTTTCCAACTGTACAATCCCAGTCTGCCTGGAACTGCTTTGAATCACCCTCGTCCGCCTTTTGGTAATTAGGTTTACAAAAACTATGCTCTGCCACAATGAAAAGTTCAGCGAAACAACTGTTTGGAGTCTGTATGTATGTTTATAATTAAAATATTTTCTAGAAGAGACAGTATAGAATAACAAAACCTTTCTTTTCTAATGCACAATTTTCTATTTGTGTTTATACAGTGAAATATATTAATAATAATGATGATGATATAATATTCAATACGCGCATATTTCCTTTTGACGGAGGAGTTCATGGCATTTACAAAGTGTCTACACACAAGCTACACAGTAATTTACTGTATGAACCGACATTGTAGATGAACGCTATACGCGTATCTACAGCTGACGAAAAAACCGGAAGTGGGCTACCCTCGTCTTGGGGTGAAGGTCACATGCATGCATAATTCTCAAAAATCGTCCACAAAGGTCGCGAGTAGACGACGAGAAGCATGCGTTATGTTCTCGTATGTGTCCTGTCTATCCTGTTATGGACGTTTCTTGCTTGTCCCTCAAAATTATTATTATTATTATTATTATTCACTTAACATACATTTATGTTGATATGAAAAAAACTTACAGATTTACTAAACTCTGCGGTCGCCTTGACGGGCGGATGAAGTGATTTCGCTTGGCCGTACTGCCTGCAGGCCGGACGTTCCCCACCCCTACTCTAAATCAGTCTTCCATTCGTGAACACTTTTTTTTGTTAATATAGCGGCACATTTATTTAGCATGCCTGTGTATGTTCTAGAGTTTTGAAATATTCATAACACATCGTAATAAGTTCAAATAAGGACACGTGAAACATCAAATTTATACCACTACTTCACCCTGTTAAACATTCAACACTCTAAAACATTCAGACATCCAAACTCGTATCAGGACATTCAACACTCTCAAACATTCAGACATATAATTGATATAAACTCGTATTAGGACATTCAACACTCTCAAACATTCAGACATACAAACTCGTATTAGGACATTCAACACTCTAAACATTCAGACATACAAACTCGTATTAGGACATTCAACACTCTCAAACATTCAGACATACAAACTCGTATTAGGACATTCAACACTCTAAACATTCAGACATACAAACTCGTATTAGGACATTCAACACTCTCAAACATTCAGACATACAAACTCGTATTAGGACATTCAACACTCTAAACATTCAGACATACAAACTCGTATTAGGACATTCAACACTCTAAACATTCAGACATATAAACTCGTATTAAGACATTCAACACTCTCAAACATTCAGACATACAAACTCGTATTAGGACATTCAACACTCTAAACATTCAGACATACAAACTCGTATCAGGACATTCAACACTCTAAACATTCAGACATACAAACTCGTATTCAATTTTTAAAAGTTTGCAGAAGTGAAAGGCTTTTAGCTTATAATGGACCACTTCATCTTTATCGGAAACACTTTTATTTCACAAAGGGACAGGTAAACCTTTTTTTTTTTTTTTTGGACGGTCTAGAACATTTTGATTCAACTGACCGAGAACTTGTACCGTCTGATTGACCGATAAACTTTATTTGCTGTGCGATCAACGGTCTTCTTCTTTTTCTAGGTTCTTCACGAGCCAAAGAAAATAATCGGAGCAAAAAATCGTCTGAGGGCAGCGCCATTATTGAGGTCGATGTGTCGGACAGCCTTTCGCCGCTGCGGCAGCTACTGTCGATGTGGTATATTGTGGTGGTGGTGTTAACCCCGTTAGTTCTCCTACCACTGCCGCTCATCATTGATACACAGGTACATGGGGCGCAACCCGGATCTCTCAGTAAGGAATGGTAGTTTTTAACTGGAGATTAATCAATTAGAAGAAGGGTATTTCAGTAGAGGAATTTCGTGCGTGTGTGTTTGCGCATACGTGTGTGATTGAAGGAAAAGAAGGCGTGGCAAGTTACCTGTAAGTAGTAAACCCTCGTCATTAACCTCGTGTCGTGTGCAGACGGCCAAATGTGCTTACGTCATCTTCGTCATGGCGGTCTTCTGGATCACGGAGGCTTTGCCCATCGCAATAACGTCCGTCCTACCCGTGGTTCTGTTTCCCATGCTGGGGGTCATGCCAGCTGATAAAGTGTCTGCAACCTTTTTCAGTGTGAGTTTTATTACCAGGCGCTTGCGCCAACTTGAGAGATTTGAGTCTTTTGAGAAAAACACAACAGCAGCAGTGTACGTTAATGGTAGTTGTTGTAGTAACCCAAAGACCCAACTCAGGGCGAAAATTTCTTCACATGATTAGGTTCAGATCATTACTAATGAATTAAGTCCAGATATTTCCGAAAAAATTATTTTGCACTGGGGTATGCCTTTAAAATTCAGGCTTTAGTTACACATGAATTTACGCCTCTTTTTCCATCTCATAAATTTTAGAGAAGCAACGATCATAGGAGATAAGGGACTTGTAGCTCAGTCCTTGTGTACTAAAACGAAAAAAAAAACCCCGAGAATCCTCAGCATAAATGAAGGTGGGGGGAATTTCACGAAGAACCATGCCGTCCGTGCATCAAAGATGCTCGCTACCCGTACGCTCACGCACACACAGTCATCAAAAAATATAATAATAATAATAATAATAATATCTACATATATTAGAGGCAAAGTGATAAAAAATAATGATAAAATTTAAAACAAAAGCATTTAAGGTCGGACGAGGTTTGCGACTGGTCCATCACGAGGTTAGTTATAGCAATGATTATAAAGATCCTGTGAGGCACAGTGTCGTCTGCTTGCTGTTTACTGCTCACCAACACCGTGCAGGACGCGTCGCTGCTGTTGTTCGGCGGATTGGTTGTCACCATCGCCCTCGAGGAGCAGAACCTACACAAGCGCATCGCCCTGTTTGCACTCAACATCGTGGGCACTGAACCGCGTTGGTGAGTGTGTGTGTGTGTGTGTGTGTGTGTGTGTGTGTGTGTGTGTGTGTGTGTGTTCGCGTTCTTCAAACACTTGTGCCTCCTGTATACTCTCATGTGCGCGTATATGCATGCACGTGTGTTCGTTTGTGTGTGCGTGTGTTATTTCTTTTTCGCTGTAACATGTACCTCCTGTCGAAGGTCCCAAACTATAAGTAGACTCTAACAAGCCTTTCTGCCATCAATTTCCATATTTAAAGCAGACAGATGAATAGAATAAGCATTGTTGATGGTCTCACCTCTCGTTAGAATGCCATGCGCGAGTGACATGACATTAGTGACAACGTGCGTGTGTCTCGTCACACCGTGTGGATCTCAAACTATTATCGCCACTGCAGGCTTCTGTTGGGCACCATGCTGGTCACGTGGTTTCTGTCCATGTGGATGTCCAACACGGCCACCACCGCCATGATGATCCCCATCGTGCAGGCTGTGCTGGACCAGGTGCAGTTGGCGCAGGACTCTGAGGTCCGAGAGGACACGGAACTCAGGTGAGGATGCGGCGACAGAGACTGAAACTGAATCTTTCCTTCCAGAAGAACGGTATGTCAGACGACATATTTGATGGTTATCTTTGTGGTCTAAGTTGTTGATGTGTTGATACTAAGAAAATATTGTTTCTTGGCGTGTTTTTAATTTCTGGTTCATCGTTAGATCAGCCCTAATCGATAGAGGGTGATGGTGGTTATACTCAAATACATCAGGTTGAATGACTTCTAACTGTTGACGAAACGCTTGTCAAGAGCAGTAATTAAATATTTACCCTAGAAGATCTTTAGGCCTTTGTTGTTGAGGACCAGGAGTGACACCACATAGTCAGTCCGTTCGATCTGATGTTGCTGATCTCTTTGGCCCAAGCATGAGGAAAAAGAAATCCGACAAACGCTTATCCTCCCTTTGTGGTCCCACCATTTGAATTTCTCTGCCCCCTTGTCATCAAACTGCGGGCGTACCTTTGACGATTTTTTTATTATGGCCTCAAAACCCACTTCTCTCTGAAATATATTTCATAAACCAGTTCGTCCCCTCCTAAATTCCCCATCTTTGTCCAAGCACTTTATTCGTGTTTACAAGGGTGTCGTTTTCATTCCGTTGCTTGTTTTTGTTTTGTTTTTTTGCTTTTTTTTTGGGGGGGGGGTGGTACGGTTAACTGTCTTTTGTGCACACCGTATTGAACTCGCCTCCACACAGGTAAGTTTGCTGTATATATTCTTCTGCTATTACTTTTATTCTTACTAGTAGCAGTAGTAGGAGTAGTAATAGAAGTGAAAAGCAAGTATTTTGTGCGTCCGTCAGTCTTCACCATCACAACAGTCTTTTCAGTATCTTGCCACCAGTGCTATTTAAATTTTTAAATTTCAATTTAGTACCTTGCTACTTGCGACTTTTCTGCTGATGTCAAAATTACAACAGTGTACCTTTTGTAAAGGAAACTCTTTTTTCGTTTGTCCTGCCTCAATATGTTTTAAAAATCCTACCCCTAGACACTGTCGAAAGAAAAAGAAAAAAAAGAAAAAAGAAGAGAAAAATGAAAATAAGTAAAAGACAGAGGAAAGACAATATAAAATAAAATACATGAAAATTTTAAGGTGTATTTTTCTTTGTTATCACACTCATCCGTTCCAACCTATTAGTGTCTTTGTAGGTGACACCACTGGAAGTACGAAGGGAGCCGAAGATTCAACGAGGTATGAAGGTGTTTTCTTGCTTTTATTTTTCTTAGTCTCGTCAAATCCAAAGCCGGGCGTTCAGTGTACTCTCCGACTTCAATAGACGGAGGCGTGTAGCGAGAGATTAGAGGCGCAAATGAGTCGTGAAATATCATTGGAGGTGCGAATGTATTGTGAAATATCATTGGAGGCGCGAATGTATTGTGAAATATCATTGGAGGCGCGAATGTATTGTGAAATATCATTGGAGGCGCGAATGTATCGTGAAATATCATTGGATGGGGGAATGTGTCGTGAAATATAATTGGAGGCGGGAATGAGTCGTAGGATGTGATTGTAGGCGCGAGTCTGTAGCGAGGTGTTCAGAGGATATTCCGTGTGCATGCATTTGGCTTTTATACAAAATGGTTTAATAAGTGAGTACTCGAGATTCTAATATGTATGTTTGCGCAGTCGAGATCGCCGTTGTGTGTGTGTGTGTGTGTGTGTGTGTGTGCGTGCGTGCGCGCGCGCGCACGTGCGTCGGGTGTTTTGTTGCATTTTCCTGGATGTGTGATGTGTGTATTTTGACTGCTACCACGCTCTTCTCTGTAGCCTACGTTAGTAAGTACAACAGTTTCCCCAACATGTCCTCGACTGACCTCTCAACTCACATGTTCGGCAGTGGCCAGCTGGAAGACAGCAGCAAGAACACAAAGGGAGGGAATGTGCGTCAGAAGCGGTTGTCGCTCCTGCGTCTGGGAAAGGCAATGTACCTGTCTATCGCCATGTCGGCCAACATCGGCGGCACCGCCACCTTGATCGGTACCGGCACCAACGTCGTTTTCCTCGGACAGGCAAAGACGTAAGAACCACCACCACCACCACCACGTTGCACTCACTCACTCACTCACTCACTCAGTAACTAGGGTGGTTTGGTGACCCAGCAGTAAAACCTCTCACCAAAACAATGACGGAGGCTTTGAGTTCAAATCTCACCTCCCGCACATGCGGTTTGTCTCTAGATGAGGCTCCTGTTTGTTTTTGTTTGTTTGGTTGGTTGGTTGGTTTTGTTTGTTTGTTTTTTTGTTTGTTTGTTTTTTTGGTTTGCGTTTTTTTTTGACTGAAACCTGAAACATCCACCAATCAACCTGCTTCTATCTCTCATTTATCATTTGGATGTCATGTCTTTCTGACAATCAAACTCAGAGTAGAACCTCGTTCAATCGCCTTAACCCTTTTGATTTCAGCAGTTCGCGCAGCCACCAAACTAAACAGAAACTTTTAGGAATGAATAATCAAATGCTCGACTTATTCTGTCCACCAGCTTCTACCAGCACTACGGGGCCGACAACCCCGTCAACTTCACGGCATGGATGGTGCTCGCATTCCCTTTATCCGCTTTACTGCTCCTCATAGCGTGGATCTGGTTCCAGATCCTCTTCTTCCGGTGCAAGTGTGCAGTCATGAGTATTTATTTCTTTACTTATGTATTTATTCATGTGTCTGCCTGTTGAGTCAGTTGTCTGTCAGTACATAGCCTTAAAAATATTCTTACAAGGAAACTCAAAATAATTTCTGTTTCAATGAAAAACTCCCAGTGATTGCTCTCTGCTTCCCATTCTCACCTACAAACATGGAACAGGTAGTTGGATTGATCCACAGAGGCCTCAAACATTTAAACAGTTTTTTTCTGAGTGGTCTTTGTCTTCCAGCGGTGGCTGCAGTTGTCTGTTCTCCCGGAACAACAGGGACGGTGCCAACAACCTGCGGAAGAGGGCCAGGGCGATGCTGAAGGAAGAGTATCGGAAGCTAGGATCAATTTCGTGAGTTGTGGGACCTGTCCTGTCTGTTACCAGCAACTGCCTTTTGTTACTTTTACATTTTTTTCTTTTACTTTTATATTTCATTCCATCATCTACCCCAGGGGTGGGGAACCTTTATTCTGCCAAGGGCCATTCAGATATTTATAACATCACTCGTTGGCCGTACCTTATAATATATCATTATATATGTATAATCATATTATTATCCATAATTGTTAACTAATTATTAATTACCAACATAAAAAGTACCCTGCTCTATGTGTTAAGACTTTTTTACCATGTACACTCCTAGCCTGGCTCTGAGACACTTCAGCTCAGGCAGATGGCCCCCGAGTAGCACAGGATTGTCTGTCCAGTCATGTGCTCGTATGTATCCTGTCTGTCCAGTCATGTGCTCATATGTATCCTGTCTGTCCAGTCATGTGCTCGTATGTATCCTGTCTGTCCAGTCATGTGCTCGTATGTATCCTGTCTGTCCAGTCATGTGCTCGTATGTATCCTGTCTGTCCAGTCATGTGCTCGTATGTATCCTGTCTGTCCAGTCATGTACTCGTATGTATCCTGGACGTGCCTTGCTTGCCCCTTAAAATTTACCTCATTAAGATTTATTTCGTATCAATGTATTTTGCTATGAAGAAAACTTCTAGACTGACTGAATTTCGAGAGCCACCTACGGTTGCCTTGGCAGGGCAGACCTTATATAGTGACCGCGGGCCGGACCTTCCCCACCACTTATGTATTCCAAGACCACAGATGTTCATGGGCTAATTCAGAACACCTGTTAACCCCTCGCTTGTCCTTAAGCAGTCAGTGCCAGGCAGGTTGGGAGTGTACATGGTGCAAAAGTCTTAACACACTGCTTCATCAAATATAGCAGGGTAACTTTTATGTTGGTAATTAATAATTAGTTAATAATTATGCATAATAATAATTTCCCAAGTAGACCAAGCGCTTGCAGCAGGACCACAAGCATGTCTTTTGTCAAATCTGCCTAATGTATAGTGAATTTTAGAGATAAATACACAAACTGTAAAAAATTGTTACAAAGAACAAGTCAGATTGTCATTGTGTATAATAATAATAATAATGATGTGTAACATCTGTCGTGCCAGCGCTGCGATTATTGGATCATGTGACCAGTCTGCAGATGATTAACTGGACAAATATTTGGCAAAGTTTTTATAGAACCGTCTTGTAAACACTTTGCTAGATTTGATTAAACCTTTCTCCATGTGTGTCTGGAACGGCTTTTACAGACATAGACATACTTTGTGACTCTAGTCAAGAGAATGAGGGAGGTGGGGGCTATCAGAGGTGATCTAGTCGGAAACCTGCTTCCAGGGCACTGGGTTATGCTGGTTGTTTTTATTAACAGTAATCACAGCCATTTAGAGACATAGGACTTCCAAAAATGGAAGAAAAAGAACATTTCAGAAATTAATTTTGATTTTGTGCATTGTAAAAAGTTGCAAAGATAAAAAGCTGAACGCATCGACAATTATTGCTACTCACACAGATACTGTCTGTATGATACTATCATAGATAATGTCTGCATGATACTATCGTACAGACAATCTATATGATACTATCGTGGATACTGTCTATGTGATACTATCGTACACACAATCTATATGATACTATCGTACACACAATCTATATGATACTCTCGTACATACAATCTATATGATACTATCGTACACACAATCTATATGATACTATAGTAGATACTGTCTATGTGATGCTATCGCACACACAATCTATATGATACTATAGTAGATACTGTCTATGTGATACTATCGTACACACAATTTATATAATACTATCATAGATACTATCGTACACACAATCTATATGATACTCTCGTACATACAATCTATATGATACTATCGTACACACAATCTATATGATACTATCATAGATACTATCGTACACACAATCTATATGATACTATCGTAGATACTATCGTACACACAATCTATATAATACTATCATAGATACTATCGTACACACAATCTATATGATATACTATCGTAGATACTATCGTACACACAATCTATATAATACTATCATAGATACTATCGTACACACAATCTATATAATACTATCATAGATACTATCGTACACACAATCTATATGATACTATCGTAGATACTATCGTACACACAATCTATATGATACTATCATAGATACTATCGTACACACAATCTATATAATACTATCATAGATACTATCGTACACACAATCTATATGATACTATCGTAGATACTATCGTACACACAATCTATATAATACTATCATAGATACTATCGTACACACAATCTATATGATACTATCGTAGATACTATCGTACACACAATCTATATAATACTATCATAGATACTATCGTACACAGAATCTATATGATACTATCATAGATACTATCGTACACACAATCTATATAATACTATCATAGATACTATCGTACACACAATCTATATGATACTATCGTAGATACTATCGTACACACAATCTATATAATACTATCATAGATACTATCGTACACACAATCTATATAATACTATCATAGATACTATCGTACACACAATCTATATGATACTATCGTAGATACTATCGTACACACAATCTATATGATACTATCGTAGATACTGTCTATGTGATACTATCGTACACACAATCTATATAATACTATCATAGATACTATCGTACACACAATCTATATAATACTATCATAGATACTATCGTACACACAATCTATATGATACTATCGTAGATACTATCGTACACAATCTATATGATACTATCATAGATACTATCGTACACACAATCTATATGATACTAATACTATCGTAGATACTATCGTACACACAATCTATATAATACTATCATAGATACTATCGTACACACAATCTATATGATACTATCGTACACACAATCTATATGATACTATCATAGATACTATCGTACACACAATCTATATAATACTATCATAGATACTATCGTACACACAATCTATATGATACTATCGTAGATACTATCGTACACACAATCTATATGATACTATCATAGATACTATCGTACACACAATCTATATAATACTATCATAGATACTATCGTACACAGAATCTATATGATACTATCGTAGATACTATCGTACACACAATCTATATAATACTATCGTAGATACTATCGTACACACAATCTATATAATACTATCATAGATACTATCGTACACAGAATCTATATGATACTATCGTAGATACTATCGTACACACAATCTATATAATACTATCATAGATACTATCGTACACACAATCTATATGATACTATCGTAGATACTATCGTACACACAATCTATATAATACTATCATAGATACTATCGTACACACAATCTATATAATACTATCATAGATACTATCGTACACACAATCTATATGATACTATCGTAGATACTATCGTACACACAATCTATATGATACTATCGTAGATACTGTCTATGTGATACTATCGTACACACAATCTATATAATACTATCATAGATACTATCGTACACACAATCTATATAATACTATCATAGATACTATCGTACACACAATCTATATGATACTATCGTAGATACTATCGTACACACAATCTATATGATACTATCGTAGATACTATCGTACACACAATCTATATGATACTATCATAGATACTATCGTACACACAATCTATATGATACTATCGTAGATACTATCGTACACACAATCTATATGATACTATCGTAGATACTATCGTACACACAATCTATATGATACTATCGTAGATACTGTCTAAGCTTTAGAGTATATATTCCTGCCTGACTACAATGAGCTAATGTAATCGGTGTTCTTCCTCCAGCTACGCGGAAAGCGTGGTGGCCATCTTGTTTCTCCTGCTCGTGGTGCTGTGGATATCACGTGATCTTGGAGAAGCCGGAGGCTGGGGCAACTTGTTTCAAAAAGAGTAAGTACAGATAACGGTCTTTGTGACTATAGCTTACTCCAGTGCTCTTTTAGAGGAATAAGAGAGGTACTAAGATTAAATAATTGCTGAAGAACACGGTAATGAGAGTATGTTACTATGTCATTTCCAGTCTCTGTCAGTGTACAATCTTAAGCAATACAAGAAAAACAGGTTTGATTTATTCTTCTTACCTTCTAAAACACCGAAGGCTTTTGCCATTAATGTCATTAGAATTGAAGCATCAGTAGAAAATACAAAAGTATATTGAGATAGCAGAGACGTGTGTGTGTGTGCGTGACTTTATGTGTGTGTGTGTGTGTGTGTGTGTGTGTGTGTGTGTGTGTGTGTGTGTGTGTGTGCACCTATGTTTGTAGCTATGTCAGTGACTCCACCCCTGCTCTGCTGGTAGCGGTACTAATGTTTTTTATACCCTCGACACTTCCAGACATTCTGTTTCGTCAGAAGCGAGGTGGTGAGTGACTTCAACTTCTCCCTTGCAGCTTAATCCTGGACATCCACACACTCTACACAGTACACGTGTACATTTACCGTAGTTCTAGAGATCCATGTACATTCCTACACAGTACACATGTACCTTTACCGTAGTTCTAGAGATCCATGTACACAGTACAAATGTGCTGATTGTCACACACCCGGGTTCCAGTAACGTTTGCATTTTTTTCCCAACAGGCCGCGCTATACGGTTACTGACACCGTACACTAGAGACATTTTTATTTCATTTAATTTATCCACACTCACTTTACAAACTTCTCTCTCCTGACTCTTCATGTCATGCCTCGTACATATAAAACTTACTTTCGAACCCTTTTTCTCTACCATATCGGCAGGTACCGTTTGAAACCACTTTATCTGTGGTCTGCGGGTAGGCCTTCCCAAACCTCGCTCTCAGCAAATAATTTTTCACATGAAGAGGCTTCTGACGATCAGATGTAGCCTTATAAAAATGGCGTACATTGTGTTGATCAAACACAAGCGAAAACAGAATGTTTTCGAAACACTAAAATTAAAAATATGAAGAAAGAGAATTGATTAGTAAAACGGTTTTTGATGAATTCATAATCTTAGACTATAACAGACGCCATAAAAACGAAGCCGAAGATTTTAGTCATCAACAGATTTTATTTTTGCTCCCGACAGTGAATTAATCGCACGTTAGGCTTTCTCTCTCCCCCCTTCCCCGTGGGTCACTTTGTTTCCGAATGAAAATAAATCAATATTTTTGTTGTCTAATGTTTGCGCGACGGGTACGATACGGTAAGAGGTAATACATTAATTTTTCTTCAGTTTATTTTTATTATTATTTCTTTGAGCTGAGCAACGCATGTGTAATGTCTTTTTTTCTGGGGCTTCCCGCTGTTAGTAATGTCCCTAGCCAGCCACCCACCCAGTGAGTCATAAATCTGAAGATACTGTGTCTGTCTTTACCTACTGATTCCCTAAAATTGCTGATGTCCATGGATACGAGCCCACATGGACAGGCATCTAATGCTTCATCTTGATTTTGTGTCTTCAATGTCTTGCTTGCCTTCCTCTCATCACCGATTTTGTCTGCTAGCTTGCATACATAAAATAATTGAGCCAGGTATGATATATCATAAATCATATATAATAAAACATACTCATTTAAATAATTGTTACTTAAAGTATTAACTTATTTCCATTTTAAACATTAAATTATTTTTTAAAATCCACTGATTTCGCAGCTCACTTGCCCCGTAAGCCACTGGAGCCTCTACTGAGCTGGAAGGTCTTGCATCAGAAGACTCCATGGTCTCTATTCCTTCTGGTGGGAGGGGGTTTCGCAATAGCCAAAGCTTCACAGGTAAACTTCTCCTTTCTAAAGGAACCATTGGTGCTCTCGACAGATTTTACTTGTCTGTAACTGAAATAAAACTCTTTTTATATTTGTTAACTTATGTAGTCCACTGTTCTGGTTTTGCTGACTGCAAGGAAAGTTGTTTCACAATCTCTCAAAGGTGTAGGCAGTGAAGTTGTAAATTTCTTCATGTTATTTTTGCTGTTAGTATTGTGAGAATAATAATAAAAAAATATCCTCCTCGATTCAGGGCCGGGTTTTTTTTTATCCATAAGGTGATAGACACATTCTGCGTCCCTCCTACACCTTCCACACACCCATTAATGATGACACATTCAGCAAAACGTTTTTTTAATCATTGAATCTAATCTTAAACTCTGACTTTCCTTCCTTTTAGTTTTGTGGAGAACTTACTCTATCTTTTAAATGTTGGGTAGATGTAATGTCACGTTTAATAACGTTTAATAAATACAGTGGGGAGGTAAAAAAAAAAGTCTTGAAAGGTAGCCTCGCTGTTTTCACATATATTTAAAGATAGCCTCAACTTTGAGAACCTTTATTTCCCACCTGCAACAGAAGCTGAGGGAGTCGGTAAAATTCTCAGCGAAACTAAACGCTGTCTTCTCTCTCTCTTTTCCCATTTCTGCCACCCCCTACTTCCGGTTTACCGGTCTAGTCAGTGAACAGTGAACATTGCCTAGTTTGCCTACCGGTAAAATCCGCCTTGACTCAGTTCTTTGTCCTCGCAAGCCTAACATATTCTCCGAAGAATGGATGATGATAACTGCAGCTTGTTTCTGTGCCAGACATCTGGGTTGTCTCAGTGGATTGGCGACAAACTGCGGAGCTTGGGAGACCTAGGCCCTTGGGTGACTTTGATTATCATCTGTTACATTGTGGTGTGCGCCACACAGATCATGAGTAACATTGCCCTGTGCACCCTGCTTGTGCCTATCGTTGCCCAGATGGTCAGTACTGGTCACTAACACCTTTGATTTCCGTAAGAGAGTAACGATGACGATGCATTTCCAAATCCTTGATCTCTAGTCATTCAGAGGGAAAGAAAGATGTGTGAGTGAATCTGTGAGTATAGTAATAAATTAATGAAAAAAGAATGAAGAGTGAGTGAGTGAATAAATGACGAAATTAATTAATGAAAAATTAAGTGGAGAAGGGAAAGAAAACAATTATAAATGGTAATAGAAGAAATGATGGTAGATAACTATGTTTGCAACCATCATGGCTATTTTTTGTTTTTGTTTCTTATTTTCCAATGTTCCAAAAGAGTGAAATGTTTCAGGGCAGGATTATTGCGTAAACTTCTTCTTTGTGAAATGCTCTTTCAAGGCCGTGTCCATGGAGGTGAGTCCAATGTTCTTCATGATCCCTGTCACCATTTCCTCGTCACTGGCCTTCATGTTACCCGTAGCAACGGCACCCAACGCCATCGTGTTTGCGTCTGGTACTGTCAAAGTCATTGACATGGTTAGTGCTGCTTCACCTCGATAAGTATCCCCCGCTTACACCACTGTTCATGATGACTTCTCTCAACGCCTTATTTAATTACCAGTTATTTTTTGCGTCTGACACGTGATCATTTGCTTTAAAAAAAAAAAAATCCTTTATACGGCACTGTTCCTGTCATAAAGTAATTGTTTTCTATGATTTTTTTTAATTTAGAAAAAGTGGTTCCACGGCACTGGATGTCTGCTATTTCAGCTTACTGATAAACAGCTCATTTACCCTCATTATACTCTGTCTCACGTAGTTGAATCTCTTTCTCCACACTTTCATTTAAAACTGTGTTCTAGGCGGGATCCAGAAAAACCAAATGCTTTCACTGCTCTCTGCTTCTTTCTCTTCTTTCCTCATTAAGTTAATCCTTTCTCTTAGAACCATCATACAACAAATCATTTATTTCTGTTTTTTCTTTGACTTCACCGGATGACATGACCATAGGAGATAAAGGGTTACGATTGCTCTTGTACCATCGAAAGTTGTTTCCCTCACGGTGAGCTCGCTCGTGCCTCGCGTGCGGGGCGCTCCACTGGTCAGGAGAGCCAGTCTCTCTCCGACAGGTGTTTAGGCGAAAGCAAAGCCAACACAGTTATTGCCATGGTTACAGTGGTGTTCACCCTCGAGCTTTGCTACTTTGCTCTCGAACCACGTGCTGTGTTAGTCACCCGCCGGTGTCCTGTGTTCAGTTTGGATTCCCTGCTCTACCAACATTTTTCTCCAGTGCTACAGAGACTTGTTTGACTGTGTTTTACCAGCCATTCGCTTCTGTCTGACATGGGAACAGGAAACGTTGGTCTCATCACCGACTTTTGGTGTCGTCCTACACACAAGTTGCCGCTACCTGTTTTCAAATTTTGCAAGTGTGACTATCCTTCCCTCTACAAATCCTTTCTTCGTTCTGGAAGACTTAATTGTCATTGAGAACAGGAAGCAGAGACATTTTCTTCACTGTGCTTGGTGTTTCTCTGCGCCATTATGTCTTCTGTAAGGACAAGACGATATTTAATTAGTTGTGGATCAATGAAGTCGTCAGACAACTCACACCCTTTGTGCGTGCAGTGGTCGCCCAGTACTTTTTACCGGCCGCCACGGGCCGTGTGATGTTTGTGACCATTGGGCTGAGGAGCGGTGGACACAAGTTTGGCATGACGACCCTCCTCAGGTGGGATCTACATCGCGGGGCTCATCTGCCTCAGGTAAGGCGAGATTTTTGTTTTCTTCATGCACTTCGTCGCTTTGCGTGCCGACCTCTTCTTCGCCAAATGCACCTGGACGCTTTGTTTTCGTCGCCCGGTGCGCATGCTTCTCGGGTAACCAGGCTGGTGTGGGGCTTCCGATGCTGCTACCCCAACCCTGCGGATCGAGTATGCAGCTGTCCCTCGTCTCTCTCTCTCTCTTGTGGCGCATTATGATGGCGATTAGCTCGCCTCGAGCTCATTCCTCCGTACCAGTTATCGCATATTTTCCTGTACTAAGTGGGCTGTGGGTGAGCCTGCCCATTCAGTGACCTCTGACCCCGCAATTGTTTCTCTTTCTGTCCCTCCTTCAGCTTTGGTGGCTTTGCGTGCGGGGTTCGGTTCTTCTGGTGCTGCTGAAGCAGTGGAAAGTATGAAGAGGACCCGGAAGAGCTCTTTTGCATCGGAAATAAGGCTGTCTCCGTGTTTTAGCCGTTCTACCCACTGACTTCACAGACCATGCATTAGTAGGGGGGTTCAACATAGTCTTTTCCTGGCCCTCGCCAGCGTCATTAGTGTTGTCGTCCCTACCAGGTATAAGGACCACTGTAAGATGCGGTTTAGGTTTAGTTTATTAGGTACATTTGGGCAGCTGAGTGGAGCAAGCAGACGACAAATGCCGCGAGCCGTTTCTGTTATGGCCGTCGCGTCCTCCCCTATATCAAAACCTGTACCTCGGTTTCCTTGACTTCCTTTCTATTTTCTATTTTCAGGTTCTGTTGGTACTTAGCAAGACCTTTTTTGGTGGCAAACCTCGAACATGACCTGCCTCTCGTTCCCTCTTTCCCCACACGAAACCTGGCCTGGGTCCTGACGCACTCCAAGATCTATGAGCCTCTGATCTTGCCGCCGTTTCACAGGGTCAAGGAAAAGGCGATCTTCCTATTGCCGTTAGTGCAGCGAAGGTCTTATGCGCTTTCAGCTCACCGAGACTTTCTCCGCAGTTCCCAGACGAGGGTTCTGTGTGGCTGACTTTGCTCTGCATTTTTATTATTTTTTTAAACCGAAGAATAACCTTCCACGTGTGCAGCAGCAGCCCCTCGTGACTTGAGGCTTTGCCTCCCTCTGCAGGGAGGTCCCTGGCGCAACTATTAACGTCTGTCACCAATGCAGTGAGGGTTGGCTTGTCCTGGCTCTCGTCTCGGGCACGCTGTTCTTTCTCTGCATGTGGCATCTGTTTACCAAGCTTGCCTACCTTTGCCGTGATATAGCATTAGTTGCTGACTCGGTATAAAACACAACCAAGAAGGTCAAAGATCAACCATTCAGAGCACTCGAAACATGACCTCACGTTCTTGATGTTCTCTGATTGGTTGATCTTTGACCTTGTCCCATATGCAAATGAGACAGCCTCGTTCGGTACAGACATCATCCTGTCGCTAGAGAAATCTCTGTACCTAGAGAAGTCTTTCTGTAGCTCGAGAAAGCTTTCTCTAGCTACAGAATGGAATTGTATAGATAAAATGAATTGGCTAGCAACTTCTAAGTATAATGTAAATGAAATAATTTGGTTTTACCGAGTTTTTCTCTCTCTAGCTAGAGAATTTCCTTCTGTAGAGACGCATTCTGTACGTACAGAACTCATTTTCTACTTATAGAATCCATTCTGTAGTAGTTACAGAATGCATTCTCTAGCTAGAGAGAGAGAGAGTAGAGAAACTTCCCCTCTTGGCGCCCCATAGAGGTGGGGGTTGAAGTGTTGGTCGAAAAGAAACCCGCTGTAGTGGCTTTCATGCTCACGTGACCATTACGAGCGCCTCGCACGCCAGGAACATGTTAGCTCACTGTCAGGGAGACACCTTTCGATGGTTAAAGAGTAACCCTTTAATTCCTGTGGTCATGCCATCTGGTGTCTCTAATAAAGAAAATCAACAATGAGAATTTCAAAAATTCAGGGTTTTTTTTGTTGGCGCAGGTTTTGAGTGGCTTCATGGTCAGCGCCATAGCTGTGCCTGTTCTGGTGTTTGGGACCTACACGTGGGGCAATGCATACTTCCATTTGGACAGCCTGCCGGAGCCCTTCAAACAAAATATGTCTGTGGTTGCGTCTGCAAATGTGTCCATCGCTTAAATTTTGAACAGAAGTGAAGTCTAGCATTGATTACTGTATTTAGCAATGTTCGACCGGGTCATCGATCGTTGTGGCGAAATATTTCAAAGAACTTTTTGAACCTCGGACTTCGATATTTTATTTTTTCTTTCTTTCGTCAAAAATGGATAATGTTGCAATCATTTTGTAAATGGCAACACTTACAACAAAGTGACATTCGTGATGACAGCTACTGACGGGTTGTGAATTAGGTAGTTCTGAATTTTGCATGGACTGCTGTCGGCTTTATTTGGTTAAAACAAACTCCTCCACCTAAAACCCACTGCCCAACCAGCAGCTGCCCATTATGGATATCTGATCATGGGTATCTGATCTCCCAGGAAAGATGGTCTAGACGAGGGGAAATACTTGTTCACTGCCCCAACGGCCATTAGTCTAGGAGACCTTTTGGTTTGGTGGTGGAGACTGTAGATCGTCTTATGTATTTTCTGTTGGCCGTCGTCCGCTGTGTGTCATGACATTTGACATCAGAAGATCCTTGATCACGTAGCGGGTAAGTTTTTGACGTTCCCTAACGGACATGGAGCTCTAATGTGAATAACTCATGATGTTCTGTACTCTCGATTTTTCTTCCACTTTTAACCAGTTGAGATTTTTTTCTTTTCGCAGGAGAACTGTTTGACGGAGGTAGTGAACAATTGCTCGTGCACGTACAATCCATATTCGGATATTTTCCCGCGTTTTGCTGTCTGTTAAAATGTTATCAAGTACCATCTTCTTTGCCCACCAGCACAGAATGCCGTAAACATAGGGGTCCCATAGAAAATATACGGCCCCCATGTTCTTCAGCAGGGGACCCGTGTATTTGTGGCATTCTGTGCTGCTGGGTTGGGTGTAGTAGAATGTTTTAGTTAAAAAGAGCATTGAACACGGCATGATGTCACTTCCGCTAAGAAAACGAGCTTTCCAGAAAAACAACATATATATATATATATACACACATACAACAGATACCTATATATAGATTGTAATTTAATACACCAATTAGTATACAAAAAATGTAGAGTAAAACATAACAATATGTATATATATATAGGGATTTTTTTACTTATTAGAAATCGTGCCTAGTTTACAGAAATATGTGAAGTAAATCTCATAAAACATATATTGTGATTCAATGTGTATTTTATTAGCTTTACAATTCAATTAACAGCTTAGTTTCTGAGTAGTGTGGGCAGATCACTCAAAGTGCACATGCGCAAACGATCGAGTGAGCAGTCTATTTTCAATGTACATCCATTACAAATGTACGGGCGTAAACATACTGTAGGAAAGTTCGGCATGAATTTTTTCTCTCAAATTAAATGGCTCACAGATTCAAAGCAACTCTGGCTTTTGTGGTGATTTTTTCTGTCCTCTTCTGTACAACACAAATTTTCCGCTTCTCGTCATGTTTATGGTGGGTGGGTCTGTATACTCATCACGCTCGATATGACAAAGTCTCCAGTGTTAGTAGTTCGATGTCGTTAATGATTATCATCGTATATCTCTTCTCGTATTCCCGTGACAGAGCTGCCGCGGCCAAATCGTTCTTAAAGACCAACATGAATGGTTTGGGTTTTTTGCAGATATCGGTAGATATTGGCGATATAAACATAACCTGTAAATTTCAGCCTACAAAACCTATCCGTTAATTAATTATCCGCTAGCAAAGTACGCGATTCGCACCTTCAACGAGCGCCGTTAACAGTGTACTACGTCACACTAGTGCACCATTCACAACATTGACATCAGTCAACACCAAACAAACAGAGAGAGAGAGAGCGACTGTTCCGATTGTTCAGAAGTCTGCATTTCTGGTGCTAAAGTAGCAGTTTTTCAGAACCACAAGAAATGCAGACTTTTGTCGTCCAAATAACCCGAAATGTCGCTCATTTTCTCTGTGTGCTGAATAATTGGCGTGATCTATATTGTTTAGAGCTAGTGTTTATGGGTAAAGGGCTAAAGTGTTGATTCATATTTAGGGTTAGGGTATCTGCATGGGCGAGGGAGACAAAAGGATCAGGTTTGGCCTGCGACAGTAACTGTGCCTATCGTGTCTGCTCATTGAGCAGTCTATCGAATGGCAATCCTCCCTTTATATAACTTGTGTGGATTTTGAGAAGGCCTTTGACAGTGCAGACAGGGACGTCATCTGGAGGCGGATGAACCACTATAAACATCATAAACATCATCCAGGGATTGTACGAAGACTCGTCCTGCCAAGTTATCCATAACTGCAAACTCACTAAACCTTTTGTAATGAAGACTGGCGTAAGACAGGGTTGCATATTATCACCGACAATCTTCCTGATGGTCATAGACTGGATTATGTGTAAAACAACCCAAGACAACAACACCGGTATCCAGTGGACCTTCACCAAACAGCTAGAGGACCTGGACTTCGCAGATGACATTAGTCTCCTATCTCATCGGCAGCAGCATGCACAAACCAAAGTGAGCAAGCTAGCAGAGGAAGCAGAGAAGACCGGCTTAAAGGTAAACAGAAAGAAGACCGAAGTGATGAAAATCAACAAGCAGAAACTCCCAATCCAACTTCAAGGAGAGAACATCCTAGAAATAGACCGCTTCACATATCTGGGAAGCATCGTTAGCAAGGATGGTGGAGCGGACGACGACATCAGAAGCCGCATAAACAAGGCCAGGCATGCTTTCAACAGCCTACGCTCCATCTGGAACTCCCGAGCATTATCCCTCCGAAGTAAGACTCGCATCTTCAACACCAATGTAAAGGCATATGGCGCTGAGTGACAAACACCATCAGCAACAAGCTACAGACCTTTACCTTCGCCATATTTGGGGAATAAGATGGCCTGAAAAGATCTCCAAAAGCAGCTTGTGGAAAAGAGCTAAACAGAATGGCACTAGTCAAGACATCAAAAAGCGAAAGTAGGGCCGGCTGTGCCAGGCAGGCACTTGACTGAAACCCTCTGGGGAAGAGGAGAGTTGGAAGGCCAAAGCGGATTTGGAGATCAGTGGAGATCGAGCGACCCAAAGGATGCCGGAACCACATGGGCCCAACTGAGGGGGGCTGCCCCAAACCGAGTTTACTGGCGAGGTGTTGTTGGGGACCCTATACTCCTCATGCAAGGAGTAACAAGGAATAAACTAATCATGTCTGCAGGCATAGCGTAGGCAGTCCGGTCGATTCGACTACCGCAACATCATCCATGCGATGATTTGACCACTTGCTCTAGATGTGGCAAGTTCGACCTATAGATATTTTGAAAAAAACAAAACAATTGCAGTCTTGTAGGACTGCCTCCATCCATTCATCACTTTCAAAATGCAACCTGCTCTGTCCACCCTTCATCTTGGTCTGACGTTTTCTTGTGTCTTTCACGCATGAGACAGAAAAAGCTAGTTGTTTTCACTCTTCTTTTATTTTCCAATTTGTGAAAATAAATTTATTTCCATGAGCATAAGTGTGATTTGCAGAACACAAGGGTTTACCACAGGCACTATGTAGTACATGCAGCCAGCGATAGCAAAATCACTAACTACAGTTTGGTGTCAAAGGTCACACTTAAACAGCAGTTGCAGAGGTCATAGACCGAAACTTGAAAATCAAATGTAACGGGAAAAACAATGGTTCCTCTATATGCAATACATGCGTGGATAAATAATGGGTCTTCGACTTGTCATTACACCACCTTTGTAAGGTCCACTTACTTCCCTTTATTTCACACTTATTCCCCTTACCACTGCATGCAGACACTCCATGCACGTGAATGCTGTTGGCAGATGTGTGGACTGATGTCATGTTTAAAAACATAATAAAAGCTAAGGATTGCATCGCCTTTACATGGCTAAGGGGGAAGTGACCTGTAAGTGGCTGAACCCCAGTTCACACTTTTCCTGACAAGAGGTACATATTCCTGGTGGGTGGGTGGATAGGGAAAGCGTTCAGGTCAGAGGCCTGGGAAAGCCTCAAAACAACTACAGTACATCCCCTCAAACCCAGGATGCAATGAACCCTTGCGCACACACAGATCATGCTGACACATTTATTGATGCATGAAAATTACAGCCAACAATCTCTATCACTCACACCCACCAACCCCTCCCCCCCACACACACAAGCTTTAACTGGGGAAGGCAACTAATCATATTATTAATACAAAGGATACAGCAGCTGCAAAACAACAGTGAACAAAAACAACAAAGTCACTTCAAGTAAAATATCCTTAGACCAAGCCTTAACCCTTTGGCCATGATCGTGGTAGCCCAGGGAAGGCGATTTTCATTACTTTTATTGCAAAGTTTTCTCTTTTCCAAAAATGTGTAGTCTTCAGTTATAAGCCAGTCATTGTAATGTTACATTTTTTCTGTCGTGCTAAGAGGGTTAATGTAAAAAGGGGCCTTAAAATGCCATTAATTTATCTGTCTTTATTTGATTAAGGCTACAGGTAATTCATCTGCAAACTATCTTGTTTAAATTGAAGATTTAGAAAAATCAGTTAATTTTTATTGAAAGTGATTAATGTGAGAGCAGCTTATTTAGAATGTTCTAGAATAAACATACTTTATATCCATTCAAAAGCTGATGTCCCTATACCTTAGCTTATTAGGTATATATATATATTTTTTTATAATGGTTGCATGGACTAGTGGCCACAGCAGTTGTGATGTAACTGGTTCATCATGTCTAGAAGACACAGCCCAAAAAGTTCCTTCCACTGGTACCATTCAAAGCAAGTGGACAGAATGTTTAATCAACTACCTCAAGAATTTCTGCCCTTCTACACACTCATAACCTCTAACAATTCTCTTAATCCTATTGTTTCAGCTGTACTGCCATAGGAATGAAACATTATAAAGGTAACTGAACTATGACACTGGTGGGATCAAGTCCAAAAACAGCATAAAATATCCTTGCTGCCATATGTGGTACTGCCTATAGGTAGGACACTGGTTATATGGTCAAACCACTGATAAGATTGCAGCCTACCCCTGAACACCGACCATGAGAAGTCCGGTGTTATGTAGACCTCATTTGTCTGAAACATTAAGGGTCATCTGCACCATTTTTTAAACACAAACTAAAGTTAATTTACACTTAATTGTAATTAACGTTCATTCCTCAGTTCTTTCTCTTTAAGTGCTGATCGTTTTGTCCTTTCTGTTAAACTTGTTGAGTGCTGCTCATTTTGTGTGTGGGTACCACTGGAAATCATTGCCCACCTTTGGAAGCACTCAGGTCAGGTTTGAAAGCACATTTCTTCCACAGTTTCTCATAACTGTCAGATTGTGCTCCCTCCCGATCTGCTTTAAGGTTTTGTTTATCTGTTCATTTACATCAGTTTGTATGTGCTTTGCTATTTTTTATCATTGTACTGTTTATTTCTCGAGATTTTTAACGATTCATGTGTGTGTCTGTGCATCTATAAACATGCTTCATAAAATTAGTTTTGGTCTGTTGTTTACAAGTGGAGAGAAAAATACAGCCACCTCTTGGGCCTTGTTTGCTGCTGAATACATGCTTAGCGAGGGACAACATACTTCTGCTGAGGTTTCTTTTAAAACTCATTAACAAATAGCAGTTACTACAAAAAGCCAGGGTTGTAGGTGCACATAATGAACACTCAAATACCTTACATTATTTGCACTTGTTGTTAGTAACACAGCAAATACAAATCCACAAATTCTTTTAAATGAAACAAAATGTTCACGAGCAAGCAACAATAAGATGTCTTAGCCATGTTTGCTTAAGATACCTCAATATTCAAAACAGGGAAAAGCTTCACAATAATGCTTCATGTTACAGTAAATAATTTTGATTGCTTTATTACAGAACTGACCTGAAATGGTTTGGGAAGGGGTAGTGACCAAGTGTGCAAATAACTGCATCTTTCCATTTTAAGTGACTTGCTTTTGCAACTTAAACACTAATATTATTTTGAACATCAAACATGCTTGTCTATCTACATTGCTAATACGGAAGAGTTTCTTATGATGGATGCATGCATACTTTCTTATGCAAAAGCATTATGTTCTTCAACCCCTTTCAATTTATTTTCTTGTATGTTCAAAACTGGCGACACTGGAGTCGTACATCCCCTTTCAAAACTGTAAACTAAAAGAGGTCGAAGGTTTACTTTTAAGGCAACAGTTTTCTTTAACCAAGGCTTTATAAAAAAAAGGTGTACATTTAAATGTTTAAATTATTTATGAAATAGAACTGACAAAACTTTAGAAAGAAAACTTAAAACTAACATACATGATGATAACTATAATATAGTATAAAGACTGTTAAATCATGTTGTGTCTGGCCTATCAACTGATTACTTGTTTTCCTTCTCCATGTTATGAACAGAAAATGGGTGGCGAGGGGGGGGGGAAGAGTTTACTCATGTGTCTTGTCTGACAGCCTCCATTTTTTTAGCTGCTTTCTTTCAGGGTCTTCTAGTTCACGTCCCAGAAGGTATAAAAATACAGAAGGATTTGTTTTCCTTCTATAAAAGGCCTTATCAAGCCAACTACGGCTTGGACAAGATTGCAGTAAATATTAGCTTGGCCAATCATCACGACTTCAAAAAACTAGCAAAAGTATCACATACACACTGCAAAATACTCTTTCATTACCACAAAACTGAAAAAGCCATTGTACTGACAAACTTGCCCTACAGTCATTAAAGAATGCCCTTAGTGCACTAGGAAAAGTGGTGACATGAGGTGCAGGTTTTGAATATATTACACACAATAGGAAACAACCTTTATCTTTTAAAAATCCCAATAATATACTGTACTAAACATTTCTACCAAGTCCAAAAGTAGATGTAGCATACCCTCATTAAAACTCCAGATCGTCCTTCACATTGTCAGATGTATAAATGACTGAGATTCTGATGACCATTCTTTCACATCCATGGATATTAACACATGCATATACAGAAACAAGCATAACATCTTCACGTGGAACTTGTTAAAAAAGAAAAAAAGGAGGGGTGGGCTTAGCAGATACTTACTCACAAACCACTTGTCCTTAAATATTTGATTATTAGACACAGTGTGGCGACCAAGGACAGCAAGTGATTTTATCACAATACGTGAGTAAACTACTGATCACTGACATAGTTGTGAGTCACAAACCCAAACATTTTATGCTGAGTAAAACAAACTGTTCTGTTATATTTTGTAATAGTTTACAGCCTGAGGAACATGAGTAATCTTCATATCAAGTACACAGGATAAAACGCCTTAGGAAATACATCACCCAACTGGTCCCACAAAATTTATGTAAAAACGACTAGGACAGAAAAGCAACTTTTACATTTTTAATGAAATTGGTAGAGTCCCAAGCAAACTATTTCTAATGTCATTCTTAAAACTTTTATACTTAATTGGCACCAAGTAAAATGGAAGGAGATAACGGAAGAAATTGCAATAACATTAAAAACTCTTCCCGTTATGGAAAAACTTTCGATCTAATGTATCGCTAGTCCTAGACGATGCTATATTCCCACACTTTCACACCCAAATGGCAGAATTGTTCTAAAACTGTATCCTTGTCCAATTTAATATCCTGTGATATGAAAGCATTCCCCTGTTGGTCAAATTAATGACACTGGTATGTTACTCACATGTACTGATCTGCAAACTGCTGTAGAGGGTTTCTTTCTTTTTTTTGTGGTCATCTCTTTGGATCACTGGGTGAAACAGCTAAAGTGCGACTATTTTACTAAAAATATCACAGATCATTTGTGGTAGCAGATATCAAATGTATACCACTTTGGTTACCATCAAAAATATTGTACAGTGGCAACAGCACACTTTCATTTCCTTCCCGTTTTACTCCAAGCTTTTCTGCCAGCGAGCAGTTTTGTACCTTGAGACATTTTCCCAGCACTGACGAAACAACTGGCACTCATTTTGTTTCTGACCTTCTGACACAAGATAGTTATTCTGCAGTGCACATCAAGCTACTTCTCTGGTGACTGACAAGTCAAAAGTCACCATGAGGCAATCAAGCATCTGTAAGTCCTTGCATTCTTTAATGGGATGCAGATTGTCAATTCTCCACAACCATTAACCATCCTTGATTGAGGCACTCTGTGAAGTCCTCTCACATGACTATGAGAATTTCACTGTGTCCTCATTCCTGTGCAGGCAAACGATGCACCACCAGAAAATTCAAGAAGAATGTTTATATTTTTGAGGGTGCAAGTGCGAGAGGAACAGCTCTTGTATGCACCACTTACAGCAGACTGAAGAAACTGGTTACCTTTCCTGCATGTTGACCACGTATTAACATATGTATAACTGTTACCTAATGCAGCAGCCTGACAGATTTCTTGATATTCATGAATCATTAAGGCAAAGTGGGGGGAAAAGGTCATTACATGCATTCTGGGATCCAAAGGAACTGAATTAGAACAAAATATTTGCTTGTGTGTAGCAGGGAAAACACCGTTGACTAATCAAACTAATCACTTCCAGTAGGGTATCTACATTCGGCATAAAGTACACATATCAAGATTTGTGTTCTTATCTCAAGATTTTTCATCTTCAGAAGCTATAGTGTAATGTATATGAAAAACAGAACAGACTAATAAAAATTTGTTGATCATTTGGGGAAAACCCCTCCACTGAAGTCCTGCTGGCTTCTATCTTTATCACTGTAGAATGATCTGTTTGGTCAAAGCTTTGTATCTCAGGGATTGTCGCCTTTCTTTGGGAATGGTCATTTGGTCATTGCAAGAAATTTGGAAATGTAATATGGCATGGAATGACAAAGCCTTTTTTTTAAGTAATGTGAAACAATTTGACCAATGGATGTAGGATGTGTTAAGAGCATGATATTTTGGTGAAAAAAAAGGCTAGGACTAGGATGTAAATGTTTCATGGAAAGCAAGAATATGGCAAATGATAAGTGTACTGATGATAAGTGTCAAATGGAAGTCTTAATTAATTTGTCCATGTAAGTTATGTCAAAGCACCTTCATTATCACCTTCAATGGGGTCCATTTCTAAAACATAATGGCTCAGATTTCTCTAGTAATCTGATGGTAAACGTACTGGCTCTCTGATGCGCTTCCAAATACGTAATTTATCTCTGTAAATCACGCACAATGTTTTCAATTTCTTTCTGCA
The DNA here is from genome assembly GCA_004794655.1 of Marisa cornuarietis. Taxonomy (NCBI): domain Eukaryota; kingdom Metazoa; phylum Mollusca; class Gastropoda; order Architaenioglossa; family Ampullariidae; genus Marisa; species Marisa cornuarietis. The sequence continues at coordinate 1,067,098 of SMMW01000565.1, read as the reverse complement.
GAAAAAAAAGTGAAATGATGCCAATTATCACAGGGTAGGATTTCCAGCGCTTAGAGGAGTAGTCCACTGTCTGTTAAGCAACATGGTCCATATGCTACCTAGCAAACTTCTTTAAGATGTTGCGTCCTTTATTTAAAAGTCCTCCTTTTTTCTTGGGCTTTTCTTCATCTGTTCCCTGAGCTGAAGTAGCTCCTGGAGTCTGGGAGTCTGCTGGGGTATCGAGTACTATTGCTCGTTCTTTCGGGGGTGAGAGAGACAAGCGATCTCGACGTTGTATCTGCAATAAAATCATGCAAAATAAAAATATATATATTTATAAACATGTATAAATAAAGCAATAACTCTAAGAAAACAAAAGATGAAAGCTTACATGCTTCTGTTTCAGTCAAAATTACATTTTTGAAGACGGACTTTCAGCTGAGATCTGAGCTGTGACCTACCAAACTTCTTTAGAAGGAATGGTGTGTGTGTGTGACATCTCAATAATACATTGACCTCAAAATATTGATATAGTATTCAAGTACTTGCTCTCTTAAAGACATTTAGATTGCAAAAACAACATTGAAAGAAATAAGCTTATCCACTCTATTGTGGATACTTCAATGTCAATAATCATAACTACAATCAAACTTTTTGTAGGTAATAAGCTGTTCAGTATTTAAAGAAGAAAAAAAATCGTAAGTTTTCCATTATATATATATATAAATTAAATAATTAGGAGGAAAATATTTCTATAAACTTGCAGGAACCTTGCACATGTTTTGTGTATGAATTATTAGTATAAGATTCTTTCTTTTGTAATACATGTGGTGCTACATATATTGCTGGAAAAATTAAAAAAACAACAAACAAAAAAACACTAGATATCCTTGCATAACTTTGGAATAAGGAAGGAAAATAAGTCAGCAAATCAATTCCCAAGCAGTCACACGTACAGGTTTTGCCACCAAAGTGAGGGAAAAGCAAGAAAAACTCAAAAGAATGGACTGTATTTTTGAAAACAAGCAAACTAAAGTCTGCATAAAAATACATACTATGCAACCCTGACTTTATAAACTTATAATATCAAAAGTAATGACAGTTATGTCAAGTCTTAACTACTCACAAGCATGTTAAAAAACACTTGTTTTGTGCTCTTATCATACATGTGATAGGTTGAATGTGTTCTTTACATAGTTTAAGATAACTTGATTTTGAGGTAATGGACACCAAGCGTAAACCACTACTAATGCACAGCAAATCCACAAAGGGGGTTTAGGCAGAGAAGCTGTTTGCTGCCATCAAGCAAGTAAACATATTCATTCTGGACTGACCAACACTGAAATACAAAGCCGTGGATTGTCAACTGATATAAACAGGTCCTATATGTCCAAACCACTCCTACATGCAAATCTGAAATCTTGTCAGTACTAAACTCACTCTGTATTAAATTGGGTTTCTAAGAAGTTCAAACCATTTTTTTTAGCATATTTTGCATAATTGTTTGAGGTATACAGTGTTCCCTAACTTATCGTGGGTGTTCCCTTCCAGGCCCACCCACGATAAGTGAATTTCTTTGAAGTAGGGACGCTATACTTATTTTAGTAATTATACATTATAAGCCCTTACCACACTAAAACATAACCCTTTCCCATTCCCTTAATAATTTAGCATAATTTTTATGCAAAATTCATCAAATCTATACATTACTGTACGATACGTACTAAGCATGTGCAAAAATACTTTAGATGGGAGTACCATATAAACACACGAAACAGCGAAAATACCATGATAAATATTTTACATTAATTTTTTTTAAAACCCGTGAAACAGCGAGTCCGCGATAAACAATCCACGAAGTAGCGAGGGAACACCGTGTATCTAAAAGTGGTTCTCTGAATTGTATGAGGATACATATTGGAATTACAGAATGTATAAAGCCTCTTTCTCTTGTGAAAACAATATTACTCTATTACCATACAAGGATTGTGTTACATATGTTAATTAAGAACCTTAAATAGTAATCTACCAATTCAGACCGAGTTTAAACATGTGATATCGGAGATAATTTTCATTATCTCCTAGTCAGTAATTACTTCAAGACTGAAAGAAAATTCCAGAAATTTATTTTAAATGTCCTAACGCAGTTAAATTTAACAGTCTCTTCTGCACCACAAAAAATGTACTGAAAAAAACTTATCCAATTTATGAAAATTATTTGTGATACTTTTGATAAGTGATGTCACTATTTCAGCCATGTAATGCTGTAATATTATCTAACATCATTGCCATCCTTATTTTTATCATTATGTTTTCCTTCTATTGGATAACAGCATCTTACATTTACTTGTTGGTATATTTATTTAATTGTATGGATGAACTGTTTTTTTTTTGTGTCAATTTTCTCCATACCTCTCAATGGGTGAATGGGTGAAAATAATACTTAATGTCTCAAGGAAATCCTATTACTGCTACCAAGGAGAAAAAAATTGTCTGAGGAAAGAGGGAAGATAAGGAAAATCGCTTGGGACCTTCAAGTCATTCTCATCACTGTTTGCATCCACCATTAAACAGTGCACCTTTAAATGTTTGGAAGACTGATGAAACCCCATCCTGCAACAGAAAAGGAAAGCATGCACACAATGGAGCACAGCACAGGAATTACCAGGTGAGGCACCAGCAGCAGCGAGGGAGTGAGCACCGGTCACACAAGGCGCATGCAAACCTGCTGCATCTCTCGCAGCAGGACCCAGAGCCCTGCCACCTACGTTATTTACTGTTGTTGCTGAGTCGGAGAGGCGTGAGGCAGCGGAAATGCTGCCTGCTGATCTAGAGGGGGAGACCATTGAGGCACTCTCCAGAACCTCATCTTCATCTTCTTCAGGAGCATCCTGCAAGAAGTTGGAAGGAACAAGTCCACGAAGGTTCCCCAGCTCTCCGCTGTAGAAGCCATCTTCATCCATGTCCCCGAAGATGTAGATGATATCACCTTGTTTAAATGCCAACTCCAACTGTGCATATAAGTGAGGAGCGAAGAAATGCATTATTCTTGACTGCTTATTCATTTATACTGAAACTTAAAGTCCCATTTCTTCAGTTACTTGCTGTGCCAAGACTCCAGGAACCTTAATTTACTCAAGTGCAAGATATACTACTAAAACTTTGAGGTGTGAGAGTGGAACGATGATGATAATAATAATAATAGTGGAAGCTTCAAGCGCAGTTTAATGGCAAGGAAGAAGAAAGTAAAAAGTAAACAGGCAAATAAAAGCAAAAAGGTAAAAGTTTGCAAGACATAGAGTTAAGAAAAGTAATCTCCAACTGCATACCACTTACACGACTGCATAATACAAGACTAGTATATTACCAGTAACACGACTGCATAATACAAAACTAGTATATTACCGATAAATACCAAACATCTGTTTGGTGATGTATTAAAACTAGTTCAATCATAAAATATTACAGAATAAAGTATTTACAGTCTCAAGGTATGTTGTGAGTAAACACAGTTCTGTCTTCTGGCGCAGAATGCTTACCTGTGAAAGTTCTAGGGGAGTTAACTTTTAAAAATTTAAGAACAAACAAATGAATATATGCACACATGCAGCTTATGCGCCCCCCTCCCACCCACACACACATATGCATGCAAAAACACACAGCCTGTGTTTCCCCTTCCCCACACAAAAATGATAAAATTCAAGCCCAAATGAAAGTATCAAAATGATGTTAACCTCTGAATCTACATTTGGTGAGAGCTCTTGTGGATCATAGTCATAGAGGGCAACCATTCGTCTCGCAGGGCCAGACACTGGAACTGCTGGCAAGCCGTTTGGTGTGGCATGTTCCTCTCGTTTCACCATTTTGTCTGCACAAAGTATTTTCCTGTTTGATATCTTTTATCTGAGTAGGTATTGTTTTTTGCAATGTTTAAGACACAAAAAGCTCACCTCAGGATTTGCATAAACCTCTCAAAGGGTCTTTATGTGAAAATACCACATATGGCATCTGTTTGAATTACTGCCATACAAGCAAGTCCAAACTATGACTAATATCTGTAATAATTTGTCAATTAATCATGTATATCAAAACCCTAGAGACATCATCATTGGACATAAATCCCACAGTGACAATTAAAGAATTGTCTCCAATGCCACACTAGCACTAAAGTGGCATTGCATTATGCTGTGCTGGTTATAAAGACCACGAGAATCAAGAATTGTGTGTGTAGATCATGTCTTCAACATGCATAGTTCTTCTCTAGATATGATTACTACTACAGGACTAGTCCTGAGGATATAGCCAGATGACTTAAAATTTAAAAGCCCCAGCAGTCCCAATGACACTATGCATATTTTCTTACCAGACTGCAATGCCTGTCCTTGTGTATCAGTCGTCTGACTTTCTTTGAGCAATTGATCAATCAGGTCTGGATCATCGATATGAATTTCTGAAATCATGTTGCACGGGACATAACCTATTCGACCACTTGCTTCCCCTCGATAGAAACCATCTGCATCTTTCTCTCCATATATCTAAAACAAAGATGTAAAACACGAGTAGGCATCTCCAGTAGTGGTACAGGGCATGCTGTCTTCACACAATACTCAGATAATTACAAAATGTCTACACCCTCACTTTTGATGCATTTCATCACATGTAACCCCTCTTCAGCCAGAGAATGTGAAAACACTGACAGAAGATGAATGTCTAGCTGTTTCTATTTTTATATTATATATATATGTATAGATATTAAAATGACAATAATATTTTTTGTATTTTTTTGCTGTCACCAGATCAACTACATATGATCACCGGATTTTTAGAGGCTGTGCTGCAAAACAGTGGAACTATCTTCCTTTCCGTATCCACCATCGAATCCTTTAAAAATGCACTAAAAACGCATCTGCTCCACGAGTATTACTCCTTACACCAATCAACATAGTTGTCAATAGTTGTGATAACAGTCAATTGACTAGTTTGTCTGCTCGTCTTCTTCTGCAGAGTTATGACACTCTCCATCTTTACTGTTTGTTCCCTGATTCCTCTTTGTGTCTTCTGTGTTTGTCTTTTATTACCTGTCCTGCATAGTTGTTTTTCCTTCCGTCTTTTTTATCCTGTTCATTCTCTTACTTGTCTTAAGTGCTAGGAGCTTGCTCCTTCGTGAGCGTGATTATGCGCTTTATAAATCACACCTTTATTATTGTTATTATTATATTCAAATTTACTGAACAACTTGTGCTAAGGTTTGTTTGACAAACCCTGATCCTATTTTAAATAAAATTATGACAAATGAAATTTCTCAAGATGACAAAGCTAACATTTGGAAAAGTTCTGCGTCTTTTGAGCATCAAACAACTGACTGTGAACAAAAGAAGTAACCGGAGGTTACCTTTAGGATCTGGCCTTCTCGGAATGGCAACTCTTCATCAATAAATTCCACATTTGGTGACATAGTAATAGGATCATAGTCAAACAAGGCAATAAATAAGCGCACAGCCGAATCCTCCACTGTAGGGTTGATCTCCCCTGATATTGAATCGCCATCATTCATCTCCTCTTGGTCAGCAGGGGACAGGCGTGCAGGTTTTGGTGGAGGGGCACCTAGTCCAGAAAGTTTTTCATCTTTAGCAGATTGGGAAGGGGACTTTTTAGAGGGTGATGATCTGGATTTGTTGTGTTTGGTGGATTCTGCAGGATTTGCAACAGAGTCTGTGTCTTCAGAATTCACAGTCCGGTGCTTTCCTTGCTCCACATTGCGGAAAGCTGAGGGCTGGTCAGGGGATGAGCGGTACCGCTGTGTAACAGGGTCTTGTGCTGGGAGAGGTTTCTCAATTCCATCTTCAACAGACTTTTGCTGCTGCTGTACTTTGTGACCTGCTCCATGTGGGGAAGGTGAGCGGTGACTGCCAGCCCCTTCTAGGTCATCTTCAAATGATGTTCCTCTTTCTGTGCTGCTATCACGTGTAATTTCTGATGACAGATAACAGATCACAGATAACAGATAAGCCAAAACATTTCAGTTTACTAGGGCAGCATGCCAACATTATCTGTTGTAGGCTACTTTTTAGAAACTGTTTGTGACACAGTTATAAAGCTCAGAGCTTAATGCTGTATAAGAATCTCTCGATGTTTATGATTTTAATGTATGATCAATCAGCAGCTTACATAGCAACCATATCTCTCTTCCGTCTCTGTATACATATATATATATATCAAGTTTCATCTACCTCATATGTGATATGACCAACCATACCTATTGCTGGAACAATCATGGGTGTTGTCAGCAAGCCATCTTTGTGTGAAGCATGTGAAGAATCTGGCTTCTGCCCATGAAACCTCTTTGGAGTAAACTCTGTCCCGCCTGTTGAAATCTGACCAGTAGGGGAAACTTTTCGTGGGGCAGGTTTGGGGGACTTTTGAACCTTCTCGACCTAACACAAAAAATGATATGAACAATGCTGCTTAAGAATAATCACAACTTGAAGGCTTATAAAAGTGTTAACAAAAATAATACAAGATGGAATAGACACCCCACTCTGTGATGCATTTCATATTACCAATCGTACACCTCCCTTTATTCCTGCAATTTTCAACAAAACTAACACAAAGCAAACATCTTCACATTTAAATGTACTGAAAGCAAAAATCAATATATAAAAGCATTTAAATTACAGAGAAAAGACAAAATTTAAAGAAAGATTGTGAAGACTGATAGATCTGAAGTCATGTCAAATATAACTTAACCACAACAGCACAAAGCATGCAGGTCGGGCTTTTTTTTAAGTTTTGGCATTAATTAGGGGCATTTTTCTTGTCATTTAATTGTTATAAAGAAACGAATCAAGCTGCAAAAAGGTACCAATTATGGAATGAAATATGACAAAAATCAAGTCAGCAACAGTGTTATATAGAGTATGTGCTCTATATGCATGCACAATACTAGCATCTGTGACTGCTTATATCATCTTCGTTGTTTAATATGAACAAGAACATCATGACACACAGAGGTCAAAAATGAATATTTTAATCTGAAATTAAGTAAATGATTGTTGAATTAATGATGCACTAACAATGATTTTGACTGATTTTGAAAACTGTGCTTTTTATATGTTCAGGAACCTGTGCAAGATATTTAAAGAAAATGTTTTTTTTTAAATGATGATATGCAGGACACATTTGTGCAAATTTGTTCTTCATTCAGTCCTCAAAATGCTTCATTTACACATTGCTTTTTAAGAATTTAAAACCGATTCATACTTATAATCATACTTCTGAGAACTAAGTAATGTTTTGTCAGAATGCTGCATTTTATATGTGCTTTCAAAATGCACACAAGTTTAGTGGCTATTTACAATTAAAAGATAATGAAATATCCAGTTGGCCACAAATAATATTGTCAGCAAAGATTTGTCAGTAGCGACCGCAACTAGTAAAATAAAGATAAAGGCTATTCAGAAGCAAATACCATTAGTCTTTGTGGTTCAGTGCAGTGCGCACATTCTGAACTAAAATCCATGAGTACAATTACCAGTAATAATTTTGTTTAATACATAACTGATAACAAAGCCTTTCAGAATATTAAATACAAAGCTCATAATGATCTTAGTTACTTATAGGACTCATTTGTTAAGACCAGTACAGAGTTGAACATATAAATTGCATCACTGATTATTATAATAATGATGAGTATCATAAATAAATGAAGTGAGTGATATCCAAGTGAAGCACCATAAACATGTATATTAACTCCCAAATAAATCTAGCAGCTGAAACCTTAGGAAAGTATGAATCTTTCTGTGCTTCCAAAAAGTTTCTTTTTTTCTTCCTACAAAAGTACCTCCTAAAAATGTGTTGCAAGTATAGACGAGTATGGTTATATAATTCTATGTAAGGTCTATTTCTGTATGGATATTTTTTTAAACCTATAATAGACTTCATTGTACTGAATTTGAAGGCCTTTCAGCACTGGAATAAAATATTGAAAATGTGTCGATAAAATGATAGGTCTGCATCCAGGTTTTCAGTCCATTAGTTTGTTAAGGATACTTTGCTATAAGTATCTTTCAAATGATACCATACTTCAGGTTCAATGTTCAACACCTTACTGCAGTAGAATTCTTAGACAATGTTATCAATTTATATCACAACAGGTTTTTTTTTAATCAAGTATGTTTTCCACTTTATAATGTTACGTTTTGTAACAAGTTTTTGTGAAGTCAATTATCTGTTTGTTCTCATACCCAGATCTTTGGTCAATTGTTTTAACTCTGACACTGAAAGCAAATATTCAGTTAATAGTTTCTCCACTATCACTAATTCAGGGTACACGCAAACCACCTAAAAAAGGAATCCCTGCATATCGTTCGGCATGCAAGGATTCTGCAGGGTGAAAATAACTGTGGTCTTCAGTGCTAAAATAACTAGTGGTAGTCTGAATCACCATGAACTGGTAAATTACACTTATATCAGAAATTTCTAAAAGAATTCTATCACAGCCAAATGGAAATAGTTCACACCAAAACTACTTTTAGAAATCCCATTTTCCTCACATAAAACCACGGAAACCAAATACTACAGGGGTCTGAAATGAAATCAACCAAGCAAGCCAGAGGAAGCAACTGTCAGGTCACCTGACACTGGGAGATAGCCAATGAGGAATCCCCGTTCTGATTGGGCTCATCAGCACCAATTTCCTCTTCCACTTCTGGTATGTCTGAGAGCTCTGAGCTGCTACTTTCAGCAAAAGGCTCAGCAATTTGTGCGTCAATTTCTGGACTCTGAGATCGAGAGACAATAAATTAAAGATGAAGCAATAAATATACAAACTTAATATATAAAGCAAAAAAAAAAAAAGGAAATGAGCAAATTAGTAATTAGATATTAAATTGGCTATACATAAAGCTTGCGCCTACAAATAACATAACAAAAATCCAAATAACATCTGCCAAGTAAGACAAATATCTATACTGTATTAACAATTATTTCTTCACCTTCAGCAGAATTTAACAGGTACCACCACAGACATATGTAGATATATGTCTGGCAGACAACATCAACATACTGAAGTTGTTACAAGCATACACATAAAGATGAAGTAACAAGACTTTTAGAAATAGCAGAAACAAAGCAGGCTTGCGGGAAAATGATCACAAATAATAATAACAGGCTTACAAAACAAACGTGCTTCTAGCATGCACTGCATGCATGTTATGCCCCACACTTGTCACTCAGACAGCCTGTTTGCACTTAAAACACTACCTTATCCATTTGTGTCAAAGAATCAGCAATAGGCGAAAATAGAGTAGTTCAACACTAAATTTGTACATAAGCAAATAAAATTTAAATGAAAAATACAAATACTAGACATTTAACCATTTTCTCTCATACTAAATGGGGCAAAGAAGGTTTGTCTGAACATGCCAATGTGCCAGGTGATCTGAAAATGCTAGAGAGAAAACATTCTGAAAATTCCTTGAAAGTGTGAGAAAAATATTTGCTTTGCAAACAGTGAATCTGAAAGAAAACCTAGAATTAACCTTGAAACTTTGTTAAACTATTTACTAGCTTTGAGGATTTGTGGATGAGGTCAGGGGATGGGGGTGAGGGTATGGGAACATACAGTGAAGAATTACAAATAATTGTCAATATTTTTAACAATTATTAACCCAATTAAAATCTACTAAAGTATTTTTATAGAATGTTACTGAAACACATCTCCAAGTTTTTCTAAAGAAAATAAATAAAAAATAGAAGCCTTCAGTTATTAGATTCAAAAAGGGAATTTTTCTGGTGAAACTACAACACAGAAGATGAAAAAGGTTGATGTTTGAGCACCAGCAACAGCTACAAAAACTACATAGATTTAGGGACCATAACTAGACATACTAGCAGTTTAATGAATGGAAGAAAAAAAGGCTAAAACCTTAAAACTATCAGTTTTTTTGTTTTTTTAAACTCAGGTGTATTATAACTCAAATATATTTCAGCTTTTTTGTAATGAAGGTGTGAAACTGATACAGATAGCAATGGTAAAAATGAATATATGAATTACTTTGCATGTGTGAACATATTCGAGATGGTTATAACAGATTTCAAAATATATGTTCTTAGGACTTCCACTCGATCTCAACTCTCTGCAGCATGTTTAATATGTTAATAATATTTTAATTTACACAGACATTAGAGCTGTACAATAAGCACTGGGAATATGAGGCTATTGTAGTTTAAAGTATCTAGCACCAGTTATTTTTTTAACCACTAAGCTGTTGATATATTTTAAGCAGGTACCTAAAACATCTTTTTAAATATAGTTAAATACTTTGAAAATTAGTGGCCTGCAGTTTTACTTTTCTCTTCATGTTAATCAAGTCTCTTGTTAGAAAGGCATTACTCTGAACGAGTACATGAAGGGTAAAGAGTGCTGTATCCAGGTACATGTACACTCACAGAGTTACATGTGTACTCACAGAGTTTTCAGCCTCCAGAAATGCTGCCTCAATCTCCTCATCTGTTTCCTGACCCATGTGTTCCCCAGAACCCACAGCAGTTTTGTTAGACTGAAAACCAGAAGATTAGTTGTTCTGAAAGGGAACAGCAATGGGACTAGCAAGTTAGGCTTAAATGATAAATATTTCTGCTTACAATTTTAGGTTGAAAAAGAATTGCTTATGTTTTAAAACACAGCTTCGGGCACAATTCATGAATGCTGCATAACCTTTCATGAAGGAAAGCAAACACTCGTTTGCGATAGTTGGACCCATTTGACAAGAAAAGTGTCAAGCCATGCTTCAGTACTGTAAAGTAGTTTTGTGACTGGTCAGTGTAACCCTGATTTCTAGTTTGCAATCTGCAAGAAGCATGGGTAATCTGCAGAAAGGCATCGTGAAAAGGATGACTTGGTTGCATTTTATCTTTGAGAAAGCAGGGTGTATGCAGGAAACTGGATTTGTCTGTGTGTGAGGCTCTCTACAAATTCTACTTCCAGTACAATCAGTCCCAACACAAGTAATGCAGAAGAAGGTCCATTCAGTTTTGCAATGGCATTCACACAGAAATTGTTGGCTCAGTGACTTCTTTAACAGTGATTGCCACAATATGAAGCATGCAGCTAGCACATCTGATTTTTATGTTTCTACTTTATAACATATTTTCTGTCATGTCACTAGTCTTCACTTTTTGTTGCTGTGTTTTGGTTTGAAATTTCACACCAAGATCCATGATCTCTAACTCCAGGATGGTAGTGTGCCATGGACCAGTCCCTGGCACATTGTTTTGCAGTGATTGTTAACCCCCTTTTAACTGAGTAGCTGGTAGAATATAGAGAATGAATGTGAAAATATGAGAGCATGTTAGCTGTGTGAGAGTTAAAGAATGAGAAAACTATAGAGAACAGTATTCACTCGTTTCTTCTGGGGGAAATTTGAGAATTTCACAATTGATTACCACACTCAAGAGACAGTTGTGTCAAAAGGGAGTTAAAGACATCTCTCAGCAACAAAACAAAGTGGCCTTTGTGAACCATCCAAGAACCATATTTTAGACACAATTGTAAGAAAATGGTTCTTCTGAAACCTGAAATTTTGAGTAGAAACAATTCAGCCCCTTGTTCTTTATCTCGAAAGCCCAATTAACTAGTGGACTAGATTGTTCCTTTATGAGCATAAAGGACGTTTAAGGACAAAAGACAAATATATTATTTGCCTAAACAATGCAACAGATCTAGAAGATTTGGTGTTGTGCTGAGGGGGAAAAAAAGATTAAATGAAATGAAATCATAAGAACAATAAAGAGGTTCATGTTTTTAGTTTTTAAATGCCATTTGAAAACGACATCTGTGGAAAGATTGGAACTGGAAATCAAATACAGAATTACAAAAAGTTTTGATTTCTATTTCACTGCTAATCTAAAAAATTCCTTCATCATTCCTACCCATGCAGTGGGGTAAGAACTGTGTGTGTGTGGGGGAGGGGGAGGGTAAAGCGCAAGGAGCAAGGGGGGCAGTCACCCACTCAAAAACAAATACTGGAGGCAAGAATGTGAGCGTCGCTCACTGTCAGCATGGAGTTTGTCCTCTCACCCCCCCCCCAAGCCAAGCATCTTCTTATGCCACTGCCGAGAACAGCTATAGGTCTCTTAGCTGGGCTTTATTAAACACACTGTCATGATAAAAACAACACATCCGACTTCAATTTTACCCATTCAGAAAGTAAATGCTTCAATGAATGCTCCAGTGCTGAAATAATAGATTCACATTGAGCTATTATTTCAGCAGGCTAAAAGGTCAACTTCTTCATGCATATCATCTAATTCAATTTCAGAGGAACTGCAGGGTGCAGCATTTGAATTGAACAAAACATGCATTTCTATAACAACTGAACTATTTATTGACTCATACTGAGTCATTATTATACAAAAAACAAAACATAGCTCATTGAAGATGCTAATAATTGTCTCATAAAGGAAGACAGCAAACACTAAGCATGAGAGACTTAGAAGGATATGACAGACGTAGCATGATTCAGTATTTTAAAGTGAAAAAAAAACCTGAGAGAAAGTATAAAATTGTACAGGCATCAACCTCCAGCAGTGTCTCTGAAAACATGAAATGGCTCTAATGGAGCAGGGAGATAATAAGAAAAAAAACCGCAATCAAAAGTTGTTTCTTTGCTTGTGTTAGCAGACAATCATTACTAGCAGTCGTGTGCGCGTGTGCATGTGTGTGCATATCTATAAAGTTCCATTAGAAGTTTCAATTTACTTTTATAAATATAAAATACAGAATGAAAACACCAGAAGATCTTTTTCTGCATTTGTTCATGTATATACACATGCATTTACCAAAAGAAAGCATGTCAATAGGTTTACAGTTAACTGTATTTCGACAGCCTTAGTAGCACCAAATTCTGAAAACATACAGATACTATCACATGCTACAAAAGTTACTAGCTAAATATTTTTTTTCAGTTATCTTTATCAGGCTTATCATTGACTGCCAAGCATGCGAAGTTCTGAGATAAGCATTACGCAGTCTTCACTGCAGGTTTACAGGTAGCATGCCAGATCAAGCTGGAGCAAATTTAAACTTCAATTCCTTATATTAAGATTCTCAGGCATATATGCCCCAACATTAGATCACCTTTTGTAAACACGGAGAAACCCACTGCCCTCTCAGCATTCTATACTGAAAGGAAAACAAACAAACCGCTTCCTACAGACCTGAGACTGTTCACATGTCATCACCTTACCCGTCTCATCTAGCAGGAAATAAAATACATTCATTTCTCCTGATAAATTATCATACTTGGCTTCAACCAGGAAGAAGAACTCAGGTCTACTGATGATCACTGTTAAACTACTTGTACTGAAGACTATTCTCTTTCAGATCATGCTTACAATGCCAACTGTGGATCATAGGTTACACACATTTTCATCTATCATCATAAATATTACCTGTGATATTTGGTGAATATTAACTCTGACACTTCACATTTTTGTCTCCAGCATCATGCCTAAAAACATTCAAAACCTTGCAATTTTTTGCTCACCTTTCTTAGATTCACAGCGCGGACAGCTTCAGAGGCCATTGTGTGAGCAGTGCCTGTGGTCAGTTCTCTTATTAGTGTGGGGGGCAGCTTGACTGGACTGGAATCTAGAGAATCCTGGTTGTCCATGGTGACAGTTCGTACTGTCAGCTGCTTGGGAACAGTTCCCTTGAAAGTTTCAGCACTGAGTATAGCATGGTCATCTAGAAGTAACCATGAAGAAGCATATGTTAGACACTTTGTGATGAAGTCTCAGTTAATACAATTCTGATCATATGGAATATATGCACAGACTTTGTTTGCCACAGATACACCTCACATCTAAACATGGTTGTACATGTGTGAGTTACTTATTTGTAATTTTATTTTTGATAAGCAAAGGGTAAAATATGAAAAATGGGACCAGAGAGGATTTTAAAAAAACAATCACTTCTGTTACTCACTGGTTGGACCTTTGGCATCTTGGATTTTTTTCCCATCTGCATAAACTGCATAACCTGTTACAACAGAACCGTTGGAAAATCCAGAAGAATTGATGGTGACTGGGAGCCAGGTCAGCAGTAGAGTGCCTTCCCTTGGTCCTGATTCCACCTGAACGTTAAGTGGCGGTTCAGGGACACCTGCCATCAAAGACTTGCTTTGAAATGATCTCAATATGTGATATGCACCAGGTGTGAAATGTCCAGTAACGTTTGGAATTCTTGATGGCAGTAATCAGCTCCTCATTACTTTACTTCTCTGTCCAAAACATCTGACTAAAAAATAAATTACTTGTACATTTCAAGGATGAAGTTAAATGAATTAGAGTAAGGAAATGCATGTGGTCAAAGTAAGATTTTAACTATTTGAAAAGGGAAATTTAAAAGACAAATATCCAGAGTGTTGGAAAAACTTATTAAATGGAGGACCTTCAGTATAGAAAGGGAACAGGCATACCTGTATACTACTAATTCAGCATGACAATGGCTAAAAACAAAATCTAAGTTGACTTTCATACAACTTTGATTTTGTTGCTAGAACCACAGGATGGTGAATTAAATCCTATGCAAATTTTCATCCAAGCCAACAATGCTTACCACCTCCTGTCAGAGTTTTGAACTCTATGTTGCAAGATACTTTGTCTTGACTCCATTTGTGCTTTTCTCCCGGAGCAGATTTTGTTGCTATGGTAATGCGGTACGCTGTTCCAGGATCCAAGCCTTGAATCATCAATAAGAAAATATAGCAAGTCACAAGTCAAATGCTTTACTGAGGACACTTTAAAATATTCATAAGGATTAGAACATGCAAAAACAACGCCCTTTTTAACCCTCTTAGCATGACATAAAAATATAAGTTACAACAACTGGCTTATAACTGTGAAGACGACAGTGGGTAAAGTGTTTTTTTTTTATTTTTGCTGCTCTGAGATGAACATTAGACCAAGAAACCTATACATTTTCGGAAAAGAGAAAACTTGAACTTTGCAATAAAAGTAATGAAAATCGCCTTCCCCGTGCCACCCAGCAACGTCACAATCATGCCCCATCGTACTAAGAGAGTTAACTGTTGCTCATATGCACAACTTCCAACAAAATGTCCACAGATACAACAGTTTTAAGATCAAGTCCACTTCTTTTCAATGAAATGCCTGGAGAACTGGAGATACACCACATTTTGAAGGTATTCCTTAAGTTCACTGTATTATTATTCTTCTCAGGCAAGAGCTGAAACTTTCAGCAATGAGATGACAAGTTGGTATGTTCTAAGCTTGCCCTGGTACACAGGGAAAACCTGGTCACATAATTTGAGGATAAGTCAGAAAGTCCAAGATATACTTGAAATCTTAACAGATCAGAAATCAAAGACCGCAAAAAAAAAAATTCAGAGAAATGTCAAAGTTCACATTTTCTTAGCCTGCCGCCAACTACAAGTGACCTTTACTGATTCGAAGTAATTGAATTTGATAGCTCACCAAACCTTTATGCAGAGAATAGCCACCCTATTAAATGAATCTTTAGGATTGACAGTTTCCAAGAATAAACCAAATGAAAGAAGAAATACAGCGAGTATGACCTTTCTTTTGATGATCAACTCAAACAACTCTAACATGACGTCAATCATGTGTGCTCAGCTGCAACTTCAACTTCTACACCTCTGAGAATGTCTACCTTTCAGCTTTACTCTTTGAAAGAGATCAGTAGATAAGGACTGTAGTCAATATTGTTTTAACATTCACAATAAAAATTGTTAATGATGTATTAAATAACGACTTCAAGCTGGTTTAGACTATTTGAAAAAAGAAATCTGTGATGCTTAGTACAACAATATCCATGATTCAGTGATTTAGCTCTTTGTCAAAAGAAACATTTTCTTTTCAATGTGGCTTTAAAAGAATGAAGCAAAGGAGGGAAAAAGCACAAAAGCTTAGTATTATTTTAATTTTACATAAATAATTTTACTAGAGGCACATTGTGACACATCTGATGAGAACATTAGGTGCTTCCTTTCACATCATGTCTACAGTAATGCAAAGCATCTCCATAGGCTACAAAACAACATAAACTTCTTGTACCTGTCAGCATGTGCTGAGAGACTCCTGGCTTTGTCACATGTACTTCATGCCCATTAAGGAGGATGGCATGAGGGCAGTTACTGTTGCCAGGCAACCAGCTGATGACACCAGAGTTTTGGGTGACATCAAAGACTCTAAGGTCTGAAGGCACAGGAAGCACATCCCGACCAATAATCATTGTGCACTGTGCATCTTTGGACTGACCTTGAGTACTTATGCACCTCACACTTACTCTGTGATTCTGCATGCAAACAAAACAGATCATGAAGAGATCAAGTCTGACTTCTATGATGGCATGTACACACCTGTCACATATACATAGAGGTGCATGCATCACACACCTGTCACATATGCACAAACACATCACACACCTGTGCAGTCTTTCACCCATGTTTGCAAACACACACAATGTATGCATACACAGGTACATATGCCCAAACATAAACACATGCACATACCAGTGTACATGCATACATACTAGCATACATGCATGTACACACTTATACAAAGATATATACAAAATATAGATGACAGAACGAATGGTGCATGGGGCAGATATTTCTTTGTTTTCCTAACTTTTCTTTCAAACTGCTGCTACAGACCAGTGTTACCTCCCTTTTAGTTTTTTTTTCAAATTTTGTTGATATTTTTGCTCCATAACAAGTTTTGTTTTAAGAAATATCTTGCATAATCAAAAGTACTGCTAAGCCCACTCCTCAATTCTACATCCATGCACACAGTTGTTTTTTTTCCGTCATGGTGTCATCTGATGTTAATATTTCTTGTATGGTTAACTCTCATGTGCAGGCCACTGCTAGAGCTTGTATCCACATGGAGAAATGTGCTTGACATATTATCATTAATAACAATAATGTTTTCATGACAAAAGTATATGTAATTTTAACAGCTGCGTCAAAGCAAATATTTTCCATAGAAAATATATCTGGCAAACAATTCCAGCATATGCTTCTATTTGACAGATCCTGTAGATAATCATACATATATGAATAAATGAAAGAAAAAAGAATTGAAAACAAAACTATTTTAAATAAGAACCAGCATAAAAAAACATGGAAAAATTGGGCAAGAACCTGGTTGGCATCAACCTCTTCCAGCAACGCCTTCGTACGCTCACTGCCTTTAATGGTTGCTTTAAGAGCACCGTTCAGGTACACATGATACGCTTGAATGGCTTTGGGGCCTAGGCCCTCAGGTGGGTGCCAGCTGATTAGCACGCTCCTCGTCAGCTGCCTCTCCAGCATTAGATGCACAGGATGTGGTGGGTCTGAGGGAACCAAAATATATTATGGTGCTATGAAGGTACCCAAAACACATAATGCCAAGCTATGATTTACAGACTTAAGATTTCACACTGACTTTAACAACATTATGCCAGTACATGTTTACTGTTAGTACACATGGTAAAAGCAGGCGGAGAATACCATTTAAAAGGGAAACAATGTAAAATTCATGTATATTATATATGAAAAAGTACGATCACCTAGCACTAAAGGAGGGGAGATGGTCTGGTGGAATAGAGATCACAAGATTCCACAGTTTTATATAATTTATTTTCATAGCAACACGCACCAAAAGTGTTGTTGTTGTTATTGTTGAGGATGCTGCTCTTAATTTGACCCACACTGGTCCTGTCTGTAATGTCTTCATCATCACTGTCTGCAGGACTATGTGGAGCCTCTGATCACACACACACACACACAATGACGATGATAATGCTTGCTCTAACAATATCATTTAACTCTCAAGAAGAATTATGGCTACAAACAATTAACACCAAATAATTTATACAAGGCATGTGATGATTGATAAGTATTGTCAGTATTCATACTTAAAAGTCTACATTAATGAAACATTTCTAAAATGGAATTCTTCCATGTTTGAACATGAACAATAATCAGTGCTAACTTTTGTTTTTAAAACATCTCTATTACAAATTTAGTCTAAGCAACCTAAAACTCCTGATGCCTGGAATGTGTATTCCTAATATTAACAAAAAAGTCTTAATGGACATTCCCACTTTTCATTAATACTTACAAGTAACGTACGTAGGAACAAACATGCATGAAAACATGGAGTGGGACAAAGAGATTGCCAAATCAGAGCAGCTTTAAGAGAAGATGTTAAACAGCCAAAAAAATAACATGGTAAGGTTGCAGTAGATTTTGTATCTCCTTCAAAAAATACTGCTTATAATTTCACACTGAACAGTTTTTTAAAAATAAAGTTATAATATGGTAAAGGAGATACGACACAAACACAGTTTCATAAAAAATCATTGTAAAATCAAGATGTAAATAATCTCAACACAAAAAACAATGGTGTTAGATGCTACAGGTGAGGCACCACTATTACACCATGCATTCTTTGATTCTCTGAAAAGCATGCTGTCAGCACCCTGCTACTCAAGAAACTCATCCTTGACCCTAATAACCTCAGAAACTATTGTTCTGCTTCCAATCTCCCTTCTCTGTCTAAAGTGGGACAAGGTCGTGCCGCTCCAGCCCTGGAACATTTCTCTGGCCACAGTTTACTTGAACTATTTCCACCAGCTGATTGTAAAAATCACTTGACCAGGATAGCATTGCTATGAATGGCGAATGACTTTACTGTCTGCTTGTGACAGGGATCACATCTAATTATTATCAATGCTGGATCTGTCAACTGTGTTTGATACCCTCAACCATGACATCCTTTTCCAGCACCTTTGTGTTACTTTTGGTTTTCTGGCTGGTTCCAGTTTTACCTGACTTATTGCACACAAGCTTTAAAGTAGTTTCTGTTCTCGGGCCTCTTTTGTTCATTGTGTGCATTCAACCACTTGGTTCCTACATCCATCACTTGGGCCTGCAGTACCAGGATTATGCTGTTGTTTCAATAGTTGCTAGCATCTGGCCTCACTTCTCAGCTCCAGCAGCCCTGCGCCACCACTCACGCGTTACCACCAAAGTTAATCTCTTCAGCCTGCTTGTGTTGCCCTCTTCATCGCTTCATACTTTAGATGAGAAAAATCGAGCACAAGAACATTCTCCTTCTCTGGCCCCACTGTTCACAGTTCTCTGCCTATTTCTCTCTGCAATTATTCTCTGTTTGAACTTACAAATCCAACCTCAACACTCATCTCTTCAAGAAATATCTTTCATGATCAAGCAAATTCTTTTCTTTCCTCCTCACTTCTCCATCCATCCAATTCATGTTATGTTTGCCACAGTGTCATCTTTGGGCTGACACTTGTTTTCTTTGCTGGCTGCTGGTGCATTTGTAGTCTTTTGTGCACAATGCATTGACCTTGCCGCCACATGGGGAAATGTGCTCTACAAATTCAATTATTATTATTGTAAGATTAGAGAACTCTAAATTTTTATATATTTAAAAAATCCAAGTGAGTCCAATAGTACCAACAAAGTCCACAGAAGCAATGACTTAGGCCTCTCAGATACATATTCATGTCATTCCATTTTTTTTTATTGATGACTGCAGTGAAAAACATTTTTACACTTTTTGTGCTTTTGATTCCACTTACATATGATGCTGTCTTGAAAAGATAAAAAAAAACCTCTCAGGAAAAGTCTAGAGTCAATAAGGTTGCTGCATCAACAGTAGTGCCAGAACTCCCCCTGCAATTGCCCATCTCACACACAAACAAAACCACAACCAGAAAAAAAGAATATTTCAAAAACACACACCACCACTGGGGGTGAATAAAAAGGATGAAGAGAAAGGCAATATGTTACTGGTAGTGAATGTCTGTATGTGGTAAACCCCACTGTCGCTGCTGTCCCCCCGCCTACTGTTGCTGCTGCTGTTGTCTGTACTGCTCGCTTCTGCCAGAGCCACAGCCATGTGGAAGTCCACCAGGTCTTCCTCTGAAAACAAGGACAACCAACATTTGATGGGTGGAACACATCCTTGTTCTGCGCCAAAGCTCAAGAGTAACATCATCAAAGGTGGCTCTTTTGAAACTTTTCTACATCTTTACCATCATGTGGAGTCATCCAGTTTGTGTTACACTGCAGACAATGTGCAGACAATAAAGAACGCATCACATAAGAGTGATACTCAGATAGGAAGCCTCTTAGTGGCACAATCTGAAGCCTAAAAGATTGTTTTGTCAAGCAGCATAAATGATTTCATTGTGCTCTTATACTTACCAGAAACTCTGTCAATAAAGTTTGAAGGAACTAGCCCTCGTCTTCCATCTATGAGCTCACCTTCAAAAAACCCATCCTGCCATATAAAAATAAATCAATAATGCAGACTTGTGTTGGAGCAATTCACTGTTGAATTTTTTTTTCACAATCAGAACTTCATTTTTTGTAGGCAGGAAAGTGCCACTAAAAGCATAGTAATCCCAAGGGAACAATGTATCACTTCAGCAAGCAGCTAAATGACAAATAAGAGCATAAATTAGAAACAAAAACTAAACAACAGCAGCACGAAGTCATAAATAATACAACTGATGAGAGGCAGATAGGTAATGATAAATTTTTAGTGGTAAAGACCATGGTGAAATCCCAATCTAGACCAAGAATTAATGATAAATGAACACAGAATCCTGAAGCGTTAGAGAAGCATAAAATTGTTGAAATTCTGCTTCCAGAAAATAAGACAAGCTTCAATAAAAATCAGCAGCGTAGACATCAGACAGGCTACCAGGAGAAAACAGCAAGTAAAGTGCAAGCTAAGACCTGAAAACAAGAAAACTCACAAAAGAGTTCTTATTAGAAAACTGATGACTTTTTTCACAGAATAATTTTAATTTTTATCATCCTTCCCAGAAATTCCTTCAACCCAACATTGCAGTGTTGGAGACTCACCTCATCCATGTCACCATGCACAAGGACATAGTCACCAGCATTGAGCTGTAGTTCTGCCTCAGGGTTCTCGTTAGGGGAATACTCAAAAGGGTTATAAGAGTACTTGGCCACATACACTTGTATAGGGCCTTGCATGGCCAAAGTTGACAATCGGCTGCTTAAAGAAGCCAGCTGACTATATGGCTGAAATGAAAGAAAAACACCTACATCATAAGCACTTCTGTTATAAATATTTTAATGGATTTAAATTCTAAAATTACTATTAACATTAACAAAATATCTAGTCTGTATGCAGCAAGTCTCTTAGCCAAGTGTTTTTGCAGACTTAACACGAAACCAACTCTCTCTGTCACCTAAAAGAGCAGCTACTATGTGTTTTCTCTCAGCTCTCAGCTAAAAATATGTGTTGTATGAATTAGACTTACAAAAACCAAAAAAACCTGATGAAATAAGAAATGTTAAAATACACACCAGAGATGAGTGTAAAGTATTTCCTAATTAGATTTTGCCATCTTGTTAATGAGAATTAAGTGAATCCGGTTGCCTTGATTGGAGAGATCAGCTGACCAAATCCATGATCTCTTTGGGAAGTCAGGTGGTGGTGGTGGTAAGGGTTGGGGAGGGGGTTAAGGTGGGTCGATTCGTCATGCCAACTTATCTATTACAACATACGAGTTCCGAGTTTTCAATCAGATCATGCCCAACCAAAGAGAAGATAATCAGTTTTCTCACATGGCCGATGGTGGGCGGGGGGGGGATAGGAAGACTGGCTGCTTTCAGGTTGTAGAATCATGCAGCACAGCACGTGTGAGTTCAGATTAGTTCCCCAAACCAGATCAACCAAAGTGCTATGCTCTACAAGTTTGCTTTCCCTTGTCAGGCAAGAAGTGAGGGGGAGCTTTTTAAGTCGATGTTTATCTACCTTGAACATCGTTTGAAAAATATTTTAGACCGAAAAACAAAAAATATTTTACAAATATATACACTTCATTTGCTCTAACGATACTGCTGAAATTTCAGTGCTCACATTCAAGCAAACGCTCCTCCCCCAAAATACTGAAATCGGAGCGGTATAGTGTACAATGTCTCTGGAGTATATTTTCATTTGGCTTTCTCTTTTTTCCACGTCCTCCACTGATTAGCAGGTCTGGACTCATCAGGCAGCTTGGGATGACATCGGGGATCCAATGAGGTGGAGGAAAGTGTGTTGGGGGTGGGGGGTACATGAACAAAGACGTCGCGGTCTGCTGCACCACCACGTATAGTGACCCCGGCCCTTTCTCTACCCCGTCCTCGACGCTACCCACACGAAGCAGTTAATCGTTTCAGACATGCGCCACTGATGACAGATGTGACACGCCTGCGCAGGGCCAAATAAACGACCAGCTGCAGGAAAGAAGGTAACAAATCATGGGTACGTTTTTTGAGTTTGTGGAGGATCACTCGACCACGATCAGCGTAAGCTGACTGAGACCTTTAAAAACTTGGTCGGCATTAATCGACCGTTACGCGTAACGCATCTCATGAAACAATTAGTTTCGCGGACCGACTTTCCAGCGGAAACTGTATCAACTGACAAACTGT
Source organism: Marisa cornuarietis (assembly GCA_004794655.1). NCBI lineage: Eukaryota > Metazoa > Mollusca > Gastropoda > Architaenioglossa > Ampullariidae > Marisa > Marisa cornuarietis. The sequence goes on along the minus strand of SMMW01000565.1, from coordinate 1,044,602 downwards.
AGCTATAGGGGGCTCTTGGTGAATGACTGGAACTCATGCACGTCACAAGTGAAAGGGATAATTAGGGGCACAATTATTCTTATATATAAATGTGTGTGTGTGTGTGTGTGTGTGTGTGTGTGTGTGTGTGTGTGCAATTTAGATATAGGGAGGACCAAAACGTGGCGTCGCATGACCTGGTATACATATAGCTCTTTAAAACTTTCATGGTGCGTGATTGAAGAGTTCCAGATCCTGGCAAGCTTATTTATAATTTAAATGATCGCAGTCTGGGATCGAACTCAGACAGATCTTGCCGTTTTCTGTCCCTCTAGTCCCATCAATCCTCTCTCCTCTTTTTTTTGTACCTTATTTTTGCCTGTCTTTTCTCGTAGACAATTTTAACTCCAACGACCTTCACCTGGAGCCAGGACCGACTTTCACGAGCCCTTAATTTCAACCACAGATCAGTGATTCTCCAGGCGTTTCAGTTCTCATAGCAAAAGCAACCATGATAGCTTCTGTGTCCTGTGATGTTGTATTAAGTTCGCAAGTTTTAAGTGTTATATAATACCGCCGGCATAAGTTCCGAAAAGGTCACGAGGACAGAAATAAATTAGAATTGAAAATAGTTTACCTGGCTAAAATCTTTCAGAGAATTTCAGCCTCCAAAGAGTGCCTGTAGTCGGAAGTCTGAATATCTGCAGCGTCCTCGTTCGGTACTTAACACACCCGGGGTTGTAAACGCGTTATTCTGATTGTTTTAGGCAACTTTACATCTCATGCCTTCCTCCTCGTTCATTAGCCAAGGCCATTTCTTCAGCCATTCACACTGACAGGTTCTCTGGATGCGTGTTTTTTACGTGCAGTCTCTGTCTCAATGTGTCTATTTCGTTGTCTACATTTTCAGTTCCAACAATGTGTGCGGCACACTCTGACGAGTTTCTGTTTCTTTCTGTACTTGTCGATTTCTACTTTCCGGGGCATCTTCTGCTCTTCTGGTCGTGAACGAAAAGTCAAAGAGAGTTGACAGTTGCGTTCACTTCGTTTTCAACTCGCTTGCTTCCGATACCCTTTGATCTCTCCCGCCCCAAATGTTTTCGCTGTGGGCGCGTCAACAATTTACTTCCTGGCGCGAAATTTGGAGAATGTTGCATCAGATGGATAACAACTGGTCAGTTTGAAAACTCTCCAGTCATTAGCATCCATTCTAGTGGGTCGGTTTCAAACCAGCGCGAAGAATGACAACAATTATTTTTGAAGTGCCGCATCACGTGTTCAAAAGTGCGTCACCCACGGTATGTTTGCGGGCGCATGGTGGCGCTGACTTTCAGACTTTGCGCTATAGGGAATCCCGCAAGGCCGCAGCCTAGAATTACCTCTGGAACACCATATTTTTAATCAGCTCATTTTACTCAATATTTAAAGTTTTATACAGGTGTGATGGTTACATATATCCCATAAGAACTGTCAGCCGGTGTAAGAGGTTGTGTCCAAAATGAACTACTTTATCCTTTTCTTTCAAAGAAAAAGATCTTTTGGCATGACAAGACCTATCCAAAGAGCCAGATTTCTTCCTTAAGCTCACCGATACTTTTGCGTACAGATAGTCACATGCAAACACACACGCGCGCAGAGAAAGGGGTGAAAAAATTTACGGAAGATACTTACACGTGTGTCCTTACGATTGTCCATCCCAGAATCCTCTGGCTCTGAAAGGAAACAGCAGCATAGCTTTTTCATTTTGTCCACTCACAGGAACACAATTAAAACAGGGCCCAGATATCTGTCACTAGGTCACAAGCCCCGAAAGTCGTCACAACTCTTTTCCAGCCAGCTACGAAGTTCTTTTTACATAAAAAATAATCTATTTAAACATGGGACTACCACAGTCTGAAGAGTTGGCTTACAATGCCGACACTTTCATATCTACTGTACAAGTCTGTCCTGCTCCTGCAAAAGACGGGCTTATTAACCAGCCTACAGTTTACAACATGTGGCGGCCAGAAAGCTTAAGACCCATGTAAAAAGCGTGCTGCAGTTCTTATAGTCGGTTACTGTGAGGTGCTGGGGCAAATATCAACATCAATGTGTAACTGACATTTTCCACCGCTGGTTGGGAAATGGACACGTGCACACAAAATTGGCGACACAGGGTAAGACTTAATTGCTCCATCATTAGCAACACACTGTGTGGGAATGCTGCTCAGAGTTTACTGTTCTAACAATGCAGACATGCAGGCGCATACAGGAAATGCCCTCACCCAATCCCAAGTACAGGAAAACTGTTAGTCTCACACAAGAGACACGCTTCAAGTCGGAGGATTACTGGGGGGGGGGGGAGAAGGGAAACCCTCAAGTTCAAACAGGCATCATCTAGAACGACAACAATAATTACTTATCGTTTTTTGACGATAATAGCGATATCAGAATTTAACGCGTGTCAATGTGACGCGTTTAACAAATGTTACGATAAATGACATGAACATGACACAGTCATGCGGTATTAAGAACATAGTAGTCATCGTGCTCCCCTTCCCAGCCACTATAGTGCCCCCCTCCCCCCCAACTCGTGGGTGGGGGTGAGGGTCCGAAGGACTTTTGCCGTCTTCAGAATCATGATCGCTTGGAAACATCAAGTTTTGATGGTCTCGGCTCTATCGCATGCAGGTACACATCCTACACCAAGGTTTTCATCTTCTAACCCTTCTAGAAAGTACGACAGGTGCTAATGGCAGCGCCAGACCTTGAACCCCAGACGTACTCAGTCTTCACCCCACCATGTGCCGGTCTTTCACTGATAAGACTGCACACCCACCCTCAAAAAAGAAAAGGACCCTTCAGCCCTTCAGAGACACACAAATGCGTCTGAATTGAGCTTAAAAACTGAAACTTTTAACAATTTACACAAATGGTGTTTTTATCGTAGAAAAAAACACATAACAAACTGGCACTGGGTAAAAATGCAAAAAGGCTGTGACCTCTTTGAAAAATGCACGGAGGAAGCGGATGGCTAACAAATCATGGCCATTATCGTGCATAAAAAGACACGCAGACGGGTACAAGATGGAAATTAAAGAGGGAAGAGGAAAGAGAGTGCTGAGGGTATTGCGTGTGACGGTAAAAGACGTAGCAGGTGAAAGAGATCGATGCAGTTTGCTCAGTCGTCTCAATCACGTATCCTTCACGTGAAGGTTAGAGAAGGGTGGCGGTGTGTGAGACTAAGGGAGGTGGGGGGCGAGAGAAACTTTGTGCACTATATCTGAAAAGGATCTTCATCTGTGATCGGCACACGCGTGCGTCTCCATGATATGATCGCTGACGACCTGTCAGTAGGTTTTCCTGCAAACGTAATGGGCAGCGAGCGAAAAGGAGGGTGAGGGATTGGGAACGATTGGGATGGGGGGTAGGCGGAGGAAGGCTGCTGTCGGTGTTACCATGCATGCCCGTGCAGCCCAGGTTCGTGGCTGTGTGTGCGCCTGTCCCACGTAAGCCCAGCTGCTGCTTTAAAAAAAATCGGAGCTTGTTGCCTTCACGACGCGATCACACATCTCCATCAAAGACACATTCAGGACCATCGATTACCACTTCTGACCCATCCGCCACGGGCGCCCACTTTTGCAAACCTCCAAATGAGCGAAAAATCACTTTACCACCCAACGCCGCATTTTTTTTTTTTACCGCTCTCTCTTTCTTTAGGTAAACAAGCCACGATTCCGGGTAACCTTTTTCGGACACAAAAGTGGCCGAAGTCCTTGCATTACATAATTTTCCTCCGATATTCATTATTGACCCGTAACACTTCTTGTGATTTCAGCAGTAAATCAAGGCCATTTCCATCCCATTTAACCGCAAGCCCCGCAAATTTATCTGCCGCTAAATAAAACCTGACACTGCACATTCGGGGCTTCTGTATTGATTCCAGGAGTAATGAATGAAATAGGAAAATGAGTTATTTACAGTTTACATTTAAATGTTTAAAAAAATGAGCGTGTGGTAAGCACAAACCCTCCCGAATATTGATCTGTCCTCATGTATGGTTGTCAGAATGACGGTGTTGACAGGTTACTGCTAATTTTTTCAATTTCCCGGAAGCGGGACGGCTATAGAGAGTTAACTGGGCAAATATGACTTGTTTCACACCATCTCCTTGTTGGAACACGTCTGTTATCCTAATAAAAGTCCTGGGGACTGTGGCCCAGAGACCACCTACCACAGACAAGACTATTTGAATGGAACCGGTTGAATCTGCATATCCGTTTGCCGCCTCTCCTATTTCTCTTGTTTTCATCTTCTCGTTGCGGTTAAGGGTTTTGATTAAAAAAAGATCAAACAGAAAACTCCAAGACTTCGAAAACGTTTCTGAAACTTTTGCGTCCTGTTTGCAACGGAAGCTCCTTTCTGCAATCACCGAACTGGCAGACACAAGACACAAACTGCTACTGTAAGTGCTGAAAAACATGTGAATAATACCGGCATGAGAGCAGAGAGTACAATGGCCGTCAAAACATTGATCTTTCTCTTGCTTCTGATATTTTTGACTGCCTTTACGAATAGTTCATCTCTTCTCACTTACAAAATGGTAAATGTTGCACGAACGCGCGCGCGCGCGCACACACACACACACACACACACACACACACGCAGAAAGGAAAACTGTTAGTGTGCATCAGCGAAAGAGGAAAAGTCTGAAACTCTTAATTTCATTCGTCCTCAGTTGTCCACATTCCATTCACAAATGCATGCGTTAATACCATCCATGAGCACACTTCGACAAGCATTCACAAAATACACAAGATGAGGAAGAAATTAATTTTTAAAAGCCAAGAGGAATTTTATGGAGAGTAATTTCCCTGAAAGCTTCTTTTTGCAAATTCTTTAGTCACTTAGGAAACAACATCAAAGAGTCCAACATCATTTCAAGATCAAATCGCGTCAACTGTCAGGGCGCCAGGCTTGACCTTCTGCCCTATTGTTAGGGTTTCTGCAGGCAAAAAGTCTGAAGTGCTCTCTGTAGAGACAGTGAGAGAGAGGGACGCGAGCAGAGAGAGGAATAAATTCACTCGGTCATCTCCAAAAACTTTTCTGGTTAAAAAAAGGTTTTTAATCGCCTTATTACGAGACGCATGGTGTACTTCGCACCCGAAATCCTCGGTCACTGCAAGATCGATCTCCCCCTCCCTGTACCTTAGCTTTCTTGGTCAGCTTCTTTCATTATCATGTTTTTTTTTCTGTGCCTTTCGCCAACCCACAAACCCACCATTCGACGAGAAGATAATTGGCAGTTAAACAAGTTAGTGCAGCTCGACGACTAAATGCCAAAAAAGCCAGTGCACGAACATGCGATTATTGTGCTTCATCCGAACACTCTACATTGGAATATTTTCTTATCCGACCTTATACTCCATCTGTATGTAGTCACGCAATCATGTAAGTAGTGGTCGAAGCCTATATTCATGAATAATAATAATAATGTGGTTATACACTTGTTAGAGTCAAACAGGTGCTGATAATAATGGTGACAAGACACGCCACTTTCGGGTTTTGAATACAGCTGCTACGAACTCTCCAAAGAGGCGGGAAACGTCTGCTGACATGCTCATCACCTTTAGAACTTTTGTGCCTTAAAACTTTTTTTAAGGGTTTTCTCTTTGGTTGAGTAGAACACAATTCGAAGCATTTTTAGCACCACAAGCTACATGCGAAAAAAAAAAGGAGTCATGCTGACAACATGCGTAAACATTTTGTTAGTCGTCGTCGTTTTTCTTGACATCGACGAGAACGAGGCAAGGCATTCCGAAAGGTGACGTCACCTTTTGAAGACTCTTCCAGCCCGCCACCGGCCAGCAGTCGCTCCAGTCGGCACGCGATCTCCACCAGCTCGGGGTCCTCCAGGTAACACAGCTGCCGCCGTACCAACCACACAGGTAGCTGCGACTGCTCGTCTGAGTCACCTTGCAAACGATTTAAAGTCGGTAAACTGATGAAAATAAACTGGCCACGCTGAGCGACCCGGCTATGTCTGCATAGCCAACAACATAGCCGCTTCGCACCAAGATGTTCGTGGCATCTGGTCAGCGATCGACAGTAAGAAAACGTGGCAGCCATTCCCACCCACCATCGACTTCACCAGTCTCAACATCTGCTCAGCTCACAAAGACTTTATAAAGTGGTTTTTTTTCTAAGGCAGCAAAATTAAAACAAACTGTGTCTTTGACAAAAGCGTGTTACTGAAACGAAACAAAGAGAAAATAATCCGATCGAATTAACGTACACACAGGTACAAAGCCCCGACAGACCCAAACACCCGCCGCCACCCCCCCTCCCACACAATGTTTGATATCATACACTTACACACCCAACAGGTGCACGTCGTTTTTAATACCAAACACTTACTCTTATACACTGCATACAAGCTGTTACTGTTATAGATGAGAGACACATGAATTTATTCGAGGTCTTCCACGAGTCTTGCTGCTGTTTGACTGTTCGTCTTCCATGACCAGTCATCTGTCCACGCCCCGACTATGGGGGGGGGGGAAGGGTACAGCGACCAGTCCTACCCAGCGACAGCCGTCACCGGTCAACTCGGTCCTCCTCTCTCGCACCGCAGCAACGCTCCGCTAACTAAGCTTGTCTAGAAACAGCGTTTGACGATGAAAGACTAAGGAAGGCAATAAATTTGTCGTTAAGTGAAGCCAACATGGCCGACTGGCGGAAATGAGCGTTCCGGCAGAAGGTTAGATCCCTGCGCGTCTTTTGATCTTGCAGGTTGCAGGAAATCTTAGGAGACTTTAACCGAGTGTGTAATGGGGAACGATCGTTTCAGCCCCACGATCAAGAATCAAACCGTCTCCCAAGACAGAAAGAAAAAAAAGGGACGAAAGGAGGTTAAAATAACAGTTTGTAAATGGACATATTTTTATACGCGTGGAGTTATGTTCCTGTTTGTGTAATCGCGCCAGCTTGCGATTGCAGCAAGTCGTGCATAACTAGCAGCAAGCAATTAGTTACGAGCGGTGTACAGCGTTAGCTGGATGGCTTACAGCGCGAGGCAGTCAGTTGACCTGATACTTAATATCGTGTTAGCTGCTTACTTTGGCTTTAGCCAGCACCTACCGTCACGCCGTGCAGCCGGCCTCTGACGCGCTTGAAGCCACGTGCCACAAGGACGGACTGTCGGACGAAATAATCGCCATGCTTCCTCGGGAATGCTGACTGAAAATGGAGTAAGTGATGGAACAAGTTTGACGGAGGTTGGAGGTGGGGAGGGCATGCATGGCCGGTCCAGCCTGCGGACAGCGTCAGACTTCTACCCTCGCTTTCTCAAAAGGTTTCCGGTCCACTAGCGCTCACCTCAGGGCCGTGGCACAAACATCCTTCCGTCGATTGTCGCCCACGAAATGCGGCGCCGAGAGCGGTGCGGTTACCCAGTCTTGAAGTCGTGATGCCTGCCAAGCCTCGCTGCCTGCTGCATGGAGACGGGACCTCATGCAGTGTTTCCCTCCCCTTGCTGTCGCTTGCTTCCGCCATCTGGTGGCGACGTCAGGAGGTTCTAGTGTAGCTCCATCAGGAATGACCTCGGGCCAAGGTCGGGATGGATGCGCACACCGCTCACTCACTCGTCCTTCCCCCCCCCCATACCACAACCAAGCCCACAGAAGAAAATCACTTAACCCGGCGCCCATACACAACTGCGCATGCGCAAGGATGTAAACGTGAGTGACGGTGACGACGTCCTTGTTTCCCCCTGTCCCCTCCTTCCGTCTCATGGTGCCATCGCTTGTGGACCCCCACCTCCGTTCCCCACCCACCCCCCATCACATCCGGTTTGCCAGGAACCAGTTAACCCCTTTACAGCAGAGCAGGGCGATAACTCTGAACCCTGAGCGCACGCTTGACTACCCTTGGCGTGGTAGTCGAAGAGCGCTGCAGGTCATGGCGGCAAGGCGCTCGGCCATTATTGATCGTAAGCATCTCCCCACCCACCTATATCCCCCACCCGCCACCTGCACCCCCCCCTGCCCAATCCTCGTTCGCGCCGCTGGCACAAGTGAACAATCTGCTCCACGTCACCAGTCCCTCCAGCGGGCCATGCAAATCGAAGGGACACACGAACGGTCATCAAGAGAGATGACACAAGGTGATTGGGAGAGGGGGCAGGAAGGTAACAACGAAACTGATCCCACGAAGAAGCACATTTCACAAAGCTTACAGTTAAACAAGACTAGGAATAGATCGTTATGCCTAATCCACACAACTCACTGCCATTAGATGAAAGGGTTTTCGAGTGGTCTTGAAGACTTCGCGCCACATCTCTGGGAGATGGAAGGGATGGAAGAACGTGACCTACCGGTTCTGTGACTGATATTTGTAGTAAGACCGTGACTGACATTCGTAGTAAGACCGTGGTTGTTTGTGTTGGCAGCTCTCGCTTCCCTTCCCACATTCCGTACCCCCGGGGATCTGTACGTCCGAGCTCCAGTAAGCTCTGTAGGATAAAGAGTCACGGGCAAGTACACACAAGCAATTCTTGTCGGTCAGTCTGTCCCAGCTGATGCTGCGTTTACAGAGTAGAAAATGCTTTCGCTCTCCATCCCCCCCCCTACTACATCATCCATCATCACTGTACCAAAAATAGGGAAGGGGAGTAGGGTTAAAAAATCCACGTAGTGTAAATGTGAAGAAATAAAAGACGGATTTAGCCAATCGATAAAAATACACCTGTAATTAGCCCACCAAACAGAGTTGATCACGAAACAAAGTTCGCGTGCAGGTCGGTGAGAAAAATACCTGTGATCAATCCACTCTGTCAATCGGTTTTTCTTTTATTCATTCTGTCAGTCAGTCAGTCAGCCAGTCAATCAACCGTTATTTCTTTAAACGAGCAAACAAATCTAAAAGTTCTATCACAGATCGCTGCTACATCTAGGCGCCCGGACGTGTCCTCTGAAAGAAGAGAGTGTGTGGCATACCACCATTGCAGACGCTGGGATCAAAGACTTGTTGAGACAGGCGGCTAGAGACTGGCTATGGAAGATAAACACAAAAGCAAAGCGGTGAAGCTGCACAAGAAGCTCATCAGAGACAGGAGTCGAGAAATAGCAACGATTTCACGCGCTGTTTTACGCATGACTATGTGAGGCTCTATGTGTGTGTGTTGGGAGGGGGCACGGAGAGGACCGAGAATTAGGCCGTTAGCCATATGACGTCACTGGGAACCTGCTAGTAGTGGGCTGAAAAAAAAAAGAGTACTGACCTGTTTCATGTACTGGCGTGGATTCGAGCGCTGACGTGGACACCGAGGTCAACGGAACGATTTCATCCACTGTCGTCTGCTCTACATTTTTCACACCTGCATGAAACGACCAAGCAGTAAGCTGTTTCAATCTTTACAAACCAAAAAAAAACAAAAAACAAAAAAACGCGTGCAATCTCAGATTTCATTTTATCGACGCACACTTTATACGAACACTTACACTGTGAACAGTCAGATCTGCATAAAACAAGAAAAAGACCAACAAAAAAAACTGCTCCTTACAAGCATTCCAACCCATCCAATACACACCCATACACACTTAAAGCACACCAAGATAAAACTGTCGATTTTTTACGAAGTTGGTTTGGTGCAGTTCTCAAATGATTAGACACGAAAGGTCCAGAATTTGGATAATGTTTTTCTCTTATTTGTGTTCCCGTTTACCCAATCACTGATCTCGCACACACACACACACACACACACAGAGTTAAACACGTAAAATATCCTTCCTTCCCCTCCTAGCTGATAGCTGAATAGCGAGCGTGTAGACAGGGTAATGATCACCCGGAAGTACAGACGTTTGCACAGTACACCAGACAGATCACGCCCTCGACCACCTCTCCAAACCTCACCTTCATCGTTGACGTGCCCATTCGCGGAGGAGTGACGGCCAATGCTGTCCTCCCCGGCCCCTGCCCGCCGTCTGGCCGCAGCGACAGTCTTGTCTGTTCTGGCCGCTGCCGCTTCCTTCTCCAGCACCTCCTGTTTCTGCTGTAGCAGCAGGTATTGTTCTTTCTGTTGCGCAAGCAGTTTCTCGAGGTCCTCCTTGTGCTGGCGAAGTGCCAAGACTTCAGTGTCGAGCTCTCCTTGCCGCTGGTCTTGCGTCTGGCTCTTGTCCTCCAGCTGTCGGATCTTGGCCTGCAGGCCGCTTATTGTCTTCTCCTGCTGGTCCTTGCTTTCTTTCTGGGCCTGATGACAGCCAGGCAATACATCACACTTCGCCAGACTCTTCTGGTGACATGGTAATTGTATCTGCCTCCCCAATAGTTCAAATGTGTGGGTTTTTATTTTAAAACAGAAACATCTTCCCAAGAAGTCTCGCGATTTTCCAACTTTTGTGTAAGCGTATCGTACATTGGTTCATGTCAGACAACTTGTGCATGAACCAGTGCGCTCATACGTTCTTCCCCTCCTCACTCGGAGAATGACAAGAACTTTCTTCTCAAGCGCTCCAGATTACCAAGTTAGCACTCCAGGCCACAAAATTGACGCCGCTAATTTTATCAGGGCGGAGCTGAACGTCAAGGTGGCGGCACTGAACGATTGAGTTCCATCGTGCAATTACAAGGAAGGGGGGGGACAGTTCCTCTCCATCATTCACAACGAGGGGGCGCAACAACTGCGCTCTATCATGCTTTAAAAGGAGAGACAAACAGCAAGTGCTCTCCAACACGCGCTACAAGGAGAGACAAAACAGTTGCATGTCATCTTGGACAGAGCGCCAAGCTGTGACGCCGCAGTCGAACAGGACTGTCAGCCAGACGTCCGCCAGTTCCAGAAGGGACAGCAAGACGTGGCCAAGCCAACAAGTCCTTAGAACTGACTGTGGCGCAACAAAGCTGCTACGGAAGAAGACTTTTCCCCCCCCCTCCAAGCTACTACGTACGAAGACATACTCATGAAACTTCTAGACTAAGGCGGCAGAAGACTTACGAGATTAAGTCAAACTGCTGCAAGAGGACATAATTACTAACACGATGGAGGGTGCAGACAATCGTAAAACGTCAACTAGCAAGGCAGCGCCTCTGTGCACCCACACAAAAGTGGACTAAAATGATGGAGTTAGTTATATGCAGCAAGAAGTGGACCAAGCTTGGAAAGCTAGTGATCAGCACACTTCTAGTCAAAAAACTGTTACATCATGATGGAAGGATGGATGGATGGATGGTGATGATGGCGGTGGCGGCGAGGGTCTGGGGGTGAGGGGTCTCACCTCTTGCAGACGTTCAAACTGACGCTGCTTGTCGCTGAGCTGTGACACAGCATCCTTGTATTCGACCTCCAGGTGCTTCAGCCGATCTGCCGACTCCTGGAGCTCCTGCAACAGGACCACCAGCATTTGACGCCTCTAAATAACTTAATACTCTCCTCGCACTGTGGTCTCTCGCTCACTTCACACCATTCACGCGCGTTATACATCGGCCAAGCAAAACTGAGGACTAAGGAAAAAGCAATATAAACAAAACTTTTAAAAAACCCAAAAGAATCCATTGTCAAAAACTCGGTGTGTAAGAGAGATGTAGTATCTAAAGCCAGAAACTTTTTTCCTCTCCTCATTATCCTTTATGTCACACAGGTTACGCTCGACAGTAGCCGTCGTTTTCGGATGGTTGTGTTGGTAAATAGTAGTGTGTTCAGTATCGGATTGGAGGGGGGGGGAGGGGGAGGAAAAAGAGTCCTGACCTCTGAAAGAGCAGTGTTTGTGTCTCCTTCTGGACACTGGTGACATTTTTCGCCATAATATACAACTGTTCGTACTAGCAGGGTAACCTTGCTCAGAATATTCAAGCAACATTTTTTCCTGCGCAGTTAAGTGACCATCAACATTTTCTTACATTTCGCCGTGCATTTCTCAGATTATATGTATATACAAATCGCCAGCAGCAGGAACATAATAAAGTCTCGCTGTTTTCACCTTGACAAGATTCTCAAGGCTGATGACGCGGGTCTGCAGGGTGGTCACCTGCTCCTTGGCCGTCTCCCGGTCGTGCTGCACCGCCGCTAGCGTCACGCGCAGGGTGCTGCACTCCTCGTTGACCTGCAGCACGCAAGCATTCAAGAAGGCGTGTTATATTTGGTTTTCAGAATACAGAAATAAAGGGCACACGGGCATACATGCACATATGCGCGCACACTCACCACAAATGCACGCGATCAATCACCCCCCCCATCCCTTTCTGTCTCCAACAGCCGAGTGGCGCACAACCTGGAGGTGCGAGGGTTTGATACCAGCAGCAAACTTCCACCAGTCCAACCACGTTGGGGAAGTGTAATGCAGACAGAAACTCGTGTTTGCTTGCTTTTTCCCCAAGAGTTTAAGTACATTTGTGGTTCTCTCATTACAACCCCGTAATTCTCAAAAATAAACAAACAAATCATTCCGCATTTCCGTTCATTTCACGATCATGCTACTTTTAGAATTATCCTCTTCTCGTACACTGCACTACTGCATTATTATGATGACATAAATTTTCACAAATAGCTGCAATATCATGAAAACAAATATAAAGGGTACATACAAATATTTCGTAAGACAACTGAGAAAAGTGAACCGCAGGGACGAAATGTCTGTGCAATCATTCGTTTCACCATCTATTTCTCTGCCCTCTCCATTTCAGACTTAAGATTGTGCATTGATATCAAAATACAGCAAACACAACTTACGGTGAGTACAAGACAGAAACAAGTATGATGACAAGACAAAATACTAATCATCTTTAAGAGAGTGATGCAGTGAAGAAAGTGTGTTTGTACGGGGTAGCGATGGACAAATACGAAAAAAGACCCAAAAAGAAATTAAAAAGGAAGCATATGTAATAAAGCAGCACAGAAATAGTTGAAAAAAGCAGAATATAGATGACGAAATACAACTACACACTGAGCATCATCACATGACAATGTATCGAAATTCGCTGCCATTCTAAGCTAAGATAAAGAGTTTATCGCACTTCTTACACAAATTTATAATGTCCAAGAACAACACTCTTTGTGTTCGCGTAATTAAAAAAAAAAGGGGGGAAAAAAGGAGACCGTTAAAGGGTTAAAAAAAAAGAAGACAAAAGAAGGGTTAAGTGCGGCGATTTGTCTAGAAGACAGCAATCTTGCGGTAACGACACATTGCTATGGGGGGGGGGAGTTACATCTCGATGCCTTGTTAAAGTCAATTTTCTCGCTCACTACCTTGCCGTTCGATGGGTGATCGTTGCCAACCTTCTGTCGTGCTTGAGAGCAGATAATGCCCTCGACTATCCACATTTAAATGGCGTCTGGACTCTGTATTTCTGAGACTAAGCATGAACATCTATTGCCAAGAGACCTTTAAAGAATTTGCTAAGAATACGTTTACTGCGAGCAGCCAAGGGTGAGTTCAATTCACAATCACTCACTGCATTCAACGACGAGACAAAACACTGAACCACAGGACAGTTGCGTGACATCATTGTTGTATGTTGAGTAACAGGACAGCTGTTTCCACGACCTTCAAGAAACTGTGACAACCTGTTAAAAATGTCTATTGTATTTATTTTTGGGGGCATTCCTTGAGAAAAGTTTTGTGCGCATTTTCTCAGTGTTGAAATGTATTGTGCTATATCTCTCTCCTCATCTCTGTGTGTGTGAGAGAGAGAGAGAGGGACAAAAGGTCTATAATATCACAATGAGCAGGACCGGCCGGCTGAGATGTTGTTTGCATGAACAAAACGCACATCCGCCAAATATATTTGGTGAAAAAACAATTCTTAAATAATGACAAAACATCAACAACAAGGAAATATTTTAATGCAATAGCAAGACAAATGGAGAGCCGGAAGAAACAGCGGCACTACACAAATAAAAGCCCGGATATTAAGCCTCTTCACAACGACAGATGAACAAGCATTGTTCAAGACGGCTTTTAGTTAAAACTGTGGACATTAAGCTTTGCAGCTCGTCGACAAAATTAATTCATTCAATATTAATAACATGACAAACATTCCGACAACGCGCTGAAAGCTTTTTCATTTAAAAAAATTAAAACCTACGAAATCTTTTGAAGCTTGCGAGGGGCTTTTCGTAAAAACAGATAGTTTAGCACTACCTGGATCTGTCACGGCTACAAATGCTAACATGAGTGGTAAGTAGATGAAACACAGGCTAGTGGTAAGCAGCTTTAGATAAAACACGAGCTAGGGGTTAGGGGGTAGGAGTAAGAAGCTATGGGTGTTGTTATATGGTCTCTCTTGAGGCCTCGTGACACGGAGAAGGAAAATGGTGTTTTATGATGAGCCACAACTAAGATTATATCACGGCAAAGACGTCAGCGCTGTAAACAGATGCCCCATGCAGAGAAAAAGCAGCGTGCCCGAGACGAGATCTGAACCCAAGGCTACCAGTCTTCACTGTATTGGTGACAGGCGCTAAGTGTTGTGCCACGGGACCGCGCAGTGAAAGATCAAGCTCACACACCTTGTGGCTCGGTGTAGGGAATCCACCCCCCCCCCGTCTCCTCCTCGCCATAATTATCGTCACTAGTGCTTCAAGATGTTTCTCATGGTCTGTGTGCGAGAACTGACACAACTACAACATGAAGCTAGCTTGCGGCGAGCGATCTCGGCGAGCAATCTCGGCGAGCAATCAATGCTTCGATGACCAAAAAAAAACAAAAAAAAAAACCTACACACCAGGATGACATAGGCGAGGGCTGGATATAGTGTAGTCAAAACATTGTCGTAATTAAACAGAGTTTGTTATCAAAACACTACAGCCACAGGGCGGGCGACCTGGCAGTGTGGTGTCCGATGTGCACCAGTCGCGAGAGCAAAGTCCGCGGTGACCCCGCGAGCGCTCTGATAACTGTGACGTGTTGCAAAACGATTGACGTGCAGCGTGAAAAAAGAGAAAGAGAGAGAACGTGAGTGAGCATGAAAGAATGAGAGAGAGAGAGCTTGAGGGTTGGGGGAGGAATGAGGCGGGTCGTGCGATTGTCCAATACTTCTACCGGCAGTGCCGACATCAGGACCATCAGAGACTCGCCTGGCTATAGCTGGCAGTGCTGACACAACATGTCGGCTGACTTGAAGCCTGAACAAACACCACCTTTGATCAAACATAAAATGTTGGACTGGATGATTATAATACAGAGCGAGCAAGGTTTAATGGCTCGGAATTATGTTTATTAACGTTTAAACTCTCTCATAGTCCCTGTTTCTTTTTACTTGTTTGCGTGGACCTACATGTGTCAGATAACTCGTTTAAATACTTTTTTTTGAAATGTAACATTTTACCCTTTACCCTCCTGCTTTCCTCCTTAAATTTACCCAGCAAACTCTGAACAGAAACATTTATCATTTGAGACCATTCAATCCAAAAATTCTCTTCTTAAATTACAGAAAAATGGGAATGCAGAAGCGAAGACTGGTGCGGAGAGTTGTGCTGTGCTGGCCAATCAAACTTTAGTGTTGTCTAACTCGGGGCTAGGATGGAAGCAATGACACAACTGACATTTTGGAAGCATATTGATTGGGACTAGCGTGAGGTAGGGGGGGGGGTGCTTACAGAACTAAGTGAGCGGTTAGACAATACGCCTGAGAGTGACCTACACAAGTCTACAGGTGACCACGCTAAGCGCCTCCAAGTGGAATTGGTTAAAAGAAGAAAAAAACTGAAATATGAATTCCCAAAGGAACTATTCCGCGACCTGTTATTAAATGTGTTTTGGCCACCTCCCTGCTCACCCCACTTTCTTTTTGTGCTTTTTTTCTATTGTCTTTTTTAAAAATCTTTTGTGAGAGTAGGGGAAAGGAGAGTGCGCGCGTATTACAGAAGCCCGCGTGTTGCGCGTGCGTTGTGCGTATAAGCACATGCGTCGAGTGCATTTCTATGCATAGCTGCACATTATAAATGTGATTTTTTTTCAAAGTTGTCTTCTTTTTATCATCGCTGTCTTCATTTCGATTGTTAAATCCAGGTTTTGCTCACTTCATAATGGGAGATTTCAATCACGCGCCACTAACACTCATTGTTGTCATCTTAACACGCGACTGTCCATTTCTTGCTCTACTGCGCATGCACACATCTTGTGGTCTGCCAGTGCTTGTTTACAAAGGTCATCTCAACAGACCGCTACACTCGTGACTGAGATTACAACACGAGAGAAGGCTTTGTCGGGAAGTGTAGGCATCTGCAAGCAAGAAAACGTTGCTAATATACAGTTTCTGACATTCAGGGAACGAGGCTTTATCGAGCGTAAATTTCTTGCATAAACTCCTCGAGGACTTCGGGCCATAAAATATGGAGCTTGGAGAAACAATTCTGGAAAGAAGTCGGAATATAAGATGAAGAAGGAGAAGAGATTTCAAATTAAGAAGCGAACCTTTTGCGTGTCTTATTCAAATGGATCACAGATTACCATTAATTATTCTGCCCTACCACAACATGGACACTGCTCTTGCAGCGTCTTCATTTCACTGCATTTACCTGTGGGGAAAAAATCTGGTGAGCCAAGGGAAGAAACGGATATTGAAGAGAGAAACGAGAAACAAAAGATAGAAAACGAAGAAAGTGAAACAAGAGAGTAGAAAAGGGAAGAATGTAAAAGGAGAAAAAAAATCGCAAGAGAAATGCGAGAGAAAGAAGAAAGAAAAACCAGACATGAGAAATAAAAAGCACAATAAACTTAAGAGAAGAATAGAGAAAAAAAACAAAAAGAAAGAGAACAGAAAAGAAAAGATAGGAAGGAAACGAGAAATGAGAGATGAAAATAAAGCTGACAAGAAAAGAAGAGAGATAACAGTGAAAAGTGAGAGAGAGAGAGAGATAAGGGGGGAGGGATAAACAGCTGGCTACACTCAGGCGCAGGTAGAGTTGTGTTAATTTGGACTAAACACCCTACACCAGACTAACCCGTCCAATCATTTGCACTGGTAGCAACACTTGAGTTCCAGGTTCAAGTCCCCAGTCGCGCTACCTGTATGTTAGCAGTCAGCCAAACTGTTACAGTGTAGTATTATTTTTACACATAAGAACTTTAACTGACTACTAGGCGTACAGTCCAGCCCTGGCCCCACAAGGCAGCGAGTAGCAACGCTGACCATGGGGCAGGTAATAATAGTGACAATCAATCTGCCGTTCGGACAGGTGGTCAGCACGCGCCACACACCGCGCATCCCGCATGCCACGTGCTGTACACGGCACGTAGATTCAATTACTTTGCTGTCATCTTGTCATTCAGGCTACACTAGCCATTAGGGCGATGGGTGGGGGGGGGGGAAACAAAATCGATGGCTTTCTCAAGGAGGCGCAAAACACAGCGACTATTTCTTGACCAGATACAATGGCTGTTATCTGCCAATATGTCTTTTTTTTAAAAACCAAAGGTTAAACTCTTAAGCAACTTCATTTTTACCCGGAGGCAGCGCAAGTGGACTTGGGTTATTTGCTAAGTGCATTTGAACGGAATACGCGGGTAGTTTTTTAAGTGAATGTGTGCGTGTAAACCTGCGTGCGCGCGTGTCTTAGCGCTTGCGAATAAGTCGGATAGAGAGCGGGAGTGTGTTTAAACTAGCTAGGGTTTTAAATGAGTTTCCCGACACTGCCATAAGTCAATTACTTGGAACATGATCGAATTTAAATGTTTATTAAAAAGAAAACAACCTAAATAAAGGTGCTTCACGTTTTACCCTATGTCATTTGAGCACAACTCAAATGTTCAGCGAAGATTAAAATGGTCATTAAACCGATTTAAAGTTTTACAAAAATACACTCTGTCCAAGTTTTTTTTTTAAATACAACAACAGAGGGAACAAACATTTGACTTTTCTTATACGTCTAATAGTTACACTAAAGAAAACCAAACTCTTCCATAAACATGTCTTGTAAAGCTCTACGACCTGTTTTAAAGAAGAACTAGTAGACATCTACAGTATAGCCAGGACCGAGAGAAGCTTAAGCTCACTTTCAGCAACAGAAAATCCATTACAGACGCACATCATCTATTAGCGACAAACTAATCCATAACTCACTTGAGCAACTTGCGTGCAGGTGGCGCTGGTAAAGCTGAGCCCGCTGAGTTTACTGGCAGGGTGGATACCTTTGGAGCAGATGTTCCCCATGCTGAGCACATCCAGCATTATCCCGCCTCCTCCTACCACAACACGCTTCTGTGTTCTTTGTGTTTGGTAGTTACACAATGTTCCACATACATTATCGCCATGCCGCAACCAGCGAATACAACAGAGAAATGTGCAGGATCCCTGAAGTCCTGAAAGACCACCACATCGGGAGCCGTGGAATACAAGGGCGGGAACAGTAAATCACGGATTATCACAGATTATCACACAAGTGCGCTACTCTCCTCGTGGTGACGATGTCCTTCTTTCTATAAGTTAACACTGGAAGCTTCGATTCTCTAAGTGTCAGGTGGAACAAAATCACGCACACGGAAAATCATGAAAACTGTGACAGTTTGACCTTCCTTAATGCTTTGAAAAGAATGCAGTGAGAAACCGTGAGTCCACAGCTTTTCTGCTTCTCCACCACTAGCTTACAAGACAAGTTTTGAATGAAACACTCAAACCCAGAATGTTCGATGTCTGACAGCTGTCTGCAGCCCAAGTAAGCCAGGTCAGCGGACGTAGCGCCAGTTACCTGATGATCATCATACTGTTTAATACTTATCGGTTTCTGATGTCATTATTTTCTCCCGAGGAACAAAATTCAACACGATCCACAAACGCATATGACAAACAACAAAATTACTAAGGAACGATCAATAATCGAGAGCGAGAGAGAGAGAGAGAAAGCAGCAGAAAACAATCACACCATGGCTAATAGTAAGCTGTGAATGTCTGAACTGTAGAAGTAATCATGCCATGAAAGTAAATGTTAGTCGTTGGCGCAAATGAAAGGCAGCAGCCAATCAAAATGCAGACATTTTACATTCAACAACAATAATAAAAAGATAAAGAAGTGAACACTTTTTTGTCTAGTTCGCTCTGAGCTGGTCAACGCCAGTACAGCAGTACAACAATATAAAAAAAAAAAGGTTGGAGACGAAAAAGAAGAAGAAAAAAGTTGGAGCTCGAAGCAATCGGCTGCCGATTTCTGAGATGATCGTTGTTTTACTGGTCGGCTCTGCTTACACCCAGATGAGTCTGTCTGCACTTCCCCGTCAGCATCCACCTTTCTTGTCGTTTTAAACGCCAACACAGAAATGTAGCTGACAAAAGAAGGCGGACACGTGATGCTTGTTATTCAAACTCAAGAAGGCAAAATCTACCACACTAACGATTTTGAGTGAACTTCTTCATGAGCAAGATACCCCGCTCCGCTATGAAACATTGTCCGAGTAACAGAACTGAAGGGACATTTTAAAAAAGCATCACATGACATAAGAACTCCTCAGGTTTCGAAGCATCTCCGAAAGACGCCATTGAAAGTCGGCTGTCAACGAATTCAACTTTAGTTTATTTTCCTGACGAGCACAAACGTTTAATTTGTCATTTAAATTTTGAAACTTCTTCAGTATTTTGACTATTTGCGCGTTTGAACTGATCAATCTTGCGGAAAATCCTGATGCGAGTGGCTATATTACAGAAACCGATGTCTGATTTAATATAAGTGGGTACAAGACGCTCGATACCAACGCACAAAATGCCCGCCTCAGGTCGAAAAATGATTAGGACGGGGAATTCTCGCCCAGAAAGCCAGTTCATAGGATCAGAACTCCCAGCATGCAACGAACAACCAGCACCTGGTCAAATGACTTCGGTCCTGATGGCCATTTGCGATGAAACTGAGTGACAGCCTTGCCAGTCTGTTTGTTTCCTTCCTTCGCAACATTAAATTAACAAGAAATGAAAATGTTGAAGTACCCGTTCGAAATCCTTCTGGCAACAAATCACCGCACCACTCTTAATCCCGGACTAAACAATGCTAAAGCCAAGCTTTCCAAACGAGGCTTGCGAAAACAAAATCCTCATTGCCGGTCAGCAAGTCTCAGCACACGAACACTCAGGTTGATCTTTTCTGCCATCTGCAAGGGTGAGAATCCTACCCTTTCTTCTGCTTCTCTTGCTTGTTATACTTAGTGTCTCGGGGAGGAGGGGGGCTTGGGGAGTGACAGCCGGATGCGGGGTGTGTTTTCCCGTCCAATTTTTCATGACAGGATTTTGATGGTTTTCTACAAGAGACCAGCTGCGCGGCTGCTGCGTTTCCTACCTCAAGGCCAAGAGGTAACATTTTTGAAACAAAAAAAGAAAAAAAAGCGAGAGTCGTCCAGCACACGTCCACGCGACGTGGGTGATGCGAGGCAAGTTTCCCAGACAAAGAAAGATCGCGAGCAACGCTAGGTCGTGACGTCAGGGCCCCTGTGTTCGTCCCTAGCTAGACTGTTCTCGAAACTCGCTTCCGCCTTCTGGCTCTTTCTGAACGCTGCCCTTTGCGGTGCCTCGTGGGTGAGCTGTCGGCACGCAACTATCAACGGCAAGGAATCCCAGCAGCACTGCTTCCGGTCGCACTGCTCGAGAAGGATCAGCCATGCTGCGCGGCGTGCTGTCAGACAGGCGACCAGGATGCGGGATTTTGATGGACAGGAACCAGCTCCCGAGGAGACTGGAGGAGATGCCGCGGACATCATGCGGTGCGAAAAATAATAGTAATAACAACAATAATAAAGCAGTGCGCCGGGATTAACATGAGCAGAACAAAGCCCTTGCGAAATTTACACTAAGTAAATGCTTAGAGGTGTAGTTATTAAGCGGGCAGTAAGCCGTTTCACGAAGAAAAAAAAAGTGTCGAACTCCAGAAGAGGCGTCTTGTTTCCGAATTTATAAAGCTGTGTCCAGACCCCGCGGACACTACTTCATGTTTCCTTTTCCTCGACACATTTGCCACCGCTGGCTGGCTCCAGGGTCAAAACATCTGCGGAGATTGGACAGTGCCTCGTAACTCTGGACACAAGACGCTTGTTCTCGACTTCCCACATGTTGCCCTCCAGGGCAACGACTTACCCTCGCTTTATAATTACGCCTCCTGGTTACTTAATTTCTCTTCTTGCAAACTATGGCTGTCTACTATCTCGTTGCTATGTGGGGTTAGGGTTGGCCTCTGTTTCCAGCATCTTGTCCACTCACATACCACTTTTCACTCACAACATCTTGTTCTCTTCCCCGCCCCCCCCCCCACGTCTCACAGTCACGTCGCGTCTATTTTTGGATAGGTCGCGTGTATTTTGTAATGAACACTAAACCTGGCTTTTTTAACCACACACACACACACAGGTTTGGCTGGACAGAGAACTCCCCATGCAGTGATGGACGAAAAACATTCCGTCGCGGCGTCTGACAAGACACAACATTAGAGTTAACGGCCACTTCAGGAAATAAACGTCTTGACATTGTCCCGCTCCGTACAGGAGAAGTCTGGCGATTTAGATCAAACCTAACATGGAAATACCTTTGTCGCTGCCCTACGTGCCGACAGGCATAACGGGCAGTAAGTAAGTAACATGGAAATATACTCTACTCGTATCCCCAGTAAAGCCTCTGAGAGGTCCGGTACAAAGAAGTACAACTGCAAATATGTGAGTTCCATTCGACCGAGTTAACAGTGAATACCCAACGAAATCCAATTAACCCGTTAAAGATGCCTCACACTCGTCGTGGCAGCGACACATCAACAACAGCAACCTTCTGTTTTACCAGCAGCAAGACCTTTTGTCAGGAACAAATGAGTCCACAAGTCTACTGATCTCTCACACAGCAACATCCTCGCTTACTATCCATCTACATCCGCCATTACTCCCCCCTCCCCTTGTTTCAGTCATAACCACTGGCGCCACCTACAGGAGCCGCATCGGCATCTCCTACAGCCATCAACCACTGAATCTTGTATTAATGCAAAAAAAAAAAAAAAGAGGAAAATTGTTAGCCTTCCTTATAGGAGGAGGAGGAGGGAGAGGCACTATGATGAACGAGGAAAGAAAGATGTCTCGCCACTAATTGCAGGCAGCACTTATGAGGTAAACGTGATCACCGACTGGCCGCAGTGTGTGGGGAGGGGGGGAGACAGATGCCAGATCATGGCGGACGGCAACTGCGGACCCTGCAAGCGTTCCGCGAAGCACTGGTCGCCGTGTGCTCGACCAGGTAATGGCAGACAAAGAGGACCGGAGTCCGGAGCTGCGGCGGGTAAACACGGAACCCAGCAGCCATCTGCCCTCGGGCGTGCCTAGCCGCGTGCAGCAGACCAAGTGCTGTGAGCCGATCCGAGGCGATCTGATCGGCTCAACGGTGTCAGAACGTGCAGGGCCGTGCAACGGCATAAGAGTGAAACACGATGGACTGACTTTTATCCTCGGGTGTGCCTGCATTCTGGTTCACAAAGAAAACATAAACGTAAACAAAAAACCCCCAAACAAATATACCAATAATGTATAAACAAACTAAACTAAATAATTAAAATAACAAACCAATAACCAACAAATACATAAAAAATAAAAAGCTGAACAAACTGATGAATAACAACTAATAATAGTGAAAGAACACGCACACAAATTAATTATGTAACAATCGTGTAAAGCAAGTTAAGAGACAAAGAAATGAAAAAAGATGCAGGCAAGAAAACTGCAGACAGCAGCTCCGCGCGCCTAGAAACACATTGACCACAAGACTGGCGTGTTGGCATCTACAAACTATATCGTAGATCACTTCATGCGACAGGCCTCACTCGGGCAACATAACGGTAACACACGAGGGAATAAAAGTACGAAGTGGACAAACCAGGAGATGCTGATGGCGAAGGGACATGTCTCCAGAGCTGTTACAGGCACCTGGAGAAGACGACTAGTTTTGGCAAAGTTAGTTCAAGGGTTTCTTTCTCTCTGGCTTTCGCTTAAGTATTCCAGAAAAGAAGAAAAAGAAGATAAAGGGTATCATAGCTTGTCTGTAGAAACGAAGATCACGAGTCCTCTTAAAGTGTTGAAGAACAAGAAAGTAGGAAGAATAATTTGTACGTTTACTATGACCAAGGCCGTTATCCTACGTTGCTAACGGTGTTTGATTTCGTAAGTGGTTAACAAAGCATTGTCGGTTAATGTTGAGTGGTGAACGATGTTCCCCCCCACCCCCAAAGACCCTAAAATAATAATGGTAACAACAACACGAAGAAAACTGCAACAACACTGAATCATCTGCACGTGAACTTGTGAACTCGGCGCCACACACGACCCCCGCCATTGAATGCTTGCATCAGGTCAACACAGGCTATTCACAGAACCCTTTGGGAGCTTGCTCCACCGACCATTAACCAGCTGCCAACAGACCTCTAGAGTACACAGAGTCAATGAACTATAATCCTTGAAAGGCTATAGCGACAAAGGCAATAACAATATCGGTAAAACAAGCACGGATCCACCCACATCACCTATTTCCGCCGCCGAGGTCTCGAGTTGACACCGAAACCACGGTCTTCATCATCCAAGCGACTGCTCGCCGATGGAGCCCTTTCATCCCTCCACAGCAGCCGGGCGCTTTCAGCCCTTCACGGCGAGGCAGCCTTTCCGCGGGTCAAACTAATAATTTCCTTTCAAGCTGTTTTCTTCAAAAAGCGAAATCTCCCAGACCTACCTTACTCCGAGAATAGCTTCATCTGACTGCGCCGTTTTTAATTGCGACCTCAGATTTAGACCCCTGGTTAATTTCCTTTTTATGTGCGGCTAGACGTGGAAAAAACACAAAGTCAGTGCGCTCCTGATCACAGCATCGGAAATTAAATGCTGATGACTTTTGCTGTTGTCCCTTTTCCATGCTGATGAAACAATGTCACGATCTTTTTCTCCTGATTAAGTACCTATCCAATAAAAAAAAAAATTAATCTACACACCGTTTCGGAATTTAATAAACATCATTTTCACGTAAGTGCAACCAAAGACATTTCACAAATAGCCGACCCCCACACGCCCCAAAAGAAGCAGCCTGTGGATGCTGTTTCTGGCGTAAGTACACTCTTCAAAGAAAATCCATGGTCCGAATTTTCCCAACATGTCCCCTCAAACTGCCCCCAGCGTGGTCAGTTGGGTGATCACCGAAATGTATCGACGAAGGATGCACTTCACGGGAGTAGTGTCCACGAGCATTCACTCCCACTGTGGACCTCAGTAGTCGGTCCACGTGTACAGCACAGTCGCCAAACTGTCGCAGTATGCTTTTCTCCTCTCGCAAACCTGCGACCTGACTGGTGACAGCAGCCGGCAGCTGACGCGTGGCCCGCGGCAACGAAGCCGAAGCGTGACGACAATTTGCAGCAGGTGCAGCAACAGCAACATTAACCACTGTCGCCGCCGCGCTGCATCATGTGCTGCAGTGGGGATCACGGAATCCCAAGTCCGCTGCTGCAGCGGCGGCGGTTTTACGGGCAAGGGTAACAGCACCAAGCGACATGGTAAGGGAATCAATTCTCCTCATTACGGAGTGACATGGCCGTAGTGGGAGTGGGGTGGGGATGATGTGTGGTCGGGTCTAGGATGGGTGGGTGGGAACCGATCGTGGGCAGGGCAGGTACGCCGACCGGTCCCGCACAGGCACGTGTCGACCTGAGCCAGCCGGCGTAAGGGTAGACTTGGCCAAGGTGCGTGCACAGCGAGAACGAGTCACGCGGTGGCCGCAAAACGCAAGGTGAGTTCACACCCGAGAAGATCATGGGGCTGATCGTTCGTGAAGTATTCAGAAACTGGCGAACGACAGACCCGCGAAAGGTGGTTATACACAGGCACTGACCGTCATTTCAGGGGGTGATCATTTTTATGCCTGCAATTCATGACAGGGATCTGGATTGGATAATAGTGTATACTGCTCGTGTGTGTACGTGCAGGCGTGTTGGTGTGCATTTGTTCCTGCCTACTTTCTTGCCAACGGTCACGCTGAATGTGTGTGTGTGTGTGTGTTACGGTAGAAACCGGCCCCGTGCAAGGTAGACAGCCCGAGCACCGCGAAGATACGCTTGCATATCCCTAGCAAACCTTCACAGAGAAACTGCCATTAGTCACTGCGCAAACAACAGACCAAAGAAAACAAGAAACAAATATAATCATCTGATCTCACCTGGAAACGACGCCAAGGGGCTTAAAAGCACCAACGATCATGTACCCCAAAAAAATAATAATAAATAAACAGGAAAAAAAGATAAATGAAAGGAACAGAGACCTCTTTGCTCTGTGTGTGTGTATTTAATAAGCCTATCCGTTGCATGTCTTTTTCCTGTAACTGTATCCACGGACTGGCCTTTCCTAGGGTGTATGAAGGCACTGACTGCCACCGGCGAACAAAGCAGCACAGGATGAGCGGGGGTGGGGTGGGGTGGGGTGGGGTAGGGTTTGGAAGTGTGTGGGTTTATTGAGGTGGAGGAGGTGTAGAAACTGGCTGGCCGGCAAGAGACTCAAGCCAGCAAATCGACAAATCGATCTTTTTTGTTGCACAACAATAACGAGGAAGAACGCGCTCATTTGTCTTCTCTGCAACATCCACCCGCTACTCTAATGGTTTCGTGTTTCAAAGGTTACTGGCAACGTTAACCTCATTGAATGCGAAAATGGAAGGGACAAGAAGCGGCAATAAGTTGTCAAGAAGATTCATCACTATTTTGTAGTCTGTTTTTGCTCTGTGTTCCACTTTAGCACGGTGTGTGTGTGTGTGTGTGTTGGCATGTCTGTAAACAATGGTTGCGCGTATTTCGTCGCCACGGCAGAAAACAAAAAGTGGGAGGCACACGACAGGCTCCCTATGAGCCCCAGTTGCTTGGTTGCCTAACGTGTTGCGGTACGCAGGGCAGATATCGTCGACTTGTCTAACCCATTAAAGGCTTACAGGCTCGACATGAATTCAGACGCCGTAGCACCCAGCAATGTCCCTACTGTAAGTGTCTTAGACCTGTTGGTATCGACATGGCGCTGAGCGAAACGCTTGACTGAGCTGTGCGCCCCCTGTGAAGGTCCGCACGCGCTCATCAGCCTCTGACTCACTTCGCCGCGTGGAGGCCGGGACACGCTGACACATCTCGCGACGAGTTTTGTAGATTATAATCGCAAGAGAAACCAGTCGGCGAGTCCCTCAGACTTTGCGAACGAGGCAATGCGGCGAACTCTACAGAACTCTCGGAGATTCTTAAAGACCTCGCAAGTGAGGCAAGGTGGCGATTTGGGGGAATGAGGCGAGATAAAGAGTGCTACACACCTCGCGACTCGTGTACACTTAGCTCTACTCACAATTCCCGTGTCGAGATACTCGCTTTTTCTTGAGGATCATCATAGTCTCCCACTGCAGTCAGGGTCGTTGAGTATTCTTTGTCTGCATGATTATTTGAATTTGCAATGCTTTCCAGTTTAAAATAATTTTTTTGTGCATCAACATTCTTTGCAGAAAGAAAACAATGCCTAAACTCTCTCCCACTCACACACACACACACACACACACACACACACACACACACATTCGTTGTCTAGTGTGATCCATTAACAAAGAAAGGAAAAACAACCAGAGAACAAACCGTTGGGGAGAGGGAGGCAAGCGGCGCATGACAAACGAGTCAGGCGTGACAACAAAGTACCAACTGACAATATACCAACATTTCACACACATCAAAGTACCAACTGACAATATAATAATATACCAATAACTGACAATATACCTCTGGAGAGGCTAAAAGGACATTGGGTCGTTAGCGCGATGTTAACCTGCGTCGGCACCAGCATCATCGTTCACCTTAAAGTGTCTAGTGTCTAAAAATGAGTCATCTATCAATTTTATTGAACTAGCTGTAGCTGCTGGTGGAGGTAGCCAGGGCGACAACAGCCTCTGAAAACTGTATCACCTCGACTATCGTGGGAGTGAGCAAGTGGCAGGGAAGAAGGGGGGAGACGGAATGGCCCTACCACAATGCATTAACATTGTCATCTAGACAGACAGAGAGGCTCAGGGACTCGAGCAAACAGCGCCGACATGGGATGATCAAACACGGAGAATGGGCAATGGTGTTTCACGCCGAGCAGAAAAAATTATGTGATTACTGCGATTCATCCACGCGGCAAAGCAGCTGGCACTGTCAACGGATTCCCCATATAAAGAAAGAACAGCATCTCCCGGGTGAGATCCGAACCCAGTCACACGATTCTCTGCAATTAACCACCGAGCCATCGCGCCGCCCATAACTGAAAAGAGAGAGAGACAAGCAAACTGGTTGGCAGTGACAGAACGGGGCGTCATCAGTTTTTTTGGTCTCAAAATATGACTGGCGCCTCGAGATATGACCGACACCTCCAAGAAGTTTGAGTTCAGCAAGACAAAAAACCCGTCACTGTTGTGGTCACTCAGTACTGGTCACAACGATAAAGGGCCAGCGGGGCGACGGCGCCTTTAATTAAAGGTCAGCGGCTCTGTCAAAGGTCAAAGGTCAAAGGCCAGCACAAAGGCGGCAACACCGCCGGGACTAACGTCTCTGGTGCCAGAGACCACCACCTTCTTCCTGTGGCGTCACCTTCCTGTCGCGTGGAGACTTGAATGTCACGACTGACCGGAACGAAACGTTACACGTGCGACAAGTGCGCTGCGTGGCGGGCAAAGCTCCGAGGTAGTGTCACAAGCTCCCCCCCCCCTGCCTTAGTCTGGCGCATGGCAAAACTCCCAGGTAGTGTGTCATTAAGAAAATTAGCAAAACTGAAGGCTCGTTTCCTATGCTTTTCCTCCTCTCTTTCTTTCCCTCATTTGTTGTTTCACTTTTTTCCCCTTGCTGTTTTGGAATTTGAAGAAGATAAACCAAAGAAGACTCTGGAGAGGATAAGAAAAAAAAGTCTCTTACAGAATGGAGGATAGTGAGTGCTTTATTTTAAAAAAATCTCCTTCATCCTTGAAAGGAAGCTGTTTCGCAGCAGATCTACTGAATAATGGCTAGGCAGCCAGCGTGGGATGATTAAAGAAAGCAATAATGATACTTAAGAGGCTTTTAACTTTCCGGACATCAAATTACCTTGTCACAAGGACAAACTTCATTCTTTCAGCAAAAAGAAGAAAAAAAGAAAAATGTGAATGACCCCATCGCCGTGACTTAATGAAGTCGTTTGAAAAACAAATCCAACAAAATACGAAACAGAATATGTGTCTGTGTCCTAAGCCCTACACTTTTAATATCCGAAGCCATTTTCTGAAAGCTTTAAATCGTGTATAATGAATAATCATTTAAGAAGCGACCCAATACTAGCCGTTGCTACTGATACCTGCAATGGTGGGTGCACTGGAAAAAAAGCAATGACATTTCTCCAATAATGTGGACAGAAGCGACACACGACATTAATAAAGTTGTTTGTGAGCACCTGCTCACACCTATACGAAGTCTGCAAAGTGTAGACTGCAAATCGGCTTTCCACCGACGGAAATGGAAGTGTGTGGTTTCACGCGTGATATTCTCCAAGAAGATGTTCAATAGAACAGGTGATAGAGGGCACCCCTGAGGTAGGCCTACTGTCGTGTGAAAGTAAGCTCCTATTATGTCATCCAGCAGTAATGTGCTCGTTAGACTATTACACTGCGCTTCCGTGACTTGCAAGAGGCCTTCTTAATGTTAATGTACGCATCACCTACCACAGCCCCTTGTACCAGACTTTGTCAAAAGCCTTTTTGATGAATGTAACTCACCTTCCATTCCCTATACTCTGACACGCGTGCGTTTCCCAGCCTGTTCCTGCCTTCCTTGTGCAGTCTGTGCACACAGACCACGTGCAGGGTCTGCGTCTATTGGTTTTCAGATCAGCCAGCGCTGCGTCCGGCCCGTAGCTCCGTCCGAGGCAGTTTCATCACCACTGCGGCTCCGTAAAGTTGAATGTATGGCCAGAGATGAGCGCTGGGGTCTTCGATAACAAAGTCCGAGATAGAATGATGGATGTGCTCGGCAGCTAGGAGGGGAGCAAAAACTGAGTGGCTCGTTTATTCCCGACTGCAAACGCTCCGGAATCGCAAGTCACCGACTTAACCGATGTCTCAAGGTGTTTCTTAACCGGACACACGGTGACTATAAGTGGCACCTTTTTGCATGTGTCCGTCATGTCATTATGTGCCAAAGGTAAATAGTCGACATGTACAGTAAGAAAGATCGCTTAAGCTCTCTATCTAACGCTCTTTTTCTCTCATAACGACACCAGAAAACCCAAAAACCAAAGCACAAAAAACGACACAAAAAATCTCCAAAATCACCGGATAACCTCCTGGAGCAATCATGACGGATGCGAGATCCAGTCTTCACGTTACTAAAGGAGTCTCGTGAAGCTGGCTGGTTGGCTGGCTGGCTAGGAAACTGGCAGGGCCACCAAGCAGACAGAAATGAAGCGTGCTCCTGTCAAGTCCCGCGAGTCACGACTCCTGACCTGGCATAACGGCCTCGATGGCAGGCATCTTGTCACAGACAACAGGCTAGTTATATAGCGGAATATCCACAATCAATTTCCTCCTTTGGCCATACTGGTCACGTGCTCTCTTGAAAGACCACGTCGGAAACAGCTGGACCTCCTAGTGACAAGACTGTGTTTGGGTGAGGTGACGCAGGTCACTGGTCGGTCAGTGAGGCAGCAAACAAGATGAAAAGAAAGGTAATTATGAGCCGAATATCCCCCATCAAATAATAGCAATAAAAATAAATATATAACGAGAACACGCGTTGATTATTTTATCCTGTCATGGACTTAAGGCGCGTTCGTATCCGCTTTGTGCCACCATGATTGTGCCAGACTCTAGAGAAAGGTAAGGCGGTGCCTCCAGCCATAACTGGCCCTGATTCCATGCGGGCAAGGTCCAGTCTAGTGGTGCTTGACAAGAAGCGGGGAGGACGGCCAGCCATGATCCCGAGACAAATGTCGCACTAAAGAGTGTAACCATGGCGATCCAAGATGATGGTCAGACCCGACTAAAACCCAACGAACTGTCAACACACCTATCACACAGAAAGGAGGAATAATAGTACTAACTGACCACTTGTATCGCGCAGCATCATGACGAAGATAGTTGCACTCTCTGCACTGAACAGAGAGAATGGACGATGAGATAAGTATAGGCGGACTGAACAACATGAAGATGAAGTACAAGAGTAGGGCGTAATGCAATGAATGGATAAAGGTATAAAGGGATATAGGGACTGTAAACAGTGTAGAGATGGAGTAGTTACATGATGGCGCATGTGACAGACAACAGGAATAGTACTTAGTGTACAAGTATGTTTTCAGAGAGCCTTTAAATGTAGCCTTGGAGTGGCGACTGTGATGTGGAAGAGAGTCCCACTGCTTAGAAGCACAGAGCGAGAACCTCCGTTGTCCGTATGTGACTGTCTTTGTGGGAGGGAGGATAGAATGCGGGGAGTCTGGTGAGGAGCGAAGGTTTCGAGCAGGGATGTGGACAGACAAGATTTTAGTAAAGTAGACAGGAGGGGAAGAAGAAAAAAAATGACAAGAAGAAGCAGGAGGATGAAGAGGAGGAGGTGGACGACGACGACGACGATCAACACAAGACTTCTACAACGACAAGCGACATTTATAAAAAAATTCCGGCCCGTTGGATGAATGCGGATTAACTAACTTAAACTAACAGATGAACTAACCGTTGGAGCTATGAGGGTATGCATGCTGTACATCAATAATTACACTATCAGCAACGTTGGCAGTATATCTTTATTGAATATAACGATAAAAACACCATTATTAAGAGTTTAACTAACCGCAGACAATAAATATAAACCACTCTGACGGAATTATAACAAATTTTTAAAAGGAGAAACAACGTTTTCCGATGCTAGTAGGATGATTAGTGACGAAAGACATCACCTAAGAATAGAATGGCAACAAAGTAACTTTTTCCCCTCCTTTTCCTTTATTTTTAAAGAAGAAATTAAGAGCTAGGTCATCTGGTTGTTGTTGTTGGTGGTGGTGGTGATGCCGGCGGCGGCACAATTGATGTGATGGTCGTGGTTGTGATTAAGAACCAGTTTTTAATGTCTGAGGATGGGCACGCCAAACGCTCGCAAACAATGCGGTGCTACTTTACGGAAGTGAGAAAAGAATTACACAGATAGCGTGTCTGTAAAAGTCACAAGACCTGATCACTCCAAGTACACGACACGTCGCCATGCGCTGAACGCAACTCACTGCCCGAGACAGGGTCTTCTGCAAACATTAAAGACCTACACGAGTGCAGAATGAACTTCAAATCACTATAGTATTACAAGTTTATTTCCCACATTTGAGCGAGTAACACACTTTCTTTCACGACATAAAACGATAATGGTAGTATCTAATAAATACGTGCGGTCTCTAACACCTCACTCTCTTACGACCTAAACGTTTTTATATTATGAACAGAAGTATGTTGCTAACGTGTTGGTAATGAACAAAATCTAGTCACCTCACTCCAACATCCGAAATGTTCAGGACTAATGCCTTTACTTAACTTTCTAATGACCGCAGCCTTGAGGACAAACTGATCTACTTCCAACATGGGGTGAGGAATATGACTTTCTGTCTAACACGACGACGTGTGTGTGTATGTGTGTGCAGGAGGTCGCATAGTTCAGTACAAGTGCGCCTAAGTAAGTGAGCAAGCGAATAGGTGAGGACACATGGGCGGGGAAAATACAGAAAAGATGAAGAATAAGAGTAATGGAGGGTAAAGGAGGAAGAAAAGTGGGAGGAAGGGAGAAAGGTAGGTAGTGAGCGGAGAGAGTGGGAGAGTAGGGGAATGGGAGAGAGCAGGAGAGAGACAGAGAGAGAGAGTGGTGGCAGTGAGAGGCTGAAAAGGAAAAGTGCTTTTTTTTTTTTTAACACGAGCCCTTGAAGATTGTTCAACCGACAGAAGACAGCGGAATTGTGACCGCCGACAGAAGCCACCTTTTATTTTAGCAAACATGACCGTACGCGTTCCTCACACACACACACACAGAGGCCAGATTACTTTCAGCCTACTGCGACGTGTAAATCTCTAGCTCCTGGTAAACCCAGACCTAAGCTCAGAGCCATTTCTTCCGAGTCAGGCATCGGTGGATATCGCAAGTGCTCGCCACTGATCACAGTCTACTCCCACAATAACTTTGTAACAGGTCTTGTCCTACATGGAATGTGCCATTTTTTTCTTTAACTGGAACCTCCTCGTCTTCTTCTGCATCATGCATGATGAATGTTTGCCAGCGTGCAGCTCATGGCACCTCGAAATTCTTCTCTTTGATGAAGCGCTCGCGCTCACCTCCCAAGAACCTTTGCCTCAGTCTCATTTGTCAGTGTGACGTCACCGGGGTGGTGACCGGTGCCTCTTCCACTACAGTTTTTGCTCGGAAGCGGCCCAGGAGACGGAGGCGCCATGTCTCCCAGACGAAACAGACCTGACACCTGCCACGCTGGAAGAAGCGAAGGGGTGATAGACGTTAAGGCAAGATGATGTTATGACTGACGTCACAGCAAGATGGGCACGTTGCCTCATGACGTCGCAAAGGCTGCTTCAACGACGTTCCTTAATTTGAATTTTCGCCATCAAACATTTCTTCGAAGATCTATAAACTAGATTCATGCAATTTATTTTGCAATGGTTTTGCTTTCGGTAGTGCCATCAAACACTACCTTGCATGGCAGGGGGGGGGGAGACCTTTTCAGACCAGTAGGTCACATACTATACACTCCACAAATAATGTATTTCGTGTTGCTTTGTTTTTTGTTTTGTTGGGTTTTTTTGTTTTGTTTTGTTTTGCTTTGTTTTTAGTCTACATGTCGAACGCTGAACGACACGGAGGGGGTGTAGGTCGAAGGAGACATTTTCCAATGTCTACGTAGGTGGGTGCTATAAGAAAGTTTTTTTTCACATTACAAAGACAAACTTTCTAGAATCGTCTGTCCAACACTCGGCTGCTACAATGAGGTTCAGAATCCGTGCCGCAGCGTGGACATCCCAGCTACCTCCGATGCAGTACAAAAACTCTGCCAGACAGAGTGAAAGGTAGTGGGCAGCGCTGAAGACCAGACAGTATAGAGGGCTAGACGTAAGCCAATGCCGATGCAAAATGAGACGTGCGATGACGAAAGCTCGCCCACACACAACAAAAAGCGAAGAAATACAAAACAACGAGAATCGACGACAGACAAAATGTCAGAGCTGGCGTGTAAATAAGCCCCTACCTGGAAATCGATGCTTTCCTTTCTGATCTGATCTCTGTAAACAATTTTTTTGTTTGTATTTTTTTAAACAAACGCCATGCTGCTTGATTTATTAGGAGAAAAGAGGTTGGTGACAAGAAACTGAAAAATTTCGAGACAGAAAGAAGGTAAAAAGGGTTTTTGGTCATCATACTCCGGATTTTAAGGCTGTGAAGAGAGTTTAAAAATAAACTTGTGCAATTGTAGAAGTAATGCATTTCCGAAAGAAAAGGACAGGTGAGTGTATAATTTCACACGTTCACGCAGCGGCATCACATGATGCCTGTAATGAAAAGCACACCACTGCACGCT
Organism: Marisa cornuarietis; assembly: GCA_004794655.1. Taxonomy (NCBI): domain Eukaryota; kingdom Metazoa; phylum Mollusca; class Gastropoda; order Architaenioglossa; family Ampullariidae; genus Marisa; species Marisa cornuarietis. The sequence goes on along the minus strand of SMMW01000565.1, from coordinate 1,011,093 downwards.
GATGCACGCACACAGACCGCAATTTCGGTGCATACACACACAGATACACGCACACACAGACACATGTACCCACCGTGTACACTTATCAGTGCACTAATTATGTTTTGTTTTCAAACTCTGTCAAACGTCGCCTGTCTTGAATTTAAGAATGTTGGTTTTCGGTGACAGATTTAGTATCTTTATGGGGTCAGACGCCAGTGTACTCACCAGCTTAGCTAACCCCTTCCATTAGATAATATATTGTACTGTAATGAAAGGTGAAGGAAGGCAGAAAACAAAGTCTGGCAGCTGAAGTGACATAGCACTTGACAAACAATTCGGAGACTATTTACAGGAAGTGGCCGCGGACACCACCCAGATCGCGCCCAATAAAAAGAAATGATTACGCCGTATTGCACACCAACAGGAGTACACCTCTACCCTGCACTTCCTCTGTTGTGGAACTTTCTGTGTCTAATCACTAGTGGCCAAGGAGGAGGGTCGTAAATTTCGCATAGGTTAATTCCCCAGTCAATAGGCGTACTGCCTTTCCAACTCACAAAGTCCAATTTCCTCTCGACTTTTGGCGAAGAATTTCTAGCAGATTACTTTCTCGTCACCAGGAAGGCTACAAAAACTGCAAGGCGGTCTTGAGGCCAAGTGACGGCGTCAGCAGAAAGTAATTTGAGAGACATCGGAGGGGGGTGGTGGACGCCAGCATAAGTTCCAATCGACAGCTCCATCCAAACACTTCTGTAATACCTCCATTGGTTGAACGGTCGCTTGTACATCCGTTGTATTAAAAATAATGCCCGATATTTTGGATGATACGTGTTGTGAATGGAGTCCGTGTCTTTTTTTGCACAGAAGCTGCACAGAATGTTGTCATGCCATTCGACTAATTTTGTACTCGGCAGACAACTGTAGACATCCGAAACCAAAAGAAACTACTAAGAAGTGCACATCTAAGGAGAAGACATGAAGGTCTTTTAAATATGCACTAGGCGGTGTTAAGAACAAAACAAATAAAAAAAAGTTCCTGTCGATACATGTATGTCAGCCAGTTAGAATGCCAGAGCTGACCTCTAGTTTCGTCGATTGTGGACATGTTGCAGTGTGAGAGCAGCATGTCTGTAAGAGTGACAAAACCAAATCAGGTTTAATCTACCGAAGAATAACTCATCATCATCAGCATCACCAGCATTCTCTTATCCTTACCCCGATGGGTTTCCACAAGTCACCTTCTCCATCCACATTCGGACCCCCTTCCACACTTTAATCTTTACGGCACCAAACAAAACAAAGCAAAGAAACAAACAAACAAACTTCTCTACAGACACACGGAGCTTAAATAATAGGGCAGGACTTGTAGCTATTGACCAAACAGATGGAAAGCAAGTGTACTGATCGCTAAGATTAGCTCCCCGGCGATGAGGTCGACCTCCAAGTCTCGGAGCCACAGCGCCGCCACCGGCTGCTACGCCACAGCACGTTCGCAAAGGAAAGGTAACTCTTGAACACAAACATCGATCTCGCGATTTACGACCCCTGAAACGACGTGTAAGCGCGGAGTCTACGTGAAGTTTTATGTCCATCGGTACGGTCCGCGTCGACGGTAACTACGGCAACACGTTAAAAGCTTGCCAAAGCCTCCACGACGCGGCTGGTTGGGGGGGGGGGGATATGTTCGGACACAGATGAGACTGTGAATTAAATTTAGCATCGTGTGTCCCCGTATTGTGGAAATATATGGGCAACGACCATTTGATTTTTCCATGCAGCCTTTAAAGGGGCGGATTTTCTTACTAGAAATCAATAAAGGCATGGAAAGGATATTTCTATCAATACCAATTTTTACAGCGGTAAAGCGAACCTTCCAAGTGAATATGCGTCGTTACTTGCAAACAGCTGGAGTGACAGGGTGCTGGTGAAATGTAAAGAAAGCTGATTAATAAATACATATGTTTATAAGGGATCTTCGCGACATTTCGGGTGTGCATTTCGAGATAACGTTATTTATGCCGAGACAAAAAAAATCCTCAAGCAAATAAGCTTGTCTTCCAACAATTTATTTTTTGGGAGAAGACGAGACCAGATCAAGCCAGATTCTAGGATATCTGGGAAAGGTTTCGTTTTCTCTGTGTCAAGATAAAAGCTATAAAGACTTTCAACTGTACGCTAAGACGCAGGTAACACAACGCGGCTATTCACTTGGTTATGGAGGAAATCTTTTTTAGTAACCATTTTTCTTCCCTCCACCTCTAGGCAGTGTGCGCAGTTTTAATGGTTGCAAATGTCGGGGTAGGTCTGCTGCAGAGTATATTCGATTATGTGGCCAGTCAGCTGACATGACGCTACTTACCTGTTGGACAAGTCTGTTCATGCTTCCAGCCTCCCGTCCCCCGTTGCTGCAGAACGGTCGTCAATACTTTGCTGTCCATGAGTCCCCTCATCATCCATTGAACACCGCTATTGATGTATCTATCAAATGCGACAGCTGCCTCTCCGGTTGCTCGGAATGCAGTATAATCTTGCGAATAATTTTTTTAAGCATTAGAGTTTTTAAGCATCGGGATGCTAGACAACCACCCACATCATGTGTGACAAAAGACTGAAGAAACAGCCAGCCCTAAAACGCCTCGTCTTTTAAAACAAGTCTTAACGCAACGAAACACGTCTCGAAACAATGTCACGTGTCTGGATATAACGATACAACTCTCCATTCTTGATAAAACCATTATTTAAAGGTTGCAGATCCGAGTGCTTGTAGATAACGAAGCAGTGTTCAGGTGCAGAACAGAAGTACAAGCTGAATGGTTAACGCCAAACAGCTAAAATGATATGGGGAAACGCAGATTAGCTGAATGCGTTAGGTTAGCCATAGAGCTAGTGCCCTAACAACCTCTCGTGCACCTGGCCACAGACCTTCTACAAGCTTTCTTATTGTCATTGCAAAAGAGCGTAAGAAACAGTCACGTGACACTCGTGCACCTGCACGACCTTTACCTTGAGCTACGCTTCGTTACGGACCGCGGCATTCAGGCTTCTCTCCGCTGTATCGCCAAAAAAACAGGTTCACAAAGAATGAGTGGGTCATGGGGCTCCATGGAGCTGTGGTTCATACATCTGCACCCAGGAGACGTTGCACGAATTTATCTTCTTCCCACTGGGTCAGTTTCCCTAAAGTTATCATCACAGCTATTATCTCAAATTGACTGGCCTGCGACAACCCTTACTAAAATATTGTGCCTAGTTGAATTATGCATTCACATCCCGCTGCCTTGTTTTCTCCTCCCATTTATGACTTAGGGACTTAGGAGAAAGTAATGTCAAATGATAAAATATGCAAAGGTAGCCAGCAGTCAGTAGCTTTCACTCGGAAGAGTTTGAGGAAGTCTCCGCACAACTTTTGGGGAGATCCTCTAACCATGCGAGTTTTCCGAAATGCGTAAAACTCAACTTTTTTCCAGGCAGCTCGCATTTTCCCAGACAAACGAACTGCCAATGACTCTTAAAGAATCGCTAAAAACCGCGTTAACAAGTGGTTAGGAAAGAGACCACAAAACTGTACTGCAGAATGGTTTCATGGATCAATGGATGCATTTGACGAAGTACTTCTGGAAGGGATTCGTTGTCAGAAGAATGGCAGAAGCAAACATTTATTTTGAAATCAGGTAGTCAGTTACAACATTGCCGGATGAGGTTGCTGTTACTAGCAAAATACACACAACATCAAATGAGCCGGGACTGCGCGGCCTTGGCTCAGGGAGCTCCTGACTTTCCGCAGTCCCTCCGGTTAATGTCTACTGTTCTTACAAGTCCTCGCTGCCAGCACCTGTGTATGGATGAGAGAGAGAGAGAGGGTGGGAGAGAGAGCAGAATCACTAGACAAGATAATATCTTTCTCACAAACATTTAATTTTCGAGAATTTCCTCTCCATTTCTTTATGCTCGCAAACATGCGCGCGCGTGGTGTGTGTTTGTGTGTGCGTGTACCCACATAAAGGGGGGGGGGAGGACAAGAAATCTCATCCCCATGAACAAAAATTTTATAGTTAAAAAATTCTTTCCGCATTTTCATTCCCATCGTGCACGTGCGTGTGTGCGTGTGTGCGTGCAGGCCTCTCGCTTCACTCTGTTCTCTCGCACTGTGGAGGCGCTCGTCCGGACAATGACAGGATGGCAGCAATCACATCTGCCTCTAAACCAACTCCTCCCGCGAGACTTTCGTCGGTGGAGTTTTGCATTCTGAGAGGAGAAAAATTGATTCATAACAATGTGGTTCACAGCGATAAAAAATACTCCCAAGAAACACACTAAGACTTAATTATTCGGCAAAAGGAATTTACGTCCTCAATATTCACGATTTATCTGCGCCTCCTCCAAGCAACAGCGGCGCCATCCTAAGCATTTCATTTCTGCCCCTCTTGTTTCCTAAGTCGCCTCTTAATCATCGTGTGGCCGATTTCATGCTGGGGACCTGAGTCTTGCCTCCCATTTCCTGGTATTGCCTTGATATCGGCTAGCCACTTCAGCCCCGAGATGGGAGTGGCGCTCATACCCATCATTCAGCAAAGTGTCGACTGGAATCAGTGGTGAGCAAAAGGATCTTAACTGATCAGGTGCTCTCAGTATTTTTCATCTGTGGAGGGCCAGCAAACCACGGCATGTGGAGAGTTTTGCTTCCTCTTCGGTAGAGAGAAAAACGCTTTTTCTCTCCCAGATATTTGTCATCGGAGAAGCCAACATACAAAATAATCGTGACTTCGTGACATTCTGCAAAGCGCAAAGCGATGTACCTGAAGCCCTTCATAATTTTACACTGAGGTCTAATTAGAACAAAGTAAGAATAATACAAACCAAACTAAATTCTTACGATTTCTTAACTTTTCAAGATGATAACGAAAAGGACAAAATTATATTAGGTCCGAAATTATCTATTCTTTACTAATAAAAGAGATTTTTTCAGATTTTCAGATAATCCAAAGAACAGGCTTTCTTTGTATAGTGAACGTGCCTGCATGACGCGCGCAGGCATAGATTTGTGTGTGTGTGCGTACCCACTGTTAAAAAAGTGTAAACAAGAAAAGAAGAGTGAATTTCGTGTGAAGAATGGTATTCCCTTTCCGACCATTCTACCTGCTACAGCCACGCGAGGGGGGAGGGGCTCTTATTGCCAAAGCAATGATCATCAAAGGCTGGTGCTCACCCAACTGTTTACCAAACAATGTACAGGTAGGGCGGCTAAACTTACCTTACAAAAACAACACTCAGATAAGGTGGTGCGCTCACCTTGCACAAAACGACCTTAAGGTGCTCACCTTGCAGCGGAAGTCGCGGAACTGGCACCAGACGACATTGATGATCTTGAGCACCTCCACGTGCAGGTGCAGGACGAACAGGTGGCGGCCCACGTCCACCGAGCTGTGCACGGTGAAGCTGGACATCGGTGCGGTCGCGGTCGTTGTCGTGGCGATCACCAGCAACATGGGGCGACAACGGCCGCCAGCTCCGATAGGGATGCTCGATGCGCCCGGCTCCTCCACCGCTTAACACGAGACATCAGTTCTCGGCTCAACGACACGCTCGCCCCCAAGAGAAAACTTCTCTGTTGTCCCGAATTACACACGACGTCCTCAGAATAGTCGAAGTTTCACTTCGCTGGCTTGTTGCTGATCGTGCAGCTGCACGTGCGATTTCTTGTTAAAGCCACAGACTTACACCACATACTTAGTCTCTCCATTCTTCTTCATGTGCATGCGTCCACGCATCTTCCTACTCTCCCCCACCCGCTCCTCTCAACCTACTCGGGAGGGAACGCACGCAGTACGCACCTTCCAGAAAGATCTGCCATCCCTCCAGGAAAGAAGCCTCCACGAAGCAAAGGGTCTCAGAGTCAGCCTCTTAGAAGGTATCCGCTGAATGTTGGCACCTTTGTTATACTCACATTTCCACGAACACCTCCGAGGGCCTTGTTAGCAAGAACGACGCCGTGCACAATAACCCCCCACATGACTTTTCCACAGTCGTCGAGTGACATCTGCCTCCCCCCCACCTCCTCCCACAAGACACGGCTTCTGGCTGCTGCCCAGTGTTTCACATGACGTCAGAATCAATAGATATGCGCGTTCACCGGAAACTGGTTCAATGACGAGGCAGTACCATGGAGAAACTGCACGCATTCATTATCAAGAAATAGCAAACGACAAACCGCTGACCCGGAAGGAACAGAAAGGTGTTCTCGTCTTGGTCGCTCTACGGAGAAGCTTTTAACTTACGCTTCATGAACTTTTACTCGTATTTAATCGTCCACGGGAATTTCAGACTGCACGTGGGAAAGAATCTTCTTTCTCTCTCTATATATATATATACAGGTGCTAGCTGTCAAATAATACATGCCTGTTTTAGTGGTAGTAATAATACAACCCTACTGTAATTTTAAATGGTGATATATACTATGTCAAACAACGTTACCGTTACGTATTTTCTGTATTTTTTTTTTATCTTAACTCTAATAAACTATTAACTTTAAAACATTAGTATGGATACAACATGATTTGTACAGGCCAGCGTTTCCAAGAATTTTGAATCTATCATCCAACTTAAAATGCTTTATGTCTTGCATATACTGGCGAGTGTGTCCCAAATACCGGCGAGTATATTGCAAAGGCCTACGACTTCACAGACAAATCTTCCCATAGCACTCAGGCAGCTTGGTAACTGGACACAGTAATCACAACGAGTTAGCTGCAGGGAGCGAACCTATTGGTATGCAAGTGGGAAGGGAGAAAAGCCGGGGTCCTCCGCTTTTCGTGATTAAATTTCTTGAGTTTCCTTTCTCGGTCCGTTTCTGCGATCTTTCTATCGCTCTATTTTTTAATGCTGGCTACTGGAGCGAGAGAGAGAGGGAGAGAAAGAGAGAACGTCTGGAGCATAGGAAGGGAAGAGTTACAAGAGCAGTTGTCTTGCGCAGCCTGTTGTCAAATTTCAAAACCGGCGATCTAAGAAGTCTGGGCCGATTTTTCAAACGTTTTCTGTCGATAAGCCGGTAATATGAACCTCACATTACCTGAGAGAGGCTCTACACAATTGCTTTCCCAATGCTAGGTTCAGACCCTAGGTCGACCAAACAAACAAACAAACAGTAGGTAGCAGTGACTGCTAGCTCACGAAAGAAAATCTCCTCAAACACGCAGAAACGCAACCCTTTATCAAAATCGGTCAGGGGCATGAAAGATATTTTTAAACCAATCAGTGCGTTGGATCGCTGACACAATTTTTTTCTAACAAGGATGTTGTTAGGACCAGGCTTGTAAAAACATAATGCAAGTGCATCGTGGGAGTGGCTGACTTCTGCCTGAACATGGTGACTGTCGAAGAGTCAGAAATACAATTTCTTTTCTGCAGGTGTCTGAATCCGGGCTTTAGGCTCACCAAGACGTAATCCTTTCGGCTTCCCTCCGGACTCCCTCCCTCTTTCTTATCTGTATCGCAATTTCCTCGATAGATTTTTATCTGAGCCCTAGCACGTCCTTCTCGTCTGGGTGGTCAAGAAAGTCTGACTGTACTGACAATGCCAGACAAGCCATCTCCGGCAGATCGTTAACAACCCACTGGTGCAGCGGAAACCACCCGTGAGATTCTTACAGTGGAGCGAGGTGGCGTGCACTGGCCCACCCCATCATGATGTGAGCTGATGTCACAATAAAAACAATGAAATTAAAGCGGAGAATGGCGTCGTAAGGACAGCAAGGCAACATGGTACAGGTGACGATGCAATCACAACAGGAAGGTGACTAGTCTCAGGTACAAGGGCGGCCCCATGATAAGGCAGTCTTCTACTATGGCAAGGACAGAATTCTTGTTGTTACACTCGTTCAGCTGTCCTCGGGGAGAAAAGGCGTGAGGTCCGTGTTGAACACTTACCTTAGAAGCCTCCCAATCTGCTCCCTGTGTGATCCTTTGTAGATTTCCTTACAGGCGAAATGAAATGCTTTGTGTTATAGGATATTCACCGCCCAGTCTGCGCTGCTGACAAAAGGTGACTGAGAATCCTACCTGTATCCGAAACATCCTTTCAGTTAGAAGTTGCTCACAGTCTTCCTGTTTCTTCACGGTGTCGAACACGCCTTTCTCTGAAACTTCTCGCTTAACAAAATCCTTGGCACACAGTTGAGTGCGCAGCAGGATTTTTTTTTTAATGTTCTTCCTTGCTGGTACTTCACCTTGCCTTCAACTCGCGTTCTCTTTCGATTTTCTAACAGGGTACTGTCCTCCTCGGCAACTTGTTCTAATTTGATACAAAGATTTCAATTAGCCGACTGATAGGCTCGTTGAAGGCCCAAATCGAAGATTTACCATCCACGCAGTGTAAGCTGTCAGAATCATTTCACATCAACGTGTGCAGTGCAATCTTCACCCCCCCCCCCTTCACACACACACACACACACATGCTTTTGCTTCTCTCCCCTGCGTGCTTCAACTCTCCTCAAATGTAAATGTGGATGAAATCTACGAACGAAATCACACTTAGGGCCAGTATGTGTTGATAGTTTGATAAATACATTTATATCTGAAAAGGACTTGATCGAAAGGAAGCTCTAGGTTAAGCTCGTGCACATGTCCCTAACAATTACATTGCAAATGGTACACCGTGACCGACGACTAAAAGAGAACACAGGAATAAACTGATGGCGCCTCATTCTCTTAAATCCTACATATAAGATATTTTTAGATGTTTTTTATTCTTATCTTGCAGCAACAAAGGTGATTTAGCGCCTCCCCTCCCGCTATTATTGTTGGGGTATCTTACTGTTCAATGCTAAAATGTGTATTATTCTTTCCAGCTAAATAAACCATTCTTACCTTTTCGACTTCTACCATTAACTGCCAAAATTTAGTCCAACACGGTTCTGATTGAAGGAAGCACACGACTGCCCTTTACTGTTTCACTGAGACTTGCATGCTTACTTACAAAACAACTAGTTTGCTGTGTTTAAGTCGAATAAAGCAAAAGTTTACTATTCCCTTGACTCGTCATTACCAGACCTATTAAAAAACTTTCAGGGGATTTATTTGTCTGGAAGAAACTTTGTAAGCTTCACATCTCAGGATTTCGAACAAAAGAAGTATTTTAGTGAATGTCACTGACTAAAGAAAAGAGTGTTTAATTCTTCAAAAGATTTATTTTAAAAAGCTACAAAGCGACCACCGATGTGAACTGTCTGTTTGAGCCGAGACTCATCTGAAGCTTTTCTGTAATCGCTGTCCCAAAAGTTACTCCTGCCTGCAAGCAGTAAAACATATTTCAAGCGGAAGAAGATTTTGGGATTTAAGCAAGTAGTTGACCGCTTTTGTCGAAGAAAATAATTCAATGATGTCATTACACAAGAGATCATGAGAGAAATAAAATCCCCGTAGTCCACGATCCCTAACGTGAGCTGAATTCTTGAAAGAGAAAAATGTTGAACGATTTTATAACGAGTTCCATCTTTCGAGTTATTTTTTTTTTAAGCAATCTGAAACCCTGGTGTGAGGTGGAGAGTACAGATAAAAGATCAGATGGAATAAGCGATGCAACAGGCCACCTGACAAAACAAAATATCCAGTGTAGCCTTCTTTGCACTAAAATTCAAGGTAAAGAACCTTTTCACGACAGTCAGCTACTACAGTTTTTATTACAAGATTCTCAGGTTTTATGTTGAATAAAATAACAGGGTTGCTGCTTTAGAGCTAATTTTAATTTTCTAGTCCATATGTTATTTATTTATATTTTTGCCATGAAATGTCCGTAAAATAAGTGTTACAAAATAACACGAACTCTATAATTAAAACAGTTAATGTGAGACTGTTAGAATACCTTTCGGATTTCCATTAGCTTTTGTCATAGAATCAGAAAAAGTACAGGAGATGTTTATAAAAGTAGAAAAAAGTACACTTTGATTTGAACTATGTTTGTAACGAGCTTAAAATACTTTGTTACAGAGAAATACCCCTTTTCCACGACAGCTGTGCTTGGCTTCATAACATATTCTACGAGACCAGTCGACCACACTCTTGTTTAGTCCCGATCTGTAGGCTTAACTTTGTTTCGGACTTTTTACACATCCATCTTTACGCCTTTCATATTTCCACCGAAAATGACCAGCCAGACTGACAGCCGACAGGTAGAGAGAGGAGGGCGCACAAAGCACTCAAGGCGGTCACCTGGCAGGTACCTGAAGTCGGCTCTGTCCAAAGCTTTAGTGCGCGAAGACCAACACGAGGACACAGCCAGTCATTCCCACTTGTGACCGCACAAGGTAGTCGCGCAGCCCTCCCACAAGCCGCACTTGTACCCCCACAGCATCGTCGCCAGAAACACGAGAAACGCTGCTGCTGATGCTGTTGCTGCTGCCAAGCCACATCACTCTCACTCACTGATGATCGATAAGTGATTTATCTGCCGCTTGCAGCAGCGACCTGGCCTTCGTTCGCACCTGGCCAGCCGCTGCTTTCTGCTGCATCTGCCGCCCAGAGAGCGTGCGAGCAGCCGCGCACGCGCCGTGGTGCCAAAGGTGCCTGCGCCCCCTGACGCGCTGGCTGCTCACGGGAGGGAGTGTGGCAGCGCCGGGTGGATGCGCGCTCCGGAAGGAAGATGGGTGGAGGAGAGGGGCGTCAACGTCTAATACTGTGACCATGTGGGGTACTGTGATAACGTGCGGTACTGTGGTGATGTATGGTACTGTCATAACACACTGTGACTATGGGCGGTACTGTGCCAAAGTATGGAGCGATAAGATAATGCTGTAATAATTTGAGATAATGTGTGATACTGTGATAACGTGTACGATTATAATGTATGGTAGTATATGTTTATGTTGCCTTGTGATAATGTGTGTCATTCTAGACGTGTGCGGTGATGAAGTGATGTGTGGTAGTACATATATATATATATATACAGAAGTGCAAGGAGTATGTTTCAAGAGCTCCGTATGGGACCAGCTTTGAGATTGTAACCCTTCTACAACCTCTTGTACATACTTCTACAATCCCTTCTACAACCTCTTGTACATACTTCTACAATCCCTTCTACAACCCTGTCTCTCGGACAGACACACACGCAGCATGAGTAGGAGACAGAAGACAAAAGGCTGAATAAAAGCTAAATCAAGAGCAAGCAGAAGTAAAAACGACTGTGATTTTACTTCAAGCGACAGTACTTGGTTCCCTCTAGTCAAGGTCTACTCGGCAGCTCGCATACTCTGGCCTACATTTAAGTCGAAATCCTTTCAATAGTTCTACATAAAACTAACACTTATGCAAACAGGCCAAGGAACTCTAACCTAATGCAACCCCGCAGCATTAAACTGCTGACAAAATGGCCTCTACTAACAGAAGAGAGCTATCCTCCTGGAGGATTATGCACACGCCAACGCATGATACTGAAAACAAAGACAGACAACAATAACAATGAAGAGGAGGTAGGGAAGTCCTTGCTCTTTTTCAAGCTTGAAATCAAAGCTGAAAATATACTTCAACTGCAGGCTATAGATCAGCTCGATGAGTTAGAAAAATAACGGGGTGGGAACAAGCTTGTAGTTGCTTTGAAAATGATGAGGCAGTAAAATCCGCGGGCTGCCAATTGCCAGCAGAATCAACGTCGGCCAGCGCTGCCAGTCACGAGGGAGGAGTGCATCTCCCTGTCTACACCTCTACACCTGTCTCAGCGTCTGCTGTAGTGGCGCCATCCATCAACGCTGTGCAGCATTGTCCTGCAGGGAGATGCTCTATCACGCGCGCGTGGATGGCAGGTGCTGGCGCGTCCGCGCTGATTTCGAATTATCTCCTTCGTCATCAGCGCTCTCTTCTCGCCATCTGCAGCACCTCGACCCTCCCCACCTTCTCCGCCGTCATCAACGGGTCCATGGACACGAAATAGATATTTCTGTTTGAAGCCTGGGAGGAGAACATTTCTTGGGATTCGGGTAAACAAAGCCATGGCCTCTCAACAGTTGCAGTGCCTAACGTCGACATCAACTGTCGTAAGTAGGCTGGTGGTAAAAATATATAACGGTTAGCTTGACCTTGCCAACATCTGCTGCACATATATCCTGTCCTGAGCGAGGACCGTTCTGTATTTTCCTGCACTAGGTCATGTCTAATGGGAGTGACTGGCGTTTTGTCCACGTCTTCAGTGTTTAGTATCTCTATGTCTTGAGATGCGTGATGTCTTCTCGAAGGTGGTCACCCTTGTAGTCAATATTACCTGTTGTGAACTGTCTTGAAGGCCGGCAACCTGCAGTGTTATTATAGTCTTAAATGCTGGCACGGAGTGGAATATTAATTATAAAAATAACTTTCTACTTTAACTAAAAGCACACTTTAAACTAAATACTGATGCACACTTTCTCCTTGATCGTTAGGAAAGAGGAGACTGGTTTAGCACATTTCAACTGCGTGGAGCTGATAGTCTCGCTTCCAAATAAAAACGGAAGTTAATTAATCTATCAAAACCACCTGGTACACATCTGGTTCAGAAGCTAAAATCTGTCTTTACTGGGCTGACTGTGTCATGAAATAGTGCTGAGACTATATTTCTCTTGTCGCCACGTGTATGGTCACGACGGTCGCTGTGACATATAGGTCAGCGCGAAGCATGACGGGGGGGGGGGAGAGCGCTGCCTAATTATCACTTTAGCCACCTCGTGCTGGTGCAGAATGTCTTTACCCGGATCTTCATCCCTCCCGCACTACCTCAAACAGCTCCCTTCCTGTACGAGGCAAGGCGGTTCGAGTCCATCCTAGTTTGTCTGTCCTTATAAACCAAAGAAAGATCACATTCCGCTGTCTTTGAGGGGGCGGCGGCGGGAATCAACCTCTATTCATCCTGTGTCGCATGGTCTACGTGCCTTGCGAGGCCAACAGCTTGAATTCTTCCTACTCCGCGGTCATTCCGATCCCCCCACCCACTCATCCCTTCCTCTAACCCTCCTCACTCTCCGTTCCTACTAACGGAGAAGCTTCCAGCAAGCTCAGTCTGAGCTCGTTTGAAACAAAATTGTTCAGGCTGAATTCGTAGACCGAATACTAGCCGAGTGAATACCTTCACCCACACCAAACAGTCATGCATCTGAGGGAAGAGAGGAAGGGAGAAATGGGAAAGCCAGCGATAAAGACCTTAGGTAACGCCTGTTATCATGTCTCAACTTTATCATAAGTCAGGGGACGGATCGACGGATTCGTGACCAGCAAATTTGCTACTTGGGGTGTGAAATTCCTGAGTTTCAAATCTTCCCAACCCGCAAGTTGGCCAGCAAACTCCCCTCTGGCTTTATCAGCACGCGGGTACTGGGACGATCAGCAACCTGATTCTGCACAAGGAGGTCTGCAAAGAATGCTCTAAAATGATAGAAACATACTGATCAGCACTATAAAGTACCAGAAGTTATAAAATAAAGCGTCCTAAATTTAAAACCGTGCCAATTTGAAGGTGTGTTTTTAAGTTGCAAATCGTAGCAGCCTTCACCTAACTTCTAATCCTTCCCAACCACCATTGTGATGTCATATAAAGTTAACAGATTTTCCAGCTTTAAGCTGTGAGGTTTCTAGGTTACAAACCAACCCACAAACTAGGTTCCCAAATTACAAAGCCATGCCGACCTGCACGACCAGCAAAATTGCCTCTGCAATCAACACGCTGACTAGAGTGGATTTCTACATCATTTCTTCACCCACGAAATATAAACAGTATCTACAACTTAAAAAATTCTAATCACTTGATAAAAAAATCAGGAAAGGAATATCTTTATAACTTCAGCTTAACATGTTATTTAGAGAAAAAAGGACTGAACCTAATCCGTGATGTGGAAACCTCTTGACAAACAATCAATCGGACGGCATCGATGCATGTCACTTCCAGAACAAGTTCGGCTTTATCCTTTTTTTTTCTTTTCTTTTTTTTTTTGAGGGTGGGGAGGAGGGTTTGAAGAATGAGAAGGAAAGAGCTTTTTGTTGGCCTGACGTATCCTGCGGCACTCGTATCTAACTAACTAGACTTACAGTCTCCACCTCGCAGCCAATGATTTACAAGTCCATCAACCGCGGGAAATCAAAACTCACGAATGCCAAGCGATCAACAAACAGAGAAACGAAAAAGGGGGAAGAGTTTTTTTTTCAGCGAGGAGGACCCCTCCTCCCGTTTGCCTCTCCCATGCTGTCAACGCTGGTGGAAAACTTGATTTGGAAAAGTTTGCTCGCCGCTGCTGTGTCGTGAGATTAGTTTGGCCTCAGTAAAGTTATACTGAAAATTGCAATTCTAGCTCACAATTATCCCAAGAACGAAAATAAACAGAAAATAAACTAAAATAAACAGAAAACTTGCGACTTGTTGAGAACAGTATTACTTTCCTACTTTCAGTCTTTTGTGTGTATCCGTGTTTCTCTCTCTCTCGCTCTGTGTGTGTGTGTGTGTGCTTGCAGCACATGGAATCTTATTCAGGTGACCTCGTGTTTTCACACGCATTGCAATGGGCAATGGCTTCACTCAACAAGCTTCCGCATAGCGGAAAAGAATCTGAAATAATAACTCTTTTCCGGGGCATATAACTGGCCATTACGTGGCTGTAAGGCCTTCGCACTGCAAGCAAGACACTCGATCCACATGACTTGCCAGTCATCTCTAATTGGTAACTGAGCAATAATTCCTCCACGTCTCTCCTGCGTTTTTGCCAATCTCTGAGTCCATCTCCTCCCTTATTTCAAAAAGCAGAGACAACAAATGCAGGAGTTGTCCAAATATCAGTTTCAGAAAACTAGTCTCTCAAGAGCAGCGAAAGCAAATGAATTGGAAAGATGAGCTGAAATTCTCCATTTCACAGTTCTGTGAAAATAATAACAAAAAAGAGAAAGTTGGTGAGAGAGAGAGAGTGTGTGTATGACAGAATGAAGAAGAAAAGGAAAAGAAGGAAACAATAAACGTAGGAATAGAATACAAGGAAGAAGAATGGTCGTAATTAAAAACTGAACAACCTAAAAGACGGCTGATTAAAACAATATATTCGGCTACAATGGTACTAGATGATATAAGAATCTAAGAGCGCAGCCCCTTCCTTATCCTCCTCCCACGAAAAGAAAGGGGACGAAACTTCACACCTCTCACTGAAGCATTCTGCCGAACATTCTTCTGCGTCTTGAACGCCCTCCTGCTGGCCTCTGATTCCTGTTTCTCCTTCTGTAACACTCGACACGCCCGTTTTTCTGCGAAAACATTTCTGTAGGACCGCACTTCGATGTTCACATTTGAAAAGCCTAGAAATGCGCGTGTTGGTTTGTCGTTTAACGACATAATGAGGTGTTTATCAGCGGAATTCACACTTCAGTTTTAGGCGGTGAAAAGTTCCCTCTCTAACAGACCGGTTTTTAGTTTCCTTCACCGAGATTTGGGTTTTGTTTACAATGTGCTAGTTGTGATATGCATTGTTCGTCGAGATTTGCATTACGAACTCGAAATTTGCACCGTGCCCATCAAGATTCGCGCTGGGATTATTTTCATCGACATTCATCGCTTTTATCATCTAACTGTCTTCATCGCTGTTCTCTGAAGCTGGATAAGCAGCGTCGTGACAAAAAGCGACCGTTCCGCCGGTCCGACAACACAACTGGAAGCTAGGAAAGGAAACAAAACCACGTGGTGTAAACCTTTAATAATAATAAACGCAAAACGTGTATAGCGCGTGCTCACACTCGTAAGGAGAATGCTCTCAGCACTTCAGAACAAGAACGAGACATGGGCAACATGCGAGGGACAGAAGGACAAACATATGCACTACGGAAGGATAAACAACAGTACCGATGATAAATAAAGACAAATACATAAAACGAAGGAGAAACCAAGTAACCAGGACTGTAAGTATCGTGATTTGGCAAACGGAAGACTAGCAGGGAAGTAGCAATACGTGGAAAAGAGGGGAAGGGTGTGACTGGTATTAGGAATAATGTTTAAGGAAGAGGTGCGTTTTCAGTGAACATTTAGAAGATTCGACTGTTGGTAGGTGGCGGATATGGCGAGATAGAGAGTTCTACTGTTTAGCTGCACAGTAACTAAAACTCCCATGACCATATGTTGTTCAGGGGCTAGTTGCACAACATGTTTCTAAAGCTAAAACCTGTTCTAAAGCAGAAAACTTGGAGCGGTTTTATTTCCAAAAATCGCTTCTGTGTCGTGTGCTGACGGGAACAAAAATCTTGCTTGTACAATTTTATCTTATTTAAAACAACTTTAGTTCTAAAGCTGTGTTGTGCGTTATGTTGCTATAAAAATGATTATCTAAATAGATTTATAACCAAAAAGTTTTTTAAAGTTAGAAGCGTGTTGTACAGCTGGCCCCTGGTGACAGGAATAGTTAGGAGACGAAGAAGAGTGGATGTGTCTGGCTGGGACGTAGGAGAAGGAAAACTCAGAGAAATAATCAGGGCAGGAGCCTGCAAAGAAATAAAAACACAGCACAGACAGTTTGTACTGAATGCGAGAACTGAGTTTGTAAAGAAGGTATGCTGGCAGCCGGCAAACCTTACGACTGCCAGACAAGTTGTTCTTTCCACTAGGCTATTTGTCGGAAAAACGCGATAATATTCAGATGGAAAGCAAGAGACTTCATCGTATAAAGTATTGTGAAGATTTAAACCGATTTTAAGAGCGTCAACACCTTCTTCTAAGGCTCTTAAGTGACAGATTGGGTTTTTTTAAACATCAAAAAAAGCGATACGGCGAAATGCACTATAGCCAAATAATAAACTAATTCCTTCCAGCCTGAAGCACTGCCCTTCACCTTCTGACCGGCCAAGAAACTAACTCGACTAAAACCCCTACTAAAGGCCTTCTACATTAACCCTCTTCTTCTGCTACGTCAATCCTGCCACTATACTTTTGTGAGTAAACCAGTATTGATCATCACCTTATCAACCTGGGGAGGACAATAATGGAGCAAGAGCATCGTCCATTTAAAGCTAGTTTCCAACTGTCTATAAATAGTTCAGTGCCCTTTCCTTTGAACGTCCACTGTGGCCTAATGCCCTCCACCCCAATCCCCTGCTGCACTCGTTTGCCTGATCTTTGTATATCCATAAAGAGATCACCTCTATAGCGCACGTCTATGCGGGTACACGCTCTCCGGCCTTAAAATACCCTTTCCCTCCCCCCCCCCCGCCGCCCAGCTCATGATGTCACCTCAAATCAATGCAAAGACCCTCCCCCCCAACTCTGCACGTGCCGCAACCTGATTACGTTAAAACTTTCATTCTGGCTTCTCGTCTTTCTGTCTTAATTACTCTGGCTCCTTCCTCTCTCTCAGCCAAAAAGTGGATGGAGAGACCGTTGGGCGGGGGAGGGGGGGCTTTTCCTTCCTTCCTCCACCTAAGGCGTTAGGCTTCAGGTGTAAAACCGAGCAAGGTTTATCAGTCTGCGTGACCCGCTGAAAACTAGCAGCGGGACAAGCCAAACGTCATTACCTCGAGGAAATGAAGAAAAAAAAAAAGGGAGGAAGGGGAGGTAACGAGAAGCAAGGGAGACAATGCTGGTCGACCTTTTCGAATGCGGTCTGATGACACAAGGGCACTTATTTGTCGCTCAAGCCTGATCGTAAGGAAAGCGATTCCAGGAAACAGGAGCATGTTCCTTCCGTTGTGAGCATGGTAACAGCTGTAAGCTGACGTTTATTTCCGCATCCTGACATCAGTTATGTGGCGAACGCCAGACATATTAAAGACCCACCAGACCAGAATGTCCCTCCCCCCGTTCCCGCAACCCCTCCCCCCATAAAAAGACTGCGATTAGTTCACTACAAGGTATTAATCACATTGAAACGTGAGCGAATAACTGCACAATATGTGCGAGATTTAACATTCGAATGTCGATTTGCATAGAAAACTGTCAACGCCTAATTAACGTACAGCCCCTCCCTCCTCCCCATTTGCTATAGTCTTGACGATGTGAATGAAGGTATCAATATTCTAAGGTACGTCACGAATCTGCCTCTTTGAAGGTTTTTGGCCTGCAAATGGACGAAGGAATTTTTTTTTTTTTTTGGGGGGGGGGGAACAGGGTATATTATCGCAAACCTAAGCTACTCATTTGTATCAAACGGGTACTCTTATGTTTGCAAAGAATACGCATGCACTCGCAAAGCCTGCTTCTTTGGTCGCACTGCTGATGACAGACACACACACACTTGACTTTTGCCCTCCAAGCGGTCTATCACTTCTATGAGGTTTATGCAAGAGGCATCCATTTTCGCGACCCGCAAAACATAGCTGTCCCTGTCTTGAAGCCGTGCGACAGTGAGTTGACTTTGGTACAAGGCCATAAATCACATCACAGTAACAAGAATTGTTTTGTTTTGTTTGTTTGTTTTTTTTATTTGGAGTGGTGGGGTAAGGAATTGTTTACAGCTAACCCGAAACATGTAGCCTACTGGTCGACACCAAGCTTCCGATGTGCGGAGCTAACAATTACACAAACGTCCACGACGTGCACATGAGGACACGCACGAAACACACCGACATTAAAGCTGCGTCTTCCAGGCTTCGTCAGCCCCTCTCCATACCCATGACTACCACAGCAAAGCAGAGCTAGATTCAAGACCCGAACAAACTGTCGGCACAAAGTCCAACATGACGACCATGCTGCTATTGGGAAACACCACAGTTATGTTCTGGGCTCAGCTGCACAACACGTGCCTAAGCCTTGAAACTGTTTTGTAGAAGCAAATTTATAAGTGTTTATATGAAATCGTTTTTGTTCGTTCACAAACGTTGTATTGTTTTAACCGGAGACGTTTTGTTTAAATTTCAAAGTGCGTCGCGTATCTCAGTCTTTGATTATAAGCTTAAGTATTTTGTTATCGCTACTAAACGTGGTGATATCCATATCCGCCACCTTCCTACAATTGAATCTTTCAAATCTGCACTGAAAACGCACCTCTTCCTTGAGCATTACTCCTAACACAGTCCACACAATGCTCGTCCTTCTTAACCCCCCTTCCGCTCTTGTTACTTTACCCATCTTTCTCGGCAGATTCACTATATTTCTCTGTTCCTGTTACTTGATGCCTTTTGTTTTCTGTTTCGTCAGTACTGTCGTTTTCTTTTGTCCCCTTTGTTCTGTATCTACTTAGTCCACGTCTCTTCCCCGTTTTAAGCGCTAAGAGCATGCTCTCTATGAGTGTGAATATGCGCTATAAAAATCTTCACTATTATTATTATTATTATTATTATTATTATTATTATTATTATATCTTCTCTCGCCCTGTGCTTTGACGTTGTCATTTAATTATTCATGCACTGTTTGGTTATATTATCGTTTAGTGGTCATTTTCATATTGTATTCCACTTGATGGCGAGAAGCCCTGTGTCGTACCACTGCGCCACCGCGCTGCCCAGTGACAGACATTTGCCAGGGCGACTGTCGTTTGCAGGTCCAAGGACCATTTTGCTGGCTAGACTGCACGCAGGCTGTGTGGATTAACTGTCGTTTGCAGGGCCAAAAACCATAGCTCGTGCTTAAACTGCAGAGTAGCCAATGGACTCTTGGCATCAAGACCTGCTGCACGGCAGCCGTTGCGTCGAGAGGTACAAGGGCTCCTCCAAGATGCTGGAGACCTTTGAAGTGTTAAGCCGGTGCGGCGCACGGAATAATTAGCAGCAATGTTTTATTTCATCTCGAAAAGCAGCCAACCATCCACTTTCAGTGTTAGGCATCATGCCAAGCGCCTAATGTCTGCGGTATTCTCTGTCAATGTTATTTAAAAATACCGCAAAACGTGAGGAAGAGAAAAATACCTGATCATCGCGAATGCGCAATGAGTGCCGTGAACAAGTGCGTGCGAACGTGTGACAGAGAGACGGAGGCGGAGACATAGACAAAGACGCAAAGAGACAAGGTAGTAAAATTCTGAGAAGAAGCAAGATATTTCAACGTCACTGTAATACAACCGGATACAGGTGCTGAGTCCTAAAGATAGAAGAGAACCGTCCACAGCGGTTGGTTCCCTCTCGCTTGTTTGCACTTAGGTCAAAGATGGCTAAACATGTCGACAGGAGGAACAAATTTGTCTCTGCGTGTAAGATACAGAAACAGGCACAGTAACCAAATGATACATCTCAGCTAAGATTCTTTCTTCTAATAAAAGGAGAAAAAATTCTAGTGCTAGCTTGCGCAACTGCCCGCTGTGGAAAAAAAAGATCTCCAGAGGACATTAATTTTTTTCATACAATTTTCATCATCTGAATATACTGCGCCATCGCCAGGGGAAATGCAAAAAGCTGCACAGAACTGACATATGAAGTGACGGATGTGCTAAAAAGTGCGCTCCCTTGCTGATTCCCGTCTTATTAGTTGCGCTGTGACGTGCCATCGAGGGAGTCTTTACTCGACAAGTTCGAGGAGACACAATATAAAACAGACGTCTAAGTGCTCGCCGGGATTTTAATCATAACGTAACTCGTCTGCCAGTCCAGCCTGTAGGCAGAACATCGAACGAAGTGCTCTTAGGAGGGCGGTTAGTGTTGGTTAGGTCATACCGTCTCCAGTGTTTAATCACATTTACCCACTATATGACTATAGTTCACAACTGCATAATTTCCGCCCCTTCTAGCTAATTATCACGTGTTCTAGATGACGAGAACCCGTCTTCATTACAACAGTCCGTCTTGGTTACCAGAGCCCGTCTTGGTTACCAGAGCCCGTCTTGGTTACAACAGTCCGTCTTTGTTACAAGAGCCTGTCTTGGTTACCAGAGCCCGTCTTGGTTATCAGAGCCCATCGTGGTGACCAGAGCCCGTCTTGGTTACAAAAGCCTAGCTTGGTTACCAGAGCCCGTCTTGGCTACCAGAGCCCGTCCTGGTTAACAGATCCTGTCTTGGTTACAGTAGCCTATCTTGGTTACCAGACTCAATCTTGGTTACCAGAGCCCGTCTTGGTTACCAGAGCCTGTCTTGGTTACTAGAGCCTGTCTTTGTTACTAGAGCTCGTCTTGGTTACCAGAGCCTATCCGCTGTTTTAATTGACGTCATCAATTTCAAGGTGTCGTCTGCTAGCAGGCCGCGCGCCATTTTGCGCACCACGCTCCCTGTGGTATCTCAGTATCTATCATTGTTGCCAGGTTGCGCAGGTTTTCACTTCTTCAATAAGACTAGAAAACAGAACGGTGTTCCATCAGACCAAAGAGTTATTTTCTATCGTATTATTAATAAAGTGAACTTATATAACACCATATCCATACCCTATAAACAAGCTCACCGCCCTTTACAAACAAACGCATAGAGAGATATACGGACGTTATCAGTTTTCTTCGTTTTTTTCAAGAACTTATAAAAAGGCACCCAGTTTCATTACACTGAAGTGTACCAATTACACAACAGTGTGAACTGGCCACTGTCAGTGGGAGAAGGGTAGAAGTAAGAATGAACGAAGATCATAAAGTTTGAAAATGCGTTTGATATCTATGATTGATTCGAATTTCCATTTGTGTGAAATATAGGCTAAATAACCCAAACATTTACTTTGATCTTCAAGATTTGTGGGGAGGGTTCCTTTAAGTTGGACGTCAATTTTCCTTTTTTTACGTGAAAGGCTTTCATTTTAATGCAGAGCTGTTGTGGGTTTAAGACTTTTATTTTTATTATGTGTGATATGCAAATATACACTATTCTTAAAAAGCTCTTAAAATAGTATATAATTTAGCATGTGTGTGTTTTTGCGATCAGATGAAATGAGTGTTCATCTGTGTGCAATGACACGTGCAAACCATGTGTTACACAGTATCTAAAAGAGCACAACATAACAGCTGCTGTCACCAAGAGAAATTTTTTTAAAGCAGACTTGATTTGCTAAGAATTCCCAATTATATATAATTATAATTTTTTTAAAGACGCTGATTTTAATGAAGATTTTGTTGCAGTAAAAAAAAGTACAGTATATACATGTGCACACCAAAAACTGCAGCATATCCTTTAAGTAAAGCCCCACAGAAATTGAAAACTAAGACAAAACCATAGTTCAATAAAGCTGTTAATAAAAAAAAAAGCTTGTACGCGTATCCCGTCACTTGTTCGCCTTGAAAGCAACAGATTTTTATTTATTAACAGACATATTAGAGCGCAATCATTCACATTTGTCGTACAATTTACTCGTTTGTATCTATAGTAACTCCTAACACTCCCTTCTCCACCCTTCGGTTATGAATGTCGTCAGCAACTGCTGTATGTGTGAGAATCAATCCGATTACTTCCTTTGCTTTTTTCCCCTCCGCTCTCCCTACATCACTGATTACTCCCCTCCTTGCTTTGTGTTTTTTTGTTTTGTTTTGTTTAGTCTTTGCTAAATTTTTCTTTCAAAAAAAATGTACTTCGTTTCTTCGGAACAATCAATCATATGAAGTGACAACGACTTGGCGAAAAGCCGTGCGATCTTCTATTTGCCCCGAAGACACAACAATGGCTTGTGACCTCGACCTCCTCAAAGTCTAATTAGCCTTGAGTCTGCACCGATCTCTTGTGATCCTCCGTATCTCCTCCACCTTTCTCATCACTGGCTAAGGCCATAAGACCCAGGGTTAAGGTCTCTATTTTTCCCCCTCCTCCTTTGCGTTCGATCCTCTCCGATGCCGATTTTACCTGCCTTTCTCTTTTAGAAACTTCCTTTCCGGAAAAGAATCGGATTCTCCGAAAATAAACTGCTAAAGGTCGCTTAACCCGATGCAAGAGAAGGACAGTTGAGAATAGCTGTAACTTTCAACAACCACTCTTGGAATACGGTGCTAGAAGCGCCAGATAAAGTCGGATACTCTGCCGGAAAAAAATAAACGTCTGGGACTGGAGCGCAAGGCATGAAAGGACTGACTGCACCCACGACAGGCGGCTTGCGGCAGTCTCAAATGTCACCATGTTGTTTTCGCGAAACGTGGCAGACTTTTCGCTGAAAGGTCGCTTGCGGTGCACCTAGGGGAAGAAAAAGCAAAGTTTTCAAGAAGGGATGCACACAGCCCCCATCCACCATCTCTCTCGGGGTGATGCACACTACGACCTGACGGTCTTAACTGTTTACGGCCTTGAGGTTTCAACTCTCTTTTCTCATGAAGGCGAGCGACTTAGTGCCAAAGACATCATTAAAGAAGTTAAAATAGACCAAAACTGAATAATGAGTAGGTGACGCGCGGAAAGCTGATTATAAGAAAGGCGACGAAAGAGCCATATGGGCACAAACAAGGTGTTCAGCGTAACAAGTCACTGAGACACTGTATCACTCCGCTCTTTCTGAGATGGTGATAAAAAATAATATGCATAATTCTATGGAGAGGACAGGCTATATAAAAATCATAACATTCCCCCCACCCCCAACACACATCACTACATCACTGCACTGATATTCGTTATAAGGACAAAATCGCGATAACAGCCATTATCCACACGCCGCTAGCAGCACCCTGGGGACTGAAAACAATGAACGTGTAGTCCAGTCAACGCCAGGGGGACTACAAAGACACTGAGAGCACGTGTGTGTGGTGTGTGTAATGTGCTAGTGTGTGATTGTGTGAGTGCTTGGACAAAATATCACGAAGGGAAAGCAACAACAAAAAATCTGAAGAACAATAAGCTGCAGGATGATGATCCGCTCAGAGTGAAGTGCCAGCTGCACAAGGGAGGAAAGCTTCTCTCGCTAGGGGCGCTCATCTGCTCCTCGACAAACACGTGATACTGACAGGAAGCTAAAAGGCGACAACTCGTGCACAAGGACTGATTAAGCCGCATCTCCGCCACCGATGACGGTAGCCGTTCAGGGCCCAGTTGCATTACACCTGACTTGCGGCTGCTGACTGTTGCGTGTGAATGATACACATAGCACGTAGCGCCATGCTGTGCACCGGGCCTCAGGTCACTCGCAGTTGGCTGTAAAAATAAAAATCTCCGTCCATCTCAAAATTGATGTGTGCCTCGAAGCCAAGCCTGATCCAGTGATCCTGGTTTTCTGGGAATCGAACTCCCAGACAGCGGCACGCGAACAAGCAGCCGTGCTATCTGATTCACATCTTGACTTGTGACGAATAGGGTCGTCAGAGGGAGGCGACAGTTGAAAATCCTGTTGCTTCAGGAGGCTATCGAAGCCAGCAACAGCCAAGCTGACCTCGTTGGAAAAAAGCTCTTCGTGTGTCGAAGAACAGAGTTCACGAACTTGTGTTTCTGCTCCAATGGCGTACGTAACCGACCCCATCCCTCCACCCACACACACACACACACACCTAGTTAGTTCCACTCTAGGTGCGTCAGATTTCCTTAATCAGGTCCACCGTGAGACCTGTCATGCGCGAGTATCTTCCATGTAAGTACGTTCTACGTGAGCGAACAGGTCCTGCATGACCACGAGAGAACTAAGACACGAGCTTTCCCTTTCAACTTCACCTTTCCAGGCTGTTGATGTACTAACGCCCCACGATTTCTATTCACGAGACACGGACAAACATGCTGTTACTGCCAACTCTACAAAACTGTTTATCCTTTTCTCGGATATTTATGCTTTCTTCAGAAGTTTATAGGAGATTTTAGTCAAGGAAACCTTCGTGCAATGCAGTGATTTATACTTCATTTTCGTTGTTGTTTTGTTTTAGGTCATTCATAAAACATTTCAAGAGAAGGCTTTAGGAACTCAATTCTAAGCGTCGAATAACAAAAGTAAGGGAGAAAAATCTAACAAAAACCTGACAGGTCATGCTGGTCAATAAGCTTTCAAGCCTTTATTGGCGTCGCAACTGTGTATTAAACAATGAAATAAAAGGGCAATGCTTGGGGACAAATATGTTGCACCGGAGAGTACAAAACGAAAACAAGATGCCGAGAAAGCGCTTCAAAAGTCGGCGGCCAAAAGGCACGGATGCCATTACACGCTCCAAAGAACATTATGATAGACTTTCGATGTCGTGCTGCGATGCTCGATGCAAGCCGCTTTTGGCCTGAAAGTCTGTGACAAGAATTCATAAAATGAATCACTTATCCCAGCTTGCTGCAAAATCTGACAAGGCGCCAGCTATGAAAGCTAGTACAAAAGCACTAGTGTGTCACTTAAATATATTTTTCCTTTTATCTCAAAGATAAAAATTCCTATCACTGTCTCTAAAGGGGAGGCATTTGTGTGTCTAGCGGGGTGCAAAATTTCGTTTCTAATGACAATGACATACTAAAACTCAAAGCAAGATACTACTTCTTAAAATGGGGTGAACGAATAGCCCTCTGCCTTTCTCTATATACATGAATACAAACATCCGTATGCACAGGTCATCATCAGGATTGAATACCCTGTGAAGACCTCAGCTACAATGGGGAAACTTATGTTAATTAATAATAATAATAATAATAATAATAATAGTGAAGATTTTTATAGCGCATATTCACACTCATAGAGAGCATGCTCTTAGCGCTTAAAACGAGAAAGAGACGTGGACTAAGTAGATACAGAACAAAGGGGACGAAAGAAAACGACAGTACTGACAAAACAGAAAACAAAAGGCATCAAGTAACAGGAACAGAGAAATATAGTGATTCTGCCAGAAAGATGGGTAAAGTAACAAGAGGGAAGGGGGCGGGGTTAAGAAGGACGAGCATTGTGTGGACTGTGTTAGGAGAAATGCTCAAGGAAGAGGTGCGTTTTCAGTGCAGATTTGAGTCAGTTGTAGGAAGGTGGCGGATATGGAAAGGAAGAGAGTTCCATTGTTTTGCAGCACAGTAGCCAAAAGTCCTGTGACCATAGGTTGTTGTTCTGGGGACAGGAACAGTTAGGATACGGTCGTCAGACGAAGAGCGTAGTTGTCTGGACGGAGAGTAAGGGATGAGAATTAATTAAGAGTTTGTTTCTATGCCTAAGCGAGACGCCATGAGTTGGACCTTGTTATGTGGATGATGATGTTCGAAAGGGTTTGTCTTGAAAACAGAAGGGCTCTATGTTTGGGAAATACTATTCTCCACTGAGCTTTAACAAGTTATTAGAAAAACATTTTCACCCCACTAGATCTTTATCTCAGCGGCTTCAACAAGCCTTTTGAGGCTTTAGCGATTGTTTTATCTTTATAAGGGGAAAACGAAAACGAAAAAGGAGAATGGTGAGTGATTTGCACTGCCGCTTTTTCTTTGATGTAATGGACGTCATTGAGAGGCTCCACTAGTATAAATTGTGAAGACTGGGGATGAAAGAACTGTAACGAAAGACTTTTATCGTAAAAGGTGGAGGGGTTACTGTTTAATGTGTTTTAGTGTATGTCTGTGTAATAGGTTAATCATTTTGTTTCTTGAATATTTTTCTCAAATTATATTTGTTTCTTAAATTCAGATTGTTCCTGGTGTTTTTTATGTCGTCCGAGTGTCTGCACACACATACACACACACGCACGCACACTTATTTACACAGTTACCCATGGCACCAGCACAGAAACCAGTTTTCCAGGAAAATCCTTTAAAACAGCATAAATAATCAAGCGCTGTTTCATTAGCACATCCATCTCGAAAAGTTACCTCATTTATTCTTCCTTTAGGTCACTTCGATCCTATCATCAAAAATATATTTTATGTCGATATCATCAAATGACATATCGCCCATAAAGTTCGAGCTCACTACGTCATTTACGCTCGGTATTTGGCAGGCACTAGTTCTAATACTCGATATTATTAATTTATGTCCTTCATATTTTGTAATCCTAGCTATACACCTCGATTTTCTGCATGTCTTTTTATCCTGCTCGATGGCTGGTTGGTTGGTTATTTTGACAAAAAAAGTGCTTCCATCGTGAGGTGATTTTGTACTATGAAAGGAGAGGGATGGGGGAGTACCCGGACAAAATCCCCGAACAGCCAGGTCTGCGAAAAGTGTCACATAAAAAGAGTGTCCCGAGACGAGACTGAACCCAGAAACTCGCACTGCAGTGTCTTCAAGTGAGTGTTTTAACCACTACACCACCTGGCGCCCCTTTCTTGCTCGGTGTGTTCATGTCCTAGCTATTATGCACGCCATAACTATACCGCTAAATATTTTAATGTCATATCAATAATGTTCAATATTTTAATGCTTTAGCAAAAAATCTCGATGTTCTGCATATGCTGGCTATAATGCTTGACATTTTGCAGGCACAGACGTCTACGATGTATCAATTAAGCTGTGTTTCTCTTCCTGCCCTAGAAAGACACCGACTACCACGTTGGATGAAAACCACCCTGTATGCTATTAGCCCGAGATAAAGAGTCGTCTGACATCTGGCTCACAAGTTTCCTTTTAAATCGTATCACCCTTCACACCTACCATCACCATCTTTACCCGAGCTATCCCCGATCATTCACTTACACCCTCAATCAATCACCATACAAAGGTGCGTGATGCGCGCTTCTATGTTTACCCAAAATGTCAGAACCAGCGGGGGCTAGGGGTGGGGAAAGGAGATGGGACGAAAGGGGGTCTGCAGAAAAACACGTGTTGGCGTGATGAGACTGGGACAAACATTACTGTGCGCGACCCAAGCCACCTTTGTGCCTCCCCACGGGGTACAGAGTGCACCCGGCCCACCAGTAAATTAAAGCGAGGGTCGTTAAACTCTCTGCCTTTCGCCGCGTGTACCTTTGACCGTGTTTCTAGTTTTTCTTGTAGATTTATGCACGGACCTTCATTTACGGCAAGGGCGGTACGCGTTGCTCTGTTTAAACTCCTCTGATTTATAACGCTGTGTAATTATTTTCAAAAAAAAGTCCGCAAGTCTTACGGTCAACAATAGTTAAGCCTGACATTTCTCCTTAACCTCTTTGGCGTTAACGCCGAGAGGAACGGGTTTTTTTTAATGTTAACTCCAACATCACTTGCGGTAACCTGGTTTAATCCCAGATGGAGCGGTTAGCCCAAGGTCCGTTTGGGGCAATGGTCTATTGGTAGTGCTTTAAAAAAAAATTTTTTTTTGCACGGTTTGTTAGGAGGTGGGAAATGGACGGTTAAGCTAAATAGACGTCTGCAAGTGTTCTAGACTTGATCAACAGGTCTCTCTAAATGAAAATCATCAAATGTAGATCGTAAAGTGCCTTCTATTTGTAGGAATGCATCAACGTTCATCATTCCACTGATGACAGTACACTGAAGTCTCCTTCATGCGCCTCAGTATGGAAAGAAAACAGGCACACGGGGAGGTGGGGGAGAGAGGGAAACACGAAGAAAGAATGGAACAAAAAAAAAAAAAAAACAGAGAGAAAGACAGACGATGGAAACAAAAGAACATACACACGCGCTTGTTTTTGTTGCAGTGTATGGAAGCTTGTTAGAGAGAAGCAGA
Source organism: Marisa cornuarietis (assembly GCA_004794655.1). NCBI lineage: Eukaryota > Metazoa > Mollusca > Gastropoda > Architaenioglossa > Ampullariidae > Marisa > Marisa cornuarietis. The sequence goes on along the minus strand of SMMW01000565.1, from coordinate 982,789 downwards.
TGTTAACGGGCCGTGCTAGTGCCGCCACGCTCGGTGCCAACACGCAGTTCACAATCCCTGGCTCTCCAATGGGCACCACATATGAGGGGGGCGGGGAAGCCAGAAATACTAGCTGTCACAAAAAATGCAATAAACTATCGCGTTATAACCCTCGCACCAGCAGTGGAAAGTGCTCCGCTTAATGGGAGAGACCGTTTGCTGCTCATCACAACCTCTCCTGACCCACTGTCATACTCCGGAAGATTGATATTGCTACTCGCGGAAAACAACAAGAAAAAACACCCTCCGAGAAGCTTACAGCCAAATTCAGTTTCTTTTGTTCTGAAATGAGCTGACAGTTAATCTTCTTTATTCGTGTATACTTTTTGTGTTTATTTGTTTTTTTCCCGGTGATTCATTTCAAGAACCGCTTGGTGAGCAAATTCTGTAAATGTCCTCACTAAACATGCGATGTTTCATAGCAGCAATATTTGAGGGAAAAAGTTGAATGGAAAGACTAGAAGTTAGAGGAAGAGAGAGAAAGTGTGTGCGTGGAGAGAGAAAAAAAAAAAGAGTGGGTGTATAAAAAAGGAGGGTAAAGAGGAGGCCTAGTAGAGGGAAAATGCAAACCGTCATCTACAAGGAAATGACTCTCTCGGAAAAGTCTCAAGAAGAAGCTTATCTCTTGTGTGCATCATCAACAGCATATAAAAGATTAAAGATAGAAAATTCCAGAGCGGGGGTGTCTCCAATCATTCAATTTGTAAACGCCTCGATAACACGGATCGCTCCTGTATCGATCGAGGGCGCGAGAAAACTGTGTTCATGCCACCCCTAAGGGGACGAGCTTTACATCTGACCAGGAGTTTTGCCCTTTTCTGCAAAAAAAAATTCTTCTTGTGGGCTCCAGCATGTATCTGCGGCGCCTCCACGCAACAAAGCGTGAGACAAAGACAAGGAAATAAAAGCTACTTTACGAAGGGCCATCAGAGGCTTCTCGCACAATGGCTTAGCTAAGATGTCTCTTCCGCGTTCGTCACAGATAACGAAATGACAAATGACAAATCTTTACTTGGAAGATGTTTTTAGCCATGACGTGCCTTGGCGTTCGTAACATCTGACTAAATTTTTTTTTTTTTTTTACTTAGGGCGTCTCTTTGTTAGTAATGTCCAACAAAATATTTTTATTGATGTCTCCTTATCGTTTGAAATACCTCGTTGTCAAGCCTGCTAATACTCAGCACACTCTTGCCCATAGTGAAAGCCGGCGAGTTTTTGGATATGGTATACTTAATGTACCATTGTGACGTAGAGCTTAAATGAAACAAAGCAAGCGCAAAAGGTATACAATTCAATATAGTATAAAATTCAAATGGTAACAGTACCATTTTCTAGCTGACAGTGTATGTGTGTGTGTGTGTGTGTCGTTATGAAAATTGGCATGCACTATCGACAGAAAGTCATTTCACTGCATAAAAATGGACTGAACCCCCCCCCCCTCCAACTCTGTCTCTTTGCCTCTGTCTCTCCAGAAAACGATATGGCGCTTAAGCTTTGGTATGCATTGGTTAACTATCTGGAGTATAAAAAAAAAACAGAAAATGAGGGGAAAAGATATTCAAATTCATTGATTCGTCCATTCATTGCTGGTGGGTCACAAGGTCGTTGTTAGTCCAAGCCTCGACCTATCCGACATATTTCGTTTGCGCTATCTGTTCATGTCTTGTCTTTGGGGTTCAACTTTTGGTGACTTCCATCTCCTCCAAGTGATGACAGCCGAGATCCTTCAATGGGTCGCCTAGGTCGCGACCATGTAGCCCTAAGCCCTGGTCGGTGCTTTCATTATGGAAAGCCTTCCTCCAATAATGCCGTGTTAACATCACAGTTTGTTGCAGTGGTTTACTCGTTTTAGCCTTCAGAATATTATCTCCAAGGCAGTACGACCATTAACCCTTGGCTGTCGGTGGTGCACTTGTTTAAGAGGAAGCATATTTTCCGTACTTATACCTCATCTTACCGTCTTGTAAGGTGCCTTCTCCTCCCTCCCCTCCCTGAGCTCGACCACTAAACCACCAGGACACGAAAACTAGAAATTTGTTGCGGAGGAATGTTACGAAACATCAGTCAGCTATCTCCGATAAGTTGTGGCCGTTGTTGACGCTACTGCTTCACAGATCGCGGTGGGGGAGAGAGTTGGGGAGGGAACAAGGGCTGTAGCTAAAACAAACAGATCTATAAACATTCAAATCGACCAACAAAGTACGCAACTGGCTCATCGCCATTTCGTTTTTATACTCTCTTTCTCGCGTTTGCGCGTGCTCTGCACACGCTACTCTCATAACAAAAAGAAACGCGGGTCACGTGACACTAAAGTGCTAGAAGGCAACTCTAGACGCCGGTGACACTGCTTGTACATTAAAGGTCTCGATTTGCCGAGAGGTAGCGGAGCAGCGTGGTGCTGAGGAGCCCTGTGGGTGCACAGCCAGTCCTGACAGACACAGCTCACATTCTTACACGCCAGCGGGCAAAGATACACACTATGGTCCATCATCATCCAAGGACGATCTGAGCATGCGCTGGTTGCCTCTATGGTGGTGTTTCACGAAAGGCTTTGTCGCGGACAGCTAGTCCATCAGCCCTGTAAACGGATCCCACATCCAGGAGAAAAAAAAAATACTGAGTTCCGGAGACGAAATCCGAGCAGGCGGTCCAGGGAATGACAAGCTGTGTTTGTTAGCACCTCCTTCCTTTCTTCTTCCCTCTCCAGCTCCCCTTCTTAACAAGCTGTTCCACAAGTTAGCACAGGCAACCACAGTGGTAATTAAGGCCCAAGATAACTCCAACAGGGAATTAGGTGTAAAGGTATTAGATGGTATGATTTACTCTGTGTGAATATGTGTGCACGGCCCATAGACTTGTGGCGTCAAAATTCTCTTGTGTGTGTGTATATATATATATATACAGTATACCTACATATACAAAATATATTATACAGAATTTAAAATGTATGTTTCTGGGATAATGGATATAGGAAACTCTCAATGCCTCTTAGAGGGTGAAAGACTAAAGTATCTTGTTTATTGTATCTTGATATCCATACAAGCACGAGAAGAAGTAACGCAGATTTGTCTGAGAAACACTGTGCGAAATGTTCATGACAGTTCCCAAAAGAACTGTTAGGTTACGTCATTCTGAGCTCAACCATTTTCAAGCGCCCGCATATGTCAACGAGCAGCGGGTTGGTAGATGGCCAGGCGCTCACAAATGACAAGCGCCTGAGAACATGAGATCTTACTTCAATGTTACGCAAAGACACTTACAAAAAATCCGACCATTTACTAGTGTAAACAAGTAAATTAAAATTTATGCTGCAGGCCATCGAGCTCACAATCCTGTTCCTGCACGACAGAATAAAATCTGCTTTTCTCCGGAAGCTTGCGGCTGAAATTGCCGCTGCCCGCCCGCCACCTAGCGGCAATCTGAGGGATGTGCAAGGAAAGAGAACCGGAGCCTGCTGGCGCACCGAAGAAAAGGGAGATAAACGACGCAGAAGACACCGGCAACCTGCTTTTTCTTGCTGCGTTCGTCATAAATATCAGCAGCCGCGTCCTCGTGGCGCGATGGAGGGTCGGTCTTAAACAAAACCATTTGCTGTCCATGAACACGCCGTGTCTTGTGGAGCCATTTCCTGCTCACGTCCGCTCGCAGCTTTTCTGGGAAAAAGCTTGTCATAGGACGCCTTATATGCCGATGCATCATAAGGAACTGAAAGGAATCTTGAACGGGTAAGCGGGAGCGTGTTTTCGGAGACACATGTTGGCCCTCTTCTTCCCTTCTATCTCCCTTCTTGACAGTTGCACTGAATTACGCAAGCACACTGAGTGGGAGAGGAAGAATGACAGAAATAGAAGGATGGACAGATAGAGAGACGAAAAAACAAAAGAACAAACAAACAAAAAAAAACCTAGACAAAACCAGGCAGATAAAAAAAGATAAAATTAACAGGTTGCAATCTGTCAAAAACATCAATTTTTCAAGCTGCACGTGGTTATGATGTGAACGGTCAAGCTAGGATGTGACTGATTAAGCTGAGATGTGCTTAAAAAATGAAACTAAATTCGCCGTGACGTCATGTTTCAGCGGTTATCCGAGGAAACGAACCCCCCCAATAACGTAATCTCTCGAGCTTCCATCAACTGAAGGTATACAATCCCGGTAAGACGCACAAGAGATTAAGACCGCACACTTCGCTTTAGTTCGTGGAGGTCGTCTTTATTTTCAGATCATGTCCAGCGGTACACTGGCAGTTAGTCCGCTCTACAGCTGCAGCAAGACGTCGTGCGACAATGCGGCTCCGCTGCAGCCCGTCATCCAGCTGTGTTCTCAGCAGGCAACTATTCGGGCCCTCGGTATTTCATTTTTTTTTTTGTTTTTGTTAGGGTTCATGTCACTAATGGAAGCTTTGCATGTGCTGCGTTCTTGCGGCTATAATTCGCAGACATTGTGACCACAAATAGAAATTATCTGAATGAATGATACAGGCCCCCGGTGCTTATGACGACGAGGATTGCCGTGAGTCCTTGCATCTACTGGTGTTAATTCTTCCTTTTAGAATAACAAATAACAAAAGTCCGCACAGCCTTTGTTGCTCCCATAATTATTTATTCGTACCTATTATGTGGGCAACGAATGGCGACATATACAAAGCAGCGTACAGGTTGGCTAACGAAGACGAAAGGTCCCTGGAGTAAACATTTGTTAAATCTCAGCTCACTTCACAGCATCACTCGAATACAGTAGGAGTTTCGTACAAAATAGACCCACCCACAAATCACTAGGCCCTGCGCACGTGCATCATAACCATATCACTTACGTGCATGTGCATCAGTGCCTTTGGATTGTTCCAGAACAGTCACCACTCCCTCTCGCACTATATGTTAGATATACAGTCTTACAGAGTGCTGAGACAAACAGCATAACATGCCTAATGTTGTAACGGTTATTTCTTGTAACATGCCTCCCACAACCGCCTGCCTCCTGTAAGAAGCACAAGAAGGATACAGTGAGCTCGATGGGAGGAGGGAGGGGAGTGAAATTAGTTTTAACATCTTGAGTTCTATGGATTGTCCTCCCTCCTTCCTCCAGTGCACAGCCTCCTATGTCTGGCATGCCTGGCATGTCTGGCATGTGGACACTCACCGGCGCTGTCCCCTAACGCTATTCAAACATTTGTCGCTGGCGAGACCGGAGATCCGGCTGGTAGACGGTTCCTGAAAGAAATCACGCAACCAAATTGCACGTGCGTGTTTCCGTCTGTATGTAGCATAGTGGCGATCCAGGGACCGTCTTGCACGTTCCACACGTGCTCTATTGCGTGCAACAAGAGGGTGCTCGCTCTACGCCCTTTCAAGACGCGATCAAAAGCTACTGAATTACAATTCAAAATCCTTAACAGATTTCTCCCCACCCTAACACCACCCAGCTCAAAAAACAACAAAAAGTTAAAAATGTCTGGGTGAGTGTGCGTGACATCACGCCAAACTACAGTGACTAGCGCGTGCAGCGCATGCGCACTGAACCCCACACCGCTATAGGTGGCGCTCACTACACAAGGTCAAGTCGGCTTCCAGTCCCAAGGCAGGCTATCGGTCTATCGCCCTACGTTAAAGCTCGGTTCCTCCTGTGAAATCCACACGACCTCATACATAAAGGGTCACAATTAATATGGAAACGTGTAAGACACAAATAAAAACAGATCTACAGCAAACAAGGTTTTAATTGTTGTACCCACAGCACAGTTCCGAGCAGCTCTATAGAAGTTCGCCAGAATAGGTAAAGCAGGAAAAAATATGACCTCGCAGAAGACACTTTCCAGCCGCAGACAAGAGATAGGTGTTCTGTGTCAGTGATCTCTTATCTGCAGCAAAACGAGAGGTCGCCGGTTCTCACTTTCCAAATGACCACGTGACCACGGGGGGGGGGGAATTGGTGTTTTACGCCGAGCCAGTAACTAAGGCTATATCACAGCAAGGCAGCCGGCCCTGTAAACAGATGCCACATGCAGAGAAAGAACAGCGTGCCCGAGACGAGAACTGAACCCAGGACAGCCAACCTTCACTGTATTGGTGACAGCCGCTAACCGTTGCGCCACCGGACCGCCAACGTGACCGCGGGAAACTATCACTGGCCATAGACTTTAGAGAAAGTCTCTAAAGTCTATGCACTAGCTGAGCCTTGGAGAGGGGCAAGAGTGCGCTGACTCAAAGCAACACGGCGGGTCGTCAACTGACCACAAACTACTAATTATTTCACGAAATATAGGTCGAGCAACATACACCGTTAGCCACGTTGAAAGCAGCTAATCCGACTTGATAGCTTCAGCGGACCCGACAATTTAATTTCTAATTGCCACTGCTCTATCTCTCTCTCTCTCTCTCCATGTTTTGTTTTGTTTTTTTCTCTTCAAATGCGGGGTCTGATTCATTAAATGACTATATATATATATATAGTGCGTTAGCTTTGAGGTAGGTGTGGCGTGGATTTTTTATGCCTTAGTTTGTTGTTGTTATGAAATTGGTTTTGACATTATACTCGAAATACAACTAAGAACTACTCAAGACGAACGGAAACGATGAGCAGTGTTCGGTGATGTTTGTGATCGGTAGAAAGGAAGGGGTAAATCCAGCTGGCCAACCAGACGCGCTTCACATAAAAAGCTTTAGCTGCAAAATGCTCTCTGTTGCAGGCACTAACATAAATAATTTACAAAGTTTCTGTATGAGAGAGCAGTCCAAGTTTCCTGAGAACTGGCACTCCTCTTAAACACCTGGATAACAACAGAGATAATCTGTGATGACCTCCCCCTCCCGATTTCAGTGAACCGGCAACGAGTCGCACACACACTGACCTCCCCTTTCCGACTGTCTCACATCTATAGCCTACATCATCATCACTCAAGTTCTCCAGCGAACTTTTTTGTTAAAAATCCTTTTCGTATGTCATGCCTTTCAGTGGAAGAACTGGTGACTTTAACATGGCATGGTAAAGTTCTAGTGCACGAAAGGAAAGTAAGTTCAGTCTATGGGCTGGGCTTGCAGTTGCCACACGGCACTAGTGCATACCACATGCAGGAGAAAGCTTCAGTTGCAGCAATAACTGTGGTACATGTAACGATATAACATGACACATCAATCCCTGTGTTACATGTAATGATGTAACATAAAGCATTAAGGATTGAATGGTGCTTTTCTCTTGAATATGATCTGGATGCACTATTATTAGGACATTGCAAAAAAGCAACAGCCAAAGGCCAGCTAAAAGGATGAAAGAAATGTGATCAACACAGTCGTGGATAGCGTTGCAGAAAACTATCGTTATAAACGTGGCCCAAGTTCAGAGCCAGGTTGCATGGGAGCTTGTATTTCTGATTTCCTGTTTGCACAGATTACTGCATTTCATAAAATGTATGAGTACCTTTACACATGAAATGAAGGCATAAAAGGTCATGGAAAACAATAAAATCTTCCGGTGGAGGCATTGTGAGTAGGTAGAAATGATATCCACACCAAAAGGGTCTTGTTTACTGCCAGCAAAAAGAAAACAAATACTACTCACCGTGTCGAATTCCTTGACTTTCTCCTCGAGTTCGGAAAGCTGTACTGCTAATTGTGTGTTTGTGGCTGATGTGCTATGTAATTCCTCTTCCTGTAAAACAGCAAAACAGTGAGGATGTTAGCTCTTCAAGGTTTACTCACAACAGCCGCAGTGCACAAATCCACATCTGGTTTCTGTGTCCGACCTGCAGCAATGTGAATTATTTATCTTGTGTAACAAAATTTAAAAAGTTTCTTTCCTTTCAAAAGTAGAAATAATAACTTACGAATTTTTTTTAATAAACTATGAAAATATGCCTTACATTATCAAACAAATTCTGGGAAAAAAATTTGTAAATTTGTAAATCCTCCAACCACCTTCTGCCGAGCAACTTGACTGTGTTTTGCGTAGAGTAGTTGATGACCATGCCCCTGTGTCTCGACGTCTGATGCGCCAGTCTAAATGTGCGCCTTGGCATTCACAGATCCGTGTCGAACTCCGTGACCTGAAGCGCACGCGCCGGCGAGCTGAACGTGTTTGGCGGAAGACTGGACTCGCCATCCACAAAGAAATTTATAATGCCGCAAAGCGAAGCGTTGCAAAATGCATTTATGCGACTAAAGCATCATATCTTCAGGGCCAAATAATTAACTGCACCTCCTCCAAAAAGCTCTTTGCCATCTGCTCTCAAATGACTGGATCTAAGACAGCAACACCACTGCCTACTGCCTACCCTGCTTCACTGCTGCCGCAAGTTTTTAGTGATTATTTCACCAGCAAGATATTGGACATTCGATCATCTTTAGACTCTGTGTCAGTGCTTGACAGCATCTCCTGTGATGTCCTCCCAGGATGCTCCATGTCCAAGTTCCTACCAGTCTCTGAGACCGATGTGAAGGCGGTTATCCTAAAAGCTAAACCAACAACTTGCGAGTTAGATCCGATGCCCACAAGCCTTCTGCTCGAGTGCCTAGATACTCTACTTCCTGCCATCACTAATATTGTAAATGTCAGCCTGTCGTCAGGTGTTTTCCCGTCTTTGTTCAAAAATGCGGTGGTGAGGCCACTTCTAAAGAAATCCACGCTTGACGTCAATGTCCTGAACAACTACCGTCCAGTTTCCAACTTGTCTTTTCTCTCTAAGATCATAGAGAAAATAGTTTTGACACAGCTCTGGGCCTACTTACAAGAGCACCATCTTATCCCACAAGCTCAGTCGGCGTATAGACCTTTCCACAGCACCGAGACCACTCTTATTAAAGTGACAACAGACATATTATCTGCTCTTGACAGTGGTGATGTCTCTCCATTAACCCTACTGGACCTGTCTGCTGCATTTGACACTATAGACCACTCTCTGCTTCTTCACAGACTTCACACCCTCTACGGGATTTCTGGACCTGCCCTCTCATGGTTCAACTCCTATCTCACTGATAGGACCCAGACTGTGTCAGTTGATGGTCAGACATCTCGCCCTGCTTCACTTTTCTGTGGTGTTCCCCAAGGCTCAGTACTTGGCCCAGTTCTGTTCATCCTGTATACTAAGCCCTTTCATCATGCATCCGGTCTCACCAGGTTTCTCATCAATCCTATGCTGATGACACGCAGCTTTACTGTTCCACTCCGCCGGCTGAGTCTTACTCTGCTATTAGCTCTATAGAAGCTTGTATCAGTGATGTCAAGGGTTGGATGCTAAAAAACAAGCTTAAACTAAATGATGATAAAACGTAAGCCCTCTTGTGCCATAGAAGAAGACATCAACCTTCACTCGTCAGTCTGCCCAATCACATCAAGGTGGGCGACAGCAACATCACCTTCACGTCATCTGTTAGGAATCTGGGATTTATTGTCACTGATGACATGACACTCGATAGACATGTAGCATCTGTCTGTCGGTCTGCCTATTATGAGCTCCGTAAGATCAGTGCCATCCGTCACTTTCTCTCTACACGCGCTACCAACACTCTTGTCTGTGCGTTTGTTCTTTCTCGACTTGACTACTGCAACTCCTTGCTGGCAGGCTGCCCTGACTACCTCATTCAGAGACTCCAGAGAGTACAGAACTCTGCTGCGCGTCTGGTGCTTAGAGCCACGAAAAGGGACCATGTCACTCCTCTCCTTCGTTTCTACACTGGCTACCCATCTGTTCTCGCATTCAGTACAAACTGTCTGTGCTGTGTTTTAATTTCTTTGCTGGCTCCTGTCCTGACTATTTCTCTGAACTTCTCATCCCTTACTCTCCGGCCAGACAACTCCGCTCTTCGTCTGACGACCGTATCCTAACTGTTCCTGTCACCAGAACAACAACATATGGTCACAGGACTTTTGGCTACTGTGCTGCAAAACAATGGAACTCTCTTCCTTTCCATATCCGCCACCTTCCTACAACTGAATCTTTCAAATCTGCACTGAAAACGCACCTCTTCCTTGAGCATTTCTCCTAACACAGTCCGCACAATGCTCGTCCTTCTTAACCCCGCCCCCTTCCCTCTTGCTACTTTACCCATCTTTCTCGCAGAATCACTATATTTTTCTGTTCCTGTTACTTGATGCCTTTTAATGTTTTCTGTTTCGTCAGTACTGTCGTTTTCTTTCGTCCCCTTTGTTCTGTGTCTACTTAGTCCACGTCTCTTCCTCGTTTTAAGCGCTAAGAGCATGCTCTCTATGAGTGTGAATATGCGCTATAAAAATCTTCACTATTATTATTTATTAAATGCTGCACAAAGGCTGAAACCTGTGCGTTTGATGCCTCATTGTTCCTTTGTAAACCTGTTATGAAGTTTACTACTTGTTAGTTTCAATATCAGAAGTAAAAGGCTTACATTGCATTAGCAAATATTTACTTATAAAATTTTTAATAAAATTACTACTCTCTAAAACAAAATAATGTGGAAAGGAGATAAAGAGGGTATGCACAATCAATAGGTAATGGCAGTTGTCACCATGCTGAAGATTTTGTTTTTATTTTGTTTTATTTTGTTTTTATTTGCTTTAAGTCGTTGTTCTTAAGACTTGTTTTTTAAATCAATAGTTTAATATACAATTTTGCTAAAACTCTTTAGGGGAGATAATAAAGCATGCCTAAATTATGGTAACTGTTTGCTTCCCTTAGGTTGGCCAGGTTGCCGTTCCTACTCTACAAAGAAACTAAACCCTACCCACATGTGGCACTCTTACTTCTCCTTTATGTGACATTGGCCTAAGATGATGGCATTAAACTGATACTGACAATCCTTCATGGTGTGAAAACTGATTGAAGCAAAGTTTCTGCCTCATTCACTGAAGTGAATTCAGTGTCAAAGATCTCTTGAGGCGAGTAAATGTTAACAAGGATCTGTGGACGCACCCTTCATTACTGTGCCGAACAACTTAGCGGAGTTTTACATCTGTTCCAGCTGTCTGTAGATTCTGGTCATATTCCTGATACTTGGAAACTTTCGCACATTGTGCCTGTCCCAAAAATCAAAAGGCCCAGTCAACCCAACGACTTCAGACCAGTCGCTGTTACCTCAATCATCATGAAATCACTTGAGAAAATCGTAAGGAGCGAGGTAATGACTGCTGTTGGTCAACATCTTGACCCGTTGCAGTTTGCCTATAGAACTGGACGAGGTGTCGATGATGCTCAGCTGTTTATACTAAATACGCTGTACAAACATCTGCAGAAACCTAAACCTCATGCCAGGCTTCTCTTTGCTGATTTTTCTTCTGCTTTTAACACTGTGCAACCTCACTTGTTAGTGGAGAGTCTAGTGTCAGACTTACATCTATTTGTGGGCCAACTAACTTTCTGGATCCTGGACTTCTTAACAAACAGGCAGCAGAGAGTTTCTGTTAACGGTCTTCTCTCAAATCATGTTGTCACTTGTACAGGTCCCCCTCAAAGCTGCTGCTTGTCTCCACTACTGTTCATACCATATACTAACGGTTGTAGAAGCACCACGGACTCGAGTTTTCTTATAAAATTTGCTGATGACTGCCTTGCTATCACTTTTGTATCATAGTGAACATGTTCACAGTGGCGATCTTCCTGACTTTGTACGCCGGTGTGACGAACACTTCCTTGTCTTGAATGCCTCAAAGACTAAGGAAATGATCTTCGACTTTCGACTTCACTGCTAGTACGAGCGCTATATGGAATTGCCCTTGTGGATAAATAAAGTTGTATTGTTTTTATCAGAAAACACACACACACACACACACAAATGCATCTCACATCTTACATTAAGCACTTCTGTATAGTGAACAAAGTATGGTGATCATAAAAAGTAATTAACTGAAAGCGGTTCACAATTTTCAGAGCTTGAAATTTAGGGTGTTGAGCTCTAAACTTTCCTTCTGCAACCTTTTTTTTTTTTTAAAGTAATGCTTGTGGCTGAGAAGAGCGAATTTACTGCCAATGATCACAGAAAAACCAGCAACTGTGATTCAGGGTCTCTCTCTTTTTATCAAAACTATAGTCAGAATTTTTCCATTTTGAAAGTAGTTCATTTCTCTATGATCAAAAATAAAATATAGAAAAACAACTCAGAAACTTTAGAAGTTTCCTTCACTAAAAGACAAGACTTATATTCAAAATCTAAATAAATAAATAAAAAAGAACCCGGTAAAAAAATGTTTTCTACAGCATATAAAAATGTAACACATACAGCTTAGAACTTACTAATTCTTTGTTGTGTTCTTTTAGTTCAGCAATGCTTCTCCTTAACACCTCACATTCTCTGCTCTTCTGATGCAGGTTTTCTTTCTGCAATAGTTTAAACCCTGTAGCATACATGTACTAACAAATCATGCATGTAACTAATCAAATCAAATTTTCCTCTTTTAAGTTTACTTGATGCTAAATTTTTGTGGTTTTGTTAATTGAATCATGGCAATTCAAACACTCAGATAAAATTATATTAGAAAAGTATGCCAGTTCTATCTAAGTAGCATGATCATGTCCCTTAATAATATCATTATTACTTTAGTAACATATTAATCTGGATGTTTAGATCCATTTTAGTATTTTTTCCCACAGATACAGTTGGCTTTGGAAAGACTTTTAAATCCCTTCCACCAACTGATGTTTGTGATGCATGTGCAAGAATGGGAAAGACTTTTAAAAAAAGATTCAATTACCACATCCTCGCTGTCTTGAAGTGCTTGCTCAAGTTTTTCGATTTCTTTGTGTAGAATTTCATTGGCTGCTTCCAATTCTCGCCGTTGCCGCTCCCGCTCCTGCTCATTTAGCTGTGCCGGTCTCTGCATATAAACACACCACTAGGTAAGCATATAACATTTTCACAAATCTTGAACAAAGTCGTGGTTAAGAGTTTTTTTTTTTTTAAAAGCCTATAAATAGACCTACATACAATTCTGCAGATATGCAACTTTGGTAAGGAAGGTATAGTGTGAGCTGCATGATATACTATTTGTGTTTTCAAGACATATCCAGCGTTAAATGAAGAAACTGCCATAATGTGTTTGCAGTAATATTACATTTTCCCCTTTTAATAAAATGTTATTGACTCGATTCACGTGCACAGTTTTATTCTTCCAAGAAAATTGTTTCTACCCCAAGACTTGAGCACTGACTGACACAATTCTTTTATCAGATCATTTTTTGTGCCAGTTCCATATGCTTTATGTACTCTGTGTAATCACTCATTTCCATGAAGGATTCTACTAAATCATTTACTCTGTATGCATTCTGTATGGCTGACTTAAAAAAAGCTTGAAAGTAATATAACTGTTGATTTTACAATATTTACCTATTTTGTTTTTGTATGTTTGAATAGTCTACAGTTTGAGTGCATCATCTTCTGTGCCATACCTTTCTACCACATTCTGATTAATAACATGCAATAAACAAGAAAACAGAATATTGCTAATATTTCAAAATGTTTAGATATTGCCTTGTGTAAAGAACACTTCTTAAAAAATAATGACTGAGTACGAAAAATCAGCAGTACTATGAACAGTTTTAAATTTGAAATTTTTCGCCTTTATTCATTTTTTAATCAATCCGTTCGTGCTGCCAGCCACATCGGCAATAAGAGACGCAACCCTACGCTTTAAAATCATATTCACTGCCAGAGTTCTGTCCCTCAGATGTTGTTATCGACGAAATGTCGCCTCAAACCAATTTTATATCTTTCTTTAACAGCTTAATAAGATCGTTGGCAGAAACCGATCTGCGTTAAACAATATTCTGTCAGTCTGCTGTCCTCTGCACTGTCAGCACATCGCATCTTATTTCATCATGTTCCGCCTATAGTCCCCAAGCATATTACGGCGCAGTATAAAGAAGAATTCACATTCCCTTCGAGAATGTCCTAGAATGAAATCTCAATCGTAATGTGACCTCCTGCTCTGATACAACCCAGCATGCAAGAAAACACACATAAGCAAAAAATACAAAAGACTTAAGCATTTTTAATCTAGTCTGCATTCTAGAAAACACATATATATATATATATATCAACTAAACAGTTATACAATTGATTTTTAAAGTGCAGTCTCTTTTAGGCGACCCGATGACCTTTCGTTGGAGATTCCCTGCCGTTACTGTGTCCCACGCCCTATGGAAAACGCTCCTGTGAGCTGATGGCTAGGGACCGCCCCACGTGATCTGTGGGAGCTGTTAGCGCGGTCAGGGACACCAAGAGACCAGTAAAGGTCAGCAGTCTTCAGGCGCGCAGACTGCTGCTTGCTGGAGAATTAATCCCGTCCGGAATCATCAAAGGTGAGCCACAACGACCTGTTATCGACTGGTCTCCTCACCTAATGTGGTGCAGCTCCAACCTGTTTTCTTACACGGTGTTTGCTGTGCAGACTGCTAATGGAAAGATCGTGTCGACGATGACAGTGCGAGTGTAAAGCTGGCTTCAATGCCTGGTACAGGGTTCACTTCCAGGGAATAGGTGTTTTTTATTTCTTTTTTTTTTAATTTATAACATATCCGGTTTGGTGAAGCTTAAAGGGCGATGCACATACAAACTTGTGCACATACATGTTTATACGTGCACAAGAACACTTACTTCCGTGCAGTGTCGGATATCTCTGGGATCACGCACTGTTCAGTACGGGAGTTAACGCCTTTGCGATGTGGGATGTCCCCCCTAGCCCTCTCCCTCTCCCCCTTCCCCCACACACCAAACCCGTCACTCCCTAACGCGCATACCTTGTCGTTTGGCATTTCCTGAATCAAAGAGTACTTACATCAACCTTCGTGAATCTACGCTCTTCTCCAGCGAGTACTGGATAGTCGAAACACCATCACTGAGCGAGAGACTCATAATGCAAGACTGTCGATCAGGAGACCTGTCTTGGAAACTAGGTCTCACTTTTCATCACATGCGCTAATTCTTTCGAGAAAACCTGGACAGTTACAACCATTACAATTCTGAGAACACCTCGTGCTGCAAACGTAATTCGTCCGTTACAATCTCCTAGCGAGGCTCAACGATGTAACAGCCAGCACAGTTTAACTTGTCCGTTACTATCTCCTAGCGAGGCTTAAAGATGTAACAGCCAGCACGGTTTAACTTGCCCGTTACTATCTCCTAGCGAGGCTTAAAGATGTAACAGCCAGCACGGTTTAACTTGCCCGTTACTATCTCCTAGCGAGGCTCAAAGATGTAACAGCCAGCACAGTTTAACTTGTCCGTTACTATCTCCTAGCGAGGCTCAAAGATGTAACAGCCAGCACAGTTTAACTTGTCCGTTACTATCTCCAAACCCATTAGCACAACCGACATAATTCAACTTGTCCGATTCTTCCTCCTAGAACAGCAATGCAATCGACACAAATGAACTTGTCCGTTCAACATCTGAAAATATCATATCTGAAAGCTAATTAATAATTTTTATTCGCTAGAAATACGATGTTATTTCAAATTTTGCATATAGAGGATAGAACCTTAAGATTGAATGTTATATAAAGATTCTTTATTATTGTGTAGAATATTTATCTCCAGAATGCGTACATAATATTCGAACATAAATTTCCTTCCAACCCATAAGAGGCTCAAAGATGTAACAGCCAGCACGGTTTAACTTGTTAAACTATCTATCAGAGATACTACATCCCAATACATGAATAGTATTTCTGATACCACGGAAGAGACTGAGCAATTTGCAGATCAAACCTCCCACAACGACTGCAGTTTGTTTAACAACATCAACGTTTTGTTAATGAACAAATGGCACTAACTGATTCTCTCTCCCTAAATGTATGTGGGTGTCCGTACTTCCGAACGCGGGGTTGAGATAAAGGATGACACAGGCAAGGCAGGCAGGTACAGAAACACACAACATTCCCTGAAGATTTGAGCGCATTAGGATGTCTGCGGTAGTACAAGTGTCATTTCCCCCTCCAGCACGTATCCTCCATCGGTCGGCCTCGCGACGGTCAAAATCCAACCACCAGCACGTGTGCAGAACCCGGGTGCCAGGAACGTGCAGGAGGACGTCGCTATCAGCACGTGCGCGAATGCAACGGCCTGGCTCTCCGCTCGCACACCAGGAAGGAGGGGGAGTGAGGGGGCGCTTCCATCAGGCCGATCTCTTTGCCCCCCCGGGTGATCGCAAGGACACAGACCTCGATGATTGGTCCATTCATTTGCTCGCAGCTGGGTTTTCGCGATGACTGCATCTTGCAGCCTGGACGGCGGGTCGTGCAGTTTCGTCGCCCATCCATCTGTTGTCCTCCCCGTTCGTGTTTTGCATTCATTTCCAATCAGCATAACAAAAGGGCCGTAGCAATGATTTGAAGGAGAAGCCTTCTTCTACGCTGGAGATAGAATGGTCTGCGTTCGACCAGCCACACACCCCTCCCAGTTTCGATTACTGTCGGCCTCCGTAACACATCAACAGGACAATGTCACCATGGTTTAAAAAGTTGTTGTTGTTGTTGTTGTTGTTGTTGTTGTTGTTTTTACATGGTGGCCATGTGAATATCTTGCCAAACATAGGCCCATATTCCACAACGTGTGTTAGTCGGGTTAAGGACTCCCTTCAGTCAACCTCACAAGGTCGACCAACAGAAGGCCAAGAAGTAGTAACACGTTCAACAACGAGCGAGTAGCGCAGACGTCTTGTAAGCGACAGACATTTGCTTTCTTACAATTAATAAATATATCGGTGACATTACACTTAATAAGCATCTTGGCGATGTTCCGAAAGCAACAGACATCTTGATTATCCTTCAGAATTACTGAACATTTTGTTGATTTTAAAAAGAAACTGACATCTTTGAAATTTTTTTATAGAAGCAGAATCTGAATACCAGAGGAAAAAATACATATAGCTTAAACCTAAATCACTGCTACTCTAAGCCACCTGCAAAAGTGTGCAAAAATAAAAGGAGAAAAAGCTAACATCCTATGGATTCATTCATTCAAAAAGCTAATGGATTCATTCATTTACTCGGTGATTCATTTATTTATTCATTGGCACCGCATTTCTTTCTTTATGAACCATTAAATGCATACATCGACAAAACCGCTGAAGACGACAGCGAGTCCAATGTCGACGACAAAGTCGAGGTCTGATAATGACAAATCAGCTTTTGAGTACTTGATATCTGCATGGCGATAATCAAATCATCGTTGGACGCAAGCAAAACTTAACTGTTCACTGTCATATGGCGAAGGAGTTTCTCCGTCACCTAAAAGATGCGACATGTAAATGGACATTGAATGAGGCAAATGTAACAAGTCGCCACAGAATGTGATTTCGTCGCTCTGTTTTCAAAACACGCCAACGATAGCAGACAGAACAACTCAAGGATGCAGACTGATGGCTTTTGGTATTAAGGGTCCCGTCGGCCACGGTGGTTGATATCAGCTGATATCAGGACCTCAAAAACAAATGCCACAGATTTGTACTGTAATTTAAGGCGTTTGGTAATTTCTTGTTATTGTTTTAAGTGAAGTTAAAATTTGCTCAGATTTTTTTTTTAAAAGATATTAATCTGCTTTAAAAGTTAAGCATGACATACGGCGGGAGGTTTAGAAATCAGTTATGTAATGAGGTAGGTGACCAGAAGTAATTTCTAGATTACTCATACCCGCACCATCCTACAGGACATGCGTGACCGTAAAGACATCTGGCTTCAGTTGCCCATTTCAAATTTTAAGCATACTTAGGACTTAAGTTAAAAAGGTTTTATAAACGCTCGTGAACGGCTTAAAAGGACTTTCATAAAACACTTCTAAATCTGCTGCAGGTTTAGACATGTGTCACTGAGCCCAAGACAGCAGACGCGTAAACTTATTTATTTCTTGTTTAAAGCAAAGAAAAACGTGTAATAAAAAATGGAAAGAGACGGACGCAAAGTGTATTAGGGTACAGAGAGAGGAAAGATGGAGGAAGAAGTGAAAGAGATGGGTGTGAAAGAGAACCGAAGTAGAATAATCTCAAAGAGAAAACCAATGGAAGATTGGAATTCAATCAGATGTTTTTAATTACAAAAAAAAAATCGAGTCAAATTCGCAGCCAGCAGATTGATGCTGGATGTGGTGAAGGAACGCACAGCCGGGCAAAAGAAACGTTTGGCAGCTGATCGATTCCCTTGCCGTCAACCCCTTGTGTGGGGCTCTCGCGGGCAGCCCACTGAAGGGCCACTCTCAAAAAAAGAAAAAAGACACTAAATAATAGGACTCTGAGCGCAACGGGCAGACAACCAGGAATCCTCCACGCATTTACGTGTCACACTAGAATTAGGGTCTGTCGGAAGTTCTATCAAACGGGGATATTTCGGCCTGAAGTATGCATCGGTTGGTGAGGACGAGATTTGTTGTCGGTTTTTTTTTTAAACGCATAAGGAATGCTTTTGTATGTAAATGGCTTGGTCTTTTTGTTTAACTAAATTTTTCATTTTTATATCCTATTTCGTTCTCTCTAAAATACTTTGTCAAAACAAGAATAAACAACACATAACATTTCACACTAAATCCAATAAACGAATAACGCACGATCTCTCAGCAGATGAAGAACGCTGTCCAGGTTCACCCAAAGATTTGATTTCTAAACAAACATTTAACAGTCAAGAACCGGAAGTAGTAATTACTGTTTACAAACACACAAAAAAGCTTTAGTCTGGCTACCAAAATAAAACCATAAACGGAAACCAGACCAGGGAGCTGCCTTGCTCAAGAGCGCCAGCTGTGTACAGATTATTCCAGGACTGATTTTTGAGGGGAAAGCGAGACGGTGCCAACAGAAAAAGGGCAGCCAGCAAACAGGCATCTTCATGAATAACTCATGAACTGCAAGCGAAGGAAATTAACCAGAGGATCTCAGGTCGTTGTGACGAGCAACTCTTGTTGTGTTTGCGCATGCGTGCGAGCACTTTTTGCGTCGGTGAGAAAGAGAGAGCTACAGAGGAAGATGCAGAGATCGAGGAACAGAGCTTGCACCACTCTGCATGCATGATATATGCCAAAGATTGTCACAAAGTTTTCATTTTTGTGTTAATCTCGTTACATCAATTCCTTCAAAAACATTCAAATCTCCATTACACGCAAAAATTCTTTTCGTCGTTTCCACACTTTTCTTTATGAGATTGGATAATGGCTTCTCTCCATTCTGAAAAGGAAGAAACTGTTCAAGACATCTTTCGCAACAAGACGGTGCCATCCACGACCAGTGATATTTGGGAAGGAAGGGGAACGTGGATAACCGTGCCACTGGAGTTTGCGAATGCCAGTGCAAACACGATTACCATTCCTCCGACAAATAAATCAACGGGTTTGTGACTTTGAACACCACCCACCCACCCCAGTCTGCACACAGCAGGCAGTTCGGATCCAGTTTGTACTCAAGAACCAATCAGCAGCGTGCCTCAGTTCTGTCACGCTGAACACTGGTCACTCATTTGTCACGGAGCCAGCGTGACGAAAAGCTGCCGCTGCTGGTATGGGTTGTCGCATGTTCATCTGGCCTAGTCTTCCTTATTACTGATGCTGTAACAACTACATCTTCATTATCATCATCATCATCATCGTCCTCTTCTACAGCCCGTACTGCTCGTCTGTACTGAGCTTCAAAGCCGACATCACCAGCAAAGGACGATTACCTTGGCTGCTGTCTCATGACGTGCTCAGGTGTTAGAACAGGTGTGCCATATGAGGTCCGCAAAATCATCAGGCAACCGTAGGTGGGACATGAAACTCAAAAATCTAAGAGCGAGTTTCATAGCAACGTAAATGTAATCATGCGAATTACAATAATAACCTACATTTTAAGGGGAAAGCAAGGAATGCTCATTACGGGATAGACAGGACACATACGAGTACATGACGGGAAAGATATCTCAGCTTCTCGTCGGCTGCCCGCGGCCCGTATTGCGGTGTCTCAGAGCACAGCCTGTGCCAGGCAGGGTAGGATTGTACATATATTACAAAAGTGTTCATACACCGTGGCTTGACCAAATATATAGCAGGCTAATGTTTATGTACGGCCCACGAAAGATGATATTTGTTGTCCAAATGCCCCTTTGCAGAAAGAAAGGTTCCGTACCGCTGTGTCAGGAAGACAATCCAGACGGACGACAGGGGTCAGGTCACCACAATGCGTGTGCACCCGCCGTAGCCATACAGCCCACACAGCCCATCGCTTCCCTGACGGGCGTACACCCTGCGCTACGCAATAAGGCTAACATCGGTTTGACCGGCCAGTAAAGTGGCTTACACGATCGACATGGATTATAGCCCTGGTCCGGGCTTTTCCTGTTTGACCGATTACGACACAAAATGTTAATAAGATCGGCTTTTGACGGACAGAAATCAAAACTGACTTGTTATACGTTACGAAGAGTTGATCGGTCTCTCAGACTGGGAAATGTTTCTAATTAATCAAGTTGCGCCATATGCCCAGTATGTTGTCGACCCCTCTGAGAAGAAAATGCTCTGAGTGCTTGACAGTCACTCGAGCGAGCCGAAATTGATGGTTGCCCAAGCGACAGATCCCTGCTGCTGCTTATTACAACGACTAAACCGTTGCGATCAAGCTTGACAGGCCTAAAACGACCGGGGAGAGGAGAAGAAAATAAGAAAAACTCATCATCAGCGAAAATCCATTTCAGACCCAGACTTGTTGCCCGGGCGACACCACCATCTGGGAGTCCTAAATCAGAGCCCTGCATGGGGTGCGGATTTACACTTGGCTTCCGATCTGCCTTATTCACGCGCACTACTTCCGGCTTTCCAAAACGAGGCTCTGTGGTTACGAAGGAAGAATGGCTGAGAGTTCCGCATAAAAGTCACAGGCACCGATTTGTGTGGTTCTGTACAAATGATGACTGGTATGGTATAGCAGCCCGGCGTCTGTCGTTTCATTCGTTTGCAAGTGCTTTAAAAAACTGAGTGTTTTAGGTTTAAAACATTCGGGGAGATAAAGGTATTCGCTGGACGTTAGACTTTGAAAACTTTCAGATTTAGAAATAACTAAAATAATGGTGCATACCAGTTACCAGCTCTACGGAAATTCAAGCTTATTAAATCTGGTTTAAAATATGCAAGAAATGAGTGCAATGGTTATACGATACAGTGATGCAAGCCTGTGTATCTTTGTACATGACGGTAGGCTTGCAGAAAGGGGTAAGCATCCACCCGCGTATCTCAATGTTGTCATTGTCAGGTTTTATGTTTCTGTTTGAGAACTGAAACGTTTACTTCCCTGTTTATAAATAAATTTGCAGATCCAAGTACAAACTCCTAGTTCAAATATTTTGAAAAGCATGGCTTACAGGCTCTACAGAAGTGCCACCACATACAAAGGCCAGTCGGGGAATAACCACTGCGGGGCTGTCATAACTGCTGGTGCTTTATGCACAAACTTCCTGAAAATAAAGTCACGGTAGATACGGGATTTGCCACCATTTTTTTAAATCATTTTTTTCTATTCTACGACAATCAAACCAGATACAGAGGATTGGTAGAGGCACTGAAGAATACCACGGCCTTTCTTTAATTCTGCAACTTACACTACAGCAAGGACAACAATATAAAATGAACAGTTTTCTGTTTTTCACGAGTGTACACATCAACACACTCCAACTTACATTCACACTTACTTATAAGTTTAAAGTTTTAGCAATATTTCTCTTACAATGATAATATTCTGGCATATGTCATCAACGTTTATAACTATGATTGACACTGTTAGTTACATTATCCATAATATCTTTTAATGACTTTCAACAAAGCTCCAGTGGGAATATATGAATACAAAGTATAGATTTTCCTAGTCTACATTTGTATCCGGAAAATGTTGCCATCAAATGTTGCTATTCAGAATCGTTGTAACAGTCAAATAAAATTAATGTTGTTCTAAGTCTAAAACTACCTGGATTTTGCAGTTGCTATTAGTTTTCAAAAACTGTTTCATAGGGTCTTTTTATAGTTCATGTCTTATTTAAAAGTTCTGGTGGGATTTCTTAAAATATGAATCAGTGAACCAGCAATGATTTCTGATGGTGTGTGGTCTCTTCAAATGTTTGCAAGCAGCATAACCACAGCAGTCAAGTTAAACATAATAGAAATTTCCCAATTTTAGGTAGGCAAAAAATATATGTATATTCAAGTGACTTTAAATGTGTATGCTGTGAAATATGTATGTGTACATATATATTTGGGGCAAAGCAAATAATACAGGATACTGGCACAAAAATGCTAGCAGTATAAACATACATGCTAAATAAGGTATACGCAGATATATGTGGCAAGGTTAGTTACTCAAGTCAGTGAGTGAAGCGAAGCGCGAGTGTTGGTGTTGTTTGCACTTACTGCCAAAGACAGTTGCAGTACCAACATCCTGGCTGGGCAATCGTTTCAAGCTTAGCTGAAAATTAGTGAAACCTCGGACCAATGAAACGAGAGAAACAGAAAACAAATCCCCAAAAGGGCAAAATAAGTTTCTTCGTAAATGTCTATGACAGACTAGTCGCAAGCACTCACGTTTGCATGCGCGCACACACACACACACACACCTTATGTTTGTTTGTTTTTTTCTTCAAGCGATGAACCCATATAGTCGTCTTTACGACCTTAACTTCACTGGCAAATCACGCGCTGCGGCCTCGGACCGCGTGAGGTGAGACCGTACTTCCACCTGCGTCTTGGGGAGCTTCTCTCAGGATCTGGCATCTATCACAGCAGTCCTGACTAAACTCAAGAGATTTCTCCGCTTCAACCATATTGTCGATACCAGGGATGGTGTATTTATCTCCAAGTGGAGGCCAAATTTGTTTTAGTACAAATTTGTAATACCGACTGCCGCAGAGATAAAATCACAAAGTTACATGTAAACATAAGCACATCTTGTAAAAGAGTATCCCAATGACAAGTATTAGCGCCACCTGTGAAAGAGTAATCCAGTGACAAGTATTAGCGCCACCTGTGAAAGAGTAGGCAAATTACACAGCCACACGTAACCAGCATTAACTCCGTCCGAAGAAAAGAAACTGAGGGTCATCAAAGTAGCTAGAAGCTCTGCCATTTCGACTTTTTAAGAATATGGCTTGAGGCATGAAACTGAGGCATGAAACGCAATGGAATTTAGAATGTCTGATGCTACGTTTGAAACACACTGGTATTCACCAAAGTCTAGTGCTATGCATGAAACACGATAGAATTCCAAATGACTAAAGCGAGTTTTTTTTTTCTAATGCAGCATTGTTCCCATAAGCTGCGAGAAAGTTTTGCTAACTCACTTCCGTCCCACAGTTCAGGTGCGGAAGATGTAGAAGTTTGTCAAAGAATCTGTGCCCTACAAATTTCTCCCAGAAATCATGCCCCTACTCTCACCCTAACCTTTCAAAATCACGCCGAGATTCTATCTAGTCGGCTTGTCTGGAAACATCTGCATGGTTATGAATGGCACTTCCAGTCCTCCTTACACTAGCGACCTAATCCTTTCGGAAGTGGCCTTTCCGACTCTGCTCTTTGCAACTAACAACGACCTTCCCTCTGGAAGAAAGACAATCGTTAATTCTCGGTTGCTTTTTAGCACTCCATTAGGAACCATGCGCGCTTGCTGCAACTGAGAGCCCTCCAAGAGTCCACGGAACTCCGGTAGATCGATACGTAAAGCAAGGCGAGAGACAGAAAAAGAGAGAACTTAAGTGTATATGACGGGAAGTCCATAAAGCCATACAGTAAATACGGCTGGTAGCACTCGCTAAAGAGCATATAACTCGGACAAGGAATGATAAGGAACAAGAGAGTTTATAGCAGGCGCGATTAAAAGAGTAGAAAGAAGAGAAAACAACACGGAAGGAAAAACAAAAGAAAGAAAGAATCAATGAAGGAAAGAATGAATGAATGAACTGAGCAATGCACAGTGGAAAACAATCAAGAATGAATAAATAATTTTTCCTGAATTTATTAATCAATCATTCAATGACCAAACACAGGAAAAACAGTATTCAATAAACAATATACACACGAAAAACAATATTCAATAAACAATAACTGAATGCAGAGAATATCCACCTGAAATATTCAAGGAAACAAAAATAAAATCATACAGGCAACCAAGAAGACAACCAAAAAAGCTCAACTCGGCACTGCCGCGTCAAAAAAAAAAAAAAAAAAAAAAAACTTCAAAATCAAAGGGTGTTTTATGTTGGTGAGGCCATTTGTTTATTTTTACATAGAGTCGTATACCCAACGTCCGTGAAATCCACGTCAGCATACAAACAACTGGGTTTTGTCTTACCTTCAGAGTATTTTTTTAGGAAAAGAAACTTCGTCTTGGCAAAGTTTATGTATGATCGTCATGTAAAAATCGGCCAAACAAAGTCACACATTTAACAATTCACTCGGGTAGAGGCCGCTGTTAACCCGACAAATATGAACAGACGTTTGACCAAGTTTAGCAAAGCTTTTACGTGACGGTTAAATAAAATCTTCACCAAACTTGGTCAAACATTTGGTCATATTTGTGCATATCTAGCTATAAGGTCTCTCTTCACCGGACAAACAAACGTCTGACCACTTTTGGCAAAGATGCGTGGAAAGGTCAAGGAAACCAACGGTTGTTTAAGCGAACGTTTGGGCCATTGGTCAATATGCTGAGTCCAAACGTTTTTGCTTGTACACTGCCAATACATTTACCAGTACAACGGGACTTTGAGTCACTTCGGCATTTTTCCCGATCAAGAACGGCCGTTAAGAAGGGCTCCACACGTAAACTGTCTTCTGATTAGCAGAATGTGGTCGCGCGTCACGTGTCTGTTGCTTCATGAGTGTTATATGACTTACATATGTCGGTGTATTCTTCCGTTTTTCCATTCGTCCATTCGGTACAATTTACCATAAAAAAACCTGATCGGTAAAAGTACAATATCGCAGAAATATTCAAGACATAAACGACAATGTCTCTCTCTCTCTCTCTGCGTGCGTGCATGCCTGCAGAATTAGCCTGTACATACGCTTGCAGTCCATGTCCAAATGTGACATTTACTGAAAATCTGTGGTCTGATCTTGCACTTTTCCATGGTCCACGGATAGCTTAAATAAGCCTGTATATCTTCTTTTAGTAGCCATCAGCTTCAAGAAAAGTACTACGGAAATGTGTGTGCATCGGAATAAGAAAACAATTGAAACGCTTTCATAAAAAATTTTGAGCATCATATAGCCTGTCCTTAGACTAACCCTATATAAAAGAGAAACAAGACTGATGGGGAAAAATATTGAACAAAACTCACAAACTACGGTGATCTGCGACAAACTAAAAATTGTAAGAACGTGTAACCAATAATTATTTCATACGACCATAACAGAGTCCACGGGGATCTACTGCAGAGGCATCCAAAGAAACAGGAAAAAAATTGCAAGAAACTATCGATCAATGGCAACCGCAAAACATTCGCTTTTAACAGAAT
Organism: Marisa cornuarietis; assembly: GCA_004794655.1. Classification (NCBI taxonomy): domain Eukaryota; kingdom Metazoa; phylum Mollusca; class Gastropoda; order Architaenioglossa; family Ampullariidae; genus Marisa; species Marisa cornuarietis. Next base: position 957,342 of record SMMW01000565.1, on the reverse strand, counting down.
GTCAGAGCGCAAAAGTATTTTTAAGTTATTTAAGCAGTGGCACTGCAACCCTAGACTAGGGCTTCGTTTGTGCTTCTCCTTCACACACAGCGACACGTCACGCTGCAGCAGCACTCGCTCTAGTGTCGCGCACAGGGAGCGCATTACCCACAGTGCACTTCGATCCGCGTGCAAATGTCGGAGGATGAAGGGAAGAAAGTGGGACGCGGCGATGGATGCACGGCGCCGCTGAACTTTCCGCACGCTTCTCGCCGCTATCATCAGATCTGTCGTTTTCACCACCTTCCACGCTTTCCTCCTCTTGCAACAATTAACGATTTTCCCAACTAGCCGGGAGAAAGCAGGAAGGCTGTATGTGGGTGGTATTTGGTGACTGGTAGTTAGGTCCGGGTGTGGAGAGGGAGCAGATGTTGTGTACTGGGAAGTCCTATCCGCCGTAGTTTCTTTAGCCGTTCTACAAACCGTCCATGGCGTGTGTATTTACACAAGTATTATATTCAAACAATTTGTGTTCCTATTAAGATAAGACTTTATTTATCCCAGATGGCAATTAGAGGCGGTTCTATATGGAAGCACTACAACAAAACAACAATACCACAACATATTCATATCCGCTGCACCAGACTGACTCTGATATATTCACGGTTCAGACTTACATAAGATCTACATTCATTCGCACACAGTAACTTTCAGAAGTCACACGACCGAAACAACGAAGGACAGCCTGCATGCACGTACACAGAATAGGCGGCTCGATGGAAGCTGAAAAAATTCTCCCGACAGGACATGTCTGTCATCACGAAGAATTTCAGACACAGAAGTGTCTGCCTTTTATACAGAGTCTGAAGAGCACTCTAGGCTGTCCCAATAACTTAGGAGCAGGTGAATACAACACGATGTAAGGTGTTCTTGTCCTTCACTGATAAACTTATTAGATGCAATGGCTTCACATTTCGAACATAAAATGTTCAAGCAGCTGTGGCTTATTAATGAGCGGTTAGGCAAAAAACATGGATTTGTCTGGAGTTTATTTTGTCGAAGCCTCTTACTTGAACTGTTTGGTTGGGGGGGGGGAAGTTTCCTTCAACGCAAGAAACACATACCCATGCGTTCCAATGCCGCAGAGTGGTAGATACTGATCTCTCTTCAAGTCAAAGCAACTTAACGCCGGAGCTATATCAATCATTCTCTTCCCAATGCCCCATCAAGCCACATCCACCCAGTCCACTCAAAAAAAAAGTCCCACATAACCTCTTTCTCTCTCACTCGCCCCCCCTCCCCGCCACACACACACACACACACACACACACTTTACATAAATTATTGGTGCCTGATACTCAATGATGTAGTGCTGGACTCGAACAAAGCGATTTCTGTAAATTGATGTAAGCTGATTTTTTATACTCCTCTTTGCTTTGTTAATATTATATTTGGATCTTCCCCATGTCATAATCACCAAATCAATGACATTAAAGGTTTCAAGCGTCGTCGTCGTCTCTCTCTCTCTCTCTCTTTGTCTCCCTCTCATACTGTCATGGCGAAATGCAGTGACCCGCATTAACAGCTTTGTTGCGCAGTCTTGTCAACACAACAATATCTAATGCGTTCGCATTCTTACCGGTTTAGTATATTAGGTAGCAATCGACCTTTGAACCAAATTCCTCAAAAGAGGTTCCATACCAGCACACGCTTCGACTGCAGCCTGGTAGAACAAAAGCCAAACAGAAATCATGCTGGCCAGTCTCTACACATCACAAGCACGCAAATCGGAGGCCCGTTAATTCGACGCACGCAAATCAACGCAAACAAATCTCATGTACGTAAATAACGTTCACGTCTCGTAAATAAGCAAATCACATGCAAACAAATCTCAGGTACACAAAACACATGCATGCAAATCACACGCACATAGATCCCACGTCTAAATCGGGTTTCCGCTGTGAATGAGCCTTTCCTGTCGCTGAGCACTAGCGTGGGTTCCCTGCACGCGATCTTGAGCTAACGGATATCCAGTGGTGGGAGGGATGACGTCTGCAGCCCAAACATTCAACATCATAGCGCAATCCTGCTTGGAAATTGAGCAAGGAATGAAAACCCAAAACGTGACAATCCTGACGCGAAAATAATGAGCAGAAAGAAGAAGAAAACGAAGCGATGAAACGGCGGTGGCGGTGAAGACATTTAGGTGGCCATCGCTGTGGAGGCGAAATGTCAGGCGGTGGCCCTGTGACAAATGATCTGCAAGTAAAGGCGCTCAGGAAGGCAGGAAACTCACGAGACACAAGAGAGAGCTGAGATTACGAGGCGAAAGGCCAGATGGTGTCACATGATCGACGCTCTGCACGAGGTAATCAAAAAGATGAGCCGAAGTGGGAGAAAATGCGCGACACATGATCGGATTGTTAAAAAAATCGAAAAGATCGTTTGCTGCCGCGAATGATGATGTTCACGATGGTCAGGGAGATATGATATTAGAGATAATACCATAAAAAACACAATTTAATAAACTGGACAAAGAAGATAATCAAAAAGGGAGGGGAGGGGAGAAACAAATTCAGGTTAGCGCTGTCTGCTGGCACGTGATGACAATACCTACCAGTCCTACGGGAAGAGGTCGAAAGAGCTGTACAAAGTTTGAAGGGAGAAAAGTCACCAGGCGTTGATAATGTGCCAACTGAGCTGCTCAAGCAGGAAGAAACTACAAAGGCCCTAACTGTCCTGTGCCAAAGAGTCTGGGAGCGCAAGGAATGGCCCAGAGAATGGACGCAGTCACTAATCATACCCAAAGAAAGGAAACAGCAAACAGTTCCAGAACTACAGAACCATAAGCCTTATCAGTCACCCAAGCAAAATCATGCTGAAGGTCGTACAGAACCGCATCAGAACCACCGCAGAAGAGCTGCTAGCAGAAGAACAGGCTGACTTCAGACCACGTAGAAGCAAATCTTCAACTGTCGTCTTCTTATAGAAAAGCATCTTCAGCATCAGCGGGACCTTTACCACAACTTCATTGACTTTAAAAAGGCATTTGACAGAATCTGGCACGAGGGGCTATGGCATGTGATGCGGAAATTCAATACACAGATATGTGTAGACCAAGAACAAAATAATGCTCAAGAGTCTAGTTGGGGGAGGGGTGTCTTTTTTTGTCGACTGGGTAAAGCTTAATGCAAGATAATATTTCGCAAAATCTGGGTGATCGTCCATTCCCGAGATACACGCCTCGCCATCACCACGCACAAAAAAGAGGTAAAACTCGTGACATCATATTTGTGCAGAAGTGATTAATTAAGATATGGTCCCAGTTCTCCCATTTGCTAAAGGCTTCACAATGTAGACGCATCCATGTACAATCCAGACGTCTGTGTTGTTGACCTCATTGCGCATGCTCATGTACTCGGCGACACAAGGGGAAGGTAAGGTACTTCTCATTTTGCTGCATGCTCCTCCATGACGCACACGCTTTACTTCCCCCATGTCCACCCTGCCTTTAACCCGCAGCCATCTTAAACTTGTGCTGCCATTCCGGATCAAGATCAAAGCATACAATTGACTGCTATAAACCGATTATTTGAGCTGGGATTCGCCAAAAACCTGGGCTTTGTATTTACGTGTTTGATTTGAGATCATCTGGACATCTACAGAAGTCTGTGTTTTTAGCAATGTCATTAAATGCAGGTCTGATTGTCTCCTCTCTTCCTCGCCCTCCCACTCTCTCTCTCTCTCTCTCTCTCTAACACACACACACACACTTTCCCTTTCTTCTTTTTTTTCACTTTTATTTTCTGGGGAAAAAAACGACTGAAATTCGCGTGGGAAGATGAGGGGTGGAGGTAGAGAGAGAAAATGATGGAGAGCGAAGGAAAGAGGTGATACAGAATCAAGAATACAGTTATGGTCCGGTGGCACATTATTGTAGAAATCGAGCAGAAATCGCACAGCCCTGCCAGTAATTTGTAAACCTCATTATCTAGGACTGCAATGAAACAAGACTAAACCTAAATTTCAGAATTTCAGACTCTCACACACGTGTATGCACGCGCGAACACACACACACACACACAACTTCTCTTTCTCTCCCCCTATCGTGAACATATTGAACGTGTAAGCCAGTCCGTCTAACAAAAGGGAATAACACGCTGCAATGTCTTCCGGAACTTGGGCATTTTTTGTTCTTTTTTTTTAAAGCAGCACGTTTCCTCTTAGTTTTTGCTCTGTCAGGCATTTTTCGCACAAGCCAATCAAAACGAAGGCTTCTTAATTTGAACAACAAACACAACGGGCGAGCGGTTCGGCAAGTCGATCAATAAGCGTTGTGTGCAGCCAGGTGTTTCGACACTGACACTCACTTAAGAGGTCTGGGAAGCAGACTGACATGCTTTGAACTGACTGCAATGTGTCATCTAGCTGTTCATGAAGATGACTGGACTGAGACCCCGATTCTGGATAGTTCCCCAGTTCAAGAACGCGCGCAAGTTGCATTCGACATCATCATCATCATCATCATCACACACACACACACACACACACACACACACACACACACACACACACACACACAAGCATGCAAGCACGCACGCACATTTACTCAGTCGCAAGCGCTGCATACGCTCGAGCACACGTCCTAGCATCAAGGAAACTATTAGAGATTGCCATCAGAAGCTGTAAGGTTTTCGGCACTCTCAATACTGCCAGGACCACTGAAAGTTTTATCACACCAGCTCGAGGAGTGGAAAACTTTTTACCTCCACTTGGCGCTCGTCTTCTAATGAAGGAAAATTCCTTTGGTGTGAACAGAAGTGGACAGTAAAGACAAACTGTATTGCAAGCCAAACCAAAAAAGCAGAGACGGCAAATATACGAACACACAAAGACTAATGTGTACTTGCAAGCGCGCTGTTCCAGATACTTGAGAATATCAGTCTTCCTTTTGCTCTGGAATATGGACAGCTTAACTGTCCTGCCAAAACATTTTCATCTTGGCCGACTGAAAGACAGCGACACCCACCAGCGCATTTAATTGTCTCGGTGGCTAACGAAATTACAGGCTTACCAAGGGTCTAGAGACGCAGTCAGCGCTGTCTCATAGGGTCTTCAGGGCCTTCACTAACGACGAAAGTACTCACACATCGCGAGATTTTACCGCCAAAAAAATCACATTTGATGACTCCGATTGTTCAGTAAGTTCATTTGTTCAGTAGTCCAAAGCGTTAAAAAAAATTATTGAAATCGACTGGCACTGACTTATATGAGAACTTTAAAAACAAACGAATTTTCAAAACCCCTTATATCTCACGAGCAAGTACTTAATGTGCATCATTGTGATCATCATCATCACTTGGTTATCTAAGTAATTTTGCTAGTTTACAGGGCTAGTGTTTTGCCGTGATATAACCTTAGTTGCTCGCTCGGCGTAAAACAGCAACTGCTCCCCACCCCGAGTAACTTTGCTAACTGGTTTCCTCGTGAAAGCTTTTTCTTCACAGCTGAACTCTTCATCGCGCAAAAGCAAGCACATAACTTCCTGCTCAACAGGATTCATTCTCACTAGTAAAATAACTTTATCTTTAGTAAAGCCTGCAAAGTGACGTTTCGAAAAAAAATTCATTAAATGAGTAGTTGTTTTTTTTTCATTACCTCAGTTCCTTTCATTAAAAAAAGAACTTTCTTGGGGAAGTAACATATTGCCTGCAGACCTTTACCTATCCTCTTAACACAATTGGAAAGGGGGAAAATGGAGAAATTAAAAAATTAGGAATATTTTCTGAAAAAATGCTTACCTTACAGCTTTGAAAGAAAACAATATACATTTTGCCTGTTGGACTTTAAAAACCACTCATGTAGTTATTTCTTGGAACGCTTTTAAAACGAACGGTGGCAATTTCTTACTAAATAAAGCGTCTATAAACACAAAAATATACTTATCCATACAACAATTTTACAAATTAAAATGATGTTGACATTAATACGCACTGATTAAAAAAACAGTTTCTTTCTTGTCACATTACTGAGCTTTAAATCAATACAGCACATGCCTGCAGGTTATCACGTCCCTGTCTTTAACCTGATTTGTCCACACTTGAAGAGCTCCAAGAAGGTGAAACAAACGAAACAGACCAAGCAGAAGTTCTTCAGAATAAATAACAATGAATGTTAAGAAAAACACAGTCAAGATGGTCTTGCTTCTAAGAAAGTTCTAGCAAGGCCAACATCCTCTAAAAAAAACTAACTTATCATGACTACGGACAAATGAAGCATTACGATTGTCTAACCCCTGTGCACAAGACCAATGATTTCGGCCAATTCAACAGTCACTTCGTTAAAACCACCCTCCATGTTTTTGCTGCGCTATTACTTGAGTTGTAGCTTTCCATCTTGTCTTTGTTAATGATGCATCTGATTTCTTAATTTTTAACTGAGTCAGCAGTATGTGAACGCAACTGGGAATCTTCCAGAAGCCGGTAAGCAATGATAAAAATCCTCGTCTCTCCACTCTCACATTTCTCATGTCTATACGCGCTAATGATATGGCACTATCTCCCCTGTCCTATGCCTGATGGAATATCCCGCTGATCCTTAGTTTTGTTCTTGAACAAGCAGACCTCTAGCGAGCATGAAATTTAATTTTCGTCCATCCGGAGAATCCAGTCCTGGTGGACGGAAGTCTTAAAACGACATCTGTCAGTTTGGTGTTCTCTTCAGATAGTTCACCTCCCTATTTTCATTCTGCTTCTCCATCATCATCATTATTACTTAGTATACGTGTGTAGCTAGCCACATGAGCAGACCTACGCATAAAAAAATACAAAAATAGAACTCAGTAAAACTTAGAAATCTCTTTCGCTCTCTCACACAGCAAAACCACCCAGTACACACACATAATATTATATGTATAACATAAGTAATATCAAAATGCAGTGGGGGGAGGGTTACAGCCAACAAAAAATCCCTTTTAAAGGTAAATAGTTATAACAGAGAATGAAGTGAAATCCTTAGTTTGGTGTCACAGTACCAAACAAACTCGCCAAAGCGTTTGGTGCAATTTTTCTGGCAGAAAATGAAACGGTGTGATCTGCCATAAAAAGATGTCTACAAGGAGAATAAACAATGAACATGCTAATTATATAGGCAGGGGAGAAGCAGAATTGTCTTCTATTAATTTCACTTTGCTACTGATCATCTAAGACTAGTCATCTTTGACACAGCATTCCACCCGTCACTTATGGGGTGCCATGAGGAATACAGCTGTCTGCTGCCTGCAAACGGCACGAAAGTCGATAAGAGAGCAGATTGATCGGGTATTTGATAAAATGGACTGGTCCAACAACAGATCCTTGGGAAACATCAAACTGAAAGAACAGACAAGGTAATAGTAAAAAGCTGAACTCCCAGTCCACATACACCATCGCGACTGTTGCCTGATTTACTTCCATTCCTGATAGATCAGGTTGGGTTTTGTTTTTCGTGGATACACAAATATCTGTACCATCTTCCTAGACGTGGCCAGACCTTATTACGGAGTTTGGAGGCTGACATTAGTCAGTCGCTTCGACCCACAGATCGCCCAGAACGCAAACCCGCATTTCTAAGAGAAAATGGATGCACTCGCCTGCGGCACTATGTAGAGCTCTATCACAGGCGTGGTGAACTAAATATTTCACCTCCACAATCTCATCACAGGGGCCTCTGTACGTGCGATTATCTTTATATCTATACCTCTCCCCCCCCCCGCCCACCAACCACTTCCAGATACACTCCCATAATATTCCGCGAACACAGAGATCGGCGTTGGATAAACAACACTATGGTAACAAATGAGTGTTGCGCAGCGGCTGATTCAGGGTCAGAGGTTCTACACAGAATGGATATATTAAACATACAGGTTGGTGAATGGGAGAGAGGAAGAGGGATTCACGCAGTTCTGACATGCATTTTCCCCCACCCAACCCCCCGCCTTCAATAGAGCAGATGTTCCTCGTTGTGTGTGTGCGTGTGTATGTACAGAAACCAGGATCTCTGTCGGAGGGTGGTGATGATGCGGCAAACTGATATATGCGCGAGTGCCTGTGTGATATATATATATATATATATGTTGCAGATGCAGATGTGTATGTGTGTGTGCGTGCGTGTGCGTGCGTGCGTGTGCGCGCGCGGTCGCGCGAGAGAAAGAGTGAGAGAGAAAGAGACGCGCACTGACTCTGTGACCGCTATGCATGAAGTAGAGAGAGTATTGGTATCAGCCACAGGCTGCATATATCTACTGTCAACGAACACACGATGTCTCTACAGCATTATATTCACTGGAATGAGTCCTGCGTGTGAAGACCTGATTCTTGGCAGAAGCCTGAGCGAGGGCAGTTCTTTTATCAGAAGGCTCGCCTTTTCCGCCAGTTGCTTCCAATTTATGCTTGGTGATGCGAACTGGCGAAAGTGTCTTTACCGACAGACATCTGCGGCAACATCTCGCAGTCAGGGAAGACAATCCGGTGCCATTCCGATGGAGTGCAGGACCTTAACCAGCGTTTTGGAGTTCGCGCAACGTCGCTGGCTGGTGGAAGCCATTTGTCTGGCAGCTTACGAGCCCTGCCACCACGCTGCAGATGTATCGTGCAGCAAGCACATCCCATGCTGGACGTGGCCTGAGCAATTGTCCTGGGGTTAGTGGGGATGGGCTGAAGGATAGGGAAAGGATGAAGGAGGGAGACAGGGATTGGGAGGGGCTCATGATCACGTCATGAATGGCGCCCGACGGAAGTTGGCAAATTATAGGAGGCCAATAATCGGACAACGGACAGGGCGGGAGAAGGAGTGGGAAGAGAGAGGCTGGCATCTGTCAGAAGAGGACATCGACAGATCATGCACACGCACGTGCAAACAACCGTACATGCAAACGTACGCGAACACACACACACATATGCACGCATGCAAGCAAGTACATACGAAGCACGCGTATAAACGCATGCATGCATACAAACGATTGAATGCATACATACACCTTCAGATACATATACACACAGGCATACATGTCCTCGTGTACGCAAGCACACAAACACACTATATTGATGATGTTGAAACACACTATGCTTTCAGTCTGTCCGCCCTGCTGAACAGACTTAACTGCGCAGGTGTTGACCTTAATGTCGCAGTGCATCAACGGCTGAAAGTACGTTAATGGCTAGCAATGTCCCGCTTTAAATAAATCCGATAACGGACATTAAACAAAATGTGATAGAAAAAAACAAAAAAGCGGTCGTTCAGCTTCTCTATTCAGAAAGGAGAAACGACATCGGAGATGCTAGCCAACTCTGGTCTGCAGAGAATTATTCCCAAAAGAGCAAAGTTACTGGCGACAACCTTTCACAGAAATCAGGTTTCAGCATGTAGTGAAAGAGTAAATAAAAGAAAATGCATTGGAGAGATAACGCACATTAAAAAAGATGGGAACAATATGCCGTAGGCAAGGTCGGTGTGAGAAAACGAACATAACTTGGTTAAGCATCCGCGCGCGCTCGCGCATGTGTCTGTGTGTGCGTGCGCGCGCGCATTCGTATCTGAGTGCCTATTAAAAGTGGCGAGCTCGTGTTTACGAGTGTCAGTGCATGCGAGCAATGTTTGTTAACAGACATCACAGAGACACGACTAGTCATGGCAGGTATAACTGTGTCCTAACGCAATTGTTAACACGTGATTATCTAACCAACGCACTGGTCAGTTTTCATCCAATCACGCTAATCCAAGAATGTCACTGAACGGCTATTTTCACGAAAAACGAAATGGTCTCACAGCCAACTGGCAGTCAAGTGTTAGCGGTTCAGTGTCTAAAGCACAAACTATATACGCATAAAAGGGTAGCCCGGTGGCCAGTTGGCTGTTGACGGTGTCAGAGACGTTACTTATATCTCAGCCGAAGTTTTGTTAGAGTGGTACCCGTCACACTTTCATTGTATGTCTTTCTCTCCCCCAGCCTTCTAACTAGTCTGTAAAAAAAGGTATTTTGACCCAAAAATCGAGTACAACACAGGGTCTTCTTGATGAACCATATACATGACTTCCCATTCACACTATTGTGAGTGGAAAGATTGTTTGCATAGGACGCTATACAACTTGAATTGTGCTTCGTCTGGTGAAATCAAACGAGAAATAAAGAATAAAAGAAATAATATACCACTAATAAATCAATACGTCGCGCTATGTTGACGAAAGAATGTGTATCATAAAGCACTCGGCAAGCCATCGTCGTTGGTGGCTAGCGACGGTCCAACGTTTCTGGGTGGAGCGGCAGCAATGGCTTTGAGGGCGCGTTCGGACCACGTGGTCCTGTCAAACGTCGGCCGTCCAGGTTCACAGCAACAGTAGAACGAGTCGTTGATGATGACACGGAGAGAATAAACAGACACACACCAGACATCGACTTCTTGCAGCTCTGACATTTTCTTTACCCAGGTATTGTCGCGACTCGGGTGTCATTCGGTGCAAGGTGTGAAAACTGCTGTCACCATCGCAGGTCGATCGGGCACCATTGTTTACAAGTCATACTCCAGCAAGCACAATGAGCATCCTCCTCTTTTTACTGTAATCTTCCAGCCGATACCTGTCATGCACCTGTGGAGCAGTCAGCTAATGTGCTTGCGAATTATAACAGTTAGCTGTCTGCAGGGCGTGGGTTATTCACATCAGATCCTGACCGCTGGCATGTTACTATTTTTGTCGAATGGCAGATGAGGTTTTAAAAACAAAGTATCCCATAAATCCTTACATGATCCTGACTGGAAACACGAGGTTTATACGCACCTCATCCAAAACAGGTACCATCTGAAAACCTTTTCTTCTACACTATTTCTCGTATTCAATACAGCATGGAGGATGAGGCGGGGAAGAAGTCTATCAAGCGCGTAAAGTAGGTTTGCCTATCGGGGAAGCTACACGCGATCATCAAGTAAGGTGGTTTGAAAAAAAATCAGTGAGACTCAAAACTACAGGTAATTTTTAAACCGAAGAGACAGAGAACGCCGCGATGTGAAAAAAAGAAAATGCTGCTGTGCAATTCAGCAGGATGGAAGAAATGAAGACAGATAAACTCGGTGCGATGCAGTTTGTCTCCTGACATTACTGGGAGTCGAGACGACCGACAAGGACCGTGCACGAGTTGTACAACAAAGGAAATGATATCCCTGCTCTACACGCTTGAGTTCAGAAGCACGTGAACTAAAAGACACACCAGAATGCGTCGTAAAAGAAGAAAGCAACAAACATTTGTTCTGAAAACAAAACAAACATTAAGTTTCCTCTGCGCAAGTTGTACCTTAAATCCAAGTTAATGCAGTCTCGTTGATTTAACTATCAAAGCCGTAAATAAATCAGCTAAAAATAAACTGTCTTGCATTCAAAGTGCAGGTGATGTATGTGTACCTCCAGCGAACAACGCGCTAATTCGCCGTAAACGCAGTCAGGCAGGCAGTCAGGTTACTGAGCAGCGACAAATGTGTCCACCACAAGTCCCTTTGTACGGCAGCGAGTGTATTGTATTTGCCCAGCCATGACCTCCATTTCCGATCGATCAATCGATGTCACACACACACATACAGAGAGAGAGAGAGAAGTTTACGGTTCGGTCTTACTGACTCTCATTCATGCAGCTTGAGCCCCTTACAACCAAAACTCCAAACTAAAGACTGATGCCTAATACAACGCAGCTGCTTGTGCCCAAGGCCTTGGATGTTAGATGTATCCATGAGTGCACCGTTGTTAGATGTATCTATGAGTGCACCGTATCTTGTTGTTAAAGAGTTGCTTGGACGTATAAATTATAAGCACTCCAAAAGTGATACAGTTACCTTCGGTCCGATATCATCTGAACTTGACTATTCTATCCCTTACATACGTCTGTAAAGCAATCTTTGGATCGGTCGGATCGATAGACCAACCGATAAAATTAATCTATTCGTTTGTTTGTTTATACTTCTTCAAATATTTATGTCACGCCAACCCCGCTGTAGAGTCACTGAATTTTTAGGATTGATGGTTTTTTATCCCTTTGAATACAAGGATTTCATAACCTTTCTTGTGCCTTAACTAAAGAAACCGACGCCCACCTCCCATCTCTCTCTCTCTCTCTCTCTCTTTCTCATCACGTCTGGTATTCATGTGCTGAAAGTCTTTGTATCGCACACACTACTTCCGCTTATTCTGCTAAACAGTATTCTCCGCCCCAGAACTGTGACAGGTTTCGTAATTAATTTGTACTCTCAACTGAAAAATAAAGGTACTTCTTCCCTGCCCCATTGAAAAAATGGTATCCAACATCTGACATCTGCTAGAAAACAGCATCTGCAGCCTTATATCGGGTTCGTTTTTTTGTCAATCTCTCTCCACAGCCGCACGCGAGTAAATGGCATTCCGCAAACGAAGGAACAATTTCTCCATCTGGACACCAACGTCTACAGCCAAGCAACCTCAATAAAAAGCCTGCTTCGCACTACGGCTCCGCAGGGAGTTATTTCAACTTGAACTCTAACCGACGCACACCGGAGTAACTTCAGTCCGGTAAACAGTCGTCAGTCTCGTGCATCTCTCCCCACACCCCTCCCTACTCACCTAAAGCTGAAAATCGATCATTTATCAGCAGCTTCCCCCCACCCTACTTTACTGTAAAGATCTAGCTGTAGTGGCACAATTGCCACCACCCCCATGTCCCTACAGCTACTATCCCCTCCTCCCCGCGAGCTAGAAGAAGTGCAACACCATCTCCACCACAATGCCAGCAGCCAGACAGGTCCTACTCTATGACATTAAGACCACGCACTGCTCTTTAATTACTCGCAAATTGCGTGCTTCTCATTATATCACTCGTTTGCTCTAGCTCACACGCACATACGGACTTACGACCGCACACACACACACACACACACACACACACACACACACACACACACACTAGTATGCAACATACATCACCTAGAATGAGACTGGGTCTGGCGGCAGAGAAGTCTGCACGGACAATCAATGCCAGAGAATCTCGTGAAATATCTGCTGACACAGCTTGCTGACTACACTAAACAGTCCATAGGGACAGCGAGATTTAAACACCGTAGTAGTCCGTTACCCTTTGAAATCCAGCAGAAGGTTCCGACCACCCCCAGGCGACAAACGTGTACTTCCACTGCTGCTGCTGTCGCCGCCGCCGCTGCTGCAGCTGCTGCTGGTGGAGACCAGAGAGCGAACGATGCTGGACACTATACCACCGAACGTACTGTGTTGGGAAAACGCTTGCTTCCCACGTGCCGTCCGACACAGGCCTAACTCCCCACCCTCCCCAAACACACACACACACACGCACACTGCCGCGCCCAGCGCGAGGTGGGCTCGACACGCGCACGCACGCACAGACAACACACGCACGCGCGCGCGCGACGGTGCAACAAAAGGCTGAGAGCAAGGCCCGAAGAGGACGAGCGACGGCGACCACGGCGACGCGACGCTGCTGCTAGCGTCAGGTCCGTCACCGCAAGCTTGACGCAGCCACGTGTCTGCGGCAACAGCTCCTGCTCGACACCGCACCCCATACCGTATATGCGCTGCAGGGAGGTGAGGAGATTGCGCGCGTGCCCACACACACACACACACACCGGCACTTCCTGAACAACGACGGCATGGAAATGATCGAGGCGGAGGTGAGGTGCTGGTGAATGGCCAGCTCTAATCCCTACGACACACAGCTCTCGCCTTTGGTTACACGCTCGCAAACGAAGACGCGCGCACGGACGCAGGCACGCACGCACGGTGGGAACAAGGCTCAGCTATCACAAGAGATTGCAGACAACTCATGTACAAGTCTGCGACCATTACTACAGGCTGCCAGTGTCCGCACTAGTGCTAGTGGAATCGTCCTCCCTTGAATCAATAGCGCCGCCCGCCACAAGCAAGTCACGGCGAAGAGATCGATACTCGTGTTGGGCCCAGCGGGAGCAAAGGAAAAGGCACGAGGTGGGAAAAGGGGGGGTCCAGGAAAATGAATGGTAAAGGCACCAAGGCTGGGTACTGTGCTTGCGCGTGCTTCTGTGCGTACCTGTGTAGTAGGCGGGAGCGATCGCAGTCTGAGCGTGCGTGCGTGTGTGCATGCGTGTGTGTGGGTGAGCGTGTACGTGCCTGCGTATGCGGAAGCAGGCCACAAGCCTGTTGTTTGCCGAGTTTTTTCTAAATGCCTAAAAATAATGCGAAAATTCTGCCAGTTAAAAATAGCACAACCGACCGCACGTGAGCAGATGGGAGTAGCTTGAGGGAGATGGGAGGAAGAATTGGAGGAGTAGCGAAAGAAAGGGATGAAGGAGGTGACCGTCAAGCAAGGGAGGTGACAACCTCGATGACCTAGGACTGAAGAGCTGTAGAGGGAGAGAAGGAAGGAGATGACTGTTTCAACTGAAGGCAGTGAGTAGGGAACGCACGCCTCATGTTGTACGTCACGTGACATAAAAGACACCGCCGTGAGCGATAATTGCTCCGCATGACAACAAACAAACAACATGGTAACTGCATGTCATTATGTTTCTACACTCTGAAGTAATACAATATCAGAGGAAGAAACTGTTAGACTGTGTTTTTATCGCTTAGATTATCGTTCATGTGGCAGTACATGGGTCTCGTGTTCCATCTCTGATTTTGTTTGTAGGCCAAGTTAAGATGATCCCTGGTCGCTGGATTCATCCCATTCTCGGAGCACGCAAGATCAACAAATCAATCAATCGCCCATTCATTCGTCCTTCAACCTAAAAGATTTCCTTCCGCAGCATGGCTTACAGGGTGAAGCCACCCAATGCTGGCAGATACATGGAAGCGTTGAAAGCAGCATCAATGTGAGAGAACCCAGACCACACTTGCGACTACTCCAGGACAGATTAGATGCAACGTCTCCAAGGAGGCCATATTCTCGTGACTGTGGCAACCAGTGTCATGAGATCAACAGGCGAGTGACGCAGTCAGATATCAACGTCTGCTGATAAGCGCTGTTCACGTTTGGTCATTTATTAACTGCTACTGACGATCACAGGGAAAAAATAAAAAAATTCCAAGTAAAAAAACTCTTGGACTTCCGGTGAAGGGACCACTAGTGTTGTCTTTAGGTAGTGGACAACCTTGACAAAAAAAAAAAAAAAAAACAAGAAAAAGAAGGAAACCCTATGATAGTCTTGTCCTAGCAAGCCACTGTCGCATTCGTGAGATGAGCTGGCCCCGGGTGACTTTAATAAATCTGGAAACTGGGAAGAATGCTGAGTTTCATCGGGTGGTGAGAGGGTTACGAACTAACAGTAGGGGAAAGGAAACATTTACCGTTGACCTCACAGACTGGAGAAGCAGGGAGGGTGGCGACTGTCCTGTCCAGCACCCTCTTCCCCCCACCTACCCCAGCCGCCGGTCTGGACGAAACAGCGTGTGGCCGTGACCCACTTCCTGGTCCCGAAAACCTGGCGTCGTCTAGGCAGCGGACAGGCTGCTGGGACTGGCGGCCAAAGCGCTACAGTCTCCCTCTTCCGCTCACAGACACATCCCGTCTGTCGCCGTATCTAGGTTAAGCATAATAAAATGGGTAAAGAACTGGACGAGGAACTTCATGAGAAAAGAAAGGAAAATCCCACTGCGAATGTTAAAAAAAAAGCCTCGGTAATTCTGCTTTCCAAAACTCTTCAAATGTACGTTATTTTTCTTTGTTTTTCCTCTCCCCCCATGCATATTTAGATGTGTCTGCCCAATGCTTTCTTCTCGGCTACACGCATGACTTCATCGTTGATTACCCCTAAATTGGAACTTGGTAAAGCTTCCAAACTAAAACTAGCCACGCGCAGTCTTGATTGGCTGATTCCTAGAACTGAAGCCTTCCAACTGGTTGACGGCTCTCGAGTCTGCGATGTGCATGGGCATGCAATCCAAGGTCCTCTCGCGCTATCTGTCAAAGTCGCCGACGTCTGCTGCATGTCATGCGTAGTGCTTGTGGTAATAAAAGCGCCTGTCTTTGGATGGCAGAAAAAAACGGGCCATTTCCTCAGATCTTCGCGTAAAATATAGAGTTGGCTAATGTCTAATATGAGTGGAGAGATGCACGCAAACCTCCTCACCGCAAAAGAGTAGTTCAGAAAGCAATTATCTCTTTTGAAAGGAGTAAATGATAAGTTCGCGGCAGCCGTCCACGTAGACATTCAAACCGACGAGCTTCCACAGTTTCCTCTTTGCTTTAAAAATGCGAGTGTTCGGACAATAGAAGAAAACGCAGTCCTCCCCCAAAATCGCCGCACCCTTAGACGTGCAAACGTTACCCCACGAAACGTCACCATCACGAACGGGCGCTTCACTGGCTAGCGACGAGAGCGCAGAGACCACAGTGACCTATCGAGTATCACCCCTAGGAACAACGTGGAAAAACTCTAGACCGGCGTGATGAGGAAAACTGAAAATGAAGAGGCTGTCGAAGCCAAGAGATTCAAACTCTTTGGTCAAAGGGTGTGGGGTGGACAGGTTTGTGTAGGGGGGAAGAAGTCTGTGTGTTGGTGGTGGAGGGAGGGTTGGTAGTGAGCCTAGAGAATCGTTGTTGAACGGTCAGGCCGATGATATCAAGATTTGAAAGAGGAATGTGCTTCGTGACCACGTTTTCCGCCATACAACTCATCGTCTCTCCAACAAGTCTCCTGTCAGCATTTATATCTCAGGCACTACAGGGTGTATACTCGTGTGTTTTTGCGTGAATCGTGACCAGCGACCAACCGCAACTTGTTTACGACTCACCCCTCACCTCACTCCCAAAGCGTACGACAGACCACCACGCAATTGCACGCTTCCGGTGCGCCGTTTGCCAGACGATACTCAGCCAGCCACGGCGAGGACTAGTTTGGCGAAAACCCGATGTCCTGCTACTGCACCGATGCGCACGGGGAACTGGGGAAGGCGGGGACTAGTGGTGGCGGGGTCTCGCGCAGTTTCTCGATCGGGACCAAACGAGATTTACGATGTAATGGAGGAATCTCATGGCAGCCTTAACACTCAAGAGTCCACGACGTGCGACTGAAAAGCCTCCTCCCCGTCGTCTTGCACCGTTCAGGCAGCGCAACTGTCCCGGTGAAAGTAAGCCATTCAACAAGTCAGCGAATTTATTTATTTCGCTGCATCGAGAAACTCTGTGGTTACGGTTTAACTGCCAGGAGGCCACCGACTTTTAAATCCCACATCACAACATAGGTCAACACCCATGTGAGAAAATCATCATTACACCAGTTACAATTAGCCTTCCAACGGGTCTGGAATTTCGTCAATATAGGAATTAGCACCACGGGGATTCCGAACTAATCGGCGTTTAAAGGCACCATTCGATACATGACCTACAATACACGTTATTCATCAATACAACCAAACTAAATCATTAAGTCATCTAAAAATTTGCGAGATTAGCACTCCCCATCCCTCGTCCTAAAAAATGTGAACCACACCTTATCCAACCCACTTAAATGTCAGCATGGTAACAGCACCGAACAGAACGACCTTTTCAGCCAGTATCGTAGCAGTCATGGACATTTCACTATTTCAGACGAAGGTATGACGGGTGGTACGCGAGCACAATGTGCCAAAATAAAAGAACGCGTATCTATATTTTACGAGGGCAGTATATGTTCGCTGTCATTGCTGCGGGTGGAGCAAAAGCAGGAATATCTTAGCGTCAGGATATTAAGCCATTAAGAGGGCGTCAAGAATATTGGGAACCAGACCCTTGTAATCCTGACTGACAGCACTCTGCATATATATTTACTCCGTTTACCCGCGGGTAGGTGCGTGGGGTTTGTGGGTGGTTGACCGTCGGGTCACCAACAGTTAAAAGTTTGTCAGACGCGGAAGCAAGTCTACATATTTATACACATAACAAGATGGATAATATACATGTTTAATGAAATATATTTATATCATGATGTATTAAAAATTAACTAACTACTGACTAAATCATATACTAAATACCGGCGAACCTAAGACTGAGTCCTAGACTAGTATATATATATATATATTCGAAGGGGGTAGTGTTGGGAGGTGGTAATGGTCAATTCGAATTTTCGAAAGTGGTACTCGTCTGAAGACCTCTGATTTAAGTAAGAAATCGGATATTTGCAGACGATAGAGATGTCAGAAGAGAAAGAGCGACAGAAAGACAAAGAGGCCTGGTTATTTCCTCTTTGCAGTCCGATCGTTTTCCGGAAGGAGAGAGGAGATGAGGGCAGTCTAGACATCTCTATCTCCCTCAGCGTTCGCTTCCGGCAATGTGCGCAGCAGCGGTCATAAAATCGTGCCGGCGCACACCGTGACGACATCCTGTCCTGCACACTGGCTGAACTGTACAGTCGTAATCTCTCTCGTCATCCGATCCCTGTTCCCCCTACCCACCCGCTCATGGGATAAACTCTTCACCACTAATCAGCAAGCTCGAAAAACAGTGTCGTTTTGCGGTTATAGCCGAAATCGAACAGCTATGCCGCACGGGAGAAGACAATGAGTGAACTTTTGTTCAGACGACAGGCTATAAATTCTTCACACATGGGCTGGAACAAATGGGCCCCAAATTCGTCGGGAGAATAGGTGTCACTCCAGCACAGCCACACTTCTAATACATTAAATGTTCTTAATCCTGCACCTCCTATACCCATGTTTCTCTCTAAAATGTCTTTATTCTTTCTCACTGCCTGGAGTACACTCCGTAATACATATCGCGTTTACTGACATATTATCTTATTTGCTGGCGATATAACAACAAATGATGAAGAATTAACATGCTTTGCCTTATATATACGCCTTCCGCAGCGTTGTATAAAATACGGAATTTTTTTCACACTGTGGGTGCGTGAGTGTACAAGAATAGGAGCTATATTAACCTGTTGATGCGCTGGTTAGCCGCCTAAAAAAGAAAGACGCCAAAGCCTTTTGCCAGCCTAAATTACACCAGTCCAGCAATGTCAAGGCCTTGCAGAGCGAGGGAGATAGGAAGAAAGGAAAGAAGAGTTCGGGGACGAAAGCGATATGCTTGTAAAGGCTTGCGATACAAGGGACGCAACTTTTACCTCTTTGTCTTTGCTGTGCGCGAGTTGCTGCTCCAGCTGCAGTCGCTCCTTGGCCGCCTGCTTGACGATGTTAACCAGTTCCTCCTTTTCGCTGTACATCTGGACATTCTGTCGAACACAGCAAGCGCCGCCATGTTACAACAGTTCATCGCCTCCGACAAATGAATTGATGAGAGAGGATGAATGAATTTTAAGCCCCTTTTACTAGCCTTTTAAGCTGTACACCGGCTAAAGTAGGAGAAACATTATTTTATAAATAAATAAAAATTCGCGTCCTGAAGTCATCACAAGCACATTTCTTTAGCGTCAACAGAAGGGTCCACACACACACACACACAAAGCAAAGCAAAGCAGAGCAAAGCAAAGAAAAATGTTTCCAAAATCTAAGTGTTCACACAATCTTGTCTGCTGACTGTTGCGACTTAGTACACAGTGATTGATTAATCAGCGTATAGTGTATGTGGGTCTGCAGAAAAGATGAAAGGAGATTGTATTTAAATTGTAACAGACCGTGCATTAGGTGAAGCATAACCGTTAATAGAAGTGAAGGGTGGTGGCCAGTATAAGGAAATAACAAAATTAATCTTCGACTTTGCCTTGTTGGATCTTCAAATCCCCACTAAGAATTACAGTTGTGTTGTTGTTGTTTATTTAGTTGAAAAGTGCTTCCACCTTGCGGTGATTTCGCACTATGGGGGAAAAGGGAGGGGGGAGGAAACCGGAGTACCCGGAGAAAACCCCCGCCGCCCAGCCCTGCGAACAGGTGTCACATACAGAGAGTGTCCCGAGACGAGATCTGAACCCTGAGCCGCTCGCTGCAGTGGTGACAAGCGAGTGTTTTAACCACTACACTACCGGGGGCCCCTAACAATTACAAAATTATTGCACATCTCTTATAGTTTAATCCCACGTTTCTCACACAAACTCACACAGTCACATGCCTCTCTCTTCCTCGAAGGACGTGCGGTGATCACTACGGCGATGTCACCAATAATACTAATGTCCTCAACGAGGCATGTAAGGCTGACGTCATCAAGTGCGAGTGACTTCCCTTAGTTGGGGTAAACAAAGCCGCCGGTTTCGAGAGAATTGAAAACTATAATGCCAAGATATTATTGAGCTAGTGTTAAAAAATCTGAATGCGGCCTGTGCTAAATGTGGCAATAAAGTAGTAAGTTATTCGCATTTTTTATTGTTAAAAGTCTCGTTGTGCTAGTTCTGGTAGTTGACGAAGTGCAAAAGCACATCAGTTATGTTCACAACAGGTGACGGATGAGCCGCTTGTACCGAAATCACTCGATCAATTCTTTAACAAGGCTTTTGCACCATTGGTCCTCATTAAGCTCATACTCATATTAATCTTAGCTCTGTGGTATATAAAGATGATAATATTTTATACTATGATATATGTCTTACATATAAGATGTACACTCTCCTTGTGTGGAAAAATTTGTAATGACAGTTTATAATAATGAGCTAGATTCCTAAACTAGGATGAACAGAATTTTAGGTGTAGATTGAGGTCTATATCTGTGTGTTTTCTTGTTTTGTACCTTTAACAAATATAATATAGTATTCTTTATAGTTCATCACAGTTTAGATTGTATAAGCATAAAAATTAAGGGTGTAGATATAGAACTGAACCCTGACTTTAAACCTACTCTAATTAAAACTGACCCGTGGATTTCAGAAGTTTTAAGTCATATTGGTGGATAAACATTTAATTACAATATTCTAAATCTAAAAAAAAATAATGTAAAAAAAGTTATGATTTAAGACATGAGTAAAAATTTTCTCTAAAAATAACTGGTGATTATAATACTCCTGCTAAAGCTTAACTTAAAAGAAAAAAAGTTCCTAAGCCTGATCAAAACAAAACAATAAATTGTTAGTTTATTCTAACTGCAGGATGGGAACTAAGTTCTAGACTTCTTTCCAAACACCTCTTAACATTTCCTAGACAGCTACTGTCATCAATGGAACATAAAAACAATTACATTGATGATATATGATTTGAACAAGAGATCGGTAGCATCATGAGTTGCTGCTCTTCCTGTCAAACAATATAAGTGACAACTGAAAAAACTGACAAACATCTATTTGTGTAAAAAAGTATCTTGATGAAGATCTGGGTGTTTCTGTCAACCATGCCGAGTGTGCATGTGTTGCAGTGGGTTTTGTGTGTGTGTGTGTGTGTGTGTGTGTGTGTGTGTGTGTAAGTGTGTGTGTAAGTGAGAGACAAATTAGCAGCATAAAAGTGCCAAGTAAAAAAACAAGCTATATAGATCTTTGCAGAAGTAACTATAAAATTAAATTTAGCTTAATAGTTTGTAGATAAGTAACGAAACAGCGCACTGCAAATTGTCCAAATTCATTACCTTTTTAGACTAACAAAATTCTCCTTGAATCTTATCTGTTTGCCTTGATTCATTATCAAAAGTCACAGAAATGTTTCATTCAAAAATTGCGATTGACAATTCTTAAAATAACAGACTATCACACTTTTTGTTCCCAAACAGGCAAAAAGAAATGAAGCTTATGACTTTAAGGATAAGTGCAGGTTTTTGTAACTTTAGAGAAGTAATGCAAATGAAATGAACACCTCTCAAAATTAATTAAATAAAATGGTATCTTATATTACCAGTTTTGTCCTAGACCTTTCGGTCAGAAAAATGACTGAATTTGGGGTACTTTATGATGCTATCTGCAATTATCTTTTTTATGTTTTGTTTTTCTATTTCCCTTTTATGAAATATTTTATGCTTGATTTGAACAAGCTACACCTAACGAACAGCCTTTCCATGAGATAAAATGTTCATAGAACGAGATATGTTTTTATTCGACTGTTATTGCCATTATATAACAGCCACATACAGCTGGTGAGGCTGATATTTTGACTAACCTACATATAACGAGAAAGTCTTGAAGGCATTGATAATGTATTCTTTGAGTTGGCACCACTGCCTGTCAGTAACTTTTTCACCGAATTACCGCTGTGATACTATAGGGACTTTTGGTAAGTTGTGTTGATTTATTATCTAGCAAAAAAAAAAACAGCAAACAAAACAATGTATGTAGATTATTCCACAGACTATGACTTTAAATTTTTCACAGAAAAAAATCCTGTGAAAAGAGCTTTTAAAGGGTCACAAATACGATGCTGTCTCACAGATAGCACACTGCCGCTTAGTCTTGACCGTGTTTGTTTACCTCAAGTAAGGGCAAGTAACTCTCGTTCATCAAACCTCACGAGCCTCATACCGTCATCTCTATTTCTCTTGTATACCATTCTTCATCCTCTCTCTCTCTCACACACACACACACACACACACACACACACAACCCCACTCCCCTCCCTTGTACCCATCTACGTTCATGAATGTAGGCGCATGATAGAATCCTTGTTCTTAAAAAAAAAATACTGAAAGTGCGTGTGGGACACAATCATTTGCCGGTCTTTGCTGTGTAAAACTAATTAAACACTAGGTTAGATGTAGAAGTCGTTTAGTGTGTCACTGAGTTTCACGGGCGCGCATAATAATTATATAATGTCAGTTATAATGTCTTGTTTAAACTAACAATATAACCTATCAATCAACTATTAGACGCCATAAGCTGCAATTAATATGTCAGCGCTCATTCATACATGTATGGATCCATATCGACAGCGATTGTGACTATGTCTGTTGTACAGCCAAACACCTTTACAGCGTAACAAGCAAGACTGGGTGTATTTCTAAGTCAGAGCTAATATTTTAGCACATATAGCATATTTTCAGCTATAGTTTCTGTTGAAATCTTGCTGCAAATGCATTAACACGCCAATAGCGACTGTGCGGATATCAACATTCACGTATCAGTAAACAAACGTTATATTTTATTTTAGGGGTTTTCAAAAATAAAAGGACACATATGTGATAACTAAGTAAACATACTGCAAGATGAAACGTTTTAATATACAATTATTATAACTGTTTCACTTGTGCAAGTATTCTGCAAGATAAAACTTTAAAATCAATATGTCTTTATTCTGACATTTACTTGTATTTTAAATATGTATTTCTCAGTGGTAAGTACCTGGAGATTTACTCGTTATCGTTTTTTTAAACGTGTTTTTAGAGCTGTTCTCGTGAGCAGGGCTCACGCGTTAGACATGAAAAATGTGTTTAGACATCCTGATACAAAATACAAAAAGTAAATATCAAACATTCTCGAAGGTATCCACAAAATCTTTTGATCATTTAGACACTTCAAATAAAAACAGCAGCATTCTGAATAAAATCTATATCCAGGCTTCTTTATGTACTTATGCTTGTAATATTTAAGCGTGTTTGTTGTTTTCCTGAATTGAATGTACCTAATGAGTAGATATGCGCCTTGATATGCGTTATTATTATTATTATTATTCACAGCAGGATTCATGCTTATAGCACACTATCACTAGTTTTACTTCTACACCCACTATGCACTTGCCATAAAATATTAGTACAATATAGCGAAGACAAAAAATTATCAATTCAATACACGCTGTAGCTACAGAACACGTTCTATTTACTTAGACTGCTCAGGAACTACACTTCATCACAGCTCCTGATCCTTGACCATCGCTTCATGAACAAGCCCCCTGTTCACACACACACACACACACCAGCAAGCACGCGCGCGCGCACACACACACACACACACACACACACACACACACGCGCGCGTGCCACGACGCAGTTCAGAAGGTGGACGAACTCTGTGGGCACATCTCCTCTAATGAACACTATGGTCATTTACAGACGGGGCACGTGACAAGACAATGCCAGGAGAGACCCACCTCGGGTGCCATGCTGTCGCCGTTGCTCAGCTGGTCGGCCAGCTCCTGACACTTGCGACGCAGCTGCTCCAGCTCGTGGTCTTTGGCCAGCATGTTCTTGGCGTGCTCCGCCAGGTCCTTGGCGCGCTGGCGGGCAAACATCCGCTTGAGGTGCTCCCCGTCCGACACCACGCCACCCTCGTCTCTGGCCTTCTACACAAGGGCATGGAGATCAGAGGTCTAAGTCAAAGTAAAGAGACATCACATCATCATCATCATCTCGTTCTGCTACAAATGCTGTGGTGCTTGCTTTCAAATCTCGTCTCGGGGTATACAATTCTTTCTTAACATGTGACACCTGTGAACAGGAGCGGCTCTTCTGCCATATTATTGCTCACTTTTCTGACAGCGTAAAACACCCAGTTCCCTCCCTCCGCTGCTAATGCTGCATTAGTGTCCTACCGAATCGGCTGTTGTTGCTGCTGTTTGTAGACATGTCTAATCCACCCGCTCCCCCATTAATCTGTCCAAACCCAGCAAACCTAGAAAACCACGCCCAGTCATTGACGCTGTCACACACCTCCATAAACTGCACAGCAAACTCCGCCACCACACACGCAGCAGCCTGCGTCCACAAAGTGATCGGGAGTTGGTAAACACAGTCCTGTCGATATCAGCAGATCTCTTCCGTTATCATTCATGAATCATACGAAAACATCTGTCGAGTATTTTAATCTGAAGTGAAAGCACGAGCGCCCAACAATGGCTGGTACACTCGACAGAGCGAGGCACAAAAAAGCAGCTTGCGTTAAGTGTTAGGGTATCACTCCTCTAACTCAAAACACGCCTACGTACCTCACTTAACATGCATCATGTCTTGCGAATAACAGCGACTGATATCACTTCATGCACATCTCTTTTACATGAACACAAAGCTTCGTGTCCAAAAGATCGTCGCGTGTAATGGACAGGAAGAAAAATTTGTGTCGCTGGCTTATCAGGTTAAACCTGCCATCACATGATCAAAACTACTGGGGTTGTAGTTATGAAGCGGAGATAAGGTTACCTCAGAGTTAGCAAAGTGCTGGAAACCTTGCGAAATCCTGTTAACTGGAAACTGGCGTGACCAAGGAGGTTGACTATAGACAAGCTATAGACAGCTTGCGAGGGATGTAGCTACTGAAGTGATATCCAGCAAACCAAGAGGTATGCATGTACCTTTGTTTTATAACTACGTCCCATGGGGGTGTTACTAGCACGTTTTACTGATGTACTTCACGGACTTTTTTTATTATTCTGTATCAGATACAGTCTGGCGGCGCATAATGACAGAGATACTATGCCGTTACATGATTTTGTCGTTGTGTGAACATCCCAGTGTACCCAAACCTAGTTGTTTATCATTATCAAGTATGTTGTACTCCATATCATCGTATGTGCTATACTTGTATGCAACTGGGAGAACAGTAGGCTTGTTGATTCTCACGTGAGTATAATGTGTTGTAATATGATGTCACGACGGCTATATTTTTCAGCTCCATTAGTCTTAAGAGGCCACCGTCGATTGTCAAAACGTTGTTATACGGTGCATGACTGTAGCGTCAAAATCGCGGATATTTCTGCATTTCTGGAAACTCATTTTATCGATTATACTGTTATCTTTTTCCCAACAGGCTGACAAAACACTTTAACGAAGCTTAGCTCTATAAATATCTCATCTGACCTCAGATCCACATAGCGAAGAATCCCCTTTAAGGTCTCTCTCTCTCTGCTGGGGTCTGTTCTATTTTACTTAGTACTGATGCCGAAGTGTTTGTGGATTTACATCAACTATATTCAACTATAATCAACTCTGCCCCGAGAGTAAAAGCACATCAGCATTTGTTTTCACATATACGACGCCTGATGTACAAAAGTCCATCGAAATATAAGAAATATATATATATATGTGCAAATTTTCTTTCAACCAAAAGGTGTTAGATGAAAGTTAGCTTGAAAATGAATTTTAGAATTTGACTAACATCTGGGCAGATCTGCCAGTGCGCACCACATAAACGCTTGTTCCTCTTACCTCGCGCTCAGCACGTAATCTACTTTAAACTTCCGAGCGCTAGACGGCAGTCAGCTATCCATGTTATGTACATCCGTATATGTGACAACGCGGCACAGATGGACACCGAAAGAAGACACTGACCGTTCTGTTCTTTGCATTCTCTTGCTGCAATGCTTTGGCTTTGTCTTCCAGACGCCGAGCAATGGAGGCCAGCTCTGTGTTCCGCTTCTTCAGCACTTTAATCTTCTCCTCTAGCGGCTTTTGATCCTCGTGCTTTTTCTTCTGCAGGACGAAAAAAAAATCAAATCTAGCACACGCCACAGCTGTCAAGCCCAGCTCTTAACATGGAATGAAAGTGTATCCGATTTGCAGAAAGCAGTGGCAAGAGGGCAGCTAGCCTCCTTCTGAATCTGCAAGTGGGGACTTACCAGAGCCTCGTTTTCATTTCGCAGCAGCATAACCTTCCGCTCCAGGCGCTGCGTCTGCGTGTGCAGGTCCCCCAGCCGTTTCTGCAGACCCCGCTCCCTCTCCCGCTCCTCCCGCTTGCTCTGCCAACAGACAAGTAAGCCATGAGATCACATGGAAACAAAGAAATAAACAAAAAGTAGCCTAACGCTACTGGCTGCTAAAATTTTTCTCTTCCGTCTTCACCAACCTTCCCTTAACTCCCTTAGCTGCCCCTCTGACGATGGCACTTAGTTCAGTCGTCATGATAAAGTCGTTTCCAGCGCTGACGTATCGTTAGATAACTTGCGCAGAAGTCGCAAGCCCGCGAGAACTGTCTCGTGGTTAGAGTGGAAACTTCTGTTAGACCTTACAGCGATAAGACGCTTGAGATTACTGAATCTTGCAGACGTGCATACCTTTAAAGAAGGTTAGCCAGGGCGCAAAACTAGTTTAATGACCAAAGTTTCATTCTGTGCGGGAGACTTGTTTCCTAAATATGAGCGAACAAAAAAGAAGCTTTTCAACATCAGGATTCTCTCCCGTTCTTGGACTTCTTTCTAGACTTCTAACTGCCTGCAGTTCCATGCCACGAACTCCCACACACAGATAGCTTGTCCCTCGTCACACTAATATCTAATTTCGCAATCCTGTTTTATCCCATGCTTAATACGGGTCATAGGTAAAGACAAATTTTACTCCGGTACGCATACGGGTAAACATGAGCTTACTAGGTGAGCAAATAAAACACGTATTTGTTGTCCTAAATCAGCATTTCAACGAACTTTCGTCAGCATATAAAAACACGTGTGTTATCCCAAATTTCTACTTTAATGAACTTTTGCCAGTACACAAAACGTTTCTCCTGTAATTAGTATTTTAACGTTAAATAATACATGTCTTGTTATCTTTAAATGTGTTATCGCAGTTGTTCAGTGATATTTTGTACAATCTCTGTTTTTTTTCTCCTAATTGTTAATTTTTATCATAATGTCTGGAGCCTGAGGGAGTTACCTTACGTCAGGGGTCTCAAACTCGCTGCCCGCGGGCCAACTGCGCCCTCGGGAAAATAGTTTGCGGCCCCCACCTCAATATCAAAGTTTAATGTAAGTGCGGCCCGAGTTTGATACGAATGGCACTTTTCAATGTTGTGTGCAGAGCTGAATGAACCTACCAATCAGGGTGAAGTATATATATATATATTGCTCTCGGAGGCGGGACATCGGCCGGGCTTATTGCGAACTTGCGCCATTACCCCGGGCTGAGAGTATGCAAACTACAGGGAGATGACAGAGTCAACCGGGTTGCTAATCTTAAAACATATCTACTGAGGCAACAAGATTTCTTTAAGAAAGCAACCAAAGAGAATGATGCAGCAGTCGAAGCTAGCTACGTGGTTAGTGAGATGATTGCTAATCTGTGTCCGTGGTGTTGATGACAATTTTGAAGTCATAGAGGAGTGCTCAAAGGATTCCAATGCATGGCCAGACCACCGCTCAGGAGATATTTCACCAGCTGTGTGATGCCATTGAGAATGCTGGTTTGCCTTGGAGGAGGTTTGTTGGAATAACAACTGATGGAGCGCCATCAATGACAGGGAGGAAAAATGGACTGGTGGCACTTGTTCAAAAAAAAAATCTGGAAGAGGAAGGTGTGGAGGAGGCCATTGCTCTGCATTGCATTACCTATCAGCAGGCCCTTTGCAGCAAATGCCTAAGTTTGACAATGTGATATCTTTCGTTGTGAAATGCATCAACCAAATCAGATCCAGGGGCTTAAAGCACAGACGGTTTCGTGCTTTTTTAGAGGAAATGGAGTAAGAATATGGGGATGTGCTCTACTTCACCGAGGTACGTTGGCTCAGCAGAGGAAACATACTGAAGAGATTTTTTTTTTAGTTAAGAGCGGAAATGAAAGCCTTCATGGGGAAAGATGGGGTTGCTGTTCCTGTGCTGTGATTCAAAATGGCTCATGGGCTGAGCTTTTTTTGTTGATATCACACATGAGCTTAATGTACTGAACAAGAAGTTACAAGGCCAGGGGCGACTTGTAAAGTTGCCAATGACAACGTGAGAGCATTTTCTATAAAACTTATGTTATGGAAAACCCAGCTATCTCAGACAGACCTTTGCCATTTCCCACCATGCAAGACACTCATGGATGCAGGAACACCATTCAGTGGTGACGAGTATGTGGATGTCATTTTGAAGCTACAGGAGGAATTTGATCACAGATTTGCATATTTCAAGACACACAAAGCCACATTTCAAATTTTTGCGGACCCCTTCTCCTTTGATGTGCAAGATGCCCCTCCTGTGCTTCAAATGGAGCTCATTGACCTGCTGCAGTGCAACTGTGAACTCAAAGCCAAGTTCTGGGAGGTGAGTGGAAAAGCAGACAAGCTCGGGCAATTTTTGAGAGAATTGCCCAAGCTTCCCTGAGCTTTCCCGAATGTTCAAGCGGACCATGTGTCTTTTTTGGGAGCACATACTTGTGCGAAAAGCTCTTCTCTTCCTTGAACTTCAATACGTCCAAGTACAGGTCCAGATGAGCATCTTCAAGCCCCATTGAGGGTCTCAACTGCTTCCTCCCTTAAGCCAAATGTGGCTCGGCTATGCGAGAGTAAGCGTTGCCAGATCTCTAGCAGCAAGAAGTAGGCAGAAGAAGACATATTCAAAACAATTTATGTTCAATGTTCCATTCATGTCCAGAAAGTTAAATGCTAAAGAACTGTTAATACAACCTTTGAATCTGAATAATAATAATAATAATAATAATAATTACATTTCTCTAGTCAACAACTATATGTGGTTTCTTCAGTCTTCTATATCTGCATTATTATTATTATTATTTAGTACTGATTTATTTATTTATTTCTTATGAATTTGTTATTTTTACTTTTTAACACAAAATAAGATGAAAAAATAAAGACATTTGATAACATTGAAATGTTTTTGTAAGAGCTTTTCTTGTGGAAAACCTGATGCGGCCCAGCCTCACCCAGACTCTACCTCCAGCGGCCCCCGGGTAAATTGAGTTTGAGACCCCTGCCTTATGTCATCTGACCTCACGAAGTGTTACCAAGAAATCAAAATCTTTGTAACACCAAGCCTAAACCTCTACAAAAGCACGTTTGCATAACACATCACTGTAAGAATCAGCGATCGCTACAACAACGTAAATAGATATATCCCTAGAGAAATGTATACATTAAATATATTATTATAGATTTATAGTACCATGCCTGCAGCAAGCTAGGTACAGTATAATCAGTATCTTGTCAGTGGTTAAGTCAAGCAACAGAAATAAAGCTTTACAAAATGTCCTACAAGTTGATCTACCTTTCAACTGCTCGATGTTTACCAAGTACTAACTGCACATCTAGTTTTTTCCCAGCTATTACAAACTGTAATTAAAGTTGATCGGACTTCAGACTTTACGCATGTTGTTGATCTGTAAGCTCTTGACAAACTCTGCTGACTGTACAAATGTGTTATAGATCATTTTCAGGCAGCAGATGTCCTCGTAACTTAAATGTCACAGCAAGTGCGAGGTGTCTAATTAATCATTAGTCATGACCTTGATTTCTGCCAACCAATCATACAAAGTGAGAGACTGGGATGTACAGCAAGGCTACTGCCTGTCAGCAACAGCGCCTCTGCAGGCCTGGCAGTGCCTCTGCCCAGCAAAGCATCTCTGGGAAATGTTCTTACTCCAGTGAGCATTCCTATGAGCACAACATTCGGACACACTACGAGAATAATACTAAAGCTGAGCTGATTTAGGCTAATGAACACGTCCCATCATTAATCCGATACTCTGAAAACCAAAATCATATAAACCTTTCTGCCGAAAGTTGGTTAGAAGGAAAATGGTTTAGCCTAACAATCTTAGGCACACCTGAATTTTAAAAATAAAGAGTTGTAAATTTTTTTTAAGCCAACTTATGAAAGTATGACAAAATTGTTGTTGAAACCTTTTACAAAAAGTTGGCTCTAAGCACCATCTATCAGGAAATAAAAAGCAAGCAGCAACTGTTTCTTTTGTACAAAAATCGTTTCAGCGTGCTTGAAAAATAAATACAGAACAGTCCTGAAGAATAAAGATACCGACTTTGCTAGAACAATCAACAGGCAGATCCGTCTAGAAGACAGATATAGAACAACCTAATATAATAAATATACAGAATCCTATAAGACAATCAGCTGCATGCAGAGCCCTTTTGAAAAATAAACATAGAAAACCATCTAGACGAATACACATCCAAACCCCTTTAGAAGAAAAAATAACTACAGAAAAATAACAGTGCAAGACCCTCTAGAAGAATAAACATGGAATAAACAGAATGCCCTACAGTTACGCAAGCGATGACTTGAAGTAAACATACCTAAAAAAAACAAAAACAAAGTACGAAGGTGCTCGTCATCCTTTGATATCAAGTGTCATGAAGCCAATGTGAAAACTCTAGAATACTTTATTTAATGTTGACACTATATTACTAAGTAATTTAATAAAAATCAATGCATTAAAAGAAAGAAAGGGAGAAAAACAGATAGGAAGATTCTAATGATGTGGGCAGAGAAAAGGCAACGCACTGTTAAAAGACAAGTTTACAACAGTATTGAATAGTTTAAAACACAGCGAGACTTTGTCAGCGACTCAGCGGTTTTCCCCCGTGTCATAAAGGTCACTGCACAGCTTACGTACACATCCAGCACACGCATCCTGCAGCATGCAGCTGAACCGCATCCAGACTCTGCGGAGCTGTAGTTGCCAAAAATCAAACTCCTGTGAGGAAAGGGAACCCGGAAAAGCAGCAACGGCGTTAGTGACGAGAGAGAAAGGGGAAAAAAACTAGCTGTCTGCGTACGCATCCTCAAAAACATCATAAAAGAAAATACAGGCTGTTTATAAACATGATTATGAATCATTATGCATAGCGTCCCCCCCCCCAAAAAAAAAACCCCTTATAATGTGCCTGGAGTTTGCTGACACATGGCACTATGTAAATTATCCGTTTTAGCATCGCGTTTACGGTATTTAGAAACGTGTAATACACACAAGCGCGCGCAAACACACGTCCCAAGGCAGTGAAATACGACCGTCACTGCCAGTCCACGTGTCTAGACAGAAAGCCTCTTCTGGTCTCCTCCGCTAGATTACCCAAAAACATCGGTCATGGAGGTATCGACTAAGTGAAAACGACGCCATTATTCAAGCAAAAACTTTGAGTCGGACAGCTGAAGGCGGATGCAGAAGATATTCACTAAGGAAACCTGACAATGTACTGTAAAAGCAAGGATGAAGCCCAGAAACTAGAGATGGGACAGAGGAAGTTGAAGGAGGAAAATTGGTGTTTTACGCTGAGCCCTCTGCTAAAGTTACATCATGGTCAGCTGTTCAAACAGGTGCCACACGAAAAGAAGGAAGATAGTGC
The DNA here is from genome assembly GCA_004794655.1 of Marisa cornuarietis. Taxonomy (NCBI): domain Eukaryota; kingdom Metazoa; phylum Mollusca; class Gastropoda; order Architaenioglossa; family Ampullariidae; genus Marisa; species Marisa cornuarietis. The sequence continues at coordinate 925,528 of SMMW01000565.1, read as the reverse complement.
CAAAGATGAGATGTGAACCCAAGACTCTCGATCCTTGCTGTACTGATGACAAGCTTTCAACCGTGGCGCCGCTGGACCTTCAGCTCTCTCCAGCGACCGCTACAAGTCAAAGGATGACAGAATGAATGAGTGCTGGGAACCAAGTATTCGAAAGGTGGCCAAGACAGATAAGGTTGTTTGCTCTGCCAAAGAAAAGGTATAGGAGGAGGACGAAGACGACGACATGAAAACATCAACAAGCAAGATCAACCACCAGCACTATATTTTTCAGACGTCTATTCCCTTTCTCGAGATACCTCGAGGCGCTAAATCCGAGCAACGACGAAGCATCTTCCTCTTCACTCGCTCCCGCCCCCTCCGTCTCGCCTACGCTTGATAGGGCGTACTGTCAACAGCTCAACAGTGAATCATACCTCAAAACACCTGTCACCTGCCTACGTCTGTGTGTGTGTGTGTGTGTACAAGCTGGGGCTGAGGCTGAGGACACTGTGTGCGTTAGTCACAATTCACTACTATAGTACCCACCCCCACCCCTCTATCAGCCACTGGCTGATCTAGAAACTGCTTTACATAAGCTGTCTAGAGGTTTGTCGGAGATGTTTATAGCGATGAAGAGAGGGAGATTCCGTAATGGGACCTTCTACCTCACATTGCGAAACATTTGGCTCTGGCAGTGTTACAGATGAAAATGTAAAAGCTGAGAAAGCGTGGACTTGTAGCAGGTGTAGCTGGAACAGTCTTAGGGCTGGCTTGTACAGCCTAATATGTAGCTATCTCCCGTGTTTACATTCAGTCGCTTATGTCACCGTAATGCTGTTTCAAGTTGTCTAGCCACACAGTCACTCATTTGTTTACGGACTGGTTACATACAAGAACGAATGTGTGCATGTAAGTATTATGTGAATACAAACACGTCCGCTCTCTCACACACGCACACACACACACAATCAGATGACCAAAAAAAAAAACAATAGGACGAGATTATATGACACCATCACCCATGCTGAGCAAACAGTAGACCAAATTACCTGTTCCTCTTCGTCAAGCGTATCGTCCGGGTTAGTATCACTGGAAGCCATGGTCCAGTGACCACTTTCACAACTGTTGTTGGCCACATGGCCATTCATCCTCATCAGCCGTTTCCTCCGCTCCGTCATCTAGACAGCTAACTGCGGCGCTCGTGGCCGCTGTGGCGTGGACAACACAACACCTGACACACCTCCCGTATACCCCCTTGACACTGAAATTCTGATGATGACAGCAACGCTGTCCTACCGCCAACGATCCACCTACGACCTGCACATACAATCCCGCACTGGCAGCTGGCCCACCGGAAGCAGGCAAATGGATGTAAGTGTGCGTCCCGAAACTAAGGCGCTTCCCCTCGGGTGACATTAAAAGCGCACCTGGAGACCTGCTCGCAAAGCTGACACACGCGAGCCAGGAATCCTCTCCCAGGTGTAAACAAAGCTGCTTCAAATGTCGTTCGAAAGTCTGCAACTGTCAATAGAAACGGAGGCCGAACGTCCGTGTTCCTGGTTCGAAAGAATATTTCTTTCCCAACCTGTGGACTAGCTTTATTTACTGGTGGTTATAGCCTTAAAGTCATGGATAACCAGGGTGATTACACCAAATCAATGTTATTGGTATTATTCCGTCATAACTGCATAATAGCACAATAACACAACAGGTGAGATTGTCATAAAAATACAGTCTAAACAACACGACCACCTAACAACTTTGAAGGATCATAAAATCTCACGCCTAGTCCAAATTGCCCAAGTACGCGTAAACACAAAACGCTGACACTGAAATTTTGCTGCCATTTCCCCCGGTCACTTCTGTGTGTCAAGCAACAACGCCGACCTCTTGCAGAACGTGAAATAAGCCTTTGCAAAACGGCGTTCCTGGTCTCATCCTCCGACTCTGACCTCTGACTTACGGCATCGATTTCCGGTCGTATCGCACCGAGTCCTAAACCGATTTTTCTGATGCTACCTTCTAGCGTCACCTCTCCGAAGTGTGTGCAGAATTCTGACACCCGAAATTCTGATGTTTGATAATCGACCAAACATGTGATGTCCGCTCTTCTGCGTCGTCTTACTCCCCATGACGTGACATGAGTGGTTGAAAGCCGGGTGTGGTCAACACTCCCAAGTCCAAGTAAGCTGGAAGACTGTACGATACAAACTAGTTTTAGATGTTATGAACCCTCACTGACGACTGCGCATGCCCACACAATATCGTGTGACAGTCTTCCTCCGTTAGGACGTACGGCAAATCAATACCGATATAAGCAGCAGACCAGCGCCGACCTAAAAATAAAGGTGTAACAGCTGTCCGCGCGTTGTGACTATTGCAAATGCGTTTGACAACGCCATATCGTTCACATTTGACCACACCTCGCATCGCTACTGGTAGAAGTAAGCGAAACTAGGTCGTTACTATCGACGTTTAGCGGTAAAATAAACGGGTTCTGTTCGCTCTTGTTCAAAATAATTGTTAAGGTTTTTACGCTGTATGTTGGGGAACTGCGTGCGTGCGGAGTGCGTGCGTCTTGTGAAAACACCGCTTGACTAATCTGGCGCACCAAGTATTTAGACGCATAAAGCACGTTGAATTCCAATGTAAATCAAACTTACTTCTTTGAAAATTTATTTCATTTTAGAAAAAAAAATAAGAGCAGAGCTCGTGCTCAAAGTCTGTATGTCGATGGGGGGGGGGGGGATGAAACACGTCCATAATACTGACATGATTCTTTTGGAAACATAACAATACATTATAGTAATGCATATATTACTACATTTGCAGGTCAAGGGTTAGCTGGACATCATGTTTCTAGAACTTAAAACTTGTGTGCTTTCTATCTTTGTTTTCTGTTTGTTGTCAGTACTGTCGTCTATTCTTCCGTCCCTCGTGTTCTATCCATTTAGTCCATGTCTCTTCCCCGTTTTAAGAGCATGCTCTCTATGAGTGTGAATATGCGCTATATAAATCTTCAATTATTATTATTATGATGAGTTGCACAAGCATAAGACAACTTTCTCTGGCGGAAACGAAAGTCTGGCTTAAAGTTAAACAGTTTTCTCATTCAAAACAATTTAAGCTTTAAAAAAAGTTATAAAATTGTGTTGTGCACTTCCAGTAAAACTGATCATCTGATTAGATCTAAGGCCTCAGCCTCTGAATCGCTTTCGATAAATTTCAAGTCACTAGGTTTCTTCGCCCAGCAGTAAATATATTGATCTTTCGAACATTTCATTCAGTTTGCAAAAGCTCTAATCGTTGTACGATCTTACTGTACATCCGCGAGAGCATATAATTATGTTTCTGTAGAGGTAAACAAGAACTTCATCTAAAGTGCGGTCCTACATTAACCTTCAAGGAAAATCCAGTAAAATAATAAGCTGGGCTTAAATGGTAGACGCTGACGTTTTCAATCCTTTCAGCTCAAAATTCTGGGGTCAGTTGCACAACACATTTCTAATTTTAAACACTTTTAGGCCTTAACTCTAATTAGATAATTAGTTAAAGTGCACACCACAACTTCAGAATTTTTAAAACTAAAACTGCTTTAAGTAAGATAAACTTGTTTCTGACTTTCCGTCCTGTCAGTACAGTTTTTTTGTATGTTCTTCTGCAATGCATCAAAATGGCTAAGAAGAGATTTTGCTTCTTTAGAACAGTTTTAAGGTTTAGAAACGTGTCGTGCAACTGGCCCCTGGGCTGCAATACAATCGTTTACTTGCCATCGCGCCTTAAGCACAGGTCACGGGTGGTACAAATAAGCCGCCATGATTTGCTGTCCAGTAATATTATCGAAACCATACAGCGCCAACATTCATTGTCAGTCTCCTCAGTGATGCCATCAAAGTGCTGGCATCATAGGTCTGTAGATCGCGCCCTACAGTTTGCAACCCGAGTACAGCGAGGAGTAGCTGAGTGAAGACTAGCGTCATAGCCAACATCCTCCTTGCCAACGGTTCTTTCTGCGTCACGAGTTAGGGTCAGATGGTTTTCTTAGTGAAAGAACCTACAGCTGTGTTTTAGACAGGGTTAAAAGTAAACGGTTTGTTTGAAATCCATTGAGCGAAACCATTGAGAACGTTAGCATCTATCATTCAATCCTAACTTTTCTTTTACGTTCGAAACTATGTTAAGCCCACCCTTAAAATTAGCATTTTTAACCAAAAAAGAAAAAAGAAGTTATGAGGAAAACGAAGTTATATATATATATAGTTAGGAGAGAAAACAAAGATTACAAATTAATGTAAGTTTGCAGAGATGTTTGGAGAAAACTTGGCATTTCTGATTTATTGCCTTGGGTCGTGACAGTCGTGGCTTTGGGCGACATCACGACCATCAGATGTGACAATTATTAACAAATTATTAATCAAGCGGTATTTAAAATAAAACAGCACTGAGCTCAGGAAGTCGCCAAGACATGCGGAAGATACTGACCAGTTTTCATCTCTGTGTGAGTGTGTGAGAGAGATTTATATTTGCAGCAAGCCTTTTATTTTCGTCTAGATGGCTCTCTAGCTGTCTAGCCCCTCGCTGTCTCTAAAGTCCTATTTATATTTAATATTCCAGGTGAAGCAATATTGTTTCTGGTCCACGTGACCCTACCTTATCCTAAATTGTGCCCAATACGCTTATTATGTAACGCTTGGCGCAAGGTAACAGGAACGTCTGTTTGTGGCGTAGCCATGAGATGGGGCTCATCTACCTCAAACATCTCCAATTTTACAATTAACTACACGTTTTGTGCTTGTTTAAACATAAAATTCGCTCGACACTGAACTGGTCAGTTATGGTTGGTTGGTTTATTCAGTACGAAAGTGCTTCCCCTTTGAGGTGATTTCGAACTATGGGGGAGAGGGAGGGGAAAGGAAACCAGAGTACCTGAAAAAAAAAAAAACGACGCCCAGCCCTGCGGACAGGTGTCACGTACAGAGAGTGTCTCGGGACGAGATTTGAACCCTGAGCCGCTCGCTGCAATGGTGACAAGCGAGTGTTTTAACCACTACACTACCAGGCGTCCTCTCTTGTCAGTTATAGCACATAAGCACACATAAAGAGATCTGGATGGTCTCTCAAGTGCTGGGAGTTGTTGGACCACGTGATCCGACTCATTCGAGTCAGCAGATTGTTGTAAGTTTGTGAATCAGCCTGCATTACAAGAAAACTGCAATAACTGGAGTGCTGCCCGTGGTATGGAGTAAAATGAAGGTATGTTATCTGGACAACATAAAACTGAAAGCGCTCAAATAATTGTAATAATTCTAACCTACAGGGAAGGTGACACTACATCCCTCACATCATGAGAAGAAACACATGTTGTCACCATAGTGATCGAGAGACGAAAAAAGAGACTTTCCGCACACCTGTAGCTCTCATACCTCGCGTCATGAACACAAACACCTGTTGTCACCATAGTGATCGAGAGGCGATAGACTTTCTGTACAACTGTAGTTTTTCCCACCGATGACGAATTGAACGAGCTGCTTGCTCATTTTTGTCCTTTTAACTTGATTTACGCGAATGACCCACGTCCAGTCTAGTGGTGAAAGGATTCAAGTAAATATGTCCGCCTATTGTTTCCCACATATTATGCTTGATTTCTTTGTATTCATTTTACTAGTATTATGCATCAATCCAATTTATTCTGCGTGGTATTTGTAATGTATCGAACATACTTTTTTTTTTACTTAATTAGCTTACTTTTTTACCTGTATATTTCATTTCTTCACTATTATTATTATTATTTAGCTTGTTGGTCACATTTTTAGTGGCTGTGTGTTTTGTGTATCGTAACATGTCAGTACTAGCTAATGATTTTATTTTAAAATCCCTGTGAGTTTTAAATTTCTATTATAGTATTAATGTTGGTCAGCGCAGAGAATGCGACCAGTTTTCATTATGATAATGCGCGACATACCTGTTCAATTAAATATTAGCCCAGTAAATTATTCCTCACCGCCATCATGTCTGTAAGGTAGAATGTTCAACCCATCCTGCAGGAGAATGTGAGACTGAAGGCGCCATCATTATAAAATGATGGGAGGCTGGTGGGTTAGATTACTTCCGTCACCAAACAACGCAGGAGGAACAAGACACTGTAGAGTGTATACTAAACAAGAAAACAGACGGCAGAAAACAACTACATGTACATTAATTTGCGAGAGCCAGCCCAACAGTTCCGAGTGCAGAGTGCAGCTGCAATGCCAATACGAATCCTCCTCTACTTCAACTAACTCCATTGCATTGGATGCAAAGTGTATTGCTCAAAACAGTTTAAAGACCACCATTGCATCCCGTAGGCAGTATTGCACGCTGTAACAGACAACGTGAATATGTTCATAAATCAAATCTCCTTCGCGCAATTCACAGGAATAAAGGCGTATCTCCATATATAGCAGGGGTTGGGAATGTCCAGCCCGCAAAATCCTTTGATCCGGCGCGCCAAGGCAGCCGCAGATTTCAGTTAGGCTTTTTTCCTAGCAGTATAAGTGTTTATTAAGTCAATAATAATAATAAAGTAAATTTCTAGGGGTAAGCAAGGAATGTCCATTACGGGATATACAGGACACATACGAGTACACGACTGGACAGACATGTATGTTGCTCGTCGGCTGGCCGCGGCCTATATGGACGATTTTGGAGAATTACACATGAACGTGACCTTCACCTCAAGCCTAGGGTAGACTACTTCCGGTTTGATGTCAGCTGTTGAACCGGGTAGCGTTCTTCATCAATTAAAAAAAAATAATCGTCCGATTGCTGTGTACCGTTCAAACATACGAGTGTCCAAAATTCTTCCATGAATTTCCAAAAGATGAGCAAATGAAAAAGCTTTCACTAATAAAAAAAATCGTCTGGATTTATGAGTTTAGTTGTGCATGTGCAAGCATATGTGAGTGTCTGTGGACACTGTAAATGCACCTCATTTCGAAAAAAAACGGACTGTGAAGAACAGCAGTGCTAGGCAGGTTGGGATTGTACATGTCGCAAAAGTATTCACATACTGTGGTGAAACTATTGCTTGCCCAAACAGAGCAGGCTAATTTTTAATTAATTTTTACGGCCCGTGAATGATGTAACAATTATTAAAATGAGGAAAAATGGTTCCCCATTCCTGATATATACCTTCCTAAAACGATGCTCAAAGGTCTGGCTTCCAATGTTTTGGCGACTACAACCCCTGGCTGTGCAGAATAATAATACGTCAGGAAAGAAAATTTAATGAATTCTTCGCTATGCCAGATGACTGAGACGGATAACTGTCACAGCATTTTCTGGCAGTTTGGAGGAAAATTTTACAAAACTTTTGGTTCTCAAGCTACTATTAAGTAAATTTCACTTAAGTATCAGGCTATATCTGCGTTGAAAGAAAACTCTGCCAGCAGACCAACTGACAACTAGAGACAGACATAAAGACAGAAATAAAAGAAGAAAAGAAGGAACGGGAGAGAGTTCGATTGCAGTCAGTGGTACATTTATATTACGCCAAGTCAACATGTAAAGCGTAGGTCGCAGTGAGATCGTCCGGGAGGCAGCTGCACAGCACATTTCTAATTTTAAACACTTGTCAGGCCTTAAATCGATTTCGATAATCAGTTTTATAGAAACAAAGTAGACAACACAATTTTAGAACATTTTTTAAATGAAATTGTTTTAAATGAGATAAATATTGCTTACGTCGGATTTAGTTCCCATCAGCACATTTTTCGTATGCCCTTGTCCAACGCAAATGGCATAGGAGCGATTTTTTAAAAAGTTCTAAATTTTCTTCTTCAGAACAGCAATAAGTCTTAGAAACACGTGCTACTAGCCCCAGAACTCAAAACGCGCAATGGTGAGAACTTTGTGTGCTGGAGGTATTGCCCCCCACAATACCCCCTTGGCAATAAGCGCATGACTACAACCATCTCTTCTTCAAATATAGACTGACGCTTGAAGTGAGACTATGTTTAAACGCACAGAATTCTTTTATATTCGTGCATACAGCTGGCATAGCCCTATAAGACGAAACCCAATTTCACACCGAATAAAAACTAAAACACGCGGAAGAAGTAAGGAAGGCTGATGACTAGCGCCGTTTTATCGCGAGTATGTTAGGTGCAGTGTAAAACCGTTTAATGTTTTTTTACGATTTGTTTGTTTGTTTGTTTGTTTGGTGGAAACTCTGACAAACGCAGCTAGCTAGTTAACGTTGGTGATACACTGAAAACTTACGCTGCAGATTATGGGGGAAAAAACTACAATCTATAAAAATCTCCTGCGCAAAAGAAGCCCGACAATCTCTGCAATCTACGTTAAACTTTTTTGACAACCTTCTATGTTTTTACTCGTCAATAAACATGATACTAGTGTGGAGATGGGAGGGGAGGTTTAGAAGGCACGCTCCTCAAAACACGTTCGTTGCAATTCCGGGCAGATGAGAGACTGGCACATGGCAACAACACTGACAGGTATAATACCCACCTTCCTCCTTGTCAACCGGTGAGCTAACAACACATCACGCCTGCCCAGTTCTCCACCAACACAATTCATATTCTCGTCATTAAAAAGAACTCGCCCACCATGAAAAAAGACCCTTACTCTCACCACTTAAAAAATGTAGCCAAGAAAAATCCATTCTATGGTGAAGAGGAAGAAAGGGCAATAATTTCCTTATGGTCCGCAGGTTTCGTGAGATTGCTCTCCCAGCCTCTCACTGGGTCGAACGCAAAGAAGTGCAAAAGGGAGTAATCATCTTCGTCAGCACTAAATATAGAGCGACTCACAGATTAAGAAGTGACGAGGGTCAAGTTGTGTGACTTTATGTTTGCTAGCATCTTCCTCACCTCTGGCGCCATCTGAGGGTGCCGCCTCTCATCCTCTTCCATCTCCTCCTCCTCCTCGTCGCCATTATCGTACGATGATAAGCGCGACCGCTTCTCCAGTAACATCTCCATTACGAGCCGTGTCAACGACCAGAAAGTTTACTCCCACAGTCAGCTTGCTCACACCACTAACGTCGCTGGGGTACGCACGTATCCGGGTACGACAAGCCTTTATGGTGTGCATGCGTCACACTGCATCGGCGACTGGACAGACAATTTAGTCAAAGTGAAAAGTACGACACGGTGGATTCTGCCAAAACCAGAGGCAATATAAACGTGAACATGATTTTTATTGAACACGACGGGTGAAGCAGCCCGCCCGTGCCTCATCCCAAAAAGAAAAATGTTAAGCTTTCGAGTCCTTGACCTAGGAGCGCCTTGCACGTGGTTGTATTTCAGCGCCACTCGAAAGTTTTATCCAGCGTGGCAACGCCACTTCGAGGTGCAAGGCGATCTAGTAACCTGCTACAACAAAGTACCGCTGACAGGTAACCTTCGCACAGGTGTCATCTGTCGAGTAAACCAACCTCTCGGTCGCGGAGATGGCATGGAGCAGGTCTCGTGCATGTACATGACTGCAGCAGAGCAAGGGACGTAAGTCTTCGCGTCGTTTAAAACGTTTTTCGGACTAACATTGAACTTGCTCTGTAGCACATGATGTCCTATGGTAATCCCCACTGTCTGCGTGAAACTGACACCTCAGACCTGACCTCGAGACCTCTGGCGGTCAGCAAACTCGACCTGTCATACTTTTTCCCCCCACATGCACATCCTCTGCGCTCCGCTACGTCGCCAGTCCTCAACCCGCTCGTTTGACACATCAGTGTGACCTGTGATCTCTTTTCAGCACTCGTCGGGCAAGAATATTCCTCAAATGCCGGAACAGAATTTCTTCGGGTGTTTTAATTAATTCACCCTTTTAAGGAATGTTCTCCGCAACGCAATCGCTATTCTTCACAGCATCAAGAGTACACACCGGTACACGGGTACTCAGGTACACGGCAGTCTCCAGCAGAATACCACTGCGAATCCTTTGTCACCGCTAAAGGCTATTTTTAAACAACGATAAGAAACTTGGGGATCTTCCCGGTAGCCAAGATCGGATTACTCTGTTAGGAGACGAAGGCTCAAAAGCAAGAACACACATCAGGAACACAGGAGGCTAACACTTGGAAGTCGATGGCGCTTCAGTCTGTCAGTTGTGACACCAAGTACACCTGCGGCAAACGCACCGTACGAAGGAGAAATAATCGTGAAACGATCCGGCGGTTTGTGACGTTGTGTGACATAGCGGCTGATCACGCAGGTTTGCGCATCAGGCCAAGTGTCTAAAGAGGTCACGGGCAAGAAGCTCCTGCGGGCTGAATCATCGCCCACCTCTGACGGCGCTCGTGTGACTTCAGTGCACAGCTGACTGTTTATAGGGCCAGTAGACGAAACTTTGCCGACAGAGCGAGCGACACGCGGGAAAGGACAAAGCTGCCTCCAACGGACAAGGTAGTGCTGTTCAAACTGTCCGTTAATTTCCTGCACAGGTGAGCTGCGTGGCAGGGACGGGCAGGCCGGCCTAGAAACATGCGGGACCCACTTGAAAATAAAACTCCCGCACTCTCGCTACACACACCGCTTTTCTAAACGAAATTTTGTCACTTGTCCCGACCTTCACCTTGCGCTGCTAAACACTCCCCCCACCCCCACCAACTGCTTTGGCAGCTTTCGAGCCTCTAGTAAGTCTAGTTTGTGTCAAAAGTGTCTCTCATTCGCGGTGGAGCTATTTACCCTAGCCTACTGGAGGTAGCTGTAGGTGTTAACATTCATCCCCACACACGACTAACAGTCACCGAAAGGTCTCGACTCCTGCTATAAACTCCGAAAACTAACGAGCGGCTGTCAGCGCGGGGTTGGTACGAGTTTGACTTCCCGCAAAGCACTCGCCGTGTATCGGGGTTCGACAACGACACATAAGATGTCAAGGACAGTCCATCTGTTTCGGCTTACATATTACATAGAGACAGATCGGAGGAGGGGTGGGATGAACAGCCCACTGAGTTTTTATATATATATATTTCTCAAATACTCGCTTTCAATGTCGAAGTTCGGATAATCATGTGCATAACATTCCTTTCGGCGTCACGACAACCAAGGAATGTCAACAAATGTTTATACTTCCCCGGTTCAGCCAGTCGTCGGCGGAGGTCCGTTGGTTTTTTTGTTTGTTTTTTTTTTTTGTCGAAATCCACACACTTCATAGCTCTGTCGCCCCCACGATTCCTCTTACCGGTTGCCTAATGCCACCCTCCTCCTGCTGACCAAAGTTTCGAAGGTCCCTTTACATCGACAAACCTTCTGATTGATTATTGCAATGCTCTCGAGATATTTTCACAGACTATAAGAAGAGACGAGGCTCAAACAATGCCAATAATTTTTTAATTAACCTAAGAATTTAGTCTGTAAATAGCTTTAAAGAAAAGGTAAAGATACCCAGAGCCTATCAATGGGGATGAGGGGAAATTCGCCGTATATAGGGCAGGAGGAAACCAAGACTTTCTCTGTACTTTGACCATAGAAGGTACATCTGCCAGCACTGAGATATATATATATATATATTCGGGCAGGCTGTAATTTGATACACAAAAACAATCGCTATCATTCATCGTATAAAGAGACCGGATATCCAGCGGCTTCATACAATGGTCAGGGGAGTTTTGCCGTCTTACGCTAGAGGCCAAGGGGAACATCGAACAGTGCCTTTTGCTCCTATGCTGAGCGTTCTAACGAGTAAACTGCATCGTGTGCCCCGTGTAAACAGGTGTAAATTGATAAAGCGCGTCAATATTTTACAGTTGTACAGCTGCATAGACACATGTCTTATTCAGGCCACGTGTCAGCCCGGTGTGTCTAGTTCCCCCTGTAGGTGTCTACTGAACTTGTGAAGACTAATCCACAGCGCTTGTAGTCAGGCGGTCACTTTCACGTTCGTTTTCCCCAGCAGTTACGCTGACCCAGTGTGCAAGCAGCAACTGGAAAGGCCGCGACTTACTTTTGAGCTAGTAGAAAGTACAGAAACAAGCCCACCTCTCGCTGCACACAAAACTCGAACCGAACGAACGTGCACTAAACAATGAGGGGTCGACAACTACGCTGCTAGGGGAAGGTAAAGTAAGGACACTCTCCAGATGCCGTTGTCAGGTGTGCGGTGCGTGGTGACAGTAGGTTGTTGACGACGGGCCGGTTAAACCGCAATACTATTCAGAGTCACGAAAGTTCTCAAAGATCTATAACAAATCGTGGGTCCGTCTTGTGGCAAGAGAAAGCGGGCCAATTTATCTAGCTGACTGCCGAAAACGTGAGAGTAAGTGCCGGGCCTGGAATGTCGTATTGTCGGCACAGCCGTAGACAATCGTCACAGACATTGCTTCTGACTGTCGCGTGCGTGAGTTTCACTAGGTGAGACCTTTCATTTCGTCCCCAATAAATAGTTCATGATACAGATTGCCGTAATGGTCCGTTATTGTTGCACGCATTCCTTGAGCACACGGGTCTAATCTTATACAGACCCTGCAATTAAAGCTCTGTTTAAAAGTCTCTCTCCCTCCCTCCCCAACATCATTCGTGTGTGTGTGTGTGTGTGTAGCAGGGTGGGGATTCTGCTTTAAAAGACAATCCCAAAACATCTACATTTCAGTTAAACGCCTGTGAGGTCGTCACGTGACATATCTTTCAGAGTAAACAATGACAGAGCTATACACCAAAAAAATCCAAGCATTCTACACCTTCCAATGTTCGTTTCGATACCACACACTTACTAACGAATTTCACGATACACTGGTAACGCTGCTTTATGGCAACACGGGAAAAGTGTTTCTTATGCTCAGGTCCTACAAGAAAGTAGCCTTACGTGACTGGAACGTTAAACACATTGACAACTGCTTACGTCAGACCACGTATGACGTCCAGCAAGGAGGCTATCGCTTACAGACCTAGATTGTTGTGCTGGATACCTCCACAGGGGATGTCGTTGTCCTCTTTACCTATACCTTACGGTTGTGTCGCAAGCACATCATCGATCTTTCAGGTACAAATGTGCTGCATTATTTTCAGGTGCTTGTTGCTTATATCGTCGTTGTCGCTTGCGACAGCTAAATTTTTGCCACATTCTCGGTTTGAAGCAAGCAAAACTGTCAGGTAATCAGAGCAATGTACCTCAATGACTGCGCTAAGTGGCTGACAGGTCACATGGCACGAGGAGTCACATATGACCTGTAGTAGTCCTACTGCCGTAACCCTCCGTCGTAGAATCACGAATGTGTATTTAATATTTATTAAATGTTCGTCTGATGAACTCGGGGGAGGGAGTGAGTGAATAATCTGGCTGTTTGTTTTATTTTGTTAATTTCATAAGTGCAAACTGTTTGATGAGTATCCCCAAAGACAACTGAAACGTTTTTGACGTATTTCTTAGACTCTGGCTAATCGTGGCAAAAATAAAGTAGAATTCCATGTGTTCGGAAAGAGACGTACTTTCCATAGACGGAAAGTTGCGCCACCTATAAAATTATCGCTCTTTAATACGAAAACGAGTTTACCAGCTGTATCCGCTGAACACAAAGGAATGTGTAATTTGTTGTGTGCGTGTCGACACATGCTGCAAGCAAGCCAGCAAGTGCACACACACACACTCTCTCTCTCTCTCTCTCTCTCTCTGATCACTCGACAATTTAGCCTGCAACTCTGATTACTTACTTTGATTTCTGACGACTTTGTATAGTTACCGGACAAGATGCTCAAGAGGCTGTGTTAAGTACTCACCAGTGACTGCTGTCCTACATCGCCTCGCCTTGCGAGTGACCTCCGTTCTTGAAACATCGTTTAACCCAAGTTCACGCCAATATCTTTTCGATCCCGCCGAGGATTTTATGAATAAAAGCCAGCTGTTACGTGATACATCTTTCAGGTAGACAACAACTGGCCACTTCGCCAGACATCCACTTCGCATCATCCTACTCACAGTCTGGCTGATACACCTCTGATGTTTCTTGACACTGGCACACTTCCAGCAGCGAATTTCAACAAGTTACGGTGAAATCTCAAGCAGTCGATTGGACACCACTGCCAAAAGCGACACCATGTGGGTCAATTATCGTCCTTGTACTTGAAGCCGAACACTCTGGAAGGTTGGGCCTTTAGTAGAAAAGAATAGCTTGAAACTAATGAAACATCGAGCTTGTACAAGAAACACCAACCAAAAACGCGGTTCATAAGCATGGCGGCAGTTCTGTTAACTCAACATTCCGTTACCTCGCACTACGGTAATAAACGCGGTGACATCTGACCCCAACAGGTTGACAGGCAAATAACTTTTGGAGCAGCCATGGTCCCTAAATCCTCGGAACCGGCGTCACTGTTCTCAGTTATGCAGCAGCTCGCACCGTCATGGGTCAGTAGTCATCTGTTCTGCTCCTCCGACAGACCTGATTAATAGCTGCATGGACACAATGCAGAGTTTCAGGTGCCCCTTTGGCATGCCCCCGTACTTGTCGTCTTTGCTTCGTGGGACAGTGAGAAAATAACAAGCGGCGAATTTAGAGCGGGAGACGCAAGACTGCGGTATGCGATAAGTTGGCCAAGTCCACGTTTTCTAGCTGCAAGAGCGTAAAGCGTCAACTCTGGTGTCAATTCCAGTGATATATGCCGCAAGATTTGTACTGCAGCTGGTCGGTGTATTGCAAGACTGCAATATGCCTATACCTCACTGTCGAGAATTCGAGATGTTGTTCCAAATTAATATACCGCTCAATCCACGACTTTCTGTAGAGAGCTCAGAGTTCAGCTTCCTCGCAGGGTCACCGCTCGGTGCGTTATGTCTGAACAGGGTCACACTCCATGTCGGTTGTCTAGCACCTGGCTGCAAGGTGAGGTAAAAAGTTCCGGCAAACTGAGCAGCAAATGCAAATGTTGATCAGCAGGCACACGGCCTAACTCGAGACGAAGGCCCGTTAAAACCTTGTAAGGCTGTTCTTTTCAACACCAGGTAATGCTCTCCTGCGTCAATTAGCAGGAAATGCGTTGTCCTTTCTCAGGTACTGCTGTACTGTTACAATGTCACCTTTCCTGGAGAATACGCTATCCCTTAATAGCCAAGGATACCTGTCAGTAAAAAGTTTGAAGGAGTTTTCGATTACAGGGAGTAGCTGACCAGCCAGGGAGACAGTGGAGCGCGTGTCCCTGGTGTCCACATCAAGAGAACGCAGAAGATTGAGAGAAGCACGTGTAGTCTTTCCCGCCAGCCAATCAGAATTTCGTACGAGCGCGTGGCCGCCATACACAGCACGCGAAAGAAACACAAATTAATCGAAAACCGACCAGACGGGACGGGTCTGTACCAGAAACTAGTTTGGGGCAAAGAGCAGGGTGTCTGCTGCCCATCCGAAATATCCTATTCTATACTCGCAAACAGGCTCCGCTAACGAACAGGAAGACCATTTGCGAAACACCTGCGACTGTTGTGGTGCGACGTAAACAGTTGCGGCAGCAAGGACTCAACCGCTTTAGGCTAGCGTGCCATCGGGCAACTTTGTTTGAAGTTTACGTGTTTTTGAACCCTTCGCCTGGCTTTACTCTTCTGCTTACATTCGTCTCTTTGCTGAAACCGGACAATCATTCTCACATTTCCTTCTGGTGATTAGAGAATAGTAGGAAAGATTTTAAAATAAAGAAATAGCATTTTTATTATTGCTGTTTTGAAGAACATTTTCTTAGAAGTTTGAAAATTTGACAACTGTTATTACTATTATTAGAAGTGGTGGTCTGAGGTACGTTTTCTTTAGGAAGCGAAGTAATGCTGGCAGTGTATTGTCGAGCCAAAGCGGAGACTCTGAGCACACTTTGCTACCTTCTCAAGCGTGCACGACCACAGTCCGATGGCATCCGCCATTACCCGAAAGACGTGCGGACACAGAGCAGACAGTTTACCGCAAACGACGTTCTTAAGCGTCCAACAAAGCTGGACGAGTAAACATGAAGTCCCTCTCTTTGCCCAGTCCACGCGCTGACAAGGTTTAACTGACCCGACACATCTCACATCCCTCTGCTCCCCCCCCCCGCCTTTCCTCCCTCCACACTCGATTCTCCTCTCTCTCTCTCTCTCTCCTCACACTCTTCATAGTTTTATTTAGTTTGTTTTGTTGTTGTTGTAATAAAGTTTTGTTCTTGCAGCATGACAGACGTTAAAAGACTGCATGTACAAGTAGTGCAGGCTACAGGAAACTTACTATTCCTGCTTCGGCCTTTGATTAACAAAACACTCGTCTAAGTCATAAGGAATATTAAGCTTTACAGTTCGAGATTTTATTCAGGATATTTTTAGTTAAGTGGAGAAATATTAAAATACGTTTTACAATATGATTACTCTCTCTTTCTCCTTTTACAAACACACGCACGCACGTCAGCCGTCTTGTATTACGGGTTTCGTGTATTCACATTTGTCTGATGCACCTTTTGCATAACCGAAAGACTAAATCCCACTAGCTGTATATAATTTCAACAATGGCCTTCTGTTTGTACACCTTTGATAAATTAATACTGGACTTGCATGAAGAACTCTTCCTCCCATAGCTATGAAGTCTTTGCTGTCCTATTACTCATGTTTATCTCTCCTATTGATCATCTACGTCTCCTTATTACCGTCCTTCTTTACCTTTCCTGACTATTGAAAGTCTTTACTTCGCCTACCTGTCAACCGTCTTTACCTGTCCCATCTGATCATACCGACCGTCTTCACCCTGAGCACCTCTAGTGACTGAAATCAACTTTAATTCTTCTACTATATTGACCGTTTTTACCTCCAAACACTAAACGTAAGACAATTGAATAAAAGCTAGCACGTGCTCTCTAAGACTGTGCCCCGTGTCGGTGTCGTGTGTCACGGGAGGTATAACATCAAGCGGTGTGTCTTACCATAGCAGGGAAGAGTGACTTTAAATGGATGTATTTCCAAGGAGTCTGTAAGAGAGAATGGTACAAACCCTTTTAGGGTGGGTATAAAAAAAACATATGCACTTGAAATCTTCCGGTTTTTTTCAAAAATCTTAGAAAATGCCGTTCAAAATTGAAAGATTTCTAATTTGGAATATTTGTAGTCTTTTAATCGTTCGTTTCTCTCTCTCTCTCTCTGTCACACACACACACGCGCGCGCGCGCGCGGGGGCACATTTGCTTGATTTGCGAGCACACAGATGCAGGCAGCTATAATTTATAGAGACAGCAGGCAGTCATAGTCATGAGCTAGAGCCGCATAGCCATCCGACAGACTGGGGGAATATGCATACATGCAAATGTATGACTGTAGATATCTTTCGTTTGAAAGTTCTCCATGTCAAGTCATTTATGTTATTGAACAATCCACAGGATTGGTGTCTTAGTACTATACTGCGTGGGTCATCATTTGATATGTTTATACACGCATCCGTTCAAAAAAGGGGGGATGAGTTTTTATGTTCAGCGCATATAGCCTTTGTACTGACGGGCGTTAAATGTCATCGTCTATTTTGGTATGGGTGAATCTGTAGAGCGCTTTGAGCCGCCTTTTATGATCGGCTAAAGGGCCTTATAAATAACAATAGTAATTATCATCATCATCATATTATTATTATTATTATTTCGACTACTTTAAGGCGCGTGGGAATGATATTCATCTACTGTTATAGCTATTTCTGTCCTACCAATCTTCTGAAAGGCTGTATGCTAAAGCCACTCCTCATGTCTCGTTCACGCCAGCGCTCTAAACATTTCGTAATTATAAATAATTATATATAATGATTATTTTTCTTAATCGTGGATAAACAAAGAAAACATGTGGACAAATTTACACCTAAAATGTTGTAAATATTACAATATTATTGTCTCGGTATATGCATGAATGCAAAGTAGGTTTTTTGAAAAATATTTCTACTGCAAAAATAACAAACTCTCTCTTGCTCTTTACAGGCTTTTTCATAATCTGAGGAACGTTTGCTTTTATCTCAGGTCCTTGTAAGCGTACACTCAGTTTGATATTTGAATTGCAATTTGATATTTTTACTTCTACTTGTAAGCCCACTCATTCATTCCCTCATCTAAGGTTTCCTCCTTGAGGAAAATGGTTGAAGGCCGACAAAGACTCGTTGTATACAGTGCGGCATAGAAGGCAGACATTGACTTTATGAGGCGAAAAAAAAATGTACATGTGGTCCGGGGATAGAGAAGACTTGCTCCAGCAGCAGCTTACATCTAGGGGAGGGCAAGAGAGAGATGGGGAAGGGGGAGAGAAGCGTTACAGACTTCCCTCCCTTTCGCCTCAACTGTTTTCTGGGCTTTATTCCCTTCCACACAGGCAAATATAATCTTCCTCCTTCCGAAAGACTTGCTCTATCGACTTTTTAAAAAAAGGTGCGGTTTGGGGAAAGAAAAAAAGAACAAGATAAGGAATAGACACAAAAAGTCATCACCTGCAGGCAATTACCTTCAGCAGACCTACTCCTGTCTCGATGAAGCTGGGTGAACAGCGCCGGGTGCTATTTATAGGCTGCGTTCGACAGACGGCCCTACGTACGCTAAGAAAACAGACTTTTCCGAGCGCAAACTGCGGGAGATTTTAACGAAAATTCAAGAAGATGGCTTCGACAATGACGTCACGGACTCGGCATCTCCACAATGCTGCAAGAATTGGTGCGATCTTCTTGTCATCACTCCCCCTACTTCATCCCCGCACCCCCACACACGTTTTCTCACTTTTATGAAACAACTTTAAAATAAGGATACTATCTAAGTGACAAGCGAAGCCAAGCTGATTTCATAGCGACACTGGATGAAAAGCAGGGTTCAATTAGTTTTCAAACATACTTTTCGTAAAAATAGCGTTTTGTTTATTGTGTATTGTAATCTCTTGAATAACATTACGCGATACCGAACATGTTTGCATGTTTGCGCACTGTGCAAGGCCGGCGCCCCCGAGCTGCCTGTCCGTCAGCGTGACGACTACACGGCGTCCTGGCACGCTGCCAGAAACAGGACTCCACAAGAAAGCCGGGTGACCTAATATACGGGGTCACGAAAACTACAGCCATAAACAGCCTGTGTAGTGTATGACCATGGCATGCATGCGTGCACTTACCGGCCCTACCGTCTAAGTCCATGCTCGTTTGAATGCCTGCAGCTGCACATTACTTACCGATAAAATCCTTTTGTCAGTCTGTAGGCCAGTGTATATGCTCGAAACAAAACTTAAAGCAATATTTCACTAAAACAGTAATAAGCTGGGGTTTGGGGTTGTATTTTTAAAACATCTTTTTCATCGCTATTTCATGCGCACGTTTATGATATACAGTGAACAAATTCCCTTAAAAAACTTTTTCTCAGTTTTTTGGTTAAATATAATTGCCTGTCTGGCTTTGGTGACTTCATCGAACAATACGCGCAGTTGATAGGCAAGCATACTTCCGGTGTGTATGTGGACAAGCGCATTATCTCTACGGGAGCTAAAGCATTTTCTTCTTCATATTGACGTCCTTCGCAGTTCTTTGCTCAACATTTCCACAAGCTCAGCCTACCGTAACGTTTTTATGTTCCATACCTCTTCGTTAAAGGTTAGCTCACGTCGAATACAAACTAAACTCTGAGAGGTTAATGAAGTAGCGTTGTAACAAGTTTGTCCAAAAAGAAAGTTTTAAAAAAATTTGGAGGAAGTGTGACCTAATTTTGGACTCAAATTAGACTATAACTTCCCATACAAAAAATCTTTATACAAATGTTACACGTCACAAAGAGTTTTACTGCACTCTAGACTGACACTTTATGGGATGTGAGACAGATTGGCTGGACGAAGAGACATAAATTGGATAAATTGGAGACAGACAACTAACCAACTATCAAATGCAAGCTGCTATAAACATTAAACAAGCCATTAATGAGAACTCACCTCGTCTCCTGATTCGAAACTCTGCTTATCTGATATCTTGTCTCCCTTTGGTAGCTTCTGTATGGGTTTCTCTCCCTTTTGTTGTTGTTGTTGTTGTTGTTGTTGCTGCTGCTGCTGCTTGGCGCTGCCCAGCCTCACTGGTTCCGGGCCAGCCTCGGACTGCGATGCAGAAAGCAGCCGTCGGGTGACCACGACCTCTGGGGTGGCGGTGGTCAAGGATAGGTGCAAGACGTCATCTTCGCCGATAGCGCCCTCACGGAGAGCGTGCTCGGCTAGGCGCAGCTTCTTGAGGTTACCCAGCGCCACGCTCTTGTACTCGCTGATCACGCGCCGCAGCTCCTGCTCGTACTCCTCCTTCACGCGCAAAAGCTCCTGTTCTCGCCTCTGGCTCGCATCCCGCGTGCCCCGCTGCTCTTCCCGCAGGCGGTCGCGCTCCTCTGCCACGCACCGCACCTCCTCTTCCAGCTGCTGCACCCGCGCCTGTAGCGCCCCGCTCTTGGCACCCAGCCCATCCTCTCCCCCGGAAGTGACCCGCTGACCTCCCTCCTGTCCCGGCGTATGGGACCTCTCCGAGGCAGCGCTAGAGGTCGCCGCGTCCTTTCTCCCAGCACCGCCGGCGGCGCGAGCAGGAAGCGGCTGTTCCAGCGACGACGTCGTTTGGCGGCTTGGACTCTGCGATGGCGAGCGTTCTCCCGTCACTTTCCGTCCGTGTGGCTGCCCTCGGTCTCGCACCCTCGGAGTCCGCGGGGTCTCCACGGTAGAGGGCGCTACACTCTTGGCCATCTCGGACACGGGTGTGCGGCTGCCTGAGGTGCTGGGCGTGTGCGAGCGGTAGTAGCGCAGTTCGTCCTCCTTGTACTTGAGGACCTGCTGCAGTTCATAGTCTTTCTGTCTCAGCAGCTCCTCCCGCACTTTGCTGATCTCGCGTTGCTTGTCGTCCTCAAAGGTCTTCAGCAGCTTGGCCTGTTCCTGCTGCCGCTCGTCCTCGTAGTACTCTCGGATCTGCCGCATCTCCTCGATCTTCTCCCGGGTCATGGCCTTGACCTTGATGCGCTCCACTTCCAGCTCGGCCTTCAGCTTGTGGTAGCGTCGCCGATAGTCTTCGTCGCCGCTGCCGCCGCCACCGCGGAAGGAGTGCCGGTGGTGGTGATGGTGGCGGCGCTCGCGGTGCATGTGACCTTCTGACTTGGCACTGATGCTAGCGGGGCTGGAGGCCCGGCTAATGTCGTTGATGTTGAAGTCCAGGATTTCCATGTCCTCGTCCTTCAGACTCATCTTGTTGCTGCTGCCAGACAGGCGACGCCCCACGTAGTAGGAACCGGAAGTCAGATCTGTCGTAGACATTGTCTCTAACTTGAACCTCACTTTTTTGCGCTGACACCGATAACTTAAACAATCAACGCCTAAACTTTCGAAATGAAAAAAACGTTTTTGAGCCGAACTGCAACAAACCAGAGGTCACTCCTCCACACAGTAAGACTCTTTAGAAATAAAATGGGTCGGGTCTCTTCTATACGTGGTAGGAATACAAAAATGTGAAGAGTAGAAATAAAGATGTTAAAATGCATCGGATGATAAGTGATTATGTAAAATTTGAAAACGAGCAGGTCAACAAAAAGTCATTGTTGGCAAGTTTGCAAAAGGTGTACTACTTTAGAAAAACCAGTTGTTTTCTTTTGTAAAATTTCCGAAGAGAAAATTATCACAGACAAAATCAGGCAAAAGGAAAACAATACTAGTTCTTCTGGTATGCTGATCGTAAAAGCACAATGCTTGACCAACTGTCTACAAAAATAAACGACAGGGCTGTAGTAACAAGCACACCAAACACCATGTGGAGATGTAAGCTGTCGTTTACGTTGGTCGAGGAACAGAAAAACATTCCAGCTCTGCGATTTTTGGTGCTGAATCATAAGGTTCCTATATCTCTACTTTTGTACAACGGTAAAGCCTGGGTTAAGCCAAGCATATTTCCCCTCCTTCCAGTCCTCAAGTTTGTGGCCAGCAGAAAGGTAAGTAAGCATAGATTTCTTTTTATCTCGCCAGCTCTGGATTTCCTTCTTTTAAGAGGGTCAAAAACTTGCATGAACAGCTAGAAGTCACGAAAGATGCACAAGGTAACTGACAAAAGGATGCTGAAAGGTGATGCATCATTTGCGTTTTTTTCCCCTGGAATTCATAGGAAAATTTTTTCCAACGTTCTTGTCTGGGAATATAAACTTTCTTTGTTCGTGTTTCGGAATGAAGCCATTTAGTAAATTTGTGCTCTTTATAATCAGACCCCCATCCTTATTGAGACGTTCAAATAACCTGTAGAACGCGTCCTATTTTGTTCCTCCAAGACTTCTTCAGTCAAGGTACTACGCACAATCTTCAGCAAATCCTGTTTTACAGTCGGGGCTACACACAATCTTCAGCGAATCCTGTTTGACAGTCGTGGCTACACGGCTTTATTCCTGAAAATAAAGGAAGCCCATAGTTCAAATTACAGATCACAGCGACCCAGGCGACTGCGCATGAATACGTTAATCCAGTTATCCAAAGCTGAAGAGCTGGTATCTTGGGCTCAGTGCTGGGCTGGTTCTGACAAACACATCACCAACAAGCACAGCTGAGAATGGAAAACGTTTCATCTCTTCCTCGCGTTTTCTTTTTCTCTTAACCTCCTCCCTCACCCCCTCCTCCAACCTCACTCCTCGCGCAACGTCTACTGTTGATTGTTGACTTCTGACCCCTGTAATTTGTGGCAGCTCACAGGTCTCGCACGTGAGCAATATTGGGTGGTGGGGGGGGGGAGAGAACAAAAAGTCGTCGGGAGTAGCGGTGAGGGAAAAATTACAGCTTGGTTTTCCGTCTACCAGAAGTGAGGGGTTTCTTGTTGCTGATATTACTTGTTTCAACCAGGTGCGTAACAGCCAAGGCTGACATCCACTACCACCCCTCTCCTGCCCAACCTCAGTGTGAGGTCTGGCGGGGAGTCCCTTCAAAATCTTTCGATCCTGACAGCAACAAACAGCACTCCCTATCGCATAGTAAGCTGTAACTGATAACATCAAACTCAAAGAGGCGATAAGGGCAAACTAAAAGAAGAAATGGGAAGCAAAAATATAAAGTATTATAAGAGGACCTACATATTCCTTCTTTTAGCACAAGCCATGTGGCTTACATTGTCGCAATCTGGTCACGCTAAACCGTTGCCTGTTCGAGAATATTAACAGAAGGCATTGCATCAGTTTGTTATGGGTGAAATATTGTGAGGGTGAAGCAGAGTTCAACAGGTGCATCTATCGATCTTGTTGTAATAAGAAGTCTCACAGTCCTAAAATGGATGCTTCTGGCATCATGAGGTCTGCTGGCACCTGGCAACATTTCCTTGTTGTGCATGTCCTGAAATTTAAAGAAAATTCAAAATAAATGACACAAAATTGAACTAGTTCTAAATAAATAGATGTACCTATACATATCTTTTATAACAGAGACCTGATAACTGGTGATAATTTGTGATGGTATAATGCACATTTCTATTCCTGAGACACGGTTATAAATTGAATAGTGGAGACACCTATGTTAGGATCTGGAGACTTAAGAAGGGTTTTGATGATGTCAGAACATTTGGTACTGTCCATTATCCATCTAGTTATACATTAACAGTGAATACAAATCTGTTAGGACATGTCGACTTGAGAATTGGGTTTACAAATACTATAATGCACTTAACGCTGTCCTTAATAATATATCTGTATTTTTATTTTTATTTTTTTTTTTTTTTGTCTGTGGTGCCCACAAAATTAAGCCTCAAAATATATCACAAAGTAACAATGCAAATAACAGACAAAGCTGAGAGCTTTAAAAGGAGGAGGAGCCTTCTGAAATCTCCCATGAACAAGCTAGAGCTAACGAGGGCAAAGTGAGACTCCCATGGCTTATTTGCATTTAGACCTTGGCACCAAACCCATATACTTTCCACTACATAATAAAATGTAACGTGAAAAAAAAAGTTCAAACAATAGGAACCAGGTGAGCCTATCATAGGTACTTGACATGATAATTTGTTTAAGATATGAACTGTCAAAGTGAATGACAGACTCTTGTCATCAAATTCAAACTGCTGCCCCAAGGCATAAAAGAACAGATTAGTGTCACAGATCATTGGGATTTTGTTCAGTACTGCTTATAATGTCTCATAAAAGCTCTGTTTTTTTTGTTAGAGACCATACATTTATTCTACATTGACTGAGCAGGCCATATCAAAAAGTCTATGACCCATTTTTTTTTTGACACTTGATCAGTCATCTGCCACACTCTTTGGCATTCCCCCAGTCTAAGCTAAACCCCTTTGCCTCTAACATTCCTATTCTATAGGGCTCAGTATGGTGTATTCTGGATTTGTGCAGCTTACTGCCACGAGACACAATTTAAAGAATCTTAAGTTACAGTCTTTATCATAATAAAGGCTTTTTTTTTCAAAGCACACACATGTAGACATAGCGTGCTTTACAGAATCATCTTATGAACCCTAAAAAATAAGGCTGTAAAAGTCCTTCAGAAATAATATAATTCAGATATAAAGCTGTCATTTTAGCGCATGGGGAAAATAAAGTGCAGAAGAAGAGGGGAAAGAAGATGAAAAAATTATTTTTTTAAAATTTGAAATTAAAAAAGCAGTATTTCAACTGGATAGACTAATACTTTCAGTGCAGCAACATCAATGACAACAGATGAAGTGGATAGTATATTAATAGAAGTAGTCGTAGTAGCAGTATTAGTATTATTGAATCTGTATAGCGTATTTCCCTCGATGGAGGCAGGCGCAATATGCTGTGCATAGAAGCCTACAAACGAACTGACAGTAAACAATACAACAAGTGGCAGAAAATGGATGACACCATGGCAAACACAAGCAAACTGTTTGAATGAAGATGAAAAACTGAGGGGTAACCAGAAAGAGTTTGCCCTGATCAGGGCAGTGGTGGTGATTGTAATTGCAGCAATAACAATGTGACGAGATGAGGGTTGGGGGGGGAGCAGGAGCATTAGCAATAATATCGGCAACAAAATAGTGGTGGCAGCAACAACAGTTGCAAAACTTATATCCTCAGCATAGATAGTAGATCCAGTGATCATGTTTATATCTACAACAGAAGTTTTGTTACCCTTAACACTCTGTCGAAACATGTCCTCAAGTTTCCAATCCAACCTAACCAGATGTTTTGCTTTTGAAAATGTATAAAGTGCTATAGCAGGGATCCATGACCTAGACTTCATTCATTAAATAAGATCAAAGAATATTACTGAGAGGACGAGCATTACTTTCAAACAGTTACAATCTTTGATGATAACGGAAAGCTACTTCTGTCATTTGTTTAAACAATGGCAATGCTACCAGCCCTATAACTGAACAGCATCCCTCTTAAAATATCTTGCTACACTAAAGACCACTTTCTTTCTAACTGAGAGTTTGTGAGGAAATTAGTGAAACAAGTGCATGTAAATATCCTTGTAAATAGTGCTTACAAAATATACCTTTTGCTTATATATTGTAACATTCAGCACAATAGCGTGTTGATTGGTTTGGTAGGAAATCGCTTCCACCTAAAGGTGATTTCACATTATAATGGAAGAGGGAGTGACAAAAAAACAGGAGTGATGGAGAAAACCCCTGACAGCCAGCCCTGCGAACAGATGTGACATAAACAGAGTGTCCCAAGACAAGGTCTGAGCCCATGCAGGCCCATTCACTGCACTACACTACTGGGCACTTCTAATGACCTTACCACCCATGTTTTTACTCCATTTTATGCAAAATAATCACAAAATACGAACCTACATTCTTTACACCATGTTTTCCAGAGGTAACAGAGCCAGTACAAAGGGAGATAAGCTTGAAATGCACCCTACTGATAGCAAGACTAGAACTAGGCCCACAACTGTTTAACTAACTATTGTATTATAAATAGTTAATTTTGAATTGGTTATTAACTGTGTATGCATATAGAACAATGGGATGCTAAAAAGAATGGACTTGTTTGAGTCATGCTGCATCAGGGCGGCCAAAGAATAGGTATTTTAATAACTAACATGAACTGTACATAATTTTAAAAACTAAAATAAATGCTTGCTGTCCTCTCCTTAACATTCAAATGTAAATACAGAGTTCAAATGTAATTTTACAATTGCTGCAAGAAATAAAATAAAGCAATTTAAGGACTATTTATAAGCAAATATGAAGTTCCTATGGATGTCTAAATAACTAACAAAAATAACATAAAATACGAAGTTGCAAGTAATTTTCAACAGCTTTAGAAGTAATAGACATACTCATTCCACAATTTAGTATTTACAAAATTTACTGTAAAACTGAACCGTAATCAACATAAGCTTAATTCACTTACATTTTAAAGTGTCAGCAATTAAGTACAGTGAAATGTTAACAAACATAAAGCTATATTATCTGTAATTTTAATTTTTCACGCAAGCGCGCGCGCGTGCACACACACACACACACACACACACACACACACACACACTTATTCAATTGTATGGGTAGAAGTCAACACGTAAGTACGTTTGTGTGTGAGAGAGAAAGACACAATGTCACAGTTGTAAATGGATCGGGATCAATATATTACTGTAACGTTCGCGCGCGTGGGAACCAAACATGAAATAAGACTATGTACAGATCCACTCACCTGACAGGTACGAGCAGGTCACCGAAACCGTGCACAGCCCCCGTTTGTAAAACTTTTCTCCAGTTTCGATAGATCCTGACACGATCATCGATGTTCACGGCATGACGTTTGGTCGTCTGCTAACGTGCTTGAATGAGTGAATTTCTCTCTTTTCTCTGTATTTCTTTTTCGGTCCTTTTTTCACCTGGCAACACGAGGATAAGGGAGACTATTACGCTGTTTCTGGTTCTGCGATTTCAGGTACACCGTTTCCCGATTTTTTAAAAAGATTCCGGCGGCCGGCTTTCCAAAGTCAAGCACGCAAACAGCGGAGAGCTCGCCCCATGTTTTGGAACTCAGCCAATCACCGGGGCGTTGCGCCGTGAAAGCATAGTCACGTGACCTCAAGCCACTTCCGTTAATGGAGAGAGGACGTAAAGATTATACTGAAGTACGCGTTAAAAGTTCTGGCGTTTATGTAAAGACCATACCGGTATATTTTAAAAAGAGAGGATTTGTTCAATTTATTTTCTTCTGCTGGTTGCTGCATCATTCTTCCACGTGTACCACGTACGGCGCGGCACATGCTATTTGAGAGTGAACGTCGAGCGAATTCGATCGCACCTTCTCTAAACCACGAATTTGTACCTATACACGTCTGTGTTCTAAACCATCTATTTTACCTTGTGTGATTTATTATTTCTTTTCAATATAATGTAACAACAACTAAGTTTTTCTCAGCTATTAATTTTGTTATTTACATTTCCAATTAATGATGGCGTCCTGCACTCTCTTGTGAGGGGAGAGTATCATGAAACACCTATGACTGAACTGCTCCCCGAGTTTGCTCCCTGACAAACTTGCTACGGACACTCTCCGAAGTGAATGCGATGTCAAAATCTTGCAAGGTTTAGGAAACTATTTGTCTGACAGTATTGCTACAAGCGTCTTAGCGTGTTCTACAAGAGTCCTGTCTGCTTCAAGAAGATAGGCTGATCTCAGTACAGTCTATATTTTAGCTATAGCCCCATTCCTTACTCACTCTGCAAAAAAGGTTTTAACCGTTGTCATAAATCTCTACAGATATCGAGGGGCCTCGTTAGTGTGGTGGTTAAAACACTCGCTTGTCACCACTGCAGTATGCGGCTCAGGGTTCAGATCTCGTCTCGGGACACTCTGTATGTGACACCTGTTTACAGGGCTGGGCGCCGGGGGTTTTCTCCGGGTACTCAGGTTCCCCCCCCCCAACCTTTCTCCCATACTGCGAAATCGTCGCATGGTGAAAGCACTTTCCTAAATAAACAACCACAACAGATACCACCACCCCTCTAAATAACAGCTGCCCCACAAGCGTAAACATCCCCATGAACATTGATGACCTTCTCCTCATTCTATGTTTGGGGTGTTTACGCTATGCGGCTTGGATCTTGGGAATAGATGTGATTATGTAAACAGCGCAGTAAATTATACTTAGCGTGTTCTACAAGAGTCCTGTCTGCTTCAAGAAGATAGGCTGATCTCAGTACAGTCTATATTTTAGCTATAGCCCCATTCCTTACTCACTCTGCAAAAAAGGTTTTAACCGTTGTCATAAATCTCTACAGATATCGAGGGGCCTCGTTAGTGTGGTGGTTAAAACACTCGCTTGTCACCACTGCAGTATGCGGCTCAGGGTTCAGATCTCGTCTCGGGACACTCTGTATGTGACACCTGTTTACAGGGCTGGGCGCCGGGGGTTTTCTCCGGGTACTCAGGTTCCCCCCCCCCCAACCTTTCTCCCATACTGCGAAATCGTCGCATGGTGAAAGCACTTTCCTAAATAAACAACCACAACAGATACCACCACCCCTCTAAATAACAGCTGCCCCACAAGCGTAAACATCCCCATGAACATTGATGACCTTCTCCTCATTCTATGTTTGGGGTGTTTACGCTATGCGGCTTGGATCTTGGGAATAGATGTGATTATGTAAACAGCGCAGTAAATTATACTTATCTTAGGTCTTACAGCTCTTTTTTTTTTCTTCTAACCTTGGTATGATATTGCATGAATACAAAATGAGAAAAATTGCAAAAGAAAAAATAAAAAAGGAAGTAAAATGTTTAAGTGCTCTGTGTACTCAGTCCATTTAATCATCACTAATCAGGTACAGCAGCACACACGAGTGTGAAAAGCAGCGTGCACAACCGCTGGTTCCGAGAGAAAGAGACTAACGGACATACATATCGGCAGGTGGACTGAGAAACAATTAAGAGAAGGAAGGGGGAAAGGAAGAAGAAAGAACATAGAAAAATAAAAATTGTGTGATATATGCACTGTAGCCTTAAATTGGTGTGATTTAACTAATTCGCTGTTTATGCTTCATTGAGTTAGAACAATTCTTTCCCTACATCGGTTTATAAATTCAGTGGAGTGTGGTGAGTATGTGTGTTTGTTCGTGTGCTTGTCCCTTTGTGCAAGTCTATACCTTTTGTCTCATCCTAATCCTAAAGTTTACTGGAGTACTGCATTTTCTCCTCACTTGCATGGACCGTACAGGAATTTTAATTATGTATACATAGTGTGAGAGAGAGTTCTTGCTTACACATGAGCTGAGAGTTACTGATCATTTACAATGAATATTTAAGCAGCCTACATGTAGTAACTCAAGCAGGAGGCAAATATTTGAAGAGGATTAGCTTTTTATCTTCCATTTTTGCATCTATGGGGTTTTAAATTACGACCAAAAAGACTGGTCCCTTCATTCAGGACCAGCCATGCAATTCAGGCTGGCATTCTACTGGGGTGTACATAACCTTTACACAAAACCCATCGTAGACCTGCATTCATAGTTGTAAAATAGCAACTAAGCCTAGACGGATATTCATGCAGAATGTAACACTCAGAACTTCATACAGGCTGAAATAACCCATGGAGTGTCACACACCAGCTCTTTTCAAGTACAAATTACTTGAAACTCCCGAAGGAACGACAAGAAATTCAGTGGAAAAGTAAGCAGTTACCCTCTGCTCGTCTCCCACGTCAGTACCGTCGGAACCGGCTCAGTCGTGAAGACCATTTCTAAGGCGGATTCTAGAGGTAAATATGTTCTCAGTGACAGACCTTAAAAGACTAACAGATATTTTATTTAACGTAGCTCGTCGTGAAGTGCTAAAAAATGACAACATACTGAAGATTAATGATGAAGAATTATTCTAGCCTTCGACTCCATTCATTGCAGTAGTGTCAACACAAATAAGTGTCCACGTTAACAACGAAGAGTGCTCATTAGTGATGTGATGATCACCCTACACATTCAGGCTCTAACAAAGCCGGTGTTGATTGTTAGCCTACTGATCACGGTTATTAAACACCGTGAGCTGCAGACATTCTTGACGACAATCATTTAGGAGTAAAGGGTTAGGGCATGAACATTATACTTCGCACGGAGAAACGATTGAAAAAGCGGCATTTATCGCAAACAAGGCGAGACGGAGACGTCAACGACCTCACGACACCATCTACATCGCTTTAGTTGCGAGTGTGGTGTGTAGACTGGTGTGTAGACTGTGACGGTGGTGTATAGCCTGGTGTGTAGACTGTGTAGACGGTGATGTGTATAGCCTGGTGTGTAGACTGTGGTGTGTAGACTGGGGTGTAGACTACGTGGTATGACGTGGGCGCTCGCTTTGTTGAGCCCAACAGCTGACCGTCTGTACTGGCGGCAAGTACTTCAGACGTACAAAGAAACACAATGGCGCCGATCAGACTTCGAACGTTTAATCGTCTCACCACCAGGAACAAGGGCAAGTGGTGTGTGGATATTTCTTGCTGAGGACTGTACAACTTCACCAGGTAGGTCAATAATACACTTTTAATAAGTCACAGGTGGCACGCTTGTCACTTTCAGCTGTTTGATGAGGTCAAATTTCGTTTTCTATTAATAGCAAATAGTCACAAAAAATCACAAACGGTACCTCGATCCATCTCTCTGAGCTCTGCCAGCCGACAGTATTTCAGGAAAACGCTGTTCGAAAGAAGAAAAAATCAGGGGCGTAGATGCTCGGCTTTTTTTTTTTTTTTTTTTTTTGGAGGGGATGGGGAAACTTAATTCATGCTGACAGTGACCAACGGTCATATTCTTGCCTCCTCAGTATCGTTTCTGAGGGGACACTGCCATCCCTTACCCCCTGGTTTCTACGCCACTGAAAAGTATTGTCGGAATGTGACAGCTGATCTCCCCGTCTTAACCCACGTTCAAGAAAGTGGTACACTAGTTTATGTGCTGTCTACATTCGCCATGTCAGGGATGAGGTTCAGATCGAACTTTAATTTATTAGTGGAAATCATGGATTAGATTATTTCCCCGCCCCCTTTTCACTCCATCTTTGCGATTCTTGCCTGATTTGTATTCCTACATATAAGATCTCTTATTCCAGTTCCGCGGTTTAGCCGAAACCTCCATTTCTGAAGGTTCATTTCAAACATAGGAAAGGGAAAAAAAGTATTTAATATTCTGATCACTCTACGGCGCAAGATCACTGCAGTCGCACCGCTCACGCCGTGTCAACGCCGCCAGGTATACAGTACAACAAAACCGTCGCTGCGTGAATCAGGCGATGTGACACAAGTCTCACACGACGTTGCTCAGACATGCAAGCTGCATAATAACTCCACCACAACCACTGAGCACCCGTATATACATCACAAACTGTCTCGCCGACAGGGAACGTACCGCGCGACCGAGGCTATGTTCAACTTTTTTTTTCTGGATGCGTGTGTACGTGTGTGAGAGAGAGAGAGACCTGACTCAGTGCCAACACTTGCCTCGACCACTTGCCAGTACGACCGAGGATTATCAGGGGCCATTAAAGTCGGTCGGGTCGATATCCTTCTTGACTACTGACAAAATGTTGGAAGTAGTATTTCTGCCAACCTAGGGCACTTGAGTAGTTGTGTATCGACAGTCCAGCTGCACACAGGTCGTAGATAACATACGCGCACCTCACACGCATGCACACAGGCACACAGACACAGACAGACACACATAGACACACATGCAGGTGCATTCAAACATATATATGTTACACATACATTTAAATACGCATGCTCACGCGCGCGCGCGCGCACACACACACACACACACATTCACTCACGCTCACACATATGGACGTAAACACACGCGCACACAGACATGCATATTTCGTACACGAACATTTTTAAATACCTCCACACACACACACACACACACACACACACACGCACACGCACGAGACTGAAGTGCTATATTGGGACGTTTTATCAACAGTGTAAGATTAACTCTCGTTAAGTAGTAACTAATCCCACGACAACAAAGTAAATAATATAGATTACTGTGAACAAAAAGACTTTTGAACATAAAGGAGGGATAAACACCTAAAAAAATCATGTACGTAACCGCCATAGTAAGACACTGACACAATTGTTGCAATGAGGGTTGACCCTCTTTGACTGACGTGTGATATAACTGTAGGAGCTTTAGTCGTCGTCCTCATAGTTATATGCTATATCATTGCATAGTAATATGCTATATCATTGGAATTATTCCAACCTTCACCCTGTTGTCCAAGAATATAGCGTTAGAATCTTTCTGAAGTTCTGTCCTGTTATCCAAGACATTTTACTAATGGAATCTTCCTAACACTTCTTCCTTGTCGAAACTTTTTTGCAGCTGCACTCTTCCTGCCTCTTTGTAAGAAATGCATCGGATTTCCGTTGAATGACTGGTCAAAGAATGACTGGTTTAAGTCCGTTGGCTCTGAAATGTTTCTCTAAAAGAGCGATGCTGTCACGAAGAGGTGATGCTAACTTTGGAAGGATGGATAGTTCTAACTTTTGAAATTGTTTTCCTTTTTTTTTTAATTGCAGATAGGCAACACTACTGAGACGACTGAAGCAAGGAGAAAGAACCCCGCCATGCACTGTTCGTTTCAATCAGCAGTTTCAGAACGAAATTGTGTTCTCCGACCTTCGGTCATTAGCTGGATGTTGACACATAACGACTAAGATTCAGAACTAAGAGGAAGAAGTTAACCCTTGTTCCGATGCTCCGAAGAAGACTCGCCAGTCAAGCGGGAGCGGGGCGGGAAGAACTCTGCCCAGTAAATAAATGCAAGTGCTGGATACGATCTTCAGTCACTCCAGGTCGAGCAGCGCGGCACAGAGCGTGGCTGCAGAGAAGAATGCAGACGACAGAAACTGTGGCAGAGATGATGTCTCCACGAGGTTTACAAACGACTTTTTCTGCCAGTTTGTCTCCTCCGACTCCGCCCTCCGCCCCGCCCCCTTCTCACCTCCCCACAAGTCTGTTCACGCGATGAGAGTAACAAGGAACTTAACAGCTTTTGTCGGCGCTCTGGAGGCCAGTCTGTCACCGCAACTGTGACCCCCACAACACACTCACACGCCAAGCGTTACCCCATTATTCACGTCGTCTGGGTCAACTTCAGCGGCTTCCCGACAAGACATTGCATGATAAGTAATGGGATCGGATAAGCACTTGTGGGCTTAAAACTCTGACGGATTTAGTCTGGCGTCCCTCCGTTTCCAACGGTCAGGTCATGGGCCCTCGTCACAACGTCTGGTCCCACAAGTTGCCTCCACGTGTACCACTCGCCTTGTGAGCGACAAGCCAGATCTTCCTCCGTGGCTTTTGTATTATATAAGACAACACGTGTGCAAATCATTAAGGATTTTAAACACTGCGATTTTTATTTTGATCGGGGTGGTTACTTTATAGACAGTGGATTAAAAAGCAACTTGACAGATATTGCTAACATCGTTCCAAAATGAGGAGCAGAAGGTCACAATCCAAGCAAATGGGTTTTTTTAAATCGCAGAACCCTTGAGAAAGGACCTCTGAAGAGAATTTTAGGATGTGGAAAATAGCTCACGTGGAACAACTGGAACAAGGCTGGACACGTCACAGCTAACAAGAAAACAAAATAGTAGCAAGAAAATGTGGTAGACGATGACTTTCCTACCACAGCTCAGACATAGGGTGACGTTTGACGAACGACACCGCAAACTGACTTTCGTCGACAGAAGTGTGTAGGCTGGCAACCACTTCAGGTGTAATGCAACACTTCAGGTGTGTAATGCAACACTTCAGGTGTGTAATGCAACACTTCAGGTGTAATGTAACACTTCAGGTGTAATGTAACACTTCAGGTGTGTAATGCAACACTTCAGGTATCATGTAACACTTCAGGTGTAATGCAACACTTCAGGTGTAATGTAACACTTTAGGTGTGTAATGCAACACTTCAGGTGTAATGTAACACTTCAGGTGTGTAATGCAACACTTCAGCTGTGTAATGGAACACTTCAGGAAGCGGTGCAAGGGCCAGTGCTGGAGTCTAGATACGTCCTGACATCTGGAGTTCACGTCCCAGATGAAAGTCAGGTGGTTGAATGACCGCGCAAGGAGCAAGGAGCAAGGAGTAAAGTGCAAGTGCAGACGACCCTGACAGGTGGAAAGGTGACGCGTCACGTAAGGTCAAAGGACTACAAGGAGCCGAGCACCTGCTAAAACACTTGACCGTGAAATATGGGCTCGCTCACGAGAAACTTTTAGAATTGTAAGCTCTCCTTGAGAGAACAGAGAACCTTTTGCCTTCGAATATCCCTGGACGATGATTTTTCACTCCAACATAAACATTTGCTTGTGTACGCCCTTCTCTAAATGACTACAAACAGGGTTTAATGACAGCAGTTGGGTTTTATCTAACTTTCTTTGCACGGTTTAACAATCCTGACGCTGTGTAAAAACAAAATACACTTCAAAGTGTGCTAGAATTTACTTCGTCTTTGGATGTAGTAGTTCCTCTCCTAAAACAACAGACAGTTATTGAGGAGAAAATTCACAACAAAAAAGTGGAAGTCCAACTATTAGCCCCCTCGTGACGGCATTTCAATTCCAGACTAAGTTTTATTGGGGGATTTTATGATAATTGCTATAGCAATGACACCGAATTTATTCATAAAAACGAAAGATGACACTAAAGTTTCCGGAAGACTTTCTGATTTGCAGACGACATGTTCTGTACTCTCTCGCCTCTGCCATCTGCCGACACGGAGCTGTCCGCGGCATTGTGTAACATTCAAGAAAGAAGAATTTATCGTATTCCTGTCTGCCATGACGACAAGAAGATAACTCCAAAATTTTAAGTTTTAAACAAGAGACACAAAGTTTTAAAATTAATATATATGTCTGGGGACCTGATGTCTGCAAAGATAAATTTGAATCCACTTCACAGGTACGCGCTGCTTGATGTGTGCCGACGTAGATGAAAGTGTTTTACACGGTGCATTACCTGTTGACACTGACGCAGCTACAATTCATCGGAGCATGTTAACACAGATACGTATAACATTTTTCATAGATAATTAATGAGATGGAGGGTCACAAATTACCCTTTACATCATAATAAACGAGTGTCAAAGAGTAACAACCTCGAGACATAGACCCTCCCCCCTGGGGAGGAGCTGCGCTTAGAATAAAGTCTGTCAAAGGGAAGTAAGTGAGGAAGTGTTTTAGGGCAAAGTGAAGCAATGCTCCCTTTGGAGAGGAAACTATATTCTCGGCGATCTGCAGAAGAACTTGATGCCGCAAGGAGATGCGGCTTACACTTTCCAGAAAAAACATTTTAAGATGGCGTTGCTACGGCGGAGAGCGAAAAGAGTGATGTACTTTTGCCTGTCTGCTTATATCTTGATTTTCTTGTTGACGATGTATTTCTGGAAAGGTCTCTCTCACACCAGCACAGTCTTAACGAGCGGCGAAAAATACAAACAGACGAGTTTCGTTGAAAATAAATTTCTGGCTGGTAACGCAGAAGGATTTGGTGATGATAAGTCCCTCCATGATTTTCCTTCGAACATCGATCCAGAGAGACCAACTCTTAACAGCATATCGCCGAGAAACGTGGACTTAGCGATACAGCAAGCCCAGTGGAGCCTGTTTGCCGAGGAGGACCCGGGTCAGCCTCCCCTTCAGGACAACCAATACGTGGTGGTGGAGGAGGCACTTCCGGGCAGGTTTGCGGAAGTCGTAACTGCGCATGCTCTTCGCGTGGAGGGGGGTCTCCAATTTCAAGATCTTCAGCACTATGAGACAGACCTGTCGGAAGGAGAATTGCCTGTCGCTGGGGATTCGCAATTGTTCGAGAAGATAAGCTCGCGTGCTCGTAGCGGTTTCAACGGGTTCCGCCCGGAGGATGAAGACGATCCTACTGCTGACGGGAAGCGGAGAGATGATGGGTCACGTGAGGGCACAGCTCTACAGGGTCGGGTCAATAAGGATGCCTGGATGTCACCGGATGGTCTGGTAGACAGTGCACCAGACCGGCAACGGCCACCGCACCTAACGCGAAACGCCGATTATCAGCCCTCGTTCTTGAACAGCAAAGCATCCTCAGCCGATGTCGTCGTGAACGTCTCTGTCAGCAAGGTCGTGGCAGATTTCCAGGAAATCAGTATCTATCAGTATCTACTCGGCCTTCCTCGACAGCCGGAAGTCAATACAGTACATTCGAATGATGGCCGTAGCACCGGTCAGCAGACGGCCATCGACCTTCGACCTCTGGTGTCTCTTTCCCATGGCTGAGGCCGTGGAACCTACTTTAGTGGCAATCAGACAGTCACCAGACTGCAACGGTGTGAAGAAATACTGCCACTACATGCTCTCCTGTCAGGTGCCATCTGAAGTGCAATTTTCTCAGACTTTGCTCTCTCAGAACAGCATTGCAGTCGTAGGTGGAACGAATAACAGCAACTTCCTGATCCAGACAGGTGAACAGGTTCTTTTAAGTGTGACAGTCAACACAATTTCTGCCACCAGTTCGTCTGTGAAAGAGCAAAGCTATAAAAGTCCGAGCAAAATATTATTGTTCTCGGTGTGTGTGCCTCCCTTCCATGACAAGATACCGGTTCTGCGTTTAGTTGAGTTTGTGGAACTGAACAGAATCCTCGGCGCTGCCCACTTCACGTTTTACAAGTTTAGTGTGTCGAGTGAAATCGCTCAGGTGTTAACATTTTACGAGAATATTGGGCTGGCCACGTTGCTGCCATGGAATCTTACTGCGCCCAATGATATCTTTGAGAAGGGAGAAGCAGTTGCCATGAACGACTGTTTGTACAGAAGTATGCATTTATTCGATTTTGTTGTCTTTCTTCGTGTGGACGAATTCGTTGTCCCTAACAGGGATTACACATGGAGTCAATTGTTATGGAACGTTCATAAGCGGTCGGAAAACCTGAACACTATCGCGGCCACCTATCAGCTTTTTCCTCTACCTTGTTATCCTGCAGACACCGGAAGTTGTACGACCGGTCTTGAGTCGCCTCCCTGTGCACGGCCAGCCTCAGAGGGAACTTACCTCCTGACATTGAGAAAAAACTTTTGCTCTGGCAACACTACGAAAACGAATGAGACAATAAGTGTGTTTGTTCGACCCGAAAGAGTGCTTGAACTTGGGGCTCATAGGGTGGCCAGACTCGTGTCTGAGCTCTATGTCTCTTTCAAAGTCGAACCAGGGCTAGCTTTAGTCCGCAAGTATAGAGAACGGTCTTGCAAACAGACAGTTGATAAAACATCTTTTGGTGGTGTCTGCAGCAGTCTCGTCCTGGATGAAAATCTCGCGAGATACGAGAAAGAGCTGCTCCGCAGGACGAAGCGAGTCCTGAAGGCGCTCAGTCGTCGAGTGTGATGAATGTGTTTACAAGCACTGGATGAAATCAGTGGGAACAATTTGTTTGTTTGTTTTTATTTGTTTCTTTTTCTGAGAGTGATGAAAACCAAAGAGGATAATGGCGTCAGGGCATGTTGTGGTAGATTGGCTTGAGTGCAAGATACATCGACGGAAGTCACAGTTTGCAAAAATCAAGTGTTTATCTTTTACTAAGGCCAAATTCGTACGCTGGGGAAATGTAGGGATATGTCCATGTCCAGGGCATGGACATATATATTGTCAAATGCACATTATTAGGGTTTTGTCCTCAGCCTCTGTGACACTTAACACGTGCGTCAAGAGTTGAGTGCACTCTCTGCTCATATTTACACTCAAAAGTCGACAAAAGAAACACACTTTCTTCATTTCATGCCCTGTATCGTTTAACATTTTCTGATGATGCGGATGCTTAGGAAAGTTCAAGACGATGACGTAGATGCGGATAACGAGAAATCGTTCAAGTTGCTGGTGTTCTCATGACTGTCACACCACACTGTATGACATGCGCATTCGTTAATAATATATGGGCTTACCCGCCCAGCGCAACACCAATATATTTTAAGCAAAAGAAGTCTTGTAATTTTTCAACCCTGAACAATAAACATGTGTGTAGTTCTAACTTTAAACATTCAACATCAAAATAATGGGCCTGTGCTCAGGTCAACTTCATATATAAATTTGCATGTTTAACTGTTCACAACAATATCTGTAGCCATCAGTCCTCACACAGTCAAATGGTCTTCACCGCTTGCTTTCAATGTATAGATAGTTCATTACAACAAAACAACAATAACCACGACCAACAGTCTAGGCATCAACCTCTCATTGCAAGGCGTTTCTCCTTCTCTGTAACAGGCCGTTCAGTGGCTGAGATAGTTCTTTCCCTCCATCTATCTTGCCGCTAAAAATTGAAAAGGTTTTTCTTTAGCCCCGGTATTCCACAGACTAGCGGAAATGGGGTGGATTGGCGTTTTACCCTGAGCCAGCAACTAAGGCTATATCACGGCAAGGTAGCCAGCCCTGTAAACATGGACCAGCGAATAAAGGCTCTACCGATGGTTCACGTGTTAGTCGGTGCTTGTGTAACGTTTCCCGGCTCAAACCTTTTTCTTTATGTTATATCATCATTATCATTATTCATTTTTAGTAAGTGTCCAAAGGCCTGGGGAGGGGAACAGCGGCAATAGTCTCGTGAGCTGTGACGTTGACCTGCGTATTGCGTCACACCACGACGT
Source organism: Marisa cornuarietis (assembly GCA_004794655.1). Taxonomy (NCBI): domain Eukaryota; kingdom Metazoa; phylum Mollusca; class Gastropoda; order Architaenioglossa; family Ampullariidae; genus Marisa; species Marisa cornuarietis. The sequence goes on along the minus strand of SMMW01000565.1, from coordinate 887,034 downwards.
AACTAAGAAATGGGAAATCTTTGTTTTGAGAACAAAGATGGAATCTTAGTGGAAGGCGTCATGGTGTGATGTGATAGTGGCCGCCACGGACTATTCAACGTGATGATCCATGCCGACTACAATTGTACAGAAGTTAGTGTATGTAGTCAGTCGGCATGGATCCCGCACAGCGATCGAGTCGCCAGGCAATCCTCATAGCAACCAAGCGGCTAGGGGCTTGATTGGCTGAAAACCGGAAGAAAAAGAATAGTTAGGCACGGGGGCGAACGATACCGGTCATTCTGCGGCAGCCGCTGAGGACGAACAGAGCTATACGGCGGCATTCACAGAAAACCGTTAGCGACTCCACGTAGGAGTTCATCCTGAGACAATCCACCAGAGAGGAGCGAGTTGTATGAAGACGCCAGACTGTCTCTGCAAACTATTAACTCTACTCCTGAGTGTCTGATTCTGTGGCAAGCAGGTGGAGAAACAAGCTGTTCGGCACGGTTTTAGCAGGAGTTTTTACTGCAAACCATCAGTGTCACGACTGCAGAGGACAGGTCATCAGAGAGAGAATTTACGGTGTCGACAGAAGCTTTGCTGCGAACAGGTAGCGTCTTCACCACGGGGGTATGTCCAACTTTGTAACAAGTTGGACGAATTGTTGTGACATCGTTTCATATTGGATACCGTGTCACCTGTTCTCCTGTTTTGGATTATCTGCACATCGGAACATCTGTCTACTCACTCATCGTACCTTGGAACTATTTCATACTGGGTTATCAGTTCGCCTGTGTTGGATTATCTGCACATCGGATCACCTGTTCACCCATCCATCGCACTTTCGAACTATTGAATACCAGTTTACCCGTTCACCTGTGTTGGATTACCTCATCTTCAGTTAGGTGGCACTGCCGTAGAGAGCATATCGTTGTCTACCCATAGTTAATCCCGTTTATTCATTCATTCTTTTTTTCGTTTAACATTAAATGTGGAAAACGTTGGTCGGCCCTTTTTGTTGAAAAAGGTAGAAGAGTGGGGCGAGCGCAGTTACATGAAAATGTACACACGCGCTCGCACCCAATCATAAGAGCACTCTTCACACAAAACACTACAGCTCTGCCGACAAAACTCCTCGTCACAAGTCTACTGACCTAATCCCTACCCCTACCCCTTCTCTATACTCTGACCATGACGTGGACAACTTTGAAATCAGTCTGAGGACAAACACATGGCTGTTTTGTTTTCGTCGAAACAACAAACTGCTGCTCGAAGTGTGAGTAATGAATTAGGAGTATATACGAGCAGATTCGTTTATTCAAATCTAAAGAATTGTCAAGATCAGGCTCCAAATATTTCTGGAATCCCATCAGCTCATAAAACAGAGCCAAGGCGGATGCAGGAAGCAAAAGAATCGAATTTCCTGTTTTGCAAAAGTCATTGAGAATGCACACACGTCTTGACAGCTTTTGTAAACCTATCCAAAGCATTTGACAGGGTATGGAAGGAACTCGTACTCCCCGAACTTGGCAACAATGCAGTCAGTATTGTTTTTTCTTGTTCTGCAATTTCCTTTCAGCTTGGGTCAAACGAGAATGAGAGACCTGTCACCTTTTCAGATTAAAGGAGAGACTTCCACAAGATTTCAACCCTTTCCCTAATATTTATCAATGGCATTACCATGGACATTTCTACAGGCATATTCAGAGCATCCCATGGCAGATGACCTAGCTGCGTGAAATACAGAACATATTTCATCAGCTTCGGCACATATGGTGGAAATACGGAAGAATATCAAGTGGACAAAAGAAGGGTGGAAATCAATTTTGGGAAGACAGTTGCCACATGATTTCTCCCTTTGCAGCAAACAAGAGAAAATTACCCTCTATATTAATAAAATCGACCCATCCAAAGCAGACACTCCCACTTACCTGTGAATCGCCATCGACAGATGAAACCTGTAGTGGGAATATTCGGACCACAGAGGGTAAGGCAACCAAATGACTCTTCTTGGTGAAGAGGAGTGGTGGCACTTCATTGGGTGCAAACAACGAGATTCCATAATTATCTAAACTGGCTCAGTATGTCCTGTCTTGAATACAGCATATCTCTCTGGTTCACTCCTCTGAAAACAAACGGCACAGGCTGGATAAGAGAAGAACTTTATTCAAAGATAACATGATGTATCACAAGTAATAACCCTTGGACAAAGACCATCCATTCCATAAAAGTTTCAGAAACGTTCTCGCTTTTTGAGTCGGCTCAAGAATTTTTACGACTGAGTGGGTGCAATTAGTCAATATTTTTGTTGTTATGATTAGTAGTAGTAGTAGTGTTATTATAAAAAAAACATGGTATTTATATAGCACGTACTTAACGCTCGTAAGGAGCGAGCTTTTAGCGCTTGATACAAGAACGAAAGATGGATAGCATGCGCATGACATCAGGATAAACAACTGTACGTATGACCAATAAATGACAAATATATAAAACGCAAAGAAGAATCGGATAACAAGAACTGAGTGTATCGTGATTCTGCAGAGGAAGACGAAGAGGGAAGAAGTCACTCGACGAAAAATGTTGGGGGAGGGGCTGAAGATGGGCGAGCATTGTGTGGACTGTTGTCATGAGTAATGCTCGAGGAAGAGGTGTGCTCTTCATGCACTATGTTGCAAATTGTGCAAAGTTTGCTTTGTCAATACGTACAAAAACGACAAAAATTATTTAAAAGGTTAAAACTAGTATTTGTAATCCTTCCTCTCTGTTTTTCATTACACTAAACGCCTTTCATTTAGATGCCGTCTGTAATATCTATGTCCGCCTAGTTGTCTAAGTATGCATTTGCAGGCTCCCTTTCAAGATACTTTACAATGAATAGTTATTTGGTACAGATTGCATATAATGGTATTTATGTCCCTTTAAGAGATTACTAAATCAAACATGTGATTTTTTTAAATTTGTGAAACAATAATTAATAATAGTAAATTCAAGAAAATTAATCATGGAACTTCAAGGAGTCCTTAAAAGCTGTCCGATTCTTAAAAACGTATGAACAAAGTTAAGATGCGAAATACTCAGTTCCAATGAAAACTTCTTCCATAAAAATATAAATTCATTGATCACACGCATTGTAAAAGAACTGTAAACTCTGACAGGACTGATTGTATGGCTGGTTGGTTGTATTTCGCACTGGGTCAGTAACTATAGTAATATACATAGAATATTGTGTGGGAAGAAATACCCTCAGCTGAAGCTGAAAAATAAAAGCTTGGTGCACATACTGTACTTTTCTCATGAGCATTTAGTAATGGGTTGTACAGGTGTAGGACTTCTACTGCACATTGTTCATTGTATGTAAATAAAAAGAAACTACATTCCCTTCCGATATAATTTAGTTGCGTGATATTCATAAGTCATAGGTCAGTCACCGTTTTTATCAAATGTAAAAAAAAAAAAAAAAAAAAAAACATGTTTGCTCAGTTTAACTTACGCAGTAGCAGAGCAATCGGCAATACACAGGCGTACGGCTCGTGTGCACAAAATTGGCCTGTTTAGTACAACTTCGAGTGGTTTGTAAAACTACACAGCATATCTCCGTTAGTCAAATTAGCCGCATGTGAATTTTGTGGAGACTATAACTTAGATAGCTATTTCACTGGGATATGTGAAGATACGCCTCCGGCTACTTTCTGAGTGGGTCATGCAAGTACTTTAAAAAATAAAATCCAGGGCTTATTGTGCTACATGCAAATGAAAGCTACACTTAATTTATTGCTTTACAAAAAGATTACTTATATAAAGCACCGTTACAGAAAAAGAGAGAGTTATTACATCTAACTTTATTTCGCGGTCGAATTATCGCATAGATGATGGTGCGATCAAATCGACTATAGGCAGTGGTCGAGTCGACTCGTGCTGTGGTCGAATCGACAGGAGTGGGGGGGGGGGCACCACGATCGGAACATCGAGTAGGCATAGTAGATATCGTGAAAAGGGAGACAAGTCCACACTAATTAGGTCATTTAGGTGGACTCTAATTGATAAACAATGAGATTAAGATCAGGTTAACTTTTACTTTTAAAACAAACCGATCAGAACCTTAGCTGTAAACACTTTCTTAGCAGCTATAACTAGCAACATCAGACCGCGGACGTGTTCCTGATAGAGACTGTCCCAGAAGGGTTATGACCTTTATTTGTATATCACGTGATCTGCAACGTGCCCTAGCTCTATGGTACGCACTGTTGTTTTCGTCAAAATAATAAATAGTATTTAGTATCTTTGTTTTCATATTGAATTTGGTTATCAGTGCTGTGTCTGGATTTTTCACACATTTGCAAATTAATTAATGAAAGGATTTATGTACCCGAACACAAATTTTTTTCTTGATTTTGTATTAGTGCGTGCAGTACTGTAGGCGCTCAAGCTCATTACGTCATCAGTTGATGTGTTCTTGAACTAAAGCTTCCGTCTTTGCATGTGCAGACGAAAAAACGCCATCCTTGTTTGTTAATTGTGCGCGTGTCACTGCTTAGAACTCATCAAGCATCTTCTTTAAAATTAGTGAAATGGTGAAAGAAATTTCCGTCGAAGGGTACGAGGAGTACGCGAAAGCAGCCGCGGAAAATAAGGGTAAACTGGTGTTTGCCTTATTTAGCGGCTCGAAAGACGCTAATGGCGAAAGTTGGTGTCCTGACTGCTTAACAGGTAAAATCATTTATGCTGGTAGTGCTACCATTGCCCTTCTTAGCTTATAACTTAATTATATTTTTTTCTTTTCTGATGGATTTTCCTCTTAGACGATCTATAATTCATCTGAAATGATATGACTGATCTTAAGTTGAGTACTGTCTTGCCATCAAATTACAGTGGCACACACCCCCTATAACTTTGTTAGATGGAAGAATAAAGTACTTAAAACAGAAACAAATCATATATTCAAGCATTTTATTGAAAACTGTTACAGTTGACATGTATATATTGTCAAAGCTTCATTAAATTTACAGTGACTTGTATAAACCAGTTGAGTGTTTTCTTTTTCAGCTGATCCTGTGATAAAGGACAATCTGAAATATGCACCAGCAGATGCTATATTAATACACTGTGGTGTAGGAGACAGGGCATTGTAAGTATTAGTACACTGTTATTTAGGAGAGAAGGCATTGTAAACTTCCAGCTGTCTCTTTCTGGGCCCATATTTGTGTTTGAGAGATGGATATGTGTAAGAGAGAAAGTAAACAGCTAAGAGATTCATCATGTGGAACAAATGTCCTACTCACAAAACTAATGCCTTATATGCCAAACCTAATTTTAACTGATGCAAAAAAAACCCACCCTAAAATGTCATTTTTTACCCCATTCATTAATAACATGTGAATCCATGCCTGACTCTCCACTGTTCATCGAGATTGTACCTGATATCTCCATTGGAGCACCTTAAAATGGCTTCACACTTGCCACCTGAATAACACATTTATACCCTTCCTGATTTTTCTTTCTTTTTTTACACAAAATGTCTTTTAGTATGTGTAAATAATGCTTTTTAACTACATTTTGTACATCTGCTTGATTATCATTGATAATAATGCTTGCTGATGATCAAAGTCTTTCCAAATGTGCATAATATTAACAGCATCAGAAGGGCTGTGCTGTGCATAATATTAATAGCAGCAGGAGTGCAGTGTTTTAGATGTGTATGAATGAATCCTTTTTTTTCATATGTTCAAAATTTTCCCCATTGAAGAAGCTGGATAATATACATTATTTGCCCGGGTGGATCTCTGTCATTGACTTGTCCAGCTGTGATTTTATTGTCAAAATTTGAGCTATCATTTAATCTGAGTAAAAATCACTCATGCATGATGTCAAAATAGTGAAACACTTGTATTCTTGACATGATTTCCCTAACATGAAAGCTCATGCTCAGCAACAGGTGCAAAATGTTGTATCATCTTATGTAAATGCAGACTTTTTCAACAAAATCTCTTACTTTTCAATCAGTCTTGACAAGAATTCATTATATTACTTTACTATAAATAGTCATTAAAATGCTATACTGAATAGAATAGCCAGCTGTGGTGAAGATGTTACATTTTACTTATTTTGAATCATTGTTGAAGCACCTGAGCTAGCACTGAATAACGTGTACATTAGGAAAGAGAAAAAAGTAAAAATTCAATGTCTGTTTTCCAGGTGGAAAGACAAGGAGAATGTCTTCAGGAAAGATCCCAAACTTCTTCTGAAATGTGTGCCAACTCTTCTTAAACTTGGGACAGTAAGTGATGATTGTGCTACTCAGGAGAACAGATCTGTTATATACATTAAGTTGCTGTATCATAATGTTAAATGTTATATATTCTATACATATAATTATCACAGTGGTACCACTTTCATCCAAATTTTTGGGAAAAATATGAATCCCTTAGATAAGGTAAGAGATAAGGTATTCTTTCATGAACAGTGTAAGTTGTGTAATATTTTTTATTTGTATTCTTGTTGAGGTGCATTTATAGATTTCCAGTTTGTGATTGTAAAGGTAGTCTATATGCTGAAAGGAGTTTATAATATACTCTTAATGGTTCTCTTTGCTGTCTTGAAATTCCTCCAAATTATCTATGTGTAACAAGTTACGGTTTAGACATTGGCTTAGCCATTTGAATCATTATTTAAAATGTACATAAAAATGGAGAAAAACTTAAAACAAGACTGGAAGAACTTGGAGATTAGTCCTCTTCTGTGGGCTAACATCTACAAGCAACATACACCTCTTCTGTCAACAGCCACAGAGACTGGAGGAAGCCCAGTGTGCAGATGAAAACTTGGTGCAGATGTTCTTTGAGGAGGAATGAGTTGTTTCCCTTGTCCTTTGGAAACCCATTACCTGTAAATATTTTTATGTAGCTATATACTGCTTGACTACCCATTTTTGAAAGATATATATTTAATCCTCTTGGTTCAAGATAAAAATATAACATTACAATGATTGGCTTATAACTGAAGATTGCGAAGACGACAGTGGGTGAAGTTTGTTTTTTATTATTGCTGCTCTGAGATAAACATTAGACCAAGAAACCTATACATTTTTAGAAAAGAGAAAACTTGAACGATCGTGGCTTGTCGAACCAAGAGGATTAAAGTCCTATCACCAGGGATTGTTAATCACGTAGAAAGAACTGCAGCGCTATTTGTAGCAAAGTATAAATGTCCTCATGTGTTAACATTTTTACCTGGGCTGGAAATCACTACTTAAGCAAAAAGAATCTTGACGTGCAGCTGACTGTTTACCTTTTGGTTTCCAACGGCTAATTAAAAAACTTTCTCTTGCCTTAGGTTATACTTGAAACCATTTTTTATGACTCCCTTTATAAAAAAAAGCCATGCACAGATTAGTTTAACCAGACGTGCTTCAATTTTTTTAAACACATAATAATGATTATAAGGTCACAAAGATATCACAGAGATGCTTTGCAGAAACATATTTTTAGTGTTTGAAAATATATCGGAACAAAGAATATTTGTTATAATAAAGTAACACATCTTGCTCCTTTTAAATATTGTTATCAGTGGTGCCTGGCACATTTCACTTTTCATTCACAATGGTTTATATTTATATTCTATATTATTATATTTTATATTGTTTATTTATTCTTAGCTTTTGCTGTTCTTTTTTCATTTTGAAAATTTTCTTATTAATTGCATTTTTCTGTGCTGACATAATAAATTAACATGTTAACTATATTAATGTTGTAGGAGCGCTTATTTAGGAATGAATTCATGAAGTAAACACTATCCACAAAGAAAAGACTATAAATTCTGTTTATGGTTTTGTGTGTGCAAATTCAAATATTTACAATAAATATTGGTTTCAAGATTGTGCATTTACTCCTGATTATTTATATTTCAGAGTCGGAGTTTAATATTCAAGAGATGTCCAAATTTCCAAGGCGGCACTTGAAGGGGAGCAACTACAGATATTTTTCACACTATGTAATGGAGTGATTCTCTCCCTTTTTTGTCCAGCCGAATTGATGGTCAGCATTTAATTACGCCAGCTTGTACCCAGACAACCAAGTTATGTATGATTTATCATTTTATTTTCTGACTTTTCAGTCAAAATCTTTACCATATGGGACCTGTGTGTTTAGCACAATTATACTGTAAAGCCGAATATAGCAAACTGCAAGTGTATTGTGCGGCTGCTTTCATATGGACTGATTGATATCACCCACAGATAAGAGAATTTTAAAGGCAAGGCTGCAAGGAACCTTCACTAAAATGTAAACATTGGAAGGTAGAAATTCAAATATATCCAAGCCATTGTGGTGATGTTTGATTTCCAGAGAGAATAAAGATTAAATGTGACAGTTATCTTTGTCTAATTACACTTGTTTGCTTGTTTGACTGGTTGCTTAATTCATCGATTATTTTTCTTTGTATGGTTGGCTGGTTATAAATTAAAATCTTGAGGGATGCTTTTGGAATTGTGAAGACGAAATAAACATTCTATGTGAACTATTTTAGGAGAAAAAGTACTGATCAAGTGATCCATTAGTCTGTTATTAACCAGGCTTTTTTGTGTGATGCATAGGTTTCTACTCGATTTATCAACGAAAAAGGAAAAAGTTCTTGAAGAGAGATAATAAAATTCAGTATTTGGAAACTGGCTTAACATAATAAACATGCTTATACAATTCTTTTTGTAGTAATGCTTGATAAATGAAAAATGGGTAGATGAAGGCTGTGTTGATTATTGCTATGCAGTCATTTAGCTCAGTTATCAACACTAAGGAGCTTAGCAGTATTGTGATGATGTTAATTGAACTTGTACAAAAAAAATGTTGCTGCCAAAACATTCACTGAATTAGATATTTCACATTTTCTGACAGCTGTTTTACAGACCATAATGACTGACCTGTGTTGTACTTTTAGGTTGTGCAAGGTTTTAGGTTCTGCACTGAAAACGCACCTCTTCCTTGAGCATTTCTCCTAACACAGTCCGCACAATGCTCGTCCTTCTTAACCCCGCCCCCTTCCCTCTTGCTACTTTACCCATCTTTCTCGCAGAATCACTATATTTTTCTGTTCCTGTTACTTGATGCCTTTTAATGTTTTCTGTTTCGTCAGTACTGTCGTTTTCTTTCGTCCCCTTTGTTCTGTGTCTACTTAGTCCACGTCTCTTCCTCGTTTTAAGCGCTAAGAGCATGCTCTCTATGAGTGTGAATATGCGCTATAAAAATCTTCACTATTATTATTATTAAGGGAAGACAACAGTCTGTTTACATGTACCTCTGCACCAGAAACTCATGTTCACAAGGCTTGGGTATATAAACAGTTACCCATCTTGGATACAGCCCTGCAATGATCTCGAGGTCTAGAAGAATATAAAATCTTTACCTACGTCAAATGGCAGAATAAAAACTTGCAAAAAGATTAATTTTAGCCTGAAAGACAGTTGTATATGGCAGGTACTTCTAATTGTATTCTCTTTCTGGCTTCAGTCTAATGTTTGCTTCAATATGAAAGTATCAATGCTTATTGATACACGTATGTTTATTCTGTGCTCATGTGTGTGTGTGTGTGTCCACACATACATGAAACTGTTGATTACAGGCCTGCACTGGTTGTGTTTCTAATGACGGAGTACATTGCATTACTCTCTCCTTTCCTGGTGCGAAAACCTGCCAGCTGGAGTAGACTGGTTTTCAGAATAGCTGCGAAGTATGTAAATTACATTAATAGAAACTGTCTCATGCACTCTCCTAAAAACAGAAAATTAGAATCTTTCTGACACATTGCCACTAATTAACAATGTTATAGATGGTGCATGTTTGCATTTCCATGCTACTCCATTTTCCCTCTCCATTTCTCTACATCCCCAGTCCTTTTTTCCCCCTTCTTACTACATGTAGTGTGATTAGCTGTGTCCGGGATTTTGGATAAGCCGTTTAGAGACTGATAATAGTGTCTAAACTAAAAACTCTAATGAGTCATAATCATTTCCACATCACATTCTCATATTCGTTGGTGCATATGTTTATATAGAACTGTGTTAATATGAACTCATATAGGCATGCATGCTAATGCACGTGTTTTCTGTTTCACAAATCTTTTTTGTATGTTCTTTTCCTTTAATGTAATTTTCAGAAACGGGCGAATAACATTAAAATCACGTTTTTAAATTAATATGTCTAAGAAACTGCATTACTAATTATGCAAATAAGGCCGTCCAGAATTGGGGACAGACCTACTGCAGTGAGCTCTAATGTCAAGTCAGTCGCCCGAAATCGGTCACCTCCACGAGACAGCTCCCCCTTGCCCCCTCTCTGTCGTTCTCTCTCCCCTCCGGCCTCCGGCCCCTTCCTCTCTTTCTCGCACGCTTACTCTCCCCCTTCCCTCTGTGGAGGCTCCAGTCGTCGTTACAAGTAGACAACAACGGAATGTTGACGTCATCAATAAAAAGATAGGCAAGGCCCATACGCCCACGTCCAGCTTCGGGTATCAGAAGTAAAAAGCAATGGGTAGAGCTTCTCACACTCTGCAAGAGTTCGTTGTGGGCCGTTTAGTCCACCAGGTGAGGTTAAAGCGCGTAGTATACTATTTGTGTTTACCTGTTGTGGACACAATTAAATGTTTTGCTCAGTATTCACCAGATGGCGTCACAGCCTGAAACAACTTTTTAACAGCACTAGTTGTTGTATTTTCAGTGCTAGAAAATGTCTGAATTTTACGTAGTCACTAATTTAGTGTTTAGATTATTATGGGCGATAGCTCAATGTATTAATGCGGATTACCAGTCGACTTCTGCATTCCCCACATCGACTGGCATGCTACAAGAAGCATCCTTATCCTCGAGAGCTTTTATCAAAGGTAGTTTTATTTTCTTCTTACATCACAAGCACACGATTGCTTGAAAAGCGGAAATAAAGCCGTACACGATTTTCTGTTACTAATTTTGTTTTTTACATTTGTTATCATCATCAATCATCATTAAAGAATTTTTCATTAGGACTATTACACACCAGATTCTCTTGAGGTAGTGTACGTGTGGCTGTAAAGCCCGTCGCGTATAGACTTTTTGTTTTCGTTTTTGTTGATGCGCAGCGCCTGACAAGATGAAAGGGGTTTGACCCCACATTGTGTTCCAGCAAGAATCGGCCTCTGCATGTTCGCCATCAAAATCGCTTGACCCCAGGAGCAGAGGATGTTTGGTTGTCGACATGCAATCAATCAGAGACGGCTTGTCTGACAAAGGTTGCAACTATAAGGAGAAGATAATAACCTATTTATCGTGTGCCCATGATGATAGCAGCTTCAGTATGAAATCGAGTGATCCCTAATATAATTTATTTTTGCCCTTGCAAGGTAATCAAAAAAGCAAAGCATTTGTTGCTCAGATCTCGTTCTGGGAACGACTTCCGTGACTTCTCACATCTGGAATACGAAGATGCTCGGCAGCTGCCGCTCATCGTGTTGGCTACGACACGTGCAGCAAACAGGGGCATGATATAGTATGGTAGCCTGGGGTTATGCAGGGACCGACACACACACACACATGGGGAAGATGTCCGATGTCCGGCGATGTCCTCCCTCCCACCCCTGAGAAAGGCGGATACAGAGGCTGCCAGCCCTCCCTTCGGCCTCCTGACCCTATGTCTCCTGGTTTTTCCAGCCTCATGACCTGTTTCCCAAGGAGAAAGAGATGGGTGGGGAAAGTGTGGAAAACGGGTAGATTCTAGAATATTCTGGGCGAGTATAAGATGGCGAAGCAGGGACCGAGAATGCAGTGGGAGATGGTTGTCAAGAAATAGGGGTGGATTACCCCACGTACGAGTCAAGCCCGTTCTACCCATGACAGAGTTGACTTGTGTTTATTGTGGTGAGACTGTGATTATTATTGTGGTGAGACTGGACAAGCAGCCCCCATCTCCTCTAGCTGTTACACTAGCAGCTTACCAATTTAGCCCACAATTGGTGCGCAATCGTTACTTCATAGCTTGGACTCGTCAACACTCTATCCTATGTATAATGAGCCGAGCTAGAGACTAATAAGACAATAATGACGATGATGATGCTATCAACAAATGACATTTTCGGCAAAAATAAATAAAGTATTTGTGTCTTGAGTCACTATTTTCTTTCGGATACGGTGAAGGGGAGAGAAATCAGCTGTCTGGTTGGACACAAGGAAAAAGCAGGATTTAGCTCAAGTATTTCTAAACTCTTGAGTTTCAGCATCTGATTGACTACAGCAATCTGCAGCTGTTTATTTTTGTTAGTTTTCTGGGATGGGGAGAGGTAGAACAATACAAATTGTTTGTTTTGCTTTATGTGCATTTATTGATGAAAATGTTCGCTCTGCCGCATTTTTATTTAAATGAATGCATTCTATGTGGAAGTAGGTACACTTCATAAAGCCCATTGCAAAGAAAACGATCGAAGATATGGTGTATGTGTGTTGGTTTATAAAACATAACAAATTGGGAAAACGTATTTTTGTACTATTTTGCAAATACATAAAAAAATAAAAATATGCAATAAATATCGTTTGGGATTTTTTTTCTTTTGATTTGCAGATCTTTTAAAGAATTTCAGTAAAGAACAAACTAGTTTTAGAAAAATGTACTAAAATGCATCAATTGACTTATTACGATAAAATAAAAAGTCAAAGTAAACATTTTCATATAATAAAACATGGCTTTTGAGTTATGACTACAGTCTGTATGCATAATTATATATGCTATAATCCAAAGTATTTGCACCTTAAGTTACCTGGCTCCTTAGTTGCTTAGTTCTGCAGCCTGTGCCTATAGTGGGATAAGCTCACAGCCAGGTCTGCCTTCTCTGGGAATTACAGAGTGTACTAGTGTACTCTGTGTACTAGGTCGGTCGGTTTTGTGGTGTGTTTAAAGTTTACAATCGCGCTCAACAGAGACTAACTTTTTTATTTTTATACTTTCTTGTATTCATTTTGTGATTATCACTGTCTGAGTGTTCGAAGTTATTTCTTGGTAAGGGTCAAGGTTCCAGTGACATGGTGGCTGTAAGAGGCTGTGTGCGGTAAATGGCTTTCCCGGTCTCGGACGAAGTATGTAGAAGGCGGAGCCAGACTTGCACGGAAGAGATAATAAAAGACTGGGGGCGGAGCCCAGCCCTCTCCCGTCGTCGATTTTTATCTTTCCCGAATAATCAGACACGCATTCACGGCCGGGTGGACAGCCACCGGTCTTATAACTCGCTTCGAACCCTATACACCCGAAATGAATTCTGCTAAGGATAACCAGAACACTTCTCTTTCAAGTACGAAAAGTTCGTCGTCCAACGCAGCAGGTCAAAGCGACCGGTCAACAGCTTCAAACCGTTTGTCGTCGATGACGCAAACTCCCTCCCTTGATTTATTTTTAAACCTTCACGTGTTCTCTGTACTTATAAGCTATTAAAAATTCGCGTCCTCTCACTCGCCTCACTGCCGGAGTGTTGTTGAGGCATTGGGTGTCGTGTCCCGTTTCGAGGAGACCGCTTTTTCTCTGTCTGTACTGAATCTGTCACAGGTCACAAGCACTCCACATTAGTCGTACTTAAAATGCGCAGTTGTTTTACATCCGGAAAAGAATTGATAACTAACGACAGATGACAGTACTCCAAGTCTACCAAAGAAATAACTTGAAAATTAATGATAACAATAGCGAATATAACTTCAAGTGCTCCTTTCGTGCAAGAAAGAACAAATTGTATTTTTTTTTTTGCAATGAAAATTTTTACTTCAAATGGCTAAGAACAAATGTGTACGGAAAACGCGCTGAATAATTATGTGCAAAAGCTCGTGCAAACTTCTGAATCGGAAAAAGCGCAGTTCTACACTTCTACCAGAGAAGCATGCACAGCCAATGAGAACCCACTTCACATTTGTGAATGTCAAGTCTGCAGGTAGCAGCGAGACAGGTAAAAAACTGTGCACGTTAGGTGGCTCCGAGGAGCTAGGGTTAGCGACGCCCCCACGAACGAGGTGAGATGCGCAGGGGTGTAAAGAGGGAAAGCAGCGGAGAGACAGTTGGAGTACAAAATACCCGTGCAGCGCAGCGAACTTCCGCCAGTCGACCCAGCTGTCGGGAATGGGTACCTGACTATATAAAGAAGTAGGAAAGTTTAAGAAGAGGCCCCCTCCCTTCCCTCCATAGTGCGAAATTGCGCAAGGTGGAAGCACTTTCCCACTAAATAAATCAACCAACCATAAGAAAAGAGAGGGGGGGGGTCCCAGTATCGTAGTGGTTAAAACACTTGCTTGTCACCACTGTAGTGAGCGGCTCAGGGTTCAGATCTCGTCTCGGGACACTCTGTATGTGCTGGGCGCCGAGGCTCCGGGTACTCCAGTTTCCTCTCCCCTCCCTTCCCCCCATAGTGCGAAATCACCGCAAGGTGGAAGCACTTTCCTACTAAATAAACTAACCAACCAACCAACCAACCTAAGAAAAGAGAGGGAGAGAAGTGGACACCGCCCAGTGTGGTCTGTTGCGCCTGACTTCCCAAAGGATTGTTTAAAACAAAAGGTGGGAAAGAGAAACGATGACCTTTTATCTATTTTCATTCATCTAAAACTTTCTCAAATGCAAGGTTGCAGCGCTGTTCAGTCTGCGGGAGACCGCGCGATCTTTTGACAGATTCACGTCCCAACAGATGTCATACAGGACGGGCTGCTAAGCGTAAAACATCAATTACCACCACCACCACCACCACCACCCCACACACACACACTCACATCCCAACAGGTCTGTACAGAGTAGGGGGGAACTAAAATACAGGTAGAGGGGTGTTTCTTTCGTTCTTTCCTAAAGCTCTGGCAAAGTCTTCCGTTTCTAAGTGCAGGAGCAAGCAAGCATAAAACCTAGCACGCAACTTAATTTCAAGCAATTTTTTTTTAACAGCACACCGAAAGCTTTTGTGCTGTTGTCGTCTTGTCGAGCCATGAACTGTTTGATTGTTCCGTTAAAAATTGAGCGTCCCGTCGTGACATCTGCTGCATCGCATGCGTAAAAATAATCTCCAATGGGAAATGGCAGCAAAAACTCATGAATTAAATGGCTGAGTTTAGAATCAAAATTATCTCAGCGTGTCTGAACCTGTCGGGGCGGCACGGCGGGGTGTGCACAAGAGTGCTCCCGCAGTTCAAGGCCGTCTTCGCGACGAGAGAAAAGCTCGCGGCTACCCGAGTGCAAAGCGCCAACAAACGTTGTAATCGATGTCTCCATTCACGAGTGCAGAGGCGGCCTTTACGGGTGGCAACTGGGGCGACCCGAGGGTGGCCCCGCGATACGAGATTCTTGTGGTACGGAATACACGGTATATAGCCGACACTTACGCCTCTCGGGCCCCGCATTTGACACTTGCCCAGGGCCCCGCGCGGGGCTCTGCATACTGCTAAGGCCGTTACTGTACACGTGCCACGTGCTTCTTGCAGAGAAATACGAGTAAGAATAAAGTATTTACTGGATAATGGTTATGCTGAATACTCGAAGTTCTGCAGCAAAAGCAACAGCTGGTACTAATGAGTACACAGTACTAATGAGTATGTGTACACAGAATTAGTGCACAGACCCAAAAAACAAAAAGTACTGCACAAAATAACAGCTGTTTGCAGAACACACAAACATCGAATGTACGTATGCACAGACTTGCAAAACAAATCATTCAGCTAGGCAGTGAATTTGTAAATTCACTAATCAACAGAATACAAAACCCTTTTTGGCATGATGTTGTAAAACATTTTAAAGGAGTATACGCAAAAGCACGCCCACGACTATTGATGAATTGAATGTAGAATGTCTCTTCTATAACATAAATACTGCTATGGGGAACCACACAGTCTACTTATGTGACCAGCTACAAGAAGATATCTATAAGGTTAGACATTACTTAATTAAAGATAATTGTGATTATTTCACATGCCAGGAATTTCAGCTAAAATTTCCTAAGCTAACCACTTTCTACAATTTGCAGGAGTTCTAAAGGCAATTTAACAGATTCAAAATAAATTACAGATTTAAAAACTTGAAAGGATCTGAAGAAAGGAAAGGTAGGAAAATTAATTTTTAAATGGAATAAATCTGTACAACTAATGCTTGGAAATTCTGACTCCTTGCATTGTGGAATTGTGAACTGGGATTCTACCGTTGAAAAAATACCATGGAAACTTGTACTTAACACACGCCATAATACAACAATAGACAATCAACTAAAATGGTTTCAGTTAAGAATTCTTCATCGAGTTTTACCAAATAACAGGTTCCTTTTCATTGTTAACTTCCCTCACATGTGCTATGTGTCTTATCGAAGAAGAAACAATAAGTCATCTGTTATGGCAATGTCAATTTGTTAACATTTTCTGGAGAGATTAACATTTCGTCATGACCAATAAGTGTACATCACTAAGAAATTTAAACTTCTCTGAAAAACTGATTTTATTTGGTGTGCAATATGACATTACTGCTGACAAGGTGTTAGACTTAATCATCTTGTTAGCAAAACATTTATGTATGCAAGTGGAAAAATAGTATACTTTCTGTAGATGTTTTTCTGAAGATTGTGAAATATAGATACAACATAGATATATAGTGTATTAAGTAATAAGATAGACTTGTGTGAATTAATGTGGAAATGATACACTCTATTAATATAAGCACACACAGTGGGAGCTAGGATATCCTCACTAGCTCTATCTTATCTTCACTCTCTCTTTCTCTCCGTCTTTTCTTCCTACCTCCGCGTCTACTCTTGCTTCCCCTTCTATACTGAATGAATGAATGTGCTTTAAGATTGAAAAGTGTCTTTGAATGATATGTCTATGGTAAATGTCATGTACATGTTGAATATTATGCATATTTAATTAAAAAAAATTCAGCTGCGGGGAAAAAACCCACTCAGTTATGTTGTGGTCTTTCCAATGTTTCAGAGGGTACATCTGTATTTTGAGCGTCTTCGCTCAGTCAGTCAGTCAGTCGTCCCTTGCCTGGCGCCTGTCGTTGGGGGGGGGGGGAGCACATGGATAGACGTGGCAGCTGACAGGGCCGCCACTCTTGCCTATTGTGGGCGATAGTCAGCAGGTCCTGTACAGGACGACCAGTCCAGTCTTTGACCTTCGTATGCCAGTTCTTCCTCTGACCACCGAGGTGTCACCCACCCTCCAAGGTGCCTTCAAGAATAGTCTTCAACAAGGTGTCGTGCCGGGTCACATGGCCAAAGAAGACCAGCTTACGTCGCTTGACTGTTGATAGTAGAGGTTCCTGGTGTCCTACGAGTGTGGCCATCTTGTTTCTTACAAAGTCGTTAGGTTTATGTTCTTTGTATGAGATCCGGAGCAGCCTCCTCAGACACTTGTTCTCGAATGCCTGGATTCTCCTTTCCGTTTCGGCGAGCAGAGTCCACGTGTCGCATCCGTAGAGCAGGATCGGCACTACCAGGGATTTGTACAGCCTGTACTTGGTAGAGTTTTAGAGGGTAACACCTATAGCGTATTTGCGACGCAAAAAAGAGATGTCTAGACACATGCAATTGCGAAACACTGATTCAGCACCACACAGGAAGACTGCGCAAGTTGCTGAGACAAACCATTACCTACAGCTACAGTCCACTGCACACAAGTTGGAAACGATTTTAACGGGGCGGCTCTCGGAATCGGGCTCTACTTCCCGCTATCCATCCAGCTAACTGTCTCGCTTGTCCCGTCGAACCGTCAAGATTCGTCACGGTTACAAAATGAGAGACATTTTGGAGGCTTGGAGCTTTGTCCGAGTAAGAACGGCCTCGAACGGCTGATGCGAAATGATATCTTTCACTTGCACATTCTAGTCATTCTGCGGCGGAACTTGCAAATCCCACTGATATTTTTTCGCTTAATATTTAAAATCACGTTAAAAAATGGCGAACGATGTTTTTATCGTGGAGAAAGCGGAAAACAGGCAGCAGTGGCGTAGGCACCCCGGGGATGGGGCAAGAGGGGCACCCGACCCCTCAAAAAAGATACTGAGGAGGCAAGAATGTCAACGTTGTTCACTGCCAGCATGGAGTTTGCCGTCCCCAAACCCTCACTTTCAAAAGCTGAGCATCTTCCTTCGCCACTGGCCAGTAGATACAATGGCAAATACAAAACTAATTTGCGTCCTACTGAACTGAGAATATCGTTAGTTCCTTGGCAAGTCTGTTTACCGGGTAGTCCAATCTCCCCCTCACTCCCGCCTTCCCCGCCACACTTACACACACACGACGAAATAAACATGTTTACATGAATTAAACTGGGATGGTTTCAAGGCTTTCGTTTTAGCAGCAGAATTATGAGTGCATGAATGACAAGGGGTCATCAGGTTGATTCAGGAAGTGGGCAAAGGGAAGACAACAAAACTGTGATTTAGAACGTTGACATGAAAAACGAAGTGATATTCGACGAATACTTTAACATGAACACAGTACAAACTGCAAAGTAGACCAGTTCCATCAAGTCTACCATTCCTATTAACGTATTCGACAATACAAAAAACAAAAAACAAATACAATTTTCTTTCTGTTAACTAAAAGTTTTACACTATTAATGAATCTCAGAAAATTATAATTATGACAGCATACAGTCATCATATATAACTTACATATATATATATTACATATATATAACTTACAGTCATCATATATATATATACATTAAATAGTATTATATACAGCACACTATATGCAGTGCTATAATATTATTATTTACAGTACTATATTAGACGTTTAACATTTATTTCTTACCTTCATTTTTTCCCCCTACACACCCCTGCTCGAAAGTAAAAATAGTTACTGAAGAATGTTATCAGTTGGGAATATGAAAAAGTACAGAACTACAAATTATAGCAAATTAAAAGTGGGGGGTGAGCAATGTAAACATTTAGATAATAAAGTCGTAAAAACGTCCGGAAATATCAAGACCAGCAGGAGCAATGAAAGCCGTCTGACAGCAGATGAAGTGAAAGTCGTCTTTGTGCCATTCTGCTCACCTGTCATTGCTGTCACCTGTCGTTGCTGTCCTTTTTGTGGCCTCGCAGTGGGTCAGGACTGAAAAGACGTAATTCTTCCTTTCTGATCAGGGACACCGGCAGTTTAATTCAGGGTAAACAGCGGTTACAGTACCCTACCCGCCTCCTCCCCCTCAGACAGCCACCACCACCACCACCACCACCACCACCACCGAGACACCTGCGTGCAGGAAGACGCGACACTCTTATGTCATGACCTGGATGTACCCGAGGGGTAGACGCTGTCCGGCCGCGGCTCCGGCACGACCTTGACATCCGGGTACTGTCGATCTTATGGAGAAAGGTGTTGCATTCCGTGCGTGACACTCAAGCGCACTTCCTGGAGTCAAGGGGTTGCAACGGCGACAGCAGTATTTCACTTGGTGAAAACTACCTGGGCACCAAGGTGGGCGAGTCGTCTGCAGCAGTGCTGGATATCGATGCAGCATAAACAGTTGCAGCCTGAAGTTTGTGCTCAGTGCCATGGAAACGTAGGTAAACATGCGTGTTGATTGCTGGCAACGTTTGTGGTTGGTGTGCTACCATGACGTCATGGTAGTACACTATTCGCGGCCCTCGTTGATCGCAGGTGCAAATCGCGTACTTTGTTATCGGATAATTAATTAAAGCATGGGTTTAGGAGGCTGAAATTTACAGGTTAGTTTTATATCGCCTGCATCTGTCAGTATCTCCAGAACCCAAACAATTCCGGTTGGTCTATAAAGTCAGTGTACAGTTTGTGGAAGCAGGGGTTTTAGCTTACGGTTGAGCGGACGTTTGTGTTTAGTGATTTAGTAGAATTAATAGTGTTGTAGCTTATGAATTATTGTCTTGTGTTATTTATCCGCTGCTATCTTCTTGTCCTTCTCTATCCGCTCTCTGTCTTATGTAACAAAAGCACATGGCTACCAGCAAATCGGGACGAAAAGCGACCAGCTACACTTTTTTCTTATTCTCTAATTGTTCTTTCTTACCTTCTTCTTCTGTAGCGGAGAGGTTCTGATACGACAGGTCGAGCGGTCTCCAGATATTTCTGGCGGTGAATATCTTGGGAACCAATCCCATTGTCCCCGGAGCGTCCCCCGTTATAGTAGGCTCAATAAGCAGCTAGTTCACGGACAGGTGCCCAGGTGCCCGGGTGTAGAATGTTCAAGCAAGCGAAACCGATTTATGGTGTGTTATGTGCGCTGTTCACGTGCATCGCGTGATGCACCCCACTTCACGCCGCTTATGACATGCTTATGATCGCCTTCAACTCTGTTTAACCTTTCTCCTGCTGGGAAGTTGATCTTTTAGCTTTTTAGTCCTGACGGTTGATTTTGTGTGTGTGTGTGTGTGTGTGTGTGTGTGTGTGTGTGTGTGTGTGTGTGTGTGTGTGTGTGTGTGTGTGTGTGTGTGCACTACAACAATATTGTTATATAGTGTGCGGCTGACACCGAGCGTGGGTGCAAAAGAAAGCGAGAGAGAAAAAGTGTGTGTGTGCGTGTGTGTGTGTGTGTGTGTGTGTGTGTGTGTGTGTGTGTGTGTGTGTGTGTGTGTGCCCACGTATCAAGTAACGTCTTTCTCATCAAGAAAACCAGTCAAAGCTATGAAGAATAGTTCATTCGGGCATTTTTGTGATTTTATTTAACTATTCCCATGTTTTATAGCAACTTCGCCATTGTAGGTTCCAAGCCCGAATGAGAAAGGAGGAAGGGACGGCATAGGGCTAGCAACCCTATCCCATAAAAACTTTATGCTACGGAAACGACAACTAGAGAAATAACTTCGTCTGGTAGAAGGAGTGAAGCAGACCCGCCATTGCCCCTATGACGGCAAGGGATCAAAGCCAAAAGGAAGTCTCTGGCCCGACAGCGGAGCGCCTGACACCTTAACATCACATGCGAGTTGGTTGCTGGAATGTACGGACTTTATTCCAGACAGGAAGGCTATCACAAACAGTTAAAGAAATGAACAGCTACAACCTCACAATGCTCGCAATGGCAGAGGCCAGATGGACTGGTACTGTACAGGAAAACAGGTACTGAACTCTGGGGAAACTATTATCTGGTTTGGCAGGCAAGACAACCACCACCATGAAGGAGTCGCCCTTATCATCAGCAGGAAACATGCAAATGCCATCTTACAGTGGAAGCCCATAAATGATCGCCTACTCTACGTGAGGTTAAACTCCAAGTTCACAAAACTATCGACTGTAGTAGCCTATGCCCCTATTGACAACGCTGACGAAGAGGAAAAAGACAAATTTTATGGCTCACTTCAAGCGGCTTTAGACGACATCCCCAAGCATGATGTGATGCTCCTCGTGGGCGATTTTAACGCGAGCAGGCAACAAAAACGAAAACAGAGAAAGAGTCCTGAGGCGGCATGGAACTAGAGAACTTACTGACAATGGTGAGAGACTCATTAGCCTGTGTGAAGAGAACGATCTTATTATTGGTGGTGCTCTGTTTGCGTACAAAACAATCCACAAACTAACCTGGACATCACCTGATGGAAGGACACAAAGCCAGATAGATCACACCATCATCAACACCAAATGGAGGCACTCCCTGCAAGACGTGCAAGTCAAGCGAGGAGCAGACGTTGGCAGTGACCACCACCTATTAATTGCAAAGCTGAAACTAAAGTTGAGAAAAGCAAAGATTGGGCAGAAAAGAAACCAGTGGTTGGACATGGCCAAACTCAGAGACCCAGCACTCAAAAAGGCCTTCGGCATTGCACTGAAAAACAACTTCAGCATCTTCCGAGATGAAGCAGCAATAACGACCCATACCTTTATCAAAGCCACAGTAGAAGCAGCTAAAGAAACCATTGGCTACAGGACAAGTCCGAATAATGTATGGATAGCTGTGCACACATGGAACTTCCTAGAAGAAAGGAAAGAGATGAAGAGGAAGCTCCTGAACACAAAGTCCCCCAGGCGGAAAGAGAGGACGGCAGCCCAATACAGGGAGCTAGACAAATAGATCAAGTCCTCCTCGAGGAGAGACATACCACAGTATGTAGAACAGCTCGCAGCTGAAGTCTAAGCAGCAACCGAACGGAAAGACATGAAGGCGACCTAACAGATCATAAGGAAGCTACGAGGTGACCGAAGGCACAACCAGGACCTCCCGGTTAAAAGAGCAGAGGGCACACCCATCACTGAAGAGCGCGCCAAACTGAAGAGATGGGAGGAACATTTTCAACAGATTCTTAACCAGCAAGACCCGCAGTGCTACCTGAAATCATCGAAACAGAAGAAGACCTAGATATCAACACTGGACCCATTGCACTACGAGAAATTAAGGAAGCCATTCACAAAACAAAGAATGGTAAGGCGCCAGGAGGGGATGGTGTATGTGCTGAAATGCTGAAAGCAGAGGAGGAAGAGACACCACGTGTCCTACAAACAATCCTCTAGGAGATCTGAGACAGTGAATAAATCCTGCCGAGTGGAGAAAAGGTGTTATAGTCAAGATACCAAAGAAAGGAGACCTTGGTGACTGTAATAACTGGAGAAGCATCACATTACTATCCCTCACCAGCAAAACTTTTAGCCGTGTAATCCTCCTCGCATTACAACAACAGAAGACTCCATAATCCGACAAGAACAAGCCGGCTTCCGAAAGGACGATCATGCATCGACCGTGTCTTTGTGCTGCGACAGATCCTGGACCAATTGCAGGAGTGGAACAGTCCACTGTATATGGCCTCTATTGACTTTGAGAAGGCATTTGACAGCCTACATCGTGCCTCTCTATGGAAGATTCTACGTCACTATGGCATCCCAAGGAAACTCGTTAACATCATCAAGTCCTTATACGAAAATTTGAATCCCAGGTCATCCACAACAACCAGCTGACTGAACCCTTTAGAGTGGACACAGGCGTCAAGCAGGGGTGCATCCTGTCACCAATACTGTTCACACTGGCCATTGATTGGCTCATGCGTCGTGTCACTCAGGGAAGTCGACAGGGCCTACAGTGGACTCTAACCACAGTCTTGGAGGATCTAGACTACGCCGACGACCTAGGACTGCTATCCCATAGGCACCAAGACCTTCAAGATAAGACTGAAAACCTTAGTAAGACTGCCACCATGATATGACTCGGTCAACACTCGAAAATCACGTCTTAAGGAATAACATGACAAACAATAACCCTATCACAATCAGGGAGTCCACCTGTAGACGTAAAAGAATTTGTGTACCTAGGCAGCAAGGTGACAGCAGATGGTGACTGTGAACAAGAGGTCAACACCAGGATCAGCAAAGCCAACCAAGCTTTTGCAATGCTTAAGCCCATCTGGAGATCCACTGGCCTCAGTAGCCATACAAAGATCAGGATCAACCTCCTAGTGTCCTCCTATATGGGTCAGAGTGCTGGACGACACCTCCATCGAGAAAAAGCAAGAAGTGTTTCAAACCAAGTGTCTGCGGGGCATACAAAAGATCTTCTGGCCCAACACCATCTCAATGAAGAATTGCGCGAGAGGGTGGGGATGTGCACCTTAGCAGAAGCGATCCAACTGCGGCGCTGGCGATGGTTAGGTCACGTGTGCCGCGTGCCTCCAGACTCAATCCCCAGAACAGCTCTGCGATGGACATCACAAGGGAAGAGGAACAGAGGGAGGCCCAAAGAGACGTGGAGGCGATCCATCGAAAAGGACCTCAAGAACAGAGGACTATCACTCGAGACAGCCCCCAGCAGCAGCAGACAGAACCAGATGGAGGTCCCTTGCTGTCGCCTCACGTGCCAGACGGCACAGTGAGGACTGATGATGATGATGTTTTATAGCAATGAATTAAATTAAGTACAAAACAACCGCTAACCGTTGCGCCACCAAACCACCCCATCGCGTCTCAAATAAAAGTCTTTGCCTAAAATAAAGTCCTTAGAAGGCGGTAGCTCTACCAGAAATAGGCAAAGGTTCACAAATAGACACAACATGTTTTAAATTAATTTATTGCATAGCAAATCCTCAAGCATGACATATAAGGCGGCTAATCTATGTCTAAAAACACACAACACTTAGAAGTTCATGACATAGTCTTGACTTCAAATGAAAATAACAATTCTTAAGATGATTAAGAACGACCGTAACGTTTATACGGAAAAATGACATTAAAGACTCTTGTACTTATAATCAACATATAAAATCTGATAATTATAATACAACTTACTATCCTTCTAACTAACAAAAACACGTGCAATGAGAAATAGCGTAATTGAAGGGAGACAAATTGTATGCATAGCAAGTGCACTAAATTTAAAAGGAGGCCACTATGTTTTCAATCCGAGTTTTTGTATTTTTCTGATGCGAAGAACAAATCAACAAGCAACAAACAAACAAAACAAAAACATGGGGTATGGGGAGTGGTGGGGGATGGAGAACTGCGTAGTTAAAGCCAGGAGGTGGGGATCGGAGGGTGGTGGTTGAGGGGTCTGCAAAAGGTAGGGGCTGTCGTGGAAAACACACACACACTGTGACACACACACACATACACACAGCAGACAATCAAATACAAGACATTATAATAAGAGTGGCCCCGTACGAACAGGTCGCACGTTGCGGTTTTGACCAAGTACTGAATTCAGTTAGCACCCTAGTTTTTGTAAAGGGCTTCGCCCACGAGGAGCAACGCCACTGGATCTGGGGCGCTAAGAGGGGAATTTTCAGAGCGCGTTCTGTAGCTAGAGAGAGAAAGTAGAGAAAATTCCCCTCTTGGCGCCCCAGATCCAGTGGCGTTGCTGCTCGTGGGCGAAGCCCTTTACTATTTCTTGTGTATTTATTTGTATTAAATGGCTGACCAAAGTTTGAAGTGCGAGGTGCGTGTACAGAGTTAATCAGTGCACGTTACTATAGTCTTATTATTTTATTTTCCAATTCGTATGTATACTTTGTTTCTTATACCCTGAATCTTAAAACACGCAGCTTGTATTCACCTGATGAATTTGTTGTCCTTTCTATCCTTTCTACTAGACTGTTTTCTGACCACTATCAGTATTTCCGTGACAGCAACTCACCAGGCACTTCTATCTATACACACGCCATTTGCCGTTTTATTAAGTAGTTTGCGAATGCACTGTATAATCCATGGCTGGAAACAAGATTACAGAGCTTATATATACACTGTCAGTTTGCTTCCTGTCAGTCGTGTGTCATTCTTTTCTTTTGGATAGCAGGACGAAAATGATTAAGGATGAGAGAGACAAAGAGCAACAACAACAACAAATATAATTTGAAACTGTAATCAGTTTAATGTCGGATTCTTTTTCTACTTTTTGTCACTCTTTTCTTCTGTTTACTATTTCAAGCACCTTCCCACTTCACCTCATGATTTATGTAATATTACAAGAAATTGGGCGTTTCTGGCTAGCACGTGAAGTGCAGATATGCAAGCAGAACCAGTGACTGTAAGCACTGTCATACACTTTACATTAACATGTAACAATGCAAAACCACGACTACGACAATCGAAACAAAAAATACTACTTCTACTGATCCAACAGATTAAAATAACAGGTTAACAAATGTATTATTTACAAGTGAATAAGATAAAAATGCGCGATGACATCTGAATGGGTCTTGCTGTTTTGGACTGGAAAGAACATACCTATCTATAGAGAAAAAATACATCTTTTAAACACTGGAATTCCCAATGGTACATGTGGAGCCATGCCGCTGAGTAGTACGATTTTAAAGTCTGGATGGTTCAATATTTCTTAAGACTCAATAAATGACTGGTAAAAACGGCCTAAGATCGCTTGACTAACTGAAAAACTATTTAACTTAGGCAGAAGGTACATTCGTAGTTGCCCACGTTTAACAATGTGTTTGGTGTTTAAATTCCATTTCAGCTGGCTATCAAAAATAGTTCCCAGATACCTGAAGGAGTTAACAGTTTCAACAGGTTTACTGTGTATCACACTGGGAGTAACAGAATCTTCCTTCATCCTCCTAAAGTCTATCATTATTTCTTTAGTTTTGTCTACATTCAGCTCTAGATGGTTCTCATCGCACAACTGTACAAAATTTGTTAGCAAGTCGCTCAGAAGTTTGACAGCAGCAGGATCAGTCAGTATGTGCACACCCTAGAAACAACATGTTAGACGGACAATACCCAAACATACAAGGCAACTCTACATCTACATCATCGTGATCCTTATACCCAGCGCGTCACATACTGAACTGTTGAGAGACATCAGGTTCTGAGAACGAGAAGAAGAATAAATGCCAACATTTCCGCCCACATCTGTGAAATAAATCTTATTTTTCATCTTCTTTTCCTTCTTCTTTTCCGTCTTCTCTTCCTTCCCACCCCCACCTCTTACACTCTCTTAGTGATTACACTGACCCTCATACACAGGTCCGCGGCAGATGGAGGGTCTGTGCTACAGACCACACGGACGACAACCAATTAGCCGGGGGGACAGACCGCAATGATGGACGGAAGTGAACATGGTATTAAACCGTGAAAGTCTACCGTTGACACAGTGCCCTACAGACGACCGCTAGTTAACAATCATGTAGCAGCAATTATTCCCATATTAGTCGGTGTCACCAGCGGCAGACCATTTTTGCTGCTTACCTCCCCTGTCGCTACTTATTTTCACACTCCACCCCACCTCACCTGATCTCAACCTCTGGCACATTGCAGTCATTATGGCCCTGCGCAACGGGAATATTACGACTTTTATGACTGGAATTTATTTTTAAGACTGGAATTTGTCTGGAAATGCTTAAAGACAGTTTTTTGGGGAAAAAAAGAATTAAGCCGCAACCGATATTCGGGAAGACTTAATGTTTAATAAGATTTAAAAGGAAAAATCACGATTTTGAATAGCGGCCAGCAGATGGATGACATTGAACGGGAAGGAGGGGGTAGGGTGTAATTGTCGTAATCTGTTCATGCATCTGAGGGCTAAATTGAGAGTTAATATGGGGAGTGTGGAGGGAGTGTTGTGGGAGGTAGGCCAATCTGGTGAAATGTGAGCAGTGCGCGCCCAGCATGAGCTTGCTGATTGCCCGTTGTTTAACACCATGATTACAGGGTTCGAAACGGCTTTTTGGCGAGTCCGACAGGTTTTATTATTCATTTTTCTCCATGAGATACTCTTGCTGTCTGTGTGCAACATTAACCCAGTGTCCAAAATATGGGCCAAAAATTAAGCACTGCCAAACTCCGCCTTCTCTCTCTCTCTCTCTCTCTCTCTCGAACACGCACATGCGCGCACCCCGAACGGACCTTTCCCGAAAGGAGGAAGCCAAAAAACGAAGTAACCTATGGTAGGGGGAGGGGTGTAATCACGCCTATGGCTAAATGAAGCACAGTGTCCTGAACTGTGTCCAGAATTCGTTCCAGAAACGGGCCGAAATTCGAAACTCTCTCTCTCGAGCTCTCTTTTCTAACTCACTCTGTGTCATTTTTTCGTGACAGTTTAGTTTCTATTCCACATAGTACATTCCATGCTGTGAGATTGATCACATCTTTGATGTAGTTTATATATATATATATGATTGATGTGATATGATTGTTACTTGCCCACTTTTTTTCATTTTTCTTTTTTTCACTGTTCAACTAGAGCATATTCCCATATTCAAATTGCCCAATGGGACAAATAAAGTTGGTCATCGTCATTGTCATTGTGTCTGTCGCTCAAAATCAAAGCTCACTCCTTTGTTTTGCTGTTAGTGAAAGGATAACAAAAGGTGACAATCGCTGCTTGATTAGGGCAGAAAAATGGCCACAAAAATTGTCTTCTCTAAAACAAAAGTAATTCCAACAGACAGAAAAAATACTTTCAGGGAAAGAAACCGTCTTGCTTCTTATGATGTAGACAGGTGGTGTGGTGAATTGTTTTTACTCGTTACAAGGCTTCTGACAATTTTGCACATTGTAGTGGGTCTTATATTGCTTTGGGTGTGAGTGTCATGATAGTTGTGAATGTAATGATTGTAGTAAGGTCTGATATTGCTTTGGGTGTGAGTGTCATGATAGTTGTGAATGTAATGATTGTAGTAAGGTCTGATATTGCTTTGGGTATGAGTGTAATGAGTTAGGGGTAGGTCTTGTATTGTTTCGTGTGTGAATGGTGTCTTGTGTTTGACGTCATGTGTGCGTCATTTGTTCGTCGTCATTTTGGGAAAAGAATGGCGTAAAAAAGAAGAAAGAGGACGGTTCCATGGCCAGATAGAAAAGAGAGAGCAGCGAGTTCTTCATCTTCCATAAATCAACTAGAAACCTCTTCACCTCCATCCCATCTACGGGGGGCTCGTCGAGCGTGGTGTATGTGTGTAATATGCGTCGTGCGTATGCAAGGTAAGTATGTGCGTCCTATTACAATGAGTGTCATGATTGTAGTAAGATCTGATATTGCTTTGGGTATGAGTACCATGATTGGAGGAGTAAGTCTGATACTGCTTTGTGTATGAAACTCCAACAGGTATACCGATTTGCTCTTTTTAAAATGGAAATTTTGGTCAGTAGTGTCTTTTTTTCTCTAAGATCATAGAGAAAATAGTTTTGATACAGCTCTGGGCCTACATACAAGAACACCATCTTCTCCCACAAGCTCAGTCGGCATATAGACCCTTTCACAGCACTGAGACTACTCATTAAGGTAACGACAGACATATTATCTGCCCTTGACAGCGGTGGACCTGTCTGCTGCATTCGACACCATAGACCACTCTCTGCTCCTTCATAGACTCCACACCCTCTACGGAATTTCTGGTCCTGCCCTCTCATGGTTCAACTCCTATCTCACTGATAGAACCCAGACTGTGTCAGTTGACGGTCAAACATTTCACCCTGCTCCACTTCTCTGTGGTGTTTCCCCAAGGCTCAGTACTTGGCCCAGTTCTGTTTATCCTGTACACTAAACCACTTTCATCATGCATCCAGTCTCACCAGGTTTCTCATCAATCCTATGCTGATGACACGCAACTTTACTGTTCCACTCCACCGGCTGAGTCTCACTCTGCTGTTAGCTCTCTAGAAGCTTGTATTAGCGACGTCAAGGGCTGGTAAAAAACAAGCTTAAACTAAACAATGATAATCTGCCCAATCACATCAAGGTGGACGAAACCAACATCACCTTTATGTCATACGTTAGGAATCTGGGATTCTTCCGTCCCTCGTGTTCTATCCATTTAGTCCAAACTCTTTCTTCACCATTTTTAAGCGTTAAGAGCATGCTCTCTGAGTTTGAATATGCGCTATAAAAATCTTCATTATTATTATTATTATTATTATAAACAACCTCTCTATTTCAGATGTGTTACTATCTGACCACTTCCCAGTCTCCTTTTATCTACAACTACATAAGCCTGCTCCTGCAAAGCATACAATAACATCTCGGAACTTGGCTTGCATCGATCTCAGTGCTGTCAGAGCTGACATCTCGGCCTTGAAATTTGATAGTGACAACACAGATTATCTAGTCACCGTCTACAGTGACCTACTACGTTCTGTCCTGGACTGCCACGCTCCTCTCACCACCCGTTGCATCACGTATCGCCACTCTTCGCCCTGCCTCACTTCACGTTGCATCACGTATCGCCACTCTGCGCCCTGGTTCACTTCACGTTGCATCACGTATCGCCACTCTGCACCCTGGCTCACTTCTAAGTGAGAAACGCCAGAAAGGCGAGACGCGGAGAAGGACCGGCTTAACAGTACACCGAGTCTTTTCTTAGACTGAGGAAGAGAACAAAGGGCCTGATCACCACTCAAAAATTACAAATCAGAAACTGGATGAGGGGACTGGCGTTTTATGCCGGGCCCGCAACTAAGGTTATATGACGGCAAGGCAGCCAGCCCTGTAAACAGATGCCACATGTAGAGAAAGAACAGCGTGTCCAAGACGAAAACTGAACCCAGGAGAACCAGCCTTCACTGTATTGGTGACAGGCGCTAGGCGTTGCGCCACTAGACTGCCATATCAAAAACTGGAGCATTCTTCTTCGAGCAGAGAACTGTTTCAAATAGTTGGCCGCATCGTTGGCAAAACCAGCGCCTCGTCATCTTTGCTATGCACAATTCCAGCCACACAGCTGCCAGATGCCTTCTGCACGTTTTTTCGTGGAAAAAGTTAACACCACCAGGGCAAGCTTTGACCACTCAGCTAGTCCCAGCTTCTCTAACTTTGCTGGAGCACCCTTTGCAGATTTTGTGCCTGTAACTAAGAATCATGTCAGAGACATCATCACTAACTCTACAAAGAAATCTTGTGCATTGGATCCTGTTCCGACTACCATCTTGTTTGAGTGCCTTCACACATCGATTCCGTTCAACACAGACATCATCAAACATTCCCTTTCTACTGGATCTGTTCTTCCCTCTTTTAACTAAAGAACTACCGCACAGTCTCCAATCTTCCTTTCTCAGCCAAGGTCCTGCAGAAAGTTGTCCTACATCAGCTGCTACAACATTTTGACCGTACAGTCTCCTGGAACAATTTCAGTCGGCCTCCCCTCAGCACCATTCAACTGAGACTGCTCTGGTCCGGGTGGTGAACAACTTATTGTCTGCTTGCGATCGCGATCAGATATCAGTCCTGTCTATGCTCGATCTGTCCGCTGCTTTCGACACTTTAGAGTTTGAACCATATTCTTCTCCACCGCCTTCCTACTACAATCGCCCTCTCTGGCACAATCGCAGGTTGGTTCCACTTCTACCTGTCTGATTGCACCCAGCCCGTTACGTTAGTGTCCACGGCTTCAGAACGTGCTGCTATGCTTCATGGAGTGCCTCATGGCTCAATCCTCGGGCTTCTCCTATTTACTGCCTATTTCCAGCCTCACGGTTCTGTGATCCGCCACTTTGGCTTGTAGTATCACATGTACGCAGACGATAATCAGTTCCTAGCATCTGACCGAGCTTGCCAACTCCACAGTCTGCTCACTAGTACTCAGCAAACCCTCGACTCTTATCAAACACAGGATGTTGGCGAACAAGTTAAAGCTCGATGGTGAGAAAACGGAAGTCCTCCAGATAGTTTCTGCACATACGCTTAATCATCTGTCTCCGTCTACATCACTCCCTTTCTCTGGATGAACCTTCGCTTTGTCCAGTCTGTCATAAATCTTGGAGTTCTTTTCGACACATCATTGTCCTTCGAGAATCATGTCAACTCAGTTTGCAAATCCATCTTTTTTCGAACTGCGAAGGGTCAGCCGTATCAGACATCTCTCTGCTGTCTCCACCAAGCAGTTTATGTTGGCATTTGTGTTGTTCCGATTCGACTACTATAACTCTCTGTTCATAGATCTTCCTGACCGCCTACATGATAAGCTCCAGAGAGCTCAGAGCAGTGCTGCCCGCATTGTATTCTGTAAGTGGAAGGCTGCCATGCCACACCGCTTCTGCGCGATCTCCGCTGGCTGTTAGTTTGGGCTCGCATCGAATTCAAGATGGCCATGGTTTGCTATCGTGTTGTTCATGGCCTTGCCCTAATCTGTCTGTATCTCTATTCATTCCATGTATCAGACTGGAGACGTTCGGCAGTCGCTCTTTCTCCTTCTCCAGCCCCAGTATTTGGACTTAAACCACCGACCTTCATTACTGGATAAGCGACTCAGGTTCATGTCCGGTGTAAGTCTCGGTTTTCCTTTAGACAGGCCTCGTGTTTCCGGTTCTTTGTTTGCATACCATAAATTAATTGTTAAAGTAGATGTTTTGTTTTCGTAACAAAACAATCTATACAATTGTTTCAAAAAAATCAAAAACAATGTTTTTTTAATTGTTAGTGGTAAAACAAGTCAATAGCATCTGTTGTGACGATGTTTTTATATATAAAATTGTCGTAAAATCTAAATGCGTTTTCTATAAACATACAGAATACATGTTACAGAAAATACTGTTTATTTTGCAATCAATCTTCTTCAACAAGGTCCTGATGACAGAAAAGCTTAATTACTCACTTCTAAAATTTCTTCAACGTTAGGAAGATCCGCCATTTTGACAGAAAACGGAAGCGAAATCCCTTCATTTTTAGGGTTTGTTACGATTGGTCACTCCTATGATAGAGCAACGAATGAGAGACACTTATCCAGTGAATGAAGGTCCATACTTAAAACGTATCTTTTTCGGAACCACCTACTATAACTCGTCCATCCTGTTGTCCTTTCTCCCCAAACATTCCTATTTCTGCGTTTCTTCATGTTCTTGTATTGCTAACCGGCGCGTGCTAGTGTATGTTGTGCTTGTTTGTAACCGACTGTGACGGCTACATCACTCGGCCTCTTTCCCCACTGCACCTGGTCTCTTGTGAAGCGCATCGAGCTCGCCTCCGTGTGGGGACATGCGCTGTATAAATCCTATAATTATTATTATTAGCAGTAGTAGTATTGTTGTGAGTTGTGTTTATGATACACAGCTATATCAGCCAGATTCACTTACTAAACTCTCTGGACTACTGACACGGACACATGAATGCATAGATGATGCAAAGTCCTGGATGCTCCGAAACAGACTGCAACTGAATGACAATAAGACTGAACTGCAACTTACTTGTCCCAAGAAATTTCTGTCATCCTTCTCTCCCTCAGTCTCTGTCTTTAAACAACTCAACTATTCCTTTCTCCACCTCTGTCCGCAGCTTGGGTGTCATTCTTGATCAGAGTTTGACTTATCATCAGCATATTTCTCATGTCTGCAGAATTGCCTACCTTAAACTTCGGAGGATCAGTACTTTTCGTCACTATCTTCTGACACCAAGCTTCTGTTAGTCCCACTAGCTAAGACAAAGATGTTTGGACAGAGGTATTTCTCCTACCAAACCCCATCAGTTTGGAACAGATTACCCATCAGCCTTCGTCACTCTGATTCTCTTACCGGGACTTACCCCCTTTAAGTCTAAACTTAAGACACATCTTTTCAGAACGAGGACTTTATTGTGACCCTGTCCTGATTATGAGCGTGTACAACGTGTGTCTGTTATTTACTTTGTGTATGAGTGAGTGTATGTTGTAGAAGTGAGCGTGTCTGTTATATGCGAATATGGGTGCGTGATTGTTGACTGGAACCCTGAGGAGAAAAAGGAGAGTTGGGATGCCAAAGCATACTTGGAAAAGAGCATTAGAGAGCGAGGCAAAGGATCCCGGAACCACATATAGGTCCAACATTGGGAGGGAGGGGTGCTGCCCAAAACCGAGTTCGCTGTAAAGGTGTTGTTGCGTCCTATGCTCCTCGAGGAGTAGCAAGGACTAAACTAAACTAAGAGCACTGTCCATAACCAAAAGTTCACTTATCCACTTTTTCCAGTTTTACAGCAAAAGAAAAAAGACCAGTACACAAAGAACAACCCAAAAGAAAAAGAAAACAAACGCCAGTGACCCCGACAGGCCATTACAATGCCAGTAGAATCTAAAATTCAATCTAAACGTCTGAAGAAAAACAACACTCAACCAATCGTAAATAAATTCATGATATATTCAAGAAGTCCTCATATGGCAACAGATAGCAACTTGTTTGTCCAAAAGCCATCTTACAGAGGGAGAAGTACGGGTCTGGGAGGGGGGAGGGGTAAAGTAGCTGTGGCTCGCCAACGGCTAAAGTTCGTAGGAACGAAACTGTTTTACCAGAAGCACTCCCACTTTTCCTCTCCTCCATTTCTCTCTCTCTCTCTCTTGCATTTTCTCCTAACCTGATGTTATGATGACGTGTCAAAGATGTGTTGACTTCATGATGGAAATGTACTACAGCGACGATGTCCCCATTGCCAGTCTGGCGCAGTTTTCTGCAATCATCCACTCATCTAGAAGCCTCGTGTTCATCTAACTCCGCAGTCAAAACCTCGGGGACTATTGCAATGCATCTGCGCAGCGTTGTGAAAAGTCGTTTTACGCCTAGGAGCACGAGACGCCGCTAGGCGCTACTGGCTGCACGAGCAACATGTAGCAGGCAGCTGAGCTGTATTTTATGTATTTTATACGAGTATCTGTATCTTATTGCTGAGTGCTAGCCGTGCAGCTAGGGCCTAGCGACGCGCTGTGCATCCGGATCTTGTTGTTTTGTTACTTGTGTGTTTTGTTTTTCTTCTGCTACTGTTGTGCTGCTGAACGAGTGCGGGTAAACTGGCCCGAAAACAAGTGTACACGTCTCTAATTCCACGTGACAAACATCGGCGTCTTCTGTTTGAATGATCTCACTATTTTTGACGATGTTAGCGATACCAGCCTTTCTTTATAGCTTTAGGCGGCGGTGGATCGTTGTGGCGGAGGCGGTGAGGATCACCCATTGATCTAGAAGTTGTAAGGAAGAAAAGGACAGAGATTGGCTTTAGTCAGTACATGTAGAGTATTTCTTTCCGAGACTTCAAAGTCGCCATCTTGGCGGTTGATGGCTATTCTTTAATAAAAAGCGCCGTTCAGTCGGTTCAGATATTAATTACAATGATTTCTTTAAACAACAAGGATTTGCGATGAATCAAAAGATAGGAGCACTCACGATCACTGTTTTGGAGAGCTACACTACCAAAATGGCATATGACAATGCCATAACCCTTTTACTAAAAATAAAATAATAAAATAAAATAAAAAGTCAATACATTTCATGCTGAGGAAATCGACAGTCTATAGTTACCACTATTTACATCAATGGTCGTAAGCTCCCAGTTCAAATCTCGTATCGGGACACACACTTTGTTCTCTATATATTGGGAAAGCAGAGCAGCGTCCGAGCCTGTGGGGGTGCCCATCGATACCCGGGTGAAGCAGCGGACTTGCGGCTCAGCTGTCGGAAATGGGTAAGTGATTCTATAGAGATGATTGCAGCCCGAAGGAGAGGAGATCAGGCCCCGTATGCATGTAGCCCGGAAAAGGGCCTTATTCAAGAATAGCGCCTATTAGGGTGAATAGCAGTGAAAAATCCGTATGCATGGGAGCCCGGAAAGGCTTTCCGGCCTGGCGGACCGCGTATAAAGTTATTCGACCTCTCAGGGCTGTATAACTCGCTATTCACACAGAAAAATGGCGGCCCTCATGGTTTTCAGTGGCGAGAACGCCGATTGATGCAAAGAAATCGGGTGTTTCGTGACATATGGCATCCGTTTGAAGTATTTGATGATGTAGAATTATATCACAAATTTTGTTTTTCACGAGAAAACATTTTGGTACTGACTGATGAAGTGGCATGCGAGATCGCTGTCACCAATCGAAAAGGTGCCTTAACAACTTTGTTACACGTCCTTGTAACTCTGCGATATTTTGCTACATCAAGTTTTCAGTATGTGTGTGGCGAATTAATTGGAGTAAGCCAGTCAACCGTCAGCCGCACTGTGGCGAGTCACCGACGATTTGTTTCGGCGAGCACGCAATGAAATTTCATTGCCGAACCAAGCTCGTGCGGACTTGACGACAAGACAGGTACATCGCACCTACGGAATGCCAAACGTGATACAAACTTTGGGTAAACATGCCTGTCTGTCTATGCTAGGAACAGTTTAAACACCTCCCAAATAAAACCCGGTGCTCGAGAGAGATTTCATCCAGCAATATTGTAACTCCAGACTCGCTGAAGTTAGCTTTACACGCACGCTTATTTTGTAGCATGTCAGTAAGTTGACTGTAACCAATGTCTGCTGACCCTGCCTTGACCTGTGTTTTCGGGGAGCACATTGTTAGACACGGGAGCTGACAGGGCCCAACACTCTTGCCTATTTTGGGTGAAAGTGGCGAGTTTGGCCGATGACAGCTAAAAAAAACAAAACAAACAAAAACAAAAAACAAAAAAACAATGCTATGATATGATATGAAGTAGTTACCTTTACCTTCACCGAAACATCGTGTTTTCGCTTGCTTCTAAAAATAGCAACGGTTCTCCCCGCTACTACTCGCGTAAAGCTATTTGAGACCGAATAGAGCTTTGTGCATACGGAATCACGATAGGCCCTATGCACGTATAAGTCTCGAATAGCTTTTCGCGAAAAGCAGCTATTCGCGCGAGTCCTTATTCGATTTACATGCATACGGGGCCAGATGGGCACCGCCCTTTGAACAAAAAAAGAAAAAATGTGGCCCCCGAGAAAAGTGCATGAGGTTCCTGACATCTCATGATTCTCATCCCCAACGACCTAAAACAGAGGGACTGCTCGTTTCCACGCGTGTAGCTTTACACGCGCGACTGTGCGTGACACTTTGTTCATGACACTGGCGAATCCATCCTATGACCTTCGCGCACCTGAGTCATCCAACCCATTCACGGGGCCTTTGACCTCAGCAGTCTCTCGTGAAAGGGCCGTGTACTAGTACGACAGCGTGCTAGGTCTGAACTCGCTCACCTTCCGACCTTATTTTCACCGCCCTCACTGTACACTGCAGCTTATTCTTGTAACAATGGTGTATCTGTGTGTGTGTGTGTGTGCGCGCGCGCGAGTGAGGAGGGAGTACTAGTCACATTTTGAGCAGCTCTTATCAGCGTTTCATTTTGTACTCTTGTGTCCAACGATCGCTTTAAAGTCCTCTTTTAAATAATCAAAAAAGGGAAAGTAAGTGTTTGGTACACGTGAGGTGACATGAGGATCACTACAAGGTACACCTGAAGTTGATGTCACACCAAGGTACCCAATAAGAAAGTCGAGCAGGAGACCATTCCACGCGTGGAAACGTATCGATTCAACTTATGGTTTTAGCTCATAAAATACACTTCTAGTGAAATCATGTAATAATTCTTTTTTGAAAGGCAAGTTCAAAAATTAACCATGACAACGTTCCAAAAACTGTTCTTCGTGGTTAAGACTGAGTAAAGTACGATTTTACTTGATAAGCTGTCAGTGGTTCTTTAATAAATTTGCTGTCTTTGCGCAAAGCCTGAAGGTTTCAAAGATTTGTCATTTCCTTGGTGACCTAGTTCCCCATCCACCCCTACCCCCACTTGTTTATTCAGGTGGGCAGAAATGGGAGCAAAACCGGCTGGGAGGTGAGCCCGCGGTCAGCGACCTCTGCGTCCTGACCCGTCTGCAAACTCTTGCTTCACAACCGCCTCGTTCAGGCACGCGCCGTCTTGAAACCAGAATGAGAATGAGACCTATAGCGGGCCGGCTTAGTAGCCAACATTAGTACCACCTGTTAATCAACAGCTCCCGGATTCTTTCCCAATATCCACGATTAAAGAAGAAGCCAAACTTTTAAAAAAAATCACTAGACGGATCCTTGATTTTTTTTCCCCGCGCTTATTCTGTTCATGACAATGTGTTTGTTGTGCAGCTGTGACATGCCAATTATTTGCTTTTGTTTTTTGTCACGTGCTCATTGTGTGATATTTACTCATGCTTTTTTAACATGTGAATCAACAGATTATCACAGACAGAGTTATTTTGATTTTTGTAACTTGAACAACTGACTTTGTTGCATACGTGTACATTTTAGTGTGTGTACATTCATATTTTTTGCATTTTTGTGCTACCAAACAATATTATTTGCTTTACCGCCTGTGAATATTTTGCAAATTGTTTAAATTTATCTTGTATTTGTGTATCACCAATCTGTATAACTCGATCTACCCCATGTGTATAAATTGCACATTGTTTACCTACATATTTCTTGTGTTTATGATTTTGAACTGGCTTGAATACAATTTTTCAAACAAAAAATTACTGTTGTGTGCAAAGAAAAAAATTACTGATTTATAAGTAGCAGGCGGTAAATTCCAGTCATTAATAAAAATGTCACTAAAACACTTTTTTAAAGACAAATACCAAAAGCAAATTGTGGGGTCTTGTACAGTTAGATCACCAGCATCATGAAGTCGATTTGGTTATGGACTAAACCATATGGCGAGTGCCAAGTTGCCGCCCTCGATTTCTTGTGGGGATGTAGAATATTGGCTAAAGCGAGTCGATGGCTCTGCGCAAACTCAAGGAATCTGAGGCCCTGAGGCTGTTGCTCGTTTTGCCAGTCCTGACCATCCAGCCTCTGCCAGTCCCGCAATGTTCCACGGGTATCGCTAAAGCTCTTGGGTGAGTTGTTTCACTTTGCCACGTTGATGTAATGGGCTGACGTTCCACGTACCAATGGATGTTCCTTCTCTCAACTTGATATCTGCTCAGCTTCCAGTACCACATTTTTCGCTATCTTACCGTGGAGCCTGTCGGTGGGGTGCGCGATCGTTGTTGGCTGCCATATCAAATCATCATTTGTACACGGCAGTCCTTGTGCGATTTGCCTTTCTTTGCCGAGTTCTCATCCATTCTTCCTTGTAACCAAAACTTTCCACAGGCACTTGTTTTGAAAAGCCGGAAGAGCTATGTGAATAAGATGCATTGCAAGCGATACCACCAGCCACTAAAGCTGCTCGCAGCCCCTTGGCCATGAGCGCGCATTTTTTCTTTCTAATGTACGTAGGTCATTGCCTCTTAACGGCCATTTCCTGCACCTAAAATGAAGCATAAATCCCCCCCAGACGCCGTCCTTGATGACAAAGGCGGCGATTCTGTTTCATTGTTTGTTATAAAAGGGGAAATAATCGAGCCACTTCTTTCAAGATCGGGGAGGTATTTTCTTTAAACTGTGTTGTCAAGTTTGAGGGTCTTTTTTCATTCTTTGTTGCTGTCGGCTACTATTTTCCCGCTAAGTTGATCTCCTTTTCTCCCCTAAAGACATCTTGAAATGACACAGGGTGTCACAGAAAAGTTTCTGACAATCTGAATCAGCCGACATAGATCATTTCATCAGAGCCGATAAAATGATATGACTCATAGCAAAAGTCAACAAGACTTGTTTATTTTGCATATGCAGTAAACAAGTGTAGTTAACCCCCAAACATTGTGTCTAGGATAAACAAATGTTTTCCGGCAGTCCGACACACGCATGTTCCACCACTGCGCTCAACGCATTAGAAAAAATAATTAATTAAAAATTCATTTTCTTTAAGAAAGCTTTTCTGTAAACACACAACTATCAAAGGTGCTTCGTGTGCTACACTGAACTCATTTGCTCTTTAGTGAGTGGAGCACAGATTTTGACCGGCTTGCTGTTTTGTCATCCGTGTCTGTAATCATGTTTTCGAGTGGCGGATATTTCCATCTTCGATGATTGCACGAGAAGGTTTAAGTAAACAGTACTCTCGATCAAGGTGACACTGTTCTGAGTAGTTCCACGAAGGACATTCCAATAAATATAAAATTGACAAACTCGCCGCCAGTGTAGATGATCCTCGGGTTAATATACCGCAGTGCTCTTGACACGATTCGTGGCAGTTTCTCAGTTTATGACCCAAACACGTAAATTTCACGTAACAAAAATAAAAACAACCAGACGGAGCTTTAGGTCACATGCGGGCGCTATGATTTCTGGACAAGTAATGTTCATTGATACATCGATTTAAAAAAAATTAGGGCGACCGACATTCGCCCCTGAGTAGATATTTTGCTGGAGGGAAGGTGTGTTTACGAGTCAGCAGTCTTACAGTGTTGTGTGCACTGCGCACACTCGAAGATATGAGTGCTCGTTGTGACCCAGTCATGTGTCTTCGTGGTCTGTTTTTCGTCATCCAGCGACCAGCGACCTCTCTGCACTAAGCAGGGGTTTATTTATTTGGTGTCGTCGCATACAAACAACAAGTGTGACCCAATTCTCTATCTAATCAGATGTTTGTTTTGATTTTGTTATTTCTTAAATTTTATTTAGTGCTTAATTTTGTTTTTATTTGGTTGGGTGGGGGCGTATACTATGTACGACTAATCGTCTTTATTCGTTCATCTACTCATGTTTTGTACTCATGCTGTATATAATCTACTCATATACATTTTGCTTCGTGTTTACTATCAATGCCCGTTGTGACGCCAGCTTCTGCATATGAGCCGATCGTCTAATCAATGGAATTTATTCTTTTATTCTGTGTGTGTGTGTGTGTGTGTGTGTGTGTGTGTGTGTGTGTGTGTGTGTGTGTGTTTACCGTGTTCATCTGAATAGTTTTTCTCTTGACGTTTAAAAATACTGTTGTTGATTCTGTCCATGTACATGCATTTATCGTTTTTTTCAATTGCTCTCAATACCCACTTTGAAGCGGTCCGACAGGTCTATTCAAAGGAGTTTGAACTCGACTTATCTGGGTCGCTCTTCCTCTTTTCCCTTTGTCTCTTATTCCCACTTTTCAAACGGGCCTATTGGTCTGTCCAATGAAGGTTTACAAAACATCGTCTACAACCTCTCTAAGTGGAACACCCTCACCCTGAGTTAGTTTTACTTTTAAAAAGTGCACGACAGTCTAAGGCGTGTGTGTGTGGGGAGGGAGGGGCGACTGGGGCGTGCGTGTATATCAAGGAAGTAGGGAAGGGGGAGGGAGGGTAGGGTTACAGCCCATGCTATTGCATTCGGTCGATATACGTTAATCCTAAGGTCCGTATTCATCTGATAAGGGCTTTAGCAGGTACAGAAATAGATCTGCACTCGCATCTGACAGTCTTCGCAAGGTTAAAGGCTCACCCGAGAGCATTAAGTATTACAAACCGAATTCCGATATACTTTTGTTTTGCAAAAAGACTCAATACATTTTATTTTCATTGTGACAGTACCCGTGGTCTTCCAACCAGAACGTGGATACTGGCCCCGGGGAATGGGCGCGTGGGCACTAATTACTCAACACTAGCCGCCCTCGTCAACATAAACTGCAGGGGAAAACACACTATAATCACACGTCGGTTACTCAATTACACAACTTGGCTCACGAGCCCCCACCCCTGCTCTTCCCCGAACACAATACTCAACGACGTGTGATTTCAATGTAACAATAAAGAAAAGATTTATTCATACAAAACATTTCAAGCAAAACACAATCAAATGGACTCGTCTAGGGGGGGCCCAATACTATCCGTGCTAGAGCGTACTTCTGATGTTACAGTGCTGTTGCCTCTCTTTACAAATACCATACACACTCGCAAGCACACCAACTTAGCTCTGTTACAGCTGGTTTGTTGAGAGTCCGATACTTCAGTTGACTGCCACGACACACTGACGACTTCCCTTCGAAGTGATGTCTGATGGTCTGATGGTCTGACGTCTTCCTCCCTCGAACTGTCACCACGTCAGAGAGCGACGACTGCTTCTCTCGGTGACCCGGATTCGAGCCTTGTACCACGCGAGGGTACACACATGGGTTCTTCGACGGCTATAATGCCACGTACAGACGGTCTCAGCCCTTGAGAACCGACGACTTCTAGCGGCCTCAACGTTGAGCCTCTACCTCTCACACCGGTAGAGCGAGCCCACAGTCACACAGCCCTTTCCTCTCCACGACAACAGCAGGCAGTCTTGACAGTACGTCGTCAATTACTTGCCTCCTTCTCTCAAGGTTCTCTAACCCGACTTCTTTCCTCCCGAGTCTTGCCCTCGTGGCTAAGACTTGGTCCGAGGCAGAAGTGTAGCTGGCGTTAGAAAGCTGAAGTCGCTTTGGCTGGTGACCCGTTGCTCCCCCACTCAGACGTTCGCCGAAAAGCAAGTGAAATGTGTTCTTGTCTCTCTATTTATCTCTCCACATTCTCACAGATACATACAACGAGGGATGCCATTGGTCAGTAACTCATCATCCAATCAGCTACAATTAGAGTCAGCTAACGACAGGAGGAGATCTCTCTCTGACCACAGGCCACGCCTACAGGTGGTTGCGGTCAGGTGGCTATACCTCCCCCCCCCCTTGTCCTATTACGTGGTCCGACGGCAAAACCAGGTGCGCGCCTTAGGATAACTTTCTCCCTTCTGCCCAGACTTTGTTGACGTTAGCCAGCCATCGGCCACGCATGGCGGCCGAAATCACTTAGCACCTTCTGTTCCACGCGTCCATTTAGGCGTCCATACCAAAACATACGCCCCCTACTTCCTTGCCAAAGGGCCTCAGGCTTGTCAACAAGGCGCTCTAGACACTAAGTGGGCAGATTGTTATCTACCCCCTCGAGTTATCTCATGACATTCATGTTTGGTTGGTTGGTTGGTTGGTTTGGTTTGGTTGGTTGGTTGGTTTGGTTGGTTTGGTTTGGTTTGGTTTGGTTTGGTTGGTTGGTTGGTTTGGTTGGTTTGGTTTGGTTGGTTGGTTGGTTGGTTTGGTTGGTTTGGTTTGGTTGGTTGGTTGGTTTGGTTGGTTTGGTTTGGTTGGTTGGTTGGTTTGGTTTGGTTGGTTGGTTGGTTTGGTTTGGTTGGTTTGGTTTGGTTTGGTTGGTTTGGTTTGGTTTGGTTGGTTGGTTTGGTTTGGTTGGTTTGGTTTGGTTGGTTTGGTTTGGTTTGGTTTGGTTGGTTGGTTTGGTTTGGTTTGGTTGGTTTGGTTGGGTTGGTTTGGTTTGGTTTGGTTTGGTTTGGTTGGTTTGGTTTGGTTTGGTTTGGTTGGTTTGGTTGGTTGGTTTGGTTTGGTTTGGTTTGGTTGGTTTGGTTTGGTTGGTTGGTTTGGTTTGGTTTGGTTTGGTTTGGTTGGTTTGGTTTGGTTTGGTTTGGTTTGGTTTGGTTGGTTTGGTTTGGTTTGGTTTGGTTGGTTTGGTTTGGTTTGGTTGGGTTTTGTTGGTTTGGTTGGGTTTGGTTGGTTTGGTTGGTTTGGTTGGGTTTGGTTGGTTTGGTTGGGTTTGGTTGGTTGGTTGGGTTTGGTTGGTTGGGTTTGGTTGGTTGGTTGGGTTTGGTTGGTTGGTTGGTTGGGTTTGGTTGGTTGGTTGGGTTTGGTTGGTTGGTTGGGTTTGGTTGGTTGGTTGGGTTTGGTTGGTTGGTTGGTTGGGTTTGGTTGGTTGGTTGGGTTTGGTTGGTTTGGTTGGTTGGTTGGTTGGTGTTTTTTTTTGCAGCTCACACCATGGCTTGTCGAAAATATGAAAAGTAACGTATCATGAGCGCCATTAAAGATGGCGTCGTCTGCTAGTTTTGGTTTCAAGCAAGTAAACAATGGAATCCTCAGTAACAGCAAACGGACTGGAACAGAAAGAACTGTTTACTTCAAAACTT
The DNA here is from genome assembly GCA_004794655.1 of Marisa cornuarietis. NCBI lineage: Eukaryota > Metazoa > Mollusca > Gastropoda > Architaenioglossa > Ampullariidae > Marisa > Marisa cornuarietis. The sequence continues at coordinate 844,117 of SMMW01000565.1, read as the reverse complement.
ACATGCCAATACTGAATGCAAACGCCAAAAGGTTAATTTCGTGAGAACGTGTCTTGGGATAGAAAAAAAAATATCAGCCCTCTGCTTGATTGATCGGTTAGCAAGGTGGAAGCGACACTCGAAACGTGTATATAAAAATAGAGGAAACACGTGGCTTGCTCTCTTTTACCCACACACTTCGGAGAGACAGAGTTATCACGACAGTCACGCGCGTTGAGGAGAGCTTATTATGAATGTCAGCTTATTAAAGTAAGACATATAGTTTTTAGAAGCAAGGTTTTTAGTTTAAGGTCAAGAAGCGGACGTTTGTGTTTAATGGTAAAAGTAGAATTAATAAAGGTGTGCTGTAGGTTATGATTTATTGTCTTGTGTTATTTATCCGCTAGTATCTTCATGTCCTTATATGTGCTCTCTGTCTTATGTAGCAAAGGCACGTGGCTACCAGTATATCGGATAAGAAAAGCCACCAGCCACCAGCTACAGTCCGGCAGGTGTGCCCAACCTCCGGCCCGTGGGCCACATCCAGATTTGTGCATGTGCTATGTGCGCTGTTCGCGCGATGCAGCCCACTTCACGCCGATATGCGCTTGTGAAATGCTGATGATCACCTTCAACTCTGTTTAACCTTTCTCGCTGTTGTCTTCTCTTCCGGTATCTATCCACACTCTATTTTAAGTAACGAAGGCACGTAGCGTCCAGCATATCAGGTAAAAGGAGCGACTGCTTATGCGGGGTAGCGGGGTGCCAAGCTTCTTTTCTTATTCTCACCGTCTTTCATTCTTACCTTTTTATTCTATACCGGAGGCGCGTTCTCCCGGTGCGACAGATCGAGCGGTCCTCAAATATTTGGGGCGGTGGATATTGGGACCTATCCCAGTACCTGGCGGAGCGTCCCCCGTTCTACCTACAAAAAGTGACTCTCTCTATATATATATAGAGAGAGACTTCAGTTGCATACACAACTATGGTTGTGTCTTTGTCCCCCAGGCCATTAAAACCAACTGAGTGAGTGATGGGTTTGATGGAAACAGCTTCACTTCATGGTAATGTGTGGGTAAGTAAAACTTAAAAATTTTGCTTTTAGTTAACAATAACAAATAATAAACATATTTTACAAAAATACCTAAATTTTATATTGTTTTAACATTAATGGTGAAGATATGTTGTTATCCGTTAGATGTAACAGCGAAAACTTACATATGATTTTTAGCAATAAGTGCTTTATGAGAATATTTTCACATTTTTAGCGGCCTTGAACCACCTGTGGCTGCTTAGCAATTAAGCCTCTAAATCACTCTGAATCAATGGGTGAAAAATGAAACAATGGTCACTGCAGAAAACATTGAGGTGACTTGAATACCTCGGGAGTCAGTGGAACTATCGGCGGAGACATCAGTTAAAGGTATAAGCCTCACTCTTGAAACGGCTATTTTTTAAAGCATCGCGAGTTTACATAAATGCTTCTTACCTGTTGTTTGCGTCTTTCATATCAATTAAATGTAGCGATAAAGTCATGATCTGTTGGTTGTTGATTGTAAGAAATCAACTTGTACAAATATAAAGTTTGTGATTGAGAGATCAAAAATAATATCGAAAACTCTTAATCTTATGTACCTTACTTGCCGGAAAAATACTTTAAATGTATTATATTTGATAGATTATTTGAGGAATATCATCTTAATATTTGGCAGACCCGCCACACTTTTTCCATGAAAGAACCGAAGGCAAGGGAAGGCAGAGGTATCTTCCTCTAGCATGCAGTTTGACAGACCACTAAAAATAGCTTTCGGCAGTGTGCAGACATGCGAAGGAGTTAATAAGTAATTTTAGTATATGCATGCAAATCCCTTAAAATGTTTACAGTTGCTTTTTGAAAATTACATGCCAGATCAAATTCAGTAATATTACTGCTTCTTTAGCATATACATACCTGCATCTGGAACTATACGCCCCCCAAAAACCCGTATGGAACTTTTTCACCAAAGAAAACCCATATGAATTAAATCAGACAGCAGTGATTATTTTCCACTAATATTTCTTTTTCTTTATGCTTTAAAAGTCAGACAAAGAGAAACTATATTGACGATATACGAGCAGTCACTGTCAATGTGTGTTAATACTTTTTTCCCTAAACATTTGTAATTGACTAACAACCACACGCATAGTACCTTCTGCAAACATAAGATCTTATTCTATAAGAAAACTGCATACGCTTAAGTTTAAAAGTAAATTACTAATTTTAAAAGTCATTTGAGATGAGGAATTTCTACTTATTAGATTCATGGCATACCCCGAAAGACCAGTGCAGATATGGCAGCCAAGGATTACCCAAAGTAAACTAACTGCTAGTATGTTAAGCAGCTTCAGTTAAAAAAAATCATATTAATTGTTTTACATTCCGAATAATTTTAAATAAAGGAAAAGAATAATTATGTCATGTTTTTCTACAGAGGGCTTGGATGTCGCTTTCTATTAAACAATTTTTAATTTAATGGAGGAGATTTACGTACCGTTTGGTTAATTAAAGTTAGTTTGTTTTATTAGTTAAAACTCCGGGTATGTTTGTTTTCGCTTTCACACTGAGCTCCTTCCCCTCAACATTGTAAAATGCTTAATTCCACAATCACTTCACGCATTTTTCGTCTTCATCGTCAAAATCGATTCACGAATACGATCTTCTGAGAGCTTCTTCTTTTTCATCATCATCGGACTCAAAATCATCAAGCACACGTTCGCTGGACTTGGCCATACTCCTTGCTAAAACATAGCACGTGCATCGCGGAAGTTCTGCTTTGTAGCGGGTAATTTTCGTCAGTGGGTAAGAATGTCGACATTTAAAGCGGAATATCAGAACAATTAAGCGGAATTTTGTACTCATTTTAGGATTATTATTTAAAATGAACTAAACCTGATCAAAAATAGAATAATTGCACTCGTCTTAAATTTTAATTCCACCATAAATTACAAATTAAATGTCAAAAGAAAGGGTTAAACAACTCTTTCCTTCGAACGGAATTGCGCAGGCTTACGAAATACATGGTGTTCATCAACGGAGCTGAGTTCAGGGTCAGCGAAGTGTGTGTGCGGGCCAAGGGCATCAACCTATGCTCACCCATGACGAACGATTGCCTCAACTCATGCACCTTTGTGAAAACAAAAGCACAAAACAAAACTCAGCAAAGTAGAGGTCAGCTCCCGACGAGCCTGGGAGGACACAACTAAAACGGTTTTTGACGCACAGGTAATTTCGAACCCTGTTTGTAGCAGAGCGCGAATTTTAACACGAGACAGGGAGTAGCCTGGTACGGCTCATGCACGGTCAACAAAACTGAGCATACAAACACAAGTATTCAAATATCTCTGGTCAATGTGACATTATTTTACATGCTCGTCATTTTATCTATAGAGGTTAACAGCCCTGCGTATACCCTCTCTCTATCTCTGAATTTCTGACTGGGAATAACAACAGCGGTATGGGCATATGGCGCGGATGTTTCAGGTTTTTTCCCGTTTCTCTGTGTGTGTGTGTGTGTGTGTGTTTATGTCCTTTCTCTCTCTCTCTCTATGTGTGGATGTGTGTGTACAATCTGGACTGATTTAGTTTTTTAAGTTTATGTCGTCTGTCTTTATTTATATGTTTGTTTATTTATTGTTAAAATCGTCTCTTGAAAGATGGACGGAAAGTTTGTGAAGATCGGTGGGTGATGATCTGTCCAATAAAGTGTTCTCTCTGTATTTCCACCCTACCCGCTTCTGTGTTCTTTGCAAACTCCGCAATATTTTATACTATAAGGTTTAAAAATAGTCTCGTAACTTACGGCCATTGGGGAGGGACTTCACTGGTCCTGGGGCCCGCTGTGGTGTCACTGGTGTGAAGGAGGCGTCCCTCTCCCTCGTTAAATTTCTTTTTCAACGCTCTAGGCCACACCAGCACACACCATCGGGTGTGAATGCAAGCGCTCTAAGCAAGGATATTGTGCCTTCTTGCTCCAACCACCCGGCTCTCCGCTTCATTGATCTATCGTTTATTCTATGACGAGCACACAAAATGATCGATGGGAATATTGAGCCAAATATCTAAATATTTTATCATGAAATTTACAACACGTGACGGCAAAGATATTGTCAATCGTCTGTACATTTTAATACGCATGGCAGTAGAGGCAGATACGCAGTGAACAGCAGTATAGGAAACAATAACACAAAAAATGAAACATTATATTTTTACAAGTTACTTCTTGCCCTCCTCCCCCCCCCCTTCCGGGAAGAACGCGGCTGTGATACGCCGATGGCAAACCACGCCCACTGTGAGCCGAAGCGGGCAGAGAGAGAGAGTATGGGGGTGCATGCAAGCTCCGCCAATGGGAACGTCCAATGTGTGAATATCTTTGTAGATGCAGTTACTAGGTCAAAGCCGAGGAAGAATTCGGTGGTGGCGTCTGTCGTGCTGACCTAGTGGGGCGCGCGGGCGGCCGAACCACGGCTTGTCCCGAATCTGGAGCAGTATGCGACACAAGGTTGCGGTGCAGTCGGCTCCAGTAGTTTATGGCCATGCTGTTCAAACTGGTTTTTCTCTCTCTCTCGCTCATATCCTGGTTTTCCATCCTTGTAGCTTTGTAACTAGTAACTATATTCATTCAACTTTTTTTTTTTAGGGAAACTGATGATGAAATTGAAAAAGAATTGAACGGAAAGTGAAGAGTTCATAACACGGACCTTCATTACACGTGAATGTGGTTCGTAAACCCTGTAGCAGCAGTGACTGCTGTAGTGCGAGACGGTTTGAATGTTAAGGTGTAGGGCAGCTGGGGGCTGGGAGAGACTTCTCATAGACATGTTAAACGGCGTCTGAGTGTAGGGTTTTATAATTCCCCATTTTTTAAACAGGCGCCCAAATATCCTACAACCCAGTCTACAAACCATTCCAAAAATAACTTTGAGTTTCAGAATGAGGACTTACTGAATAACAGACGTATCCGATCTTGAAAGAACAAGAAAAAAATTGTGAGACTGATGTTGCCCCGTCAACAGCGACTGCTGGTCAGACAAGATTGTCACCTGCGTGTGAGGCGAGTGTCAGTTAGTCAGTTTGCGCTGCGAGCTTGTAAGGATCTGCATCTATGTTTGCGATTTTGCTTTATGCAAGTTGCTCTTTGTTCTCAAAAGTGAACAATAATTACTTTCTGAACGCAATAAAGCTCCATGTTTCTTAACTTTAGATTGATTGCTGATCTGGTTTATTGCCGAATTTTGTTCAAGAATGACAGAACAAAACAAAGGTTCATCGATTCCCTCACTGAAGGAAAACAGAGACGACAAACCATTACGAATTTTCTGAGAGAAAAGCAGATATTTTCCATATTATGTGATGTCAAGAAATAGTGTACATTAAATAAAAACTGGCTCAGTGGTCTCAGGGGGATACTAATAAAGATCCTTGCGAAGACAATAAACAAATTGTGAACAAGAACTTGTTTGTGAAAGGTACGACGCATAAACTTTGCGGCACCCACCAAGTCCTAGCGATTACGAATGGGAGACGATGACACTGCTAAGGAGGAGATTGTGCAACACACAGGATGTTAGTGAGACAAGACACTTGACCGAAAGATTATCTCACTGGAGATCTCTAATTCACCATGTTACAAAAAGAGCTGTCATCACCAGCTTTAACCGAAAAAAATCCCATTAAAACTTTTCCGGACTTGAAATTGTTAATGGGAGTTAAAATTTGTTCAACGCTCTGTAAGATTTGGATAAGAAGGGTGTAGGTTGATTTTATTCGCTTTCACATATTTATGCATGAAAAAAACTCGCAACTTCGTCTGTCCGTCCCGTCATCATTTGTATCCTGCATAAAGGTAGTCACGTATGTACAAAAGTGCACTTATTTTCAGGCAGCTTCAACTGCCGTTTGCACAACTACTTTTAATTCATCTCCACTGCTGGTGTTATGGTTTAATCACTCGTCTGACGATAAAAATAAAAACATTAAATTATATTTAGTTGCACTGGCATTTCTTTTTCTGACTTTGTCACTCACACACATATATATACATAGAGAGAATGTGAACAGAGTTTTAACCCCCCGATGTCAATTGAAATATACTCTCTGACAAATAATTAACATACCTGCTGACACATTATACAGTGGGGAATTTGCTGACACTAGACAATGGTGCACGCGCATGTGTGTCCGCGCGCTTATGACGAGGGAAAAATAAATGTCAACCGCAGGCCGGTAAAAAGAGAAGGGGGGGGGTGGAAGGGCGTCCCATTCAGGCATTCAGCCCCGTAGACCCAATCCTCCGCTTGGTGGTATGATATTCCAAGCCTCCCAGCGATGACGGGCCTAAGCTGGCTAGTACCGGTCTTCGTGAACCAAAAAAAAAAAAAAAAAAAAATGAAGCTTAGCGTTCACAAGCCGCACTGACCTTAACCTCCCATTCTCTCATCCCTTCATCCAGATTAAGCGACTGGCCTCGATTCTAGTCTGCCACGCACCACCCGAGCTTACAGGTCCATATTGCTCCGTGAGAGCCGGTGTTAGCTACTGTCAGTCCCCACAACCATTCTCACAGGAGTGCACGAGAAAACCCAAGACGTGTTCCCCAAATAAGACTTACACAATAAACTCCCATAACTATCATGAATCGAGAAAAGTTTTCACGGCCGTGTTTGCACTGTGTCAAGTAGGGCAGACATTTCAGAGCTGCTATGGTTCGACCTTGTCTCTGACTGGGTCATCACAGGTCAAACGGAACGCGTAAAGGAACTTCCGGTAATCTAGATGGAGGTATTTTTCAAAAAGAAGCCACAGGGGGGGTCTATGCCCAAGGATAGAAGGGGTCCAAATGTACAAGCCTCGATGTCATTGGCAGTATACACTGGCTGTACTAAAAGGGTTCAGTCTCTTGTGACCGGCATGGGGTGTAGCGTGCTGTAAGCAGACATGAGCTGGTACAAGTTCTGTCAAAATCCCGTGCTATCTGTCAAACATGATTAACTGAGTCCAGCACGTGAGAGTGTGTGCATTTATCCTGGTCATCGCGACCGCGGCTTGTCTGCCATGTGCTCTTTTCATCGTCACAATCATCATTGCGTTTTATCAGTCATACAGACATCGACATTATGTAACGGTGACTGAATTATTCCGTTGATACTGATAGTTTCAAATTTGATAGTATAGGTACTTGTAGTTAAGTAATGTGGGAATTTTAAGAGGAATCCGGACATTTAATGAGGGATCTGGGTATTCTTATCGTAACTGAGTATTTTTGCGGGATCTTGATATTCCAAGGCGACCTGGTTATTCACAAACAATCTGGACATTTCATGAGAGTATTTTGGCCAGTTTCTGCTTCATTTTATTTATTTCTTTCATATCTTAAATCCCTCCTCTCATTTTTAGAAGACTTAATAACACAAGCATGAAAGGAGCCTTTATGTAACTAAAATACAATTATGTAAAATTGTTTCATTACATGCATACGCGCACACTTTTTGATTGTGTGGCATATTAAGGTAGTGTTGGCAATATTTGCATGTGGTTTTTTTAAGTGACAAGAAATCAGTGAAAAATGCTTTACCTTCCCTAGCTACATGAAAGGGGTGAGGTCAGTACAAACTTGTAGAAACACTGAGTTTATACTTTAAGAAGCGCTCCTAAGATCACATGGACTGATCCTGCTGCAACACTAGGATGCTGGAGGAGCGGCGGGGATTGGTCCTTCAGACAGTGCTGGGTTGTCTTATTTTGATAAAAGTAAAAGATGGAGATTTAAGCGAAGTGGGAAATGATGCATGTTCGTGGCTATTTCTATACTTGGCGCATCCCTTTTAAGAATCATGGATTTAAATAGTTAAGCACATCTTAACGAGTATGTGAAGGCCATAAGCTATATTTTGACAAAAATATTTAAGGGCATACAAGGGCGCATGTCCAGAGATATTAATATACAGTTAATGTATGGCCATGGACTATTTCATTAAAGATACGATTTTTCATAAGCTGATTATTTGTTTCTGGATGTGACCCCTAACCTTCATTTACATACCGATGCCCGTCTGGACCGTGCAAGGGGCATATTCTCGGGCATTAACCAGAACTCCTTTGTGAAATAATTTCAAAAATAACAATTGTATTGATTTTATATGGTTTAACTTGCTTTTTCCTATTGCCAATGGTGGGGGGGGGCTTTTAAACCCGTTGGGAAGTTCAATATCCAATTAAATATATAGCACAGCTTTATGAGCAGACCAGACATTCTTTGGTCACTGCTTCTCCGAAGGTGTTCTCTATGATGACATGTGTTCCTGCTTGTCATGTCATTTGCCCTATTTTTTCCTCTTTTATTCTTTTGCATGGCGTCGTTCTACCCACCCTCTCTTTTGTATTTGATGTTATTTTCTAGTCTTTTAGAATCTGTTGTCTTTATTTTCACTCTTCAAGACATAGCCAGTCAACGACAGAAGAATACAGCTGGTACTTCAAAAAAAAAAAGAGAGGCTGTATCTATCTGTAAGTATGATTATAACTTCATGTATTCTAGATAGGAGTGTATTCTAGCTAGAAGACAACGACAATAAACAACTTGCATTTTTGCCGTTTAAGCGGATTGAATGCCTTTTAATACCAAGCTCACCCACCTACCTGATAATGAAGCATGAGCGGAATTCCCGGCAAACTTCGTGCACAATCATTTTAGCATTCACCCCATCTAGAGATAATTGCGATAATATTTTACAACTCTTAATATCCGCCTTGCTGAATAAACCCTGCAAATGAGAAAAATATCACAGGCGATACAAGCACTACTCTTTTCCCCCTTCCACTCTCCCCTCCTTAGGCATGCGGACCTAACTCTGGGCAGGATGTATCTGTGCTTCGTCAGCCATCCCCGCGAAATATAAAAATCCATTCCAAAAATCGATGAAAGACAGCTTTCCGTTAGAGATCAGTTGATTTTGTTTCTAAAACCCCGGTATAAAACCAATAAACTTGTTTTATTTGCTTTTCTTATGAAAAGTTTTGCCGATTGCTCTAAAGCCAGTCCGCGAATTTAAATGTCCTGCAACTGTTACTATCATATTGGTACTTTGATTACAGTTGCTAAAGGAAAGCATCGACTAGTGAAAGCTGAGTTACTAAAATCCCTTACTTGAAATTCGACTGTTATTCATATTTTACACGTCCGTTCAAGGGAAAAATAGCGAACTAGCAAGTCTGGCTTTAAGGAAACGACATGGAAACCAGCAAGTTGGGCTTAAAGGACTGGTGCAGATTTTATGAAATATTTTCAGTTAAAATTTCAGATTACAAGAGAACGATAGTTTCTGAAATATAGCTATGGCACAGTTTTGGAAAATGCCTTTTTTTGCGAACGCTTTCAAGAAGAAAAAGAAACTGACCATATTTCGTGACAATCCGACCCATTCGACAAGAAAATTGTCGAACGATGCTTGGTACTGTTATCAGTTTTGCCAACTACTACTACTACTAATAATAATAGGCACATTTATATAGCACCTTTCTCCAGCAACAGCAAGACTCAAGGACCTTTACAGTAATAAGAATGCGCTTGTATAGTCTGCTTCGCTGTCAAAAAGACAATCTCAGTACACTGCACATGAAGATCAAATAACTGCCCAATGAAGAAATAAAGCACGAAGATAGAACGGTGATATGACACAACAGCACACAATGTGGTGATAGCCAGTTTTTCTTAGGAAGAATTCAGTAAGAAGATCGAGCCAGGTGGAGATCAAGGTGAAGAATACGATCTAGCCAGCACCACGTGATTTATACGTTGCAGTCTGAGAGGAAAGGCACAGCTGACTGGATTAATGTAGAATAAAATTGTCAAGGTTGCTTCCTATCGTTGAGAAAGAAGGGTGGGTACTGGCACAGGCTTTGTTTGTGAAAAAATATATAAAAAGGTAGGTCTCCTCTCGGTCGTTGTATATAGAAGTGTGAGATACCGCAGTTTTCTCAGGGCCAGCTTTTTGTGAGGGCAGTTTCCACCTCTCCTTCCGCTGCTTTGCCTTCCACAACCCTTTATGAAGTCAGGTACCCATTCCCGACAGGTAGGTCGACTTAAGCAAGTTCGCTGCGCCACACTGGTATTGAACCAGCGCGCCAGTGCTCTAACCACTCGGATCCACTTACCCTTAGTGTATAAAATTCTACTTTTCGTACAACCAGTCTCAACGCATGTGACACAGAATAAGATTCATACAGTTTTGCAACGGCATTCTTCCCTTTTTCACAGAGATCGTTTGCCCTTTGTCTTCCTCGACAACAATTGTCATATCGAGGCATGCAGTTACTGCACTGAAGCTTCGTTACTCTTTGTAACGCCATCCTCTGCCATGCTACTATTCTACACTATTTTCAGTTGTTCACCGTTTTGCTCTGGTTTGAAATTTTACAGCACGACTTTCAACGACGATCGCAAGCAGGAGACTAAAAGGGAATATTTGTGTCGGAAAAATGCCAAAGATGTCCTTCGACAACAAAACCTGAACCGGCCCAGGCTATGTTTTAGACGTAAGTAAAAGTGAATGGTTCTTTCAAAACCATAAATTTTGATCGTAAGCCATGGGGATTTTTTCCTTTAAAAACAAAAATTCGAGGGTTTTACGAAATGGCTTGTTTCAAAAGCGCTCAGAAATAAGAGTGCCGTTTGCATGCAAGCACAATGCTGGCCGGAAACAACCGATCACGTCGCCGGCAATTCTAAGCTTGCTGCTAGAACCTGTGAAAATAGCAACAGAAAGCTAATGGACTTTATTAAGTAGCAGCATGTGAAGTAGAGCCAAAGACATAACAGATTTTTTTAATTCTAAAGGAAAGCAAAACTTTTCATTCACCTTTCTTCTTGGGAGGAGGTTGGGGGTGGGGGAGACATTCGAAATTCCTTTGTCCGAGATTCATGACATGTTCAGTGCTGCTCTTTGTGAACCGCCACTAAACTCCCGAGGAGTAGATATTCATGGAAAGAAGGAACAGCCCTGCTATAGTTCCTTTTAGCAGTGTCCACTTTTTTTTTGTTCTTTCATGAAATCATGCTGCACCGAACATTTGCAAGAATACTCAAAGCATTTCGTGGGCCACAAGAGATATGCTCTTTATTTGGACCTTTTTAAATAGATTTACCACAAGACTGTTAACTGTGCGCAACATTCAAAAGACCCTCACGTGTCACTTTTTCAGTTCAGAAAAGGAGGTAAGGGGCGGACATTTGTGCCCAGATTTTCCCGCCGTTTTATTCCCAAATCTGTCCGTCGAGGGATTTTCTTTACTACATTCTGTCCTCATTCTCTTCGTCACCCTATCTTTTTTTTCAGACATTTTTGTGATTCTACACTGACAAAACGTAGGGATTAAGCTAGTAAAAAAAAAATAACTGATAATAGTCACAAGACACAAGATCATCGCATTGCTAGTTAAACCAGTTTTAAACATCATTTTTTTTCCATGCATAGTCTGACGAGCTAGAAACTTTGTCACAAAAATTGTTTTCGACATAAAAAGATTTTCATCACTGACTTAAATAAATAAACAAATGTTTAGAGTACTAGAAAAGAAACATAAGATATATTGCAAACTTACAGTCTTTGAAACCTTTTGATTCTGTACGTGGTCGATATTCGTTGCATCATTAATCAAATCTTGTCTGTTATTTCAACTTTGGAGAAAACAAATCCTGATCGTAAGATTCTATAGTCTCATTCCTAAAACTGACAACAGTTTCAAAAGTGATCCCAATAACTATAATAGTCATTGCTAGTCGGCTTACTCCACCTTAACACCGCGGGCAATACAGCTTTGGGTGTCCTCGCTGGATTTCTACTCTTAAGAGTTTGATATGAACACACAAAGAAGTAAACTGAGCGCTACATAAAGTACAAATATTTACTACCAAAAACCGCTCCTACAATAAGAGACTGACCGAAACGCAGTACGCAAATATATATTAATCGAAGTTAAGCACAGTAAATATGTGGTTTGTTGGAGACAGAGGAGGGTCACTAGTGCTTCATGACTGATTCTCTGTGTGTGTACATGGGCTTGGTCAGGCGTGAGTGTCCGCGTGATCAAGAGGGATGGATGGGATACAGGGGGAGGATGTGTTCGGGTGGTGCGGCTGGCACTTCGTGTGTGTGAGAGAGAGAGACAGAGAAAAGGGGCGTGGTACGGTGAGTTCAAGGACGAAGGGAGAGAGTGAGAGAAGGAGGGCGAGAGAAATTGAGTGACAGAGTAAACGTGTACGCAGCAGTGTACTTCATCCTGGTGACCTATTTGCATATATATTTTTTCATCGCACGCGCAGTGTATGACTGACAGCCAGCGCCACTGTAAGCCGGGTCACGGGGCATTGTGGGTACGAGTGTCGCCTGCCTGTCTCACAGGCCTATAAAGCCGCGCTCGCCGCCGGTGTACACCAGTGTTTGCGTCAACACTTCTCACCAACGATTCGAGCCCTCAAGTGACGTCACAGCTTTCATCAACAGCTTCTATATTGAAAGGTACCGTACAAACCTCTCTTATCATCTCTTCAAAACTAGGAATTATATTTTTTAAAACCATTATCACTTATCACCAATGCCATTTCTATTTTCTACTGGTAAATATGTTCCCCAACACTAAAAAAAAAAGTTAAAAATGGCAGTGGGGACAATTTAAGATTCTAACGAATCTTTTTGCTGAAGAAAGTGGATACAAGTCGAAAGCTCCGATGAGTGCTAGTTTTTTGTTTTAAGTGTAAATGTTTAGTTTTCTTTCTACCATTCTAACGAAAGTCACGGAGTATTTAAGTTTTTGACGATGATAGGTCTGCTGTTTCTGAATCTGGTCAGATATTCAGAACACATTATCCAATTGTGCCATATACCAATACGGATATCATTTTAAACGGGAAAAGATGTTTGTTTGTGGTTTTTTTTGTTTGTTTGTTTGTTTTTGTTTTTTGTTTGGTTTGCTTGTATATTTTCCTTTTTTCATTTTTGACATGCATATATTTCATTCATCGTTTTATATTACAAGTATATTATAAGGTATATTACAAGCGTATTACATGTGTACTAGGTGCGTAGTTGTGCCAGATTCTTAGATACAAACTAGTCTCCAAACGTTTCCATCTTGTAAAGCATTGTCATCTTTGCCATCGTCTCCATCATCTGTAGGCATGTCGTCTGCTACGACACTACTCTGAAAATAATGTGTTCACTAAATCTCCCCTAGCTGTGTCCCCAGAAACAGCGGATTCCTCCCCTAACCCCCACCCCACCCACCACCCACCGTCCATCGAGTTCTTCGATGCTTCTTTTCTCTCTTCCTACCTTTTATTTTCTTTCCTTCTTTCTCCTTCGCAAAAAGCTGAACTAAGCTTCATTAAATTGTTACAATGATATGGCCTCGTCATTTACTTGTAAAGTTCTCAACATTATCATTCCCTCAGTATTTTCTCAGCTCATTGTTAATTAATCGTTGTCAGTGTATCCCCTTCCACTGACATGTCAGTCTCCCGCTCATGTTCCAGAAAAAAAAATCGAACATCAGAAATGACCAGCATTCTGAAGGAGTTCTCTGCTAAACTGAGGATAAAGGAGAAGACACCAGTGGACACTTGTGTTGAGGAGATCCTAGACAAAGATGAAGAACCATACGAAAAGGTAAGCTGAGATAACTCTTCTAATGAATCTGATTTAAATCAGCACTCTAGAGGAAAAATTATCTCTCAAACGAATCATACTTTTTATATCTAATGACAAAATTGTCTGTGTGAGAACCGAATACCCATTTTACTTGAAACGACATGAAGAAAATGTATACAAGGAGCGTTCAGTCTTTCGAGAACGCGCACTTGGAAACGTGGACTAGTGTCTCCGACCACTGAGAGAGGTACTTTGATGCTAATATTTGTATGCGAGAGACATGATGACTGAGACTACTATGCGCGTACAATACGGGAAAGTTGCAGTCAAGTCTGGCAAGTGGAGAAAGCTTTAAACTCCTTTATACCCTCTCCGAAAATTGATAAGTAAATCTCTTTATGTATCATGGGTAAATTTCTGGCCCAGTCCTCAGAAACCAAACTACCAATGGGCGTGCTTTCATTTCTGCCGAGTTCGGGGCTGATGACCGATGCGATAAACAAACAGCGAGCACGCCTCCAAAGTAGGCCACAGATTTCTTTGCCCGAACTCAGGTGCCACGCTGCAGGGAGGGAGTAGGGTGGCTAGAGCAGACTACTTATTTCGGACTGTCGGATTACCGTGCGTCCATGTCATTGACTTCCGCATGGCTAAGCTCAAACTATAAACTTGTCAGCCGACCGAGACGATGGCCAATATGAGGCGCGGCGGCTACATTGGACAACAGTTTAAAAAACCGAATGCCTGCTGAAGGATGAGACATTCGTGGTTTCGCTTGCTTTGATGAAAATAGCAGCACAGAAGCGTTACTGCGTAGCCAGCGTAGGGTTGTTTCAGCGAAGACTCTAATCACTGATATTGTCAATGTCGCCATCACTGCCAACAAGCCAGCAGCCACACTGACACTGTTATTGCAGGAAGTTATTGTCACTGTATGATCATTGTTATTGCCATTATCATTGCTGGTATCATCGTCTTATTGTCATTGTCACAGCAGAAAGTTGTTGGTATTGCCATTCTCACAGGCAGACATTGACATTGCAGTAAACTAATGTCATTGTCACTATAGGCGGGCTTGCATGCAGTGGAGATTTGCGACCCCAATGGCTGCCAGCTGAATATGCGGGACGCACACGGACTGCTGCTTAGCAGGAATGTGCCGCCGGACGTCCTGGCTCGGAAGGTCACCTTCAAAGCCCGCAACGACGATGTTCTCCTCATAACGTATCCTAAAAGCGGTGAGTGGCGCGTCGTACCATAACCACTTTGAAGAAACTTAATGTAAAAATTACATTATGACATTACTGGGACTTCTTCCATAGAAAGAACGCTATGGCCTGACTGGGACATCAAATGTAGAAATTACACCACAGCCTTATTGAACTGTTATACCCTCAGCCACCCTGGTATTGTCGGGTTTCTCTTCAGTAAACTTTTCTAAACTATAAATCATCAATGGAAGCCTCTGATGCTTGGCTGCAGGTACCCACTGGATATGGGAAGTCGTCTCCATGCTGAACAGAGGCAGCACATCTCTGCTATCGGACACGGTCGCGCACATCGACTACTTCCCCATGGAAGTCCTCGACAGCCTGCCCTCGCCGCGCGTGCTGTCAACGCACATGCCCGTGACGCATGTGCCTCGTGACTTTTTCACGCGCGGCTGCAAGATGATTTTGTGCGTGCGGAACCCCTGGGACGTGGCCATCTCCTTCTTCCATTTTGTACGGAACCTTCAAACTTTTGACTATTCGGGCGAATGGGACGGCTTCTTCGACCTCTTCCTTCACGGAAACGGTAATAGGCTATGCTTTAAAAACATGTCCTTTACAAACCGTCCCTCTTTCTCTGTTGAAAATGCATGTCTGAGCAAATATCACAATTTTGTCGACTATATGACAATATGTCAGCTATGTCAACTCTTTCTCGTAGTCTATTAACTAAAAATACTCTTTCATATCTTTTATGGAAACATCTTTCTTCTTCTTCTTCTTCTTCTTTAACTTTTCAAAATTGTGATGACACTGAAACTGCAGCTGTTCTTTTCTTTATTATTAAAAAAGCGTGAAAGGAAGTGCGAACTATTTTTTAACAAACCATGCCTATGTGTCTGTGTGTTTTTCCCTGCAGTGCCCTACAATTCATGGTTCGAGCATTCACAAGAGTGGCTCGACGCCCTGAGTTCCAACACGAACATTCTGCTCGTGCGGTTCGAAGATATGCACAAGGTAAGTGTCTGCAATAAACTTCATCTCTCTTCGCCTGCTCCAGAATAGTTCATAGTTCATTTCGGGTCATTGAGGGCATATTGCGCTAAAGGAGGTGGGTGAGGGTTGTCTTCAACGGAAAGAACTCAAATCATATGTCACGTGTTGCAGGATCTGTGCCTAGGATTAGAGGTAGAGTTGGGGTTAAGGTTCTATAGAAAGAATTGTTATTTTATGGCTTAATTAAACGTGGTAAAGAGTTGCGGGCCCTATGTGGGGTAAATTCCATATCTACGCGCCTCAGAGATCCTGTCCGATGTAACAAACCCCTTTCTATCTACTTTGTAGGACATCAAGCAAGAGCTGGCCCGAATCGCTCGTTTCCTTGACGTACAGATGACCGATGACCTAGCCGAGGCCATTCAGAGGGAGACGACTTTTGCCAACATGGCGAAGAACAAGTTTGATTACACTGTGGCCTTCTCTAAAACTGGAGTCTCGCCCATTTTCAGAAAAGGTGAATAGTTCTCTTATTTACACCATCTGGTGCAGGATAGAGCAAATGAGATTGTGCTGACTGTGCAGGAAAGAACACAATCAGTTGCTCATCGTAACTGTGTACCGAAACGTTAAACTAAGTAAAAATATCGATAAAGCGAAGGAAAATGACAGCATTGAGATGAACAGAAAGAATGAAAGAAAAAATGATATTAAGAAAGAACAAACCAACCAAAGATATAAATAGCGAACGAACGGGAAAATGTCGAAGAGGAAAAGAAAAACAAATGAGCAAATGAAAGGGAAAAATACGATACGAAGGCCTAGACTAGAGTGAGGTGGCGAAAAAACAGTTAAAGAGGGTGTAGGAGGGTGGAGCCAGGGGGAAAACCACCAGATTTAAAGAAACAATAAAAGAATGTTTAGGGGAAAAAAAGTTTATAAAGGACCGTCTCTGATTAATAGGGGTTAGTCTTGCCGCCTGAAAGCAGATTGCAGCACCTGTCGCTCTGCTGCCGGTGACAAAATGTCTGCATTTAGCACACCAACTGACACAAGTCTACATGATAAAGAAAAAAAGAAAACCTTTCGGTACGATCATGAGTAGGAAGCTGCACTGTAGGCTTGCACCAAAGAGAACCACCGATCTGCTACCTTTTTCCATTCAGAAGGCATACACGATATTGAAATTCAGCGGCGAATGAGAGTTCAACACGCTAATTTTTTAATTTTCCAGCAAGATTATGAGGGAATTACGAAGTTTAGGAAGAAGCCCGAATAGAATGGCTGTTAAGAGATGATTTGATAAAGAATTGCCACAGATGGCGCAGCAGTGGCAGCCAGCATATTTTTTGGGTGTTTTTTTTTTGTTTTTTGTTTTTTTTGAGTAGACAAGGCACATCTTTAAGCACAACATTTGTGCTGAAAAAATAAAACTTACAAATCTGAGATGCTTTTTTAGATCATTATTTGCAGTTAAAAAAATCAAAATTACAAGTTTTCAATCGGGTTTCACTTTTATCTCGTAAATTAGGTCTGCACATGCTGCAGATCGACCATCTACTATAAGGCGCGTTTCTCGCTGCTTGTGCAGGAAAAGTCGGCGACTGGACGAACTGGTTCACAGACGCGCAAGCTTCGCTTATGGAGATGGCATACCATCGCGAGCTGGGCGAAAATAGGCACAAACTGAATTATGTCGCGCGGCAACGGATCAGCCAGTGAAGGTGAGAGTGAGACTGCATGTTCTTCTTGGTGTTTTGTATCTTCTCATTATTTTGCGACTTCCCAATACCTTGTTTCTTCTCAATATTTTGACTCCTCTGTTTTCCTCATCCGAGCCTCGCCCCTTTTCTTCAAAGATTATTTATATTGCCCTTCAAAACTGGCTATACTCGAGCGGTTGACCCTCCCCCAAAACTTTAACTTCCTTCCTTCTTTTGTATGGGGTGGGTGGGGTGGGGTGGGGGGTTCCATAAACAAACATACGAAATATGGCATCAGCCCCAGTAATTGCGAAAATAAGCTTCCGAACATCTACAACAAAAACTTTCATTTTCGAACTGCTAGTTTGCTTCAAGTGGCCGAAAGCAAAAATCTTTATAGACTTAGACGAAAAGGTATAAAAAAAAGACTTGCCTGGTGTGATCCTCTTAAGAACTGTGCATGGATTTATGATCGTTGCTGTTGTAGTTGGTGGTGGGGGTGGGGGTGTTGGATGAAGGTACCAGCAGTAGTGGGAACCTCTGAACATGGCATCCTCTTCTGTAATCTAAAAAATGAAAACGACACAATTTTACTACTTTTTTGGAAGAAAGCAGAAATTATGATTGCCCGAAATAACCGAAACCTCTAGGGTGTGACGTGCTGTACATTCATTTAACTCAAGTTTTTATACAAAGTATAAGACAGAAAATCTTTTATAAATCTCCTTTTACTAAAATATGCCAACTTTCTATATAATACCTGTAACCATACCAGCCCTCTCTTTGCCATCTTCCTTACCCGTAACTTCATTGTGAAGTATGCAATGGAATGGATACCGTGTTATTCATGGTCTTCTGGCCTCTGTTTGTTTGTTTTCCACGTTGCTAAGCGCGTTTGAAATCGGATTTTCGCCGTTTTACTTATCTCGCAATGTGATCCTACATTTGAAACTTGGTAAACAGCTTTTGTAAGTCTTGACCATTCACTGGTGGGAGGGGTGTAATATCACAATAAATAAATAAATGTGCGTACATTTATTTAATTTTGATAATAGTATTATGCATGCGTACCTGTTCTACAATTTTCGAAAAAGAAAACAAGCATAAAAAGTTAGCAACAGATTATCTGTTTCAAAACTGTGCGGCTAACACTTCCAAGCCGAGCGATGAGCGCGGCCACAGGTTTTGTCGGCTGAGGGCAAGCGGTGCAAATCAAAGATTACTCAAGGACGTATTTTTCGCTTACACTAGCTGACTAGCAGGTCTCAAAAGAGGCTTAACCGATTTATAGGTTGGGGGTAGGAGGGGTGCAGCTGGGTGGAGATGTGACAGACGGGAAGAGAGCGAGGTCAGAGACGCGGTGGGCTCCGAAAAAGCGGGAGAAAAAAAAACTTGGTCTAGGAGGTCAAATGGGTGGGAAACAGGATGTGAAGTCTGGACCTGGTAACACACTTTGACTATCTCCGCTCGATAATGTCAGTGAACTTAAATGCCCTAAAGGATATTTCAGTGTCTCGTCAGGAGCCACTCGCATAAAGTATTACACAAGTATTGCACCTTTTGTAAATCGGGTGGCTTGCCATTGTAATGTAGAGAAAATTATCAGAAACTGCAATTGTCTTGGGGGTAGGGTGAAGCGGTAGCTCATCACGTGTGTGTGTGTGTGTGAGAGAGAGAGAAAGCTCTTGCAAACCATTTGACGAGTGGTTTCTGTGTTGTCAAAGAATGTTCATGGCCGTTTAGTTTTTTTCATGACGATGTGCTTACTGAAGAGGTCTTTCTTCAAAATTCACCTTGTATAATTTTCATTGTTAACAATTAAAAAAACTATTTTATGTCGTGATGCTATAGTCTAATAGATCTCCCTAATTTCCCCATTATTCAATATTTCACTTTTGTCTGCAAAAACATACGCTTAACAAACTTCAATTGTGAATTAAAAAAAACGAACTTACAAAAGAAAATACTACCAGCAAAATATTGTTTCAGACTAATTTTCAGTCCTTTCTTTGTTACTTTCAATGAAAAGTGAGACTGCAAAAATTATATACGAATAATGGAGGTTTTGTGATATAATTTGTAATGACGACAGCGTTCATAATTATCGACTAAACATATATGAACTTTATGAGGTATAACATATAGCTACTTTATTGATATTTATAGTTATTTATTCATATTTACTTCATCACGGATATAGGGATGATTACAACAGCTTAGTTTTCACAAAGATTCCTTAAAATTATCAACTTGAAATGTTAACCCAGTATCCATAAAGATGTATTGTTGCCTTATTTGTATCTTTTATTCATTAATATACAATCCCATAAAAGGAAGCATTATTTTCCGTAAAATGTTTCTGTTCTGCGAAAGATTGGCTACAACAGCAAAGGAAGCCTTCCTCTTTTAGCTCAGCTTGTTAGAAGTGAAGTTGCCTCCGATTTGAAACTTCAATGTCGTTTTCGTTTCTTTGTCCTCGATGGTCAGATATATATAATTAAAAACGGGGCTGAGATTTGGCTGTCCGGGGAGATTAGATCCCGATTTTTAGAATGCATCAATTGAAAATAAGAACAGAGGCATGGCGCGGATATTTCAGTTTTGTTTTGGGTTTTTTTTTCCCCACGGCGTCTCTTTCTCTGTGTGTGTGTGTGTGTGTGTGTGTGTGTGTGTGTGTGTGTGTGTGTGTGTGTGTGTGTGTGTTGGGGGATTCATTTCGGCAAGTGGGTTTTAGGAAGGAGCAGTAAGAAGAGAATGTTAATAAAATAATACAGAGAAGGAGAGAAAGTAGGGTAACGGGGGTCTGGTGAAATACTCAGGACAAGAGGGGTGGCTGTCGTGTCATTTCGAACCTTGTCTGCTGACACACTAACCCACTCAGTAAATGCCAGGATAAACTAGCCTATTAGCTGCGTTGCGGCCCTGGCCTTACATGCAGATCTCACCTAGGGGTGAATGAGACGTCTATTCTGGGCGCTTAATTTCAGCTATGGTACTCGTTTGTGGACAACCTGCAATTTTTGGTTTGTCAGCTAGCGTTTAGTGAAAGTAGGCTAGTTTCGCGACCGTAACCTCTTCCAACCAGTTACAGCCATTCATAATTATGGAACTGGAAATGTTTTTAGACAATCATAGCGGGACGGGGGATAAACTATGACCCTTTCTGGTCCAGGAATTTGACTTTTCTTTTAATCATTATATAGAATAGCAGAAAAATATTAACTCTAGAAATAGTAATGTACAAATGTATTGTATATCAAAATGTCATCGTAAACAGTAATTTTATGCTATTTGACAGAAACGTGTGTGTGTGTGCGTGCGTGTGTGTGTGTGTGTGTGTGTGTGTGTGTGTGTGTGTGTGTGTGTGTGTGTGTGGACCGGTAAATGGATGGATGGACAGATATAGAGAAAGAAAGATAGACACTCCTACAATGATGGGTTTTTCTTTTTTAATTTATTGCAGATATTGCAGATAAAGTGAAGTCAGCGGGTACAGGTACTTTACGCACAGACGTCACCACACCTAGCGGTGTTTGCATAAACTCCTCACATTCAATACCGTTGGAAAACCAGTCTCTCAGAGCACAGCTTGGCTTCAATAAACCGCCCAAATCCGCTAATCACTTCGCCCGTCTCTTGTGCTGCTCTCTGCGGTATAACCTTCCCAGGCCGACTGACTGGTTCTTCGCGCCCACCGCCATACCCTCTCCTCTTCTTGGCATCTCCACCATCTACATGAAGACGTGTTCATCAGTCTGAGTGGACAAGCCCATCAGTCTTATCAGGCTCATCAGCTCGTGTTGCGTGATTGATATGTCGCCAGATAACTTTCCTTGAGTCACGCATTTAGACAGCAACTTTAAAACAAAATTTTTCTGCCAATTCCGCACACACACACACACACACACACACACACACACACACACACACACACACACACACACACACACACACACACACAGTCGATCGCAGTTGGCCATGCTTGGTTGTGCTTACAAAGGGACATAATGAGTGCTGGAGGAATGTGTGCTGTGGGGACAGAATATGAGTGCATTCTGTACTGTAAGCAAGTCACCAAAGAAGGCCATGTACACATCTAGTGCATTTTTACACCCCTCCTTAAAAATCTGGTCCTTCATAGACTCTAACGTAAGCGCAAACTGTTAACACAAATTTAATATTATGGTTTATTTTTGTCACGCCGTGCTCAAAGTTTTGAAAACTTTATCTCTGCAGCTCTGGGACTAGCTCAGAGAATAAAGCAAAGAACATTTGGATCCTATATATGTTTGGATGTCGTATCGAAGACACAACGACTGAACAATCTCGAAGGAACTAAAAAAAAAAAAAAAAAAAAATCCTTCACGATATTCAACGATGAACTTACGAGCATGCGTACTTGGTGAATGTGTTAACAAGTTTGCTGACTGGATGCGTGTTTAATGATAATACTATTATTTAAAAAATATTTTTATATCACTGGATGCATATTTGGAGTATCAGATGTGACGAATTTCAATCATCCTTTCATTTTCAAATATTAGTATAAGGTATACGCAATTAAACAGCTGCGAGGAGCGGCAACTATTTCATCATCATGTCCATTAATATATTGCCCCGAAATACTTGTCGTTAGTTTTAACATTGATAAAATATATTCTAAAAAAATATTTATTGTATTCTGAACGGTTATTTTTGTGTTTTTAGTGAATCTCGTGTGGACATCGACTGATTATGCTGTACTACAAAGCTCAGAAATGACCTTTTTGCCCGCTCTGCAGGCAGTGCCAGCATAGTCAAGCGGTGGAAACACTGCTGTAGGGTTCCGTGTCTCAGAGTTTCAATTAACTAAGCAGATTGTTCAAATACTGAAAGGAAAGGAGGAGACACATTGCCCAGACGTATGAAAAATATTATTTAGTAAGAAATGTTTTTTTTTTATTTTTCAGACTTTTTATGTTGATTTCAACTATTTATGCTTTGGAGTATTTCTTAATTCAAGACCTGTTCACATGTTGTTGCTTATATTTTATAACGTGCGCGTGCACGAGAGAGAGAGAGAGTGAAAGAAAGTGTAACATTATTTGCGCTGTTTAAGGAAATTTTTGTACGTGCTCATCAAATGCAAATTGGACTTTTGGCGGATAATTTCTATAGAAAAATAAATACCTTTTAAAGGCATAGTTTCATGGATTTTTATGTTTGATCATGGAGTGCGTGTGTTGAATCGCGACCATCTCAGATTTAACTTTTAATCACTATACAGAACATTTTCTTCCTGTGTTCTGTTTAGTCACTTGTCACAAATTCTCCCCCTCCCCCCATCTCTCTTGGTCCGAAAGAAAATTTGACTGCACAACATCGAAACAGGTACTTTCCCGGAGTAATTTGGACACGTTCGAATTTACGATTCAACTCGGAGTATTTCCTTAACCGTCCTGTCTTTGAGTTGCCGCACACACTCGAGTAATATATGTTTGAGCATGCAAAACCATGAGCGTGCTATCATAAAAACATATATATCTGGCAGCAGTTTATAAACTATTTTGCATCAGGCGCCTACATATAAAAGTTACATACCACAGTGGCCTTCTATCTTCATGTGTTGCCTTTCTGCATCAGTCGTTGATTAAAGCAGACGACACAACGGTCGCTTACGTCATTACAAAGTTGTTAATTTCACGTCTAGCCCGTATTCTTTCACGCATCCCTTCTTCAGAACTGCTCACATCATGTAACTTCTCCATCAATAAGAATTAGGAATTGTTTTTATCAACCTAGCCTGCATCCAAAAATTTTCAGATTGATTTAAATTGTTTACACTTTTGCCCCAAACACTAAGAACGCTGGCTGCGTTACCATCATCCGCCATCTTGGTACCCCGAACTTCAGGCGTCTGCTATTGCACGCTGTTGTGTCGGGCATCATTAACTGTCGAGGCATTATTTTCATTCTGATAAAATCGACAGATTTTGCTATGGCCTATTGGGCGTTCCTTAGGCATGACTTAACTGTAGCATCAAAACCCAATTTTTAAATAAATCTTCAGAATCAAGAGTAGTTCCGCTCAATCCATTTTTTTTCACATGCTTTTAGTTTATATTTTTGTCATGGGGTTATCTGTTTCCCGATGTTTGTGTTTCTTATATGGCTAACTCTGCATACACTCAATGGAGCAGGAAGCTTTTTTAAAAACAAACAAAATGCAAGCAAAAAGAATCTCCTGTAATGCAAACATCTAAGATCGAATGTAATCGAGTGACTAAGATAACTTCTGCTGATAGCACAGAAACTGGCAAAGGCTTAGTTTATGGATGTCTATGGTCGGATTGCGCCTAAATTGCAAACTTAGGTAGATTGGAGCTCTTGCATTTTAAAACCAATGCTTCAATTTTGAACAAAGCCTGGATTTTTACTTGTTAATAAACCATTTATGCTTTTTCCAGTCGTTTACAATGACTAGAATTTGTAAATAAATAACAAAACTGTTATACTCTGGTGAAGCAATCCTTTTACTGGCAGGGTTGAATCCTTTCCAAACAAACAAAATTATACAAATAAAAACCACTTAGAGTACAATATAGGAATAAAGTCTCATGAACTGAACAAATAACTGAGAGGGCTTTTTTTAACTCCTACATTTCTGCTGCCACAAAAAAAAAGATTTTGTCCCATCTCAAATCTTTAAACAAATCAAGGCCTTTTCTCTTATGCACAAAATTTCTTTCTCAGTATTTATAACACTATGGTCAAAATTTGGATGTTTGACAATCATCGACATTTTTTTGTTTATGCACTTATATACAAGAGATATTAAGACTAAAAAGTCGATCATTTAAAAGACTAGAGATAACAAGGTAATTATTTCCCTTTCAGGAGGTAATAAACTTCAGTAACAGTTAAAAAAAAAGTAAACAAGATATAGCAAAATGTGTCATTAGGCAAGTCAAGCCATCAATTTCTGCAGTCAACATCCCTGATATAACATCACACATAAATTATATTTTAATACACGATCTTGACATAACAACGCACACAAAACTGCAGGGCATTTTCACAGGACTGGTTTATACTTTAGAGAAACACATGCATGCAACATTTTCATAAACACGGAGCTGTTAATCACAAATTATCTTAAAAAGTAATTCAATAAAGAAATAAGTTCAAACATAACAGACTTACAAAAGAGTTGAGCATGTGATAGGAGCTCTTCTCCTGAGACAAAGAATGCTCATCAGATACTAATAAGCATTTGTTGAAAATGGAAAATACCAGATCTAAGTATAGCAAAAAGTGTTTTTGTATTGCTTGACAAAATATTATCTTTAACTTCAAAATCATCAATCACAGAAAAAAGCCTTCCTCAAGAAATAGCCATTTATAAAATGACAATCTGCTTTGTTAAGACATGCACAAAAACAAGTCAAAAACAAAACACTTAAGTTTATCCAACTTATGGTGGTCATTTAATAAAATAGCTGATACATTCAAGGCATGATCAACATAGTAATAGCAAACTTGTATCAAACATTCAGTACTTTTTTTTCCCCTTAATATTAGAAGTGTTGAGCCAAACTGCAAAAGCTGGCTTGTCTAAAAAAAAAAAAAAAACTCACATAATTTTGGGTATATCTATTAATGTAAAGAAACACAGAAGTATGTGCAAGCTTTCTGACTATTAAAACATTTCTAAGCAAAGTTGACTTGTTAAGTATTTTGATGACTTAATTCTACCATCAGATAAATATGCCTTGAAAAACAGTTCCTATTTTTAGTCTCGATTTTAACCTGTTAATAGGCAGGACAAGATGGGGTCTCTGGACTTCAGGCTCATATAACATCAACTTCATTTGCCAGTGGATAACATCAACCTTCACTAGTCAGTCTGCCCAATCACATCATGGTGGGCGACAGCAACATCACCTTCACATCATCTGTTAGGAATGTGGGATTTATTGTCAACGCAGACATGACCCTTGATAAACATGTTACAGCTGTCTGTCGGTCTGCCTATTATGAGCTCCGTAAGATCAGTGCCATCCGTCATTTTCTCTCCACACGCGCTACCAACACTCTTGTCTGTGCGTTTGTTCTTTCTCGACTTGACTACTGCAACTCCTTGCTGGCAGGCTGCCCTGACTACCTCATTCAGAGACTCCAGAGAGTACAGAACTCCGCTGCGCGTCTGGTACTTAGAGCAAGGAAACGGGACCATGTCACTCCTCTCCTTCGTTTCCTACACTGGCTACCTATCCGTTCTCACATTCAGTACAAACTGTCTGTGCTGTGTTTTAATTTCTTTGCTGGCTCCTGTCCTGACTATTTCTCTGAACTTCTCATCTCTTACTCTCCGACAAGACAATTACGCTCTTCGTCTGACGACCGTATCCTAACTGTTCCTGTCACCAGAACAACAACATATGGTCACAGGACTTTTGGCTACTGTGCTACAAAACAATGGAACTCTCTTCCTTTCCATATCCGCCACCTTCCTACAATTGAATCCTTCAAATCTGCACTGAAAACGCACCTCTTCCTTGAGCATTACTCCTAACACAGTCCACAATGCTAGTCCTTACCTTCCCCCTTCCCTCTTGCTACTTTACCCATCACTATTTTTCTGTTCCTGTTACCTGATGCCTTTGCTATCTGTTTCGTTGTCAGTACTGTCGTTTTCTTTCGTCCCCTGTGTTCTGTATCTACTTGTCCACGTCTCTTCCCCATTTTAAGCGCTAAGAGCATGCTCTCTATGAGTGTGAATATGCGCTATAAAAATCTTCACTATTATTATTATTATTATTATAACACAAAGTGAAGGAAATAACAGACATAAGTGAACCAATCTGGCAGTGGGTAATGCAAACGCACACATCTCTCTCTCTCAAGTACTTTAAAAGTCATAACACTAATTAAACATAAATGTAAAATTGATGCTGCATTTATTTTGCACTTGCTGAATTCAGCCAAGACAGATTATGCTAGAAGATGCATATGCATCAGTGCTTTTAAAAAAACAATTTTTTTCTGAAACCTACACAACTTTTCTTAAAGAGGTCAAAGTGTTAAGCTCAACAGGTCCTGGAGAATAATCATGTTTTCCAACAAGAATATACAACTTTTTTCCCAAAAGCAAAATAATCATTTGTTAGAAAATATACACTGCAATAGAAGCAGTTTAATAGACTAGCATGGTGGAGGGAAACGGGGAACAAATATTCAAGTGAAAGACTGTGAACAAAAGATAATCTGATCACAACTTTCCTGGTAGCCAAAACAATTACCCAGTATATAACTACTGAGCCTGTCATTTTTTTCTGGACAAATAAATGAAAATAAGTACACCTACCTTCACTTTCATAAACATTGATACATATACACATATATGCCCAATGTGCACAAACATACTAACACAGATAACATAGAAAGAGGTTTTCATTTTGTTATAGTTCCGAGATTTCAACAAGTTTTAGTATTAGGATCCACTCAGCCAAAGACTACAAGCATTCTCAATCTCCTCCCTTTGACTTGCACCCAAAGATCTTGGAACAGATTTTACAGCATACAGGAAATTACTGTATCTCACCTTTCTGATTTATCTGCCTGCCTCCAGTAATGGCAAGGCAAATGAAAACCAGACGTGTATTCGTACAATGATTACCTCAAATTTTCCAATCTAACAGCAAAAATAAAATGAGTCTCAGGCATGTTAGAAACATATATAAGCAAGGAAAGATAACCACAGTATTCAAGATGTCTAACCAGAAGCAAAGGCTATCTCCTCTTTTTGTGGCCTTTCCTCCCAACTGCCGATGGACTGGCCATAGCTCCAACAATCACCTGTCCTTCTTGAATCTCCTCCTGTGATACATCTGTAGTGTTAGCCAACTTATCTTGAGCTTCCAGGAAAAACATCACATCCCTCAGCTGCTCCCTAAGATCCGCTATTTCCTGTTGACAAAAACCGTGGATAATTTGTCTGTATGTCCCTATTAATAAAACAAACCAATCAATGAGAAGTATATACAAGCATAGAAAAGAATGCTAAGCTGCTGATACACCAGGAACTGTAATTAACATGTTGAACTCTTGCAATTATTAGCTATCAGTTATAAATATATTTCAAAAACAAGCAGTGCAACCACTTTGACTTAAACCACTTAATTTGAAGTCAAATTCTTACAAATAATTATAAGAAGAGCATTTTAACAGGAATATATTACCTTCTCTTTAGACTCGGACAGATCTTTCACATGGCTCTCAAGGTTAGTGACACGTTTTTGCCACAGCTGCTGATTCTCCAAAAGACATTTGTTCATGTCACGTTCTTCTTGAAGCTCTGTTAGGACTTTGGTAAGTCGATTGTGAAGCTGCCAATCAAAGAAAAATTATTTTTCTATCCCTCATTTAGCAATGTAACATGTAAAGCTGTGTTATTTCACTTATGTTGAAATTCTTTATTTAAGCAGAATGCACACATTCACATGTCAATCAAAACTATTCCTCTACCATTCAAAATTTTTAGAACACTGTTGCTTTTTTTCAGAAGTCTCTTGGACTTAAGAAAATGAGTAATGTTGAAACACTAAAATGTTGAAACAATATAACTTTCTTAGTCATTATTAGTTAAAAGAAAATATTTTTTATGTCTAACTTATACAATGATCTATAATCACAGAACAATACAATTTTGTTTGTTTTTTTCAACATAGAGAGATGCATGTAGAAAGTAGCAGGCACTAAATTTAATGATACACTTTTTGTAACTGTAAATCACTGCAGTTTCAGGAAAACATTTGCAACACTAATTAAAAGCACAAGATTATTTCATGCAATTATTTGGAGAAAGCAAAATGTACATTGCTGCACTTCTTGTCCAGAGATTGCTTTTCTTTCATTGCTTCTTTCAACTTTAAAGCCATTTGTTCTTTATCATCACACATTGACTCCAACTGTGCCTGCAGTTCTGTCACCTGAAAAGAATGACAGATAAAGAAAGATGTGTGCACCATAAACTAGAATAAGTACACACATGCATGAACATTATATTCATCTAGGCCATGGCCATGCAAGCGCACATACTTTCTCTTTCACATACAGAGACAGAAAACAAAAAAAGACAGATCAGAAAAAACCTTTACCCCTTCATATTTTTATACATTAAAATGTTTTGATAATGTAAATAATAATCATGACAGAAGGAGAGGAACGGTGGAAAACACAAAAATGGGGATGCTTTTTTTTCAAATTGAAATGTTTACCCTTAGATTAGCATCTTTTGTTGCCTCAAGAATTTTTTCTTCAAAATATTGTCTTTGAGACTCAAGCTGTGTTGTAAGAAGATAGGTGTACTGCAAAAATAAATTTTAAAAATTAAAAAAAGCTTCTCAACAAATAATTCATTATTTTAAAACCTTAGAATTATGCTCCCCTACCCTCCCTCAGTAAAAATATGCAAAAAAATATTAGCACAAAATGGCAGAATAAACAGTGCCTCAAGTGGTACTTAGGCTAAATGCTGCATCTGTTTTCAAATAAGATTACAATAAGTAATACTTAAGGTTAGCTGTTTTCACAAATATTGCCAAGCCTGAGTAAGGCACAGGTTTAATGCCAAAAAGATTAATTACAAAGACTCCTTGCACAGCATAATATCAGGTTTTATTCAAACACACAACATGCTGCTTAAAATTTAACTGCACAGCTGCCTAGATAAAATGGATTCTTATTTGTAATCATATTTACCATAAAAAACACCATTTTTAATGTCTGTGTAACTCAAAACAAATTCTACAGCAACTGATCAGGGAAGCATAGAATCCAGTTATCCCCTCTTAATTTAAAAATAATTAACAGTACTTGAAAAAAATAAATAAATATAAAATCCTGTTTTCTTTTCCACTCTGAAGCAAAGTAAACAAAATTTTTGAGTAAAAAAATATTCAGTGTTTTAAAGCAAACTAAAAATAGTGACAAATGGTTAAGTCAGCACCTCTAGTGTAATAGAGTTCAACTTCTCTTCATGGAACCCATTTCCTCCTTCATCCACCTGAACCAATTTGCCATCTGATTTATTCTGGACCAGACGATGTACATAATTGTCTCCAGCATAGTCCCATACTCTGTTAGACCCCAGCTGCATAGCATATGTGTGGTTGGTCTCCTGGAAATGTCTGGAGATGGAATTGAAGACAGTCACCATAAAATGAGTAAACAAATTTACATACTTTTCTAACATGGCATTTCAAAATAAACAAATCATTCCAAACAATGGTAGCAGAAAAAAAATCTTTCTTGTGTTAACTAATGCACAGAATGAGTACTACTCTCTCATCATAATACATAAACAGAAAGACAATCTTACTTATAAGCATGGAGTCCTACATAGCGACCACATCCTACACTTCCACAAATTAGGCAAATCCATAGGCTCTGCAAAATATGAAAACAAATTCAATTTTCTTCATCAAAAAGATAAAATTCTTATTCTCTTTTAACCTATACTTATTAAACTAAAATGATCTATGATGAAAGCGTTTGGATTTGTGACTCATGAAGGATGACGACCAGCTGAATGTCTTTAAAGTTTGCTATCAGTGGATCTGCACTGCTTCCCTTCCGATCGATGGCTTGCGAACTCATTGTTTTTCAAAGAGGCATTCTGCAGGCAGCCCTATGAGCAGCAAATAAAAAAAGATCTTTTCTATGACTGGAGGTGTGGTGTGGAAAAAAGTAATCACAGCCTGTATTACTGGTTTTCAAATGAATTGTGCAAGTTGGGGGCAACTTCTGGCTACATAACTTTCATCTCATATGGCACTCTAAAGACAACAATTTTTCATGTTATGTTGTGTGGGTCTGTGTATGTCTGTGTATGTGTATGTCTTTGTAAAAAGACCTGAGTTTGCCTATAGGGCTGGGAGATAACATTATGTAAGTTCACTTTAATGTTAATATTCACAAAAATCATAATTATACAAAAAATGATTAAACGTCACCAGCTCATCAAACTGCTGGATGTAATACTTGCAAAAACTATTGCAACAGAAATAAAAAATTTTGAGAGTAAATTCTCTTTTTTTTGAGACTTACCTGGTGACATAACCATAGTAAATAAAGTGTTACACTACCTCTTTACCATCGAAAAGTTGTCTCCCTGACAGTGAGCTAGCATGTGCCTAGCATGCAGTGGAGTCTACTAGTTTTTTTTTTTAGCAACACTCTACCCAAACAGCAGTAAGGCCAGAAGGGCCTTGATGTCATGTCATCTGGTAAGTCTCGAAGAAAGAAAATTAACTCTCAAAATTTTATTTCTTCTTTAACTGTACCAAATGACATGGCCAGGCCATATGACAATAAATATCAGGTAGAGGGAAGAAACAATTAAACCACCTGAGAAGCAGAAGGCAGCCTGTTGCGCCATATCGATTGGCCACATCAGTGCCAGAGAATCAAGGACCATGAAAAAAAGGCTTTTCAACCAAAAGAAACCAAACCAAACAACAGCCAACTGCAAACAAACTTAGTCCCACAAAGCACGTTACGATGGAATTCAAGGCAATAGCCAATGCCCACACGCCCTGGGCACAGCCCTGAAGCAACCAAGATACCGCTAGGTACGTGCAAGCTCACTGTCAGGGAGACAACTTTTCTATGGTTATAGAGCTAGTGTAACCCTTTATCTCCTATGGTCGTATCATCTGATACAGTCAAAGAAGAAAATCACCATTAAAAAGACTATGCTCAAAATCACACACCCATTCATGCAAATCAAGCAATAAGCTAGCATGTATGCATGATAGAGATGCCAATCCACTCTAAGAATATGCAAGTATCTACATATTCTTTCACACACACACCCACACACATGCACACAATACACACTTACCTCTTGAGAACCACACTGCATACACCTCTGGTCTGGAACCTCTTCTGGTGTCTGACAATATCGACAAACAGGACAACTGTGGCAACAAAATGACGCCGTTTTATATATATATATATATGCGCATGCTCTCACAAACAAAATCTGAACAAATCAATAAGTACACTTATGCATGCATTAAAATACTATATATCAAATGCCATCAATCACGTTTATGTACATGCTCATTACAGACTAAATGCTACTTGACTAGGCTTTAAAAATCTGTTTCCTATTCGTGAAAAAGGTCTACTGACACTGCTTACTGAATGGTAAGAATTATCTACGGCACCAACCATTTTTTGGCTTATCAGGCACAAAAAAATACACAAAATTCAAAACAATGTTTTGCATCATGTTTTGCAAACTAAAATGTTAAAAGGCAGAAAAGTTTATGGTCAAATTTGATAAGTACATTAAGGCCTATTCTCACGCTGCAATATTCCGCACTTAGCAGGGTTAGCAGGCCCTGGTAGGACCTTTCCGAGTTTTGCACACGGCTGGGTGGGGGCTTTACATCAAGGTTTTCACGGATAGGACGCGGTTCTATTTTCTTGCAGAGCCTGACCTACATTACATGGTGTAGCCAATCGGAATGCTTGAACACAGTCCGCTCCCTTTTACCTCCAAATTAAGAAATGGCGATGTGGTCAGAGGAAATGTGTACGAGTATGATTTGTATGTGGGAAAACTACCCGTGTCTGTTCGACACTGCCAGTCCAGAGTATCTCAACTGAGATAAGGCCAAGAATGCCTGAATTGAAATTGCTCGTGCTCTGGGCAGCCTCCATCAGATATAAAAGTTCTTCAAACGTTGCAGACGACATTCGCAAAAAGCGTCTGCATTCTGTCGAGTCTTCCGAAGATATTTCTTTTCGAGGACATGAAAATAAGGCATCTAAGCGACTCCTTCCCACTACCCACCCCTCACCCACATCTTTTTTTTCTTCTTTTCTCTCTCCCTACTTCATCAAACAATGTTATTAACGTAGTAGCAGTAGCTTCCGAAAGTATCTGATTGTCTGCCATTTTTGTCGACTACCCACAATGCGCTGCGCGGATGACGTCACCTAGCAGGACACTAGCGAGTGGACTTGCTACGTGAGAGTAGAACGGTGCCTAGCAGGCAAAATCTTGTACGTGCAAACCATGAAAACATTGCAGCGTGAGAATAGGCCTTTATGACACCTCAGACTGTACCTTGTGTCTCCCCATTGAGCTAGACAAGACATGTGGAAAGAGTGATTGCAGAGAATTGTCAAAATGCCATCAACTGACTCTTCCTGTAAGATAAAACATTTATCTTGTTAAAAAAACAGAGCAAGACTATCCTATTACCATTTTTCATTCTAATCAAAAGGGCTATTTATACAGTTCTGTCTCCCTCAGACAAAGTCTTACGAAAAATATTCATATGCTGTACAAGATAAATCTGTTAACCAAGAACACACTCAAAAAGTGCTAAAGACAGTAGTAAAAAATTACTCACCATTCGCTCTAGGCAAACAGGGCAGTGGGGTAGCTCTGTAAGGCCAGGTATTGGAAGGCTGCCACCCTGAGGACATTGAAAATAAAATACCTAACTAAATACCTAGCTAACCAAGTATTTTGACATTAAGCAAATATACAGAATACTCAACTGACTCAAAAAGATGTCATTTAAAAAAAGATATGCCAGTGGAAGTACACTCCAATACTTGTTAATATACTTGTTAATGTTAAAAGCAATATAAAGAATTAAATTATAAGCACAGTCTATGGTGTTTACAGTACAAGCATATTTGAAGGACTGACCTCAGATTCTTTGGTGATTTCCACTTTAGCAACATATACCAGATGGCACACATCAGGCTCAATGGAGTTGAATGGGCGATTATTAAAATAAGAGTAAAACTCGTCAGCTGATTTCTGAACAATTTATGAAACAGCCACAGTGAATGAATGTGAAACAGAAAATGTGAACATTTCAAAACCGGAATCTAAGCATGTCTGAAAAATTGCATACGTAGATCTGAACAGCTTTTTTAAAATTGAAAATGAATGACACTTTCTGCTCTTACCATAGGGATAAATTAACAAGTTATGATGCTAGCAAATTTTTTAATATTTTTGAAGCAAAAAAAGTTTTTTAGTAATATGCTTGACCTACTAAGAGTGTAAAAAATACCATCCATTTTATGTTTTGCTGAGGCAACATAAATTTATGCTATAATGGGAGGCGACATCCATGTTGCTCATCAACATCCAAAAAAGTTACTATCACTCAGATTGGAATTGCCACATTATCATGGTTAAAATTAACCAACAAACCTTCTTACCTGATCTTTAAATTTGATCAGAAGCATGTATTGATTACGCACAGCACCCCTCAACACTTGCACATGCTCCATTGTGTCACTTGCAACAGAAAAAAAAAGGAATCATGCTCAGAACATAAATATTACACTTAGATATTATCCTGTGTTCCTTTCAGTAGCTCAGAACTTTTAAAAAGTAAAGGGTTGGACTGCTGTCATGGATTAGTTCATGCCTACTTAATAAGTGCTGTCTGGTATGAAGGGGAAATAATGTACTGCAACCAAAGACTTTATATATCATCTTTGCTGCTACTGTGACAGTGAGTGAAAGGGAGATAATGAACTGTAAATATGACCTCGTGTGTTCTTTTTTGAAAGGGGGATAATGTACAGTGCAAGGAGTTTAGGGAACACTAGCTGATTCAAGGTAGTCAATAGAAAGCAGGAAAACATTGCTATACTGTAAGCATTCAGGGGATCGATCATAATACGAGTAGGACATGCATTGCTGCAGTCCCCGAATCATGCCCTTACCTTATTTAATCCAGGTAAAACATTTTTATACTTTTTGTTGACTACCTAGAGACGGATGAAATAGAATCGGGACTGAATTACATGCCAAGAGAAATTATAATGAAAGGAAAGTGTGTGTCAGTGTCAGGCTTTATTTTCTCTTTTACATACTGTAAATGGTTTAATGCCTTCAGGAAGACTGAAAGAAGACTATTTAATATTTTTTAGCTGAAATGAGTTTCTTGAATTTGATAACCATAATTCATATCCTGCAGATCTGTAACATTAAGAATATTATTGACACCACCCTCCACTGGGCAGGTTTTCAAGGACGTTCATACATTACCCCAAGCAGCATGTGTCTGTTCATCAGACATCAGTCAATGTACTCATCCCCTGCAATAAAGTGACAAATCTGTGCTGGTGGCCTGCCTTAGTAGGTGCTGGATTCCTCTGGAATTCCTCTATCTTCCTGTTCTCAGGTGGAACAAGATCCAAATACTTCCACTGTAATTTGAGATGTAAGGTAAGAACAGCTTTTTTGTGCTTATTTTATGTTTTGGCAGCAGTTAATTATCTACATTATCAGTTAAGGGTACACTTACTTGAGAGGAGCTGTGAACTTGATAAGATCATGGATGGTATATGCAGCAGGAATGGACATCATACACACCATCTCACTGCGGGGCACATCTTTTTCCAGTGATGTCATCTGGCTGAGCACATAACATGCCCTCTTACCACCATTTCAAGTATAAAATGACAACATGAGAGGAAGCACTTATAAGCAAACATGCTGTACTATCAGCAATCTACTGGTTACACCAGCAAGGCTTTTATGAATATCAGCTGAGTAGCTCAATCTTTTATTTCTGGACAAATATCGTGTGTTTAGAGAAAAAGACTTAACAATCCCCTTTTAAACACCCTCTTGATATATGAACAAAAAGAGGTAACATGTATATGGAGCTGGCCATGAAGTTATGTGAGTGATCTTTAAAATTTTAAAGCATGTCTGCTATTCACCATAAGATGTAGTGAAAGTGAAGACTAAAAGACTGTACTCAAAAGCACCATGGTGAGTCATGCTTTATGGGTCTGTTTCTTATGACAGATGCTGCTTGAAAACAGTACAACAGTTTCTACTCACAAACTAAAGTTAATAAATTCCTCTGAATTTTTAATATTATATACATATACTGTACATAACAGGAAGTTAGAAGAGAAATGTTTAATTAAAAGAGCTATTTTTATCTAGTCCCATGAATAAACACAAAAAACAGTGTAAGATAACCAACTTCTTTACAATACCAGATCTAAACTCTCTTTTTATGATTTATAAGATGATTAAACATCTGGCTTACCTGTCTTTGTAAAGATGCAGTACTCCTTTCACCAATTCAACACATGGATTGCCACTAACAAAGTGCACCGTAGATAATGACTTTCCTGTAGGACTGTGACTCCGGGGGCGAGTCCATGCATTCTCTGGTGCTGGCCCTGGCCCCTCAGTGTCAGGGCTGTCTGATTCACTTTTTCTAACGGGTCGAAATGCATGGGCATCTGAGCTAGCTGCAAGTTCTTTGGTGGATGGTTCAGATTTTGCCTTGCTCTGTTGAAAACCATCTTCAGATATTTTGCTTTCCTCTGGCACTCTTTTTAATAACCCATGTTCACTTTCTTCATTTTCCATTCTTTTGATGTCTGTTGAATACAACACTTAACACTGTATGCTTTTGCAGCAGGCATTCTCAAGAATGTCATCAAGCTAAAAATTCACAGCAGATAAGCTGTAGTTTTCTTTAACTCAAAATTCAAGTAAAAAAAAACCTTCATAATTCTACAAAATATATCAACATACAGCTAAATATTTTATGCCTCTCTGTAATACCCAATCCTCACTACAAATTTATGTACATATTTATTACATTATACTCACTTAATCATATGCTTGTGAGAGAAAGGCAGAGAACACATGCAAGAGTGTGGAAAATAGTTGACACAACAAATGTCAACAGGATCAAGGAAGGAAAATATACAAATATAAATCAAATATTAACATATGACAAAGAGAGCTGCATGAAAGCTGAATATCTTGAGCAACAGTTTAGAAGTAAAAACAAATGAAACAGAGGGATTCTATATCAGCAGGGCAGCTTGCCCACCAATTATAATAACACCTTCCCCCCTCCAAGAACTGTGTGTCCCTATAGCCTCCTCATACGCTATACCCATCATACCTCCCATATATACAAAATTCCCACATTCTTATTTGGTGAAAGTACTGTATTATTTGTCTTCTGAATGATGAGTAACATCAACTTAAAAAAAATGTTTTAAAATGCACCAGAAGAAAATGTCTTTTGCAAAACATGCATTGACTTTTTTGGGGGGTGGGTGGGGTGGGGGAGCATTCAAGTATATATATCAAATGCATATTAAAATCAACAGAAATCAGGTGGAAAGAAAAAGAGCTGAATGCACTTTTTAAAATCATTCTTCTGTCTATTTTTTAAATCTTACCTTCAAAGTAAAGTACTTCAATGGAAATATCAAGAAGTTCCCTTAAGCCACGGCACTTAGAAAGATTATCTTTTGTCAAATGAGGCTTGGGAGGTGTACCTTCCTTGCTTGTAGATGGGTGTCTTGTTACTGACACATAGGATGGTTTGGTTTCTCTAGCTGTCTCTCTTTCAAAATTTGGTGCTGCAAAATTGTTATTATCTACTAATCCTGGTTTGAAATAAATATAATTAGTTAAATAACTGGTTTCTACCTTTTCTTATTAATTGACCTTATAAAATAAACTGAATATGGCATGTGGTGCTTAGCAACATCAGCACATAGCTTAAATGAATATTTACACATTGCTATAAAACTAAATGGAGTACTTGAGTCTACAATGGTCTCACTTTGTGAAACTGAAGATGTCAAAACAAAACCACAAAATTAATCACAAATGTCAAATACAGCAGTACGTCCTATACTCTTAAAGAATACAAGGATACAAATTATGCACAAAATAGACAGCGGATATCGAAAGTTATATGTTTCAAGAAAAAGGAAAATGGGCAACTCAGCTACTACCAAGATGGAGATGACAACCTGAGACATGTCCACAAGGAAGCAATACAACTCTCCATAACCTAGATGTTAATGTGCTTTGTTTCTCAGTAAAAGGTGGTTTCAGACTCTCTCTGTCTGTACTTGGAAAAATCCCTATGCCCACCCAGCAACTCTTCTGTAGAAATGGGAACCTGATTTACTAGAGAAGGTAACGGTGGAGAGGGTTGGAGTCTGCCTTTCACATACTATGACAAAGGGTAGACATGATAAACTATTAGGTTATGGGAGACTTTTGTTAGTCACACTTTAATTTTCTTCCCATCACTTACACACAGCCAGTTATAACACAACTGCGGCGAAAAGTTGTGAGAGGCAATCCAAATAACGTTCAGATATGCATTTTTAAATTTCTGTTTGAGATTAATTGGGTGCTAGCTGCCAGCTGAGATTAACTAGATGCTAGCTGCCAGCTGAATATGCGAGCACATGGTACTGCTATCAACAGATTTTTAGACGGTGTGTAGTCGAGTTATCTTAAGTCAAGGTGAGAAATACTTGATTCATTCCACTTTGGCAACGGTCATTAAAACTAGAAAAGAAGTTTCAGAATCCTCATAGGAAGAAACCATATTGTCAATATAAACATGTATACCATAGTTAACAACCGAGGTCCTCCTGATTCTCTAAAACTAGATATTATATCATTCACATATGATGCCGTTTGTTAGACAAGTGCTCAATCAAAACACACCACAGATAATGATACTAACAAGCTAAGTAAAATACTGACTAAAACAGAATAAAGCGTAAGTTAGTCAAGTCCGGTAGCTGTTATTTATTGTAGTGAAAAAGTGATGGCTGCCAACACATGTGAAAGTGAAACCATGCTGTTGATGACAAAGTATTTTCAAGTGCTTACCACAGTACGTCTGAAAATTCGCTGGAGGAATACAATCATCGGCGATTTCTAGCCGAATAACAACTAAGGATATCAACATTTGTGCGACAAAAAGAAATACCCAAATCCTGCAGCTAATTACTTCGACTGGAATGGCACATTTTCATAATGAGTCTATTCCTCAGTCTTCTTGGGTTGAGCTTGTTGATGTTTTCATCTGCCCAGACGTACCTGCATTTTATGAAAATGCTAATCTGCGAAACACGCCAAATGAAGAAAAAAAAAGCTATTCCAAAATACAACAACAATTTTAAAGATTCAGACAACGAACTCTTCTTACATGCTATTGTAGCTTCTTGACTTTTTAAATATAATTAATTTTACTTATTGGCGCAGCTTTTTATTTTTTCAGCAGCTTAAGTTGTGTACGCATGCGCAGATACCGCGACGGCTGTGCAGACGACACCTCGCTGCAATGGCAAAGCAGAACAGTGCCTTGCACAAAGCCTACAATCCAAATGTAGCGCATATATTAAATCCCATTGCTCTCAAGCACCTTGCTCGAGAATGGATAAAAGAGGATACATCAAGTTTCGACTTCGCTGGATTTGTGGTAGGTGAGCGCGAAGAGACGGCAGTAATCTTGATCAAAAGCGCAGGTGTGCTTGCCGGGTGCCCTTTTGTCGATGCCATATTTCAAGAGCTTGACTGTCAGGTAACATGGTTAGAAAAAGAAGGAATTTGGCTTGAACCCACTAAAGTCGTCGCTAACGTAACAGGAAAAGTTAGAAATCTGCTTATAGGAGAACGGGTTGCATTAAATTGTTTATGTAGAGCAAGTGGTATCGCAACGTACGCACGAAAGCTACTCAAGATAGTCGAGGACTGCAACTGGAAAGGAGAAATTGCAGGAACTCGGAAGACAACTCCTGGGTTTCGCATGGTGGAGAAGTATGCTCTTCTTGTTGGGGGGGTGTCTACACATCGCTATGACTTGTCTTCGATGACAATGCTGAAAGATAACCACATATGGACTGCAGGCAGCGTTGCACAAGTGGGTTTAATTTACTCTTCATTTCTTTAATTTTCAATTTTCCTTATGTTTTAAGTATCTAAACCTATATGAAATTTAGGTTATCAAAAGAAAGGCTACATAATATGTGTTTTACCAACAAACAAAAAAATAAAGCAGCAAGAAGACTGTTTTAAAAATATATAATTTAGCTGTGGTTAATTTTTGTGCATAATGGTTGCAAGTGCCATACTCTATTTATTATATTGGTAGTTGCAGTGTGTCACACTGAAGAATGAATGTTGAAAGATATACAGTTATATATTCATAGTTATACAGATTAAAAAAAATCACCTCTCAGGGTATAGAGTAAAGATATTTAGGAAGCATTGGTAAAGTACATTTTGCACAAAGAAATTGTATTGAAAATCTGCTTAGCTATTTGTTCAGAATGTACTAAATATTACATGGACTATAGGAGATTATCTTTTCTCCTCTACTAAATGGCTTTAGTTAATGCAATTTGTTTTATAATGCTGTCCATCTGTTCTAAGGCCGTCAGAGATGTGCGCACCGTTGGAGGATTTTCTACAAAGATTGAAGTTGAATGTCGCAGTGTTAAAGAGGCAGTAGAAGCTATTGAAGCGGGCAGTGATATCATCATGCTCGATAACTTTTCACCTGAGGTTGGTAGTGGTGCACCTTGTACAATCCGAAAAAAGTAATGTTTTGAACATTGTTACAATGCCAGCTTTTGGAAAGGGTGATGATCATTTGAGATGGTGTACCCCAAAAACCTGAAATGGTCAACCCGTTCAGTGGCCTCATTGTTGATAATTAGAGGCTCCAGAGTACCTCTTTTCCTGCAGAATCATCTCCTTTGTCTTATTGAATTGTTGTAATATTGAGTTGTAGACCATTTTCACTGCCCCACACCACCAGGTTATCCACGTCTTGGCACTATGCAGACTCATTGTTGTTCATGTTGACACCTTCCATCGTGGTATCATCAAACTTCACCATCCCAATGTTGACACAGTCATTGGTTAAAAGACAGTACAGGAAGGGAGAGAGGACACAATCGTGTGATGCACCTATGCTGAGCAGCAGGATATTGGATATGAAACACACATGCACATCCACACCCACACACACACATATACAGATGAAAAGTGCATTCATGTGCAGAACTTAATGGTAAACACATGCAATGAATTGTACATATCTGTACTCACACACATTTTTGAAACATACAACACGTCATCATACACACATATAAACATATATATATATATACACACACACACTAATAACATGAAAACGAAATTGATTCTTAGAATGCACAGAAGATATTTGTGAATTTCTTTTTAATCTTCTTTTTGTTGCTGTTTTACCCTGGCAGGCTTTAACCAAGGGAGCATCAGAGTTGAAAAAACAGTTTCCCCATGTGATCATTGAGGCCAGTGGTGGAATTACAGAAGACAACCTAGTGCAATACTGCATCTTGAATGTGGATGTTATTTCAATTAGCCGGCTTGTCCAGGGTTATTCTATTGTGGATCTTTCCATGAAAATACAGAAGCCTGGCAAAGATCCCCAAAATCCTACTGTTGTGTTATAACCCATTCTGTGTACAATCGTTTATCATAAATTGTATGTTTTTGCGATCAAATACTGGCCAGTTCTAGTGGCTGGGTAAATGGAATTTTAAAACAATATTATTGAAATTTCTGCTACAGCAGAAAAGACCTTAAAATGGGTTACAAAAACTAATGATTTTGGCCAGTTTTGCTCCTCCAAAAGAATGTTTTTAGAAACAGAATGCCTTTACATGTTTTGCTTTAAGTAAACCATTACAGTTTTCGATCTGAAGCCAGCCCAGTACTTAGTGTTTCCTAAACAGTTGACCAGAAAATTGGTTCTGAGAGTGTTTATGTATGAGACTATACCTCATTGTAGAAGCAGCCAGATCTGAGAAAATATTAATGATTTTGTTTTCTTCTACACTATTATTTCACATCGGACACTTCCTTTCAAAATAAATTTAACTGTTCAGCAATTATATTATTAGGAACAACCATTATTCTTCAAAATTTTAAAAATATATTTAGTATAGTGGCTAGGTATTTATGCCTTTATTACAAAAAATGTTTTAACCACATAATTGTCAAGTCATTTTTAAAAAATTTGGGTCAGTCAGTTTATTATCTGCTATTTTATGGCTCTTAAAAATCATGTATGAAGTGCCACCCTCACTTATGGATACTTCAAGTGATGCATTCTTCCATACAAATAAAGCAAGTAGCTCCCCACCAATCACCACCACACACACACACTCACAGATATCCTCTCTCTCGTTACTGAAGTAAAATAACATGTCTCGCTATATATTATATATTTTGGATGAATATTGACATATTTCATGGGACATTTTTTCAGTATTTGAACATAAAATTGAGAAATAATAAATCTGTATTCAGGTGACTATTTAATCATTCCTTCTGTTTTGTGTGTGTGTGTGTGTGTGTGTTACACCAAGCAGAATGGACGAGAATATACATTTTTTTTTTTTTTAAAGTAGTTCTAGAACAAAATATATAAAAGGAGTAGTACTTGATTATTATTTATCTTTTGTCTTCTTCCTTTACACTAATATTATGATTAATACCTCCTGTACATTTTCTTCTTATTTTATTTTTAGCAGATATTTCCCTTATAGTGCGGCCCGGTGGAACAACGGTTAGCGCCTGTCACCAATACAGTGAGGGTTGGCTGTCCTGGGTTCAGCTATTGTCTCGGGCACGCTGTTCTTTCTATGCATGTGGCATCTGTTTACAGAGCCGGCTGCCTTGCCGTGATATAGCCTTAGTTGCTGGCTCGGTGTAAAACACCAATTCCCCAACACTCCTTTTCTACAACAGGACAAGAGCTAAATTTAAAAGAATTATTGATCTACTTGTTACCTGTGATAGTGAGCTATCTCTGTATCATACACACCCATCTTGCCCACACACGTGCTATAAAGCCTATATCCATTGAGCTCGCAGGTAGAAGTAGTTTTGACTGCGGTATATGCTTTCAACTATCCCCGGTGGGACCCCAATGAGTGGAACGCACTGCTGTACATCAACTTCATCGACCTGGAGAAGGCTTTTGACAGCATCCACCGCGAGTCCTTATGGAAGATCCTGAGGCATTATGGAGTCCCTGCAAAACTTGTCCAGGTCGTTGGAATGCTGTACAGCGATTTCAGATCTCAGGTGGTCTGTGACACGGAGCTCACAGCCCCCTTCAATGTCAGCACTGGGTGAAGCAGGGCTGCATTCTGTCGCCGTTCCTTTTCATCCTGGCCATGGACTGGATCATGAAGAATTCCACCGATAGAGAGGGATCAAATGGACCATGACTATGACAGCAACAACACTGCTGGAAGACTTGGACTTTGCTGATGACATTGCCCTGTTGTCACACCGCCACCAAGACATGCAGGAGAAAACAAATGCCTTCTCAGAAACAGCTGGAAACCTTGGCTTGAAGGTCAGCACAAAGAAAACAAAAAGTATGAGAGTGTACACCAGAGTCCAAGAAAACATCAAACTAAATGGAGAAGGGATTGAGGAAGTTGACCTTTTTACCTATCTTGGGTCAAAGATGTCAAACACCGGGGATGTGGAGGTGGAGATTCGAGCACATAAGGCCTCAACCAGAGCCCGCCACTGATGTCGATCGGCTGAAACCCGCTCCAGGCGACCCCATGTCCAGTCCTTTCCTTTCATCTCCCTTTCCACTGTTCTTCTCCAGGTTTCCTTTGGGCGGCCTCGTTTTCTTCGGCCGTCTGGGGTCCATCGTAGGGCGATTCTGGAGAGGTCTGCTGGCGGAGCACATGTCCAATCCATCGCCAACGTCTTCGTTGAACCTGCGTGGTGATGGACTCGGTTTCAGTTCTTTGGTGGAGTTCTTCATTGGTGATGGTGTTTGGCCAAAAGATGTTAAGTATGCGCCTGAGGCATCTGTTTTGGAAGACGTCAAGCCTGTTACCGATGTTTTTGGTCATCTTCCATGTTTCTGATCCATAAAGGAGGGTGCTGATCACATTTGACTTGAAGATTCTCAGCTTGGTCTTCTGGCTGATGTTTTTTGCCTTCCATGTGCTCCTGAGTGAGGCCAGTCGAATGTTCCCCATAGGCCTGTTTAACATTTCAAACGTCCCACTTGCCGATTCTCCAAGCTTAACACAAAATGTAATGGCACAACGTTGCTCCACATGGCGCTGGTCCAGTTTGCGTGAGGCACAACCACAACACAACGTCACTAACAGCAGTCACAACAATCACGTAGTCCACGGAAGGAGTGTAAACTCACACTGAGCTATGGAAGGAGACTGATACACCTGCAAGCGATGTACCAACAGCGCAGCCTTACCAGATCGCTTGCAGTGTTACTAGTCTCATTACTTTTCTACCACACCTCGTATTCACAATATGTTTCTTAGGAAAAGTAAATATGAACGGTGATAAGGACCAACCCAGGTAAATACACTGAAGTTTTCACTAATTGTTCGATCGACAATCTTCAAAAAGAATGTTAAGTGATGCATTTGAGTGGCGTACGTTATGTAAACGAGTCTAGAAAACACTATAGTTGGGTACACCAACAAGTAACATCTGTTTAACTATACGTGGTTTTGAAATACTTAGATCAGTAGATCAAACTACTGAACACCAATGCACGAATGTACCGTTTCACTTGCCAACTCGAAGAAAGAAATAACTGAGAACTGTATGTGCTGATTAGCTGATCATGTTTACGCACATCGTCAGCAAAATGCACTGTTCGCATGTCCTTTCTGTCTAGGGTCAGTCAATGCTTTGTCTTCCAAAACTACAGAAGTATAGAACTCCGACTATCTAGGTCATTGCACGACCTATCTTTTGTCAAATCGTCTGATAAACTTTACTTTCTGAAAGGAGGTAACCTACTTACTCTTGCAACTCTTTGCTTTTCTTACCTCTTCGGCCTCGAGCAGTAAGTTCACATCGATAACCCAAAATCGGCCACCAGGACAACAGACAGTCTCAGATCGTCCTAGAATCGACGATCTATCAATACATAGATACTAAACATAGCCCTCGCTTATAGGCAGCAGCCAGTCGATGCTGAACACAAAACAATAAGTAATTAAAATACTTTTAGCTATCGATTATCGATC
Source organism: Marisa cornuarietis (assembly GCA_004794655.1). Taxonomy (NCBI): domain Eukaryota; kingdom Metazoa; phylum Mollusca; class Gastropoda; order Architaenioglossa; family Ampullariidae; genus Marisa; species Marisa cornuarietis. The sequence continues at coordinate 799,632 of SMMW01000565.1, read as the reverse complement.
TATCAGAAACCTGATATAAGTAAGCAATCTTCATTCTCGCGAAAAAATTGTTACCTGGCTTAAAGGTCTAAAGGGGTGCAACCACGAGAAAAAAGACCCTTGTTACAGCAACAAGGTGACCCACTTCCACAAGTAATGTTTGTCATTTTCTTAATTAATGCCAACAGGTAGTGAACCTAAAATTACGTACAAGCCACTTGTGACTATTAATGTCTATATGTTTAGGAAGATGAAGCTGGCACCATCACCAACCTGTATTTGCGGCCTAAAAGACCAAACGTCTGAGTTCATTGTCCAGCAATGTCTCCTACTAAATAAAGCAGAGAGAGAGAGATGGGACATCACATACTAATATTGACGTTGTGTATCTGAACTAGAGCTTTAAATCTTGACCTCTTGCACATCCTAGTCTGTGAACTGTGGAAGTCTGTGTAATCTTTGGTATTGGACTTGGTTTGGGACTAAAATACCTCCCAGGACCTTGGACTCCCAATGACAAGCGCAAGATCTTATATCTAAGGTTTCCTGTTGATTTGTTGCTCAACATGCTCAAGCTGCTCATCCTGCACTTGATCCTGTCCAGCCTGGTGACGGCGACAGCCACGCTGGATAAGAAAGCTTCCGGCAAACTGGGGCTGGGCGCCATGATCTACTACATGACCACAATGCTGTCAGCCGTCATTCTTGGCATCATCCTTGTCCTGTCCATCCATCCCGGAGACCCACGTGACATTAACACCATTCCACGCAGTGGCGCCTCTAAGAACACCAAATCGCTGGACGCTCTGCTGGACTTGATCAGAAACTGCTTTCCGGATAATTTTGCTGCGTGGTCATGTAGATCCATGATGTGTTCTATGGAAAAGAACTATTTGTATTAACTAAGCAGTTCCAACATGAGATTATTCTCCCACATTACTGTAGCTTCGTCCATCGCCATGAACTGTAGACAGTCATACATGCTGTGGGCTCAGATTCTCGCCGTGACCTACTGCCTGCCTTTTTCATAACAGGACTGCCAGAACTAGCGGTCACACAGATCCTGTGGATTATACTACATGCTCTGAAATACTTGCGGAGGTGACATACACAGGGGTGTGTCTCACTGGCATCCACAACTCTCTCTCTCCACAATCGTTACGACTGGCGCCAGTGAACAGACTATGACTACCCCCAACATGCTGTTGATTGCCTCCTGTGGCTCAATCCAGAAATTCTTGAAGAGAATCTGGCATTTATGGTGATTTTAAAACTAACCTGATGATCTTACTACAAGAATTCGGCTATGTTTCAATGATTCTAAAACTAACCCATGCAACTGCAACTGTAAGCACATCCATGTCATTGGTGGGTGGCCTCATAAGAAAATAATAGCGATGTTTTCAATGTGTAAGTTATCATGATCAGACTGAAAAATAGGAAAACACTTGTCCTCGTACGTCATCGATTCCAGAATTGACGACTGTAGGCCGCTAGCATTTATCATGTATGTGTGGTGTTCTTTGTCTAAAGCACTTTGAGTTCATCTTAATAGTGGAGAAAGGTGCTATAGAAATCATCATTATTATTTCCAACATGCACGTACCCTGTTCCACAGAAAGCTCTACTGAAGCAAAATAGCGATGGAGGATATGGTGTCATTCGTCCTAGAGGTTGGCATGAGAGTATAATGTAGTGAACGAGAAGAAGAGTATAATTTTTTTTCTTATTGAGGTTTTGGACAGTTTGTGGCTATTTACAATGAGATCTAGTGGGTATGGATTTTTTTAAACGACGGTGCAAAACTAAGTGCAAGGTACTAGACCCAAAATGTGGTTGGATACCACCTTTCTATTCTCCAAATACATGTCTACAAACATCACCATGTACAGAAAGGATTCCACACTGACACGTTGATGTTGTCAATGCTTCATCCAATGAAAGAGCTTGGACAATGTGTTCATTATCTGTAACAAACGGGACGTCACGAGATTTGACTTCTTTCTGTGCATGGGGATGTTTGTAAGCGTGTAATTCGAAAACGAAATGAGGATATTAAATCAGATTGGGGGAAGCACAGTATAGTATCTTGCACTGAGTTTTAGCCAGTCATTAGAAAAAAAATGCACCCACTAGATCTTTCACACAATGTAAATGACCAAAGTGTACAAAACTATGTCATCCAACGATCAATTCTAATTTTAGTGTTCCATTAATGTGCGCTTGTCCCTTTGCACCAACTAATTCCAAAGGTTAAACAGTATTGTGACATTCACAGTTGGTAATGTGACCTATTAATTATTTTGATCTTTGCTGCTAGTGATAAGTTAACAGTACGTTATAGGACTTACAAAGAAGATTGTTATCCTTTCGCCAAGTCCTGAAATAGAACACAAAATTTGCTAACTGAAATCGAGTGCTCGATGGTATATTGTATATTGTCACAAACTGAATTTCTGTCTGCAAGAATGTAAATTGTTTTTCACAGGACTACTGGGCAGGACTCAGTAGTTCCCAAAATCTGAGCAGGAGCCCCCTTCTGATCTCAAAATACAAGCCTGCAAACATTACCGTGCACAGAAGGAACTTAACATAAATGTGACGTCAGAAAAGTATACAAATACGCCTTATCATCATGTGTTTCCAGCTCTCCCATTGGCTCTAGCCGTGACAGTGTCAGAACATTAATTATTGTACACTCATGGTGTGTCAGTTTGACCACTCTCTGTGCACACTGATGTTTTAAGGTTTGTCTGTGACGAATGGAAGAGGTTATTCAACGTTTTTCTCCCCGAGGGATGGCATCAACCTCTCATTTGAAATAAAATGCTTCTGGCAAACCCTAATGCTACTATAAACAAACTAAAACCTCTTAACATTTTAATAGGCTATTTCAAATACATATCGTATTCATTGATCTAGAATTAAAAAAAAACCTCAATAAGTCCTGGGAAAAAAACACGTCGTGTTCTTTTGTAAGGACCCCTGCCTCTCATCATCTTTCAACCGTGATTTGTGCGGTCTTTAAATACTTTTGCCAGAAAAAATCAAGAAATAAGAATGTACGTCGTGCACCACCAGAAGGAATAGATTCATACAGATAACCGATGCAATGACGAACACGAATATTTCTTTCACTGCAACAGCCATCCTGAGTTTCAATTTCGCAGGAGATGCAGACGCGGGTAAAGAGGGTGGAGTTTATGCATGCTGTTTGTCGTGCTATGCTACTTAAATTCCGCATAAATTTTACTACAGCTGCAAGGCAGCGCGTCTCCCAGCCTCGAGTCTCTGTGCATGCTAATTGTCGAGGGCAGCTCATATTTTGGCCTCGTCCCTCCCCTCTCCTCATGTGGGAATGACTCGTCACATACGAAACCTTCGAGGTGGGAAGACGGCCCACGGACTGGAGACAAGTGGCTGGCCGGTCGCTGGTGAACGTCGTGTTGATGTCGATGTCGCTGTCGACGAAAAATAAAATCAAGCCTGAGATTCTGACGAAACTAGCATTCCCTTTCCATTAGTCATTCGACCATACTGCTCCTGCAGTGCTTCGAACTTCAAAGGGCGGTGAGTAACTATACTTGTGCTGTCCTCTTTCAGAGATGTTTTACGATCTTATTATCACTTTTTTCGTGAATAGATGAATAAAGTGAGTAAAATGCAGATGAGTACGCGATTATCTTCGTAAATCTATCGAACTGAAGATGTTTGTCTTTAATGTATTGTACGAAGGAATCGACCTTCCACTGTACACCTCTCTTCATATTTGTAATGTCTGCTGCACAATAAATCACACATACAAGAAAATGAAGATTTGCTAAGTTTACTGTTACATTTCAGTTTAAATTTACTAACTTCACTTTCTCCGTCTGTTCCCCTAACCCTTCCGGTTCTTGCGTTTCCATTCTGATCCATTTCCTTCATAAGTAAATGTAGTATAAAACTATTTGTTGTCACCATATTGGTTCTCTCCGTCCGTCAGACAACCTAACTGAAAGTTTTGTCAATACGTCTAAACACCAGTCTTACAAAAGCTTACCTGTCCTCTCTATTCAATACCTGTATCACCTCTGTATCTGTGTCACCTATATAGCCGGAGCTGTATTCCCTGTATTTATCCGCCTACAACTAGACTATATTTCCGAATGCACCGTGTACTAAAAAAAAAAAAAAAAAAAAAAAGCGTTTCACACCTTTATCACAGAACAGGTGAAAGTGCGATGAGTCGGGAGCAGTCCTAAATGGATCGTTTATCTGAAGACAAGAATCACAGCAGTTTTTCAGAAAAGTGCAGAAACCTAAGCAATAAACAAACAATACAGTTCCTGAAAGGGATGTAAAGGACAATGCATCTATTAATTAATACAAAAAAGGTGTAGTAATATATAATTTATAAACAAGTTCAAAGCGATGACTGTTGATAATTGACTTGCTGTACTTAGTTTTAATAATCCAATGTTGGCCACCACGCTTATTGCTAATTACGTCTGTAATTTTATAATCTGAGCCGTGCTCTCCCCCCCCCCCCACCAATACCCACCCACCTCTAGGCCTAGCTAGGAAATTTCATATTAGAACTTTGTTGCACAAGCCAGTTTTAAAGGCAAATATTTTGTTTCTTGCTTTCAACGTACGAACAACGCAAATAATATCGACAAGAGAAGAAGGAAATGTCAGTGTAACAACCAACGATTTCGATAACCTGTCAGTTTGATATCTCTGCTTAGGAAGGGTATGCGCGTTTGCTGAAGACTCGAATAACAGGATGTTGTCGTGATTATCTTCTCTTGTCCTATTAAGCTCTCGCCCAAGGGGGGCCCTCCATGGCGTCTTAGTGTTGATTGGACATCACCGTTTGATAAATGATACTTGAGAAAATTATTTTCGATTTCACGATCTGTGGTTGGTAGGATTTTAGTGCATGGGCGTGGGACTAAAGCCTCTTAGTTTTCCTTTGTCTAATCTTCAATGGTCTTTCATTCAAAGAGCATTGCAAGATTTGTTTGACGACCTACTGCTGTCTTTCGCTTCACCTTTAAGTTCGTTAGTGTGCTACGTCTGGTAGACCCATACTTTTCACTTTGTACCTAAAATAAAGAGCCTATTTGTCTTACATCATTTCCACTGTCACATTATGTGAGTTGCGCTTTCGGATGCATGTGATGGTCGTTAAAATCGTAATGTCATCAGAGCACTTTTGTTTCAGGAAATAAGCAAGTGTAGCTGTGCCGAAGAAAACGTTTTTCTGCGGAGTGACTAAAAAGAGTGATGGGGAGGGAAGCTGACGAACGCGTGCGCCTAGAGACCCTGAAGTGTGTGACGGGAGAAGACTGTCAAACGTTCACGGCGGCAGCGCCATCTGCAGCTTGAGGTGAGCGAGTAACAAAAAAAAAAAAGGACAAGCCTCCGGTGGTTTTCAATGCCCGCCATCCGACAGACCAGCCAACGACGTGGCAAGACGGGAACCCTCGTGCGAGAAACGGACTCCAGCCAGTCCCCCCCCGCCCCGCGAACCGAGACACCAGCCATGACGACAACGCTGACAACGACGCCAACAACACTAAAGGTGCCAGACATCAACGACCTCTCGATGCACTCGCACTCTGACCTCAGCACCAGCGTGACGTCATTCGGGAAGGATCGGGTCAAAGGGCGCTACGACTTCGCGGCGAAGGTCATCATGCTGGGTGATTACGGTGTGGGCAAAACCTCGCTGCTGAAGACGCTGGGCACGCTGGAGGCCCAGGAGCAAGTCCAGGACGACGTCAGGACCTCCACGCGCTGTCTGACCTACCGGCCCAACGAGTACGTCGAGATGGAGTGCGCACGCAGCGACAAGCGCGTGCTGATCCGAATCATGGACACAGGAGGTAAGTGGGGGGGTCACTTGAGCAGGTCACGATGGTACAATGGTGACGACAACGAAGACTTGATGACGGACACGTAAACAAATCTACAGCTTAAAAAGAAAACAAAAGCTGAGACCCTTTTTGTAAAAGAAAAAACACGAGTCGCAAGGTTGGGGGACAACCACTGAAGAATTTTCGCGCTCCCAGCACTAAGTGTACGCAGCTTTTATTCATATCTATTTAGTAAACTAACAAACTGACTGACTGATTAATGGTTAACCAACTAACTAGCTAATTAGAAAACTCTTAACTTAGTAAGTTACTTAGCTAGTTAACCTATTAACCAGGTAGCTAATTAATTTGTTAACCAAGTAGCTAATTAACTTGTTAACCAAGTAGCTAATTAATTTGTTAACTTACTATAGCTAGGTAATTAAACAACTAACAGAAAAAAACTGACTGCCTACAAAACTCAAAATGAAATAATATCTTTATTTGCTTTTGTACAAGTTTGTTTTTTTAATAACTTCTTGTTTTGAGACGTCAAACATGCGTATAACTGAAACTATTCACACTAAACTAACGATCCTGACGATGACAGAAATGTCTACTACAGTCCAAGCTCTTGTCCAGTCACTCGTATTTTCTTCGGTAAAGTCGTCGATACTCTCTTCAGACGGGAGCGATCGGTAAAAGGAAAAAGCTTGTAAACCTGTCAGTTTCGACCCCGGGTTTCAGTTCCTCTGCGTGTGTATGAGCGCGAGCGTGTTTGTGTGTTTGCGCAGCAACTGTTTTGTCCGTTTGACCCGTTGAACTTCTTCCTAGGTCAGGAGCGGTTTCGAAGTATGACGTCTTCATACTTCCGGGGCGCGCACGGCTGTCTGCTGATGTTTGATGTCGCCAAGGAAACGTCGTTTGACAACATTATAAACTGGTAGGTATTGGCACTTGCCACCAGATTCCATCCTCACATACGTATTCTATTTTATCTCAACTTTTACAAAATGATCAAATCGTGGCTGTAAAAAAATTAACCTTTACACTCACGAAAAATGTAGTTCTCGATGAAAATGTCGGTATTCATCCACACACATCTTCAGAAACTCACAGCTGACTGAATGGTGTGTTCAGTACACACCAACCTTAAGATCAGCTCTCGGGATGTTTCTCAATAAGACTGCTGTAGACTACTGTTGTAGACTGTCGGCAGTTGGTGTCGCCCTCTCTATTGAAGGAAGGTTTTTTAATCCGCCAAGTAAATGGCTTTCTTCGCCCCTCTCTAGAACTACCGAACGTTGCGGTCCAAGATGGTGGCATCATCCGGGCAGACGACGTTCGCTATTTTTAATAATAATAATAATAATAATAATAGTGAAGATTTTTATAGCGCATATTCACACTCATAGAAAGCATGCTCTTAGCGCTTAAAACGAGGAATATATTTTCAAATATTCCCCCACCGGAAGGGACTACCTTCTGCTCTTTTAGTCTGAGTTTCAGTTGTTTTGATTTTGGGTTTTTTTTTTCGTTTTCCTCACATAATCTTGGTTACAGCTACAGTGTTTAAATCATCTTCATAAAATCAGATACAGAAATGTCACCTGTGTCAGAAATATTCTAACGACCATTAGAAATATTTAGATTAAAATCTTTATAAAATGAGAGATATTTTATATCAGCTAAATAAAGATAAGGGTGTTCACAAAACAAAAAGTAGTTATATGTGGTAGTAATAAAAAACAAGATGTTGCAAATATCATTCTTATTTAAACAACTATACACACTTTCTGAAAGTAAAAGCTCAATGTTCATTTTTCGCACTTAAACACGTTCATCATCATTCTAGAATTTTTCTTTAGAGTTTTTGGGACACTGCAGTTGCCTCAAACATCGAACTACAAGGTAGTAAGTAGCAACAAGTCTAGTATCTTTAGGTCTACGCCCATCACCTTGCACAGAAACATATAAGAAAACAGACATCCAAATATACATAGATACCCCTACGTCGTCAAGGGTGGAAACAATAGCAGAGTTGGGACCATGTTCTTATTAGGTGTAATTGGAGGGTTGATATTCACCCAGAGTTTGGGAAACATCTTGTGCCGAAACTCAACCCACTCATTTACAAACTAAATCTCTAAGCCTAGGTTTGCAACAGCTGGACAACTAAACTGTTTAAAGATGACTCAAGAGAAAAGTTTTTTTTTTTTTTTTTTTACTTTACAGCAACAACTGTGACAATGTAACTGCGAGCTCGCCCGAGGGCCAACATGCAGAGAGAAGTCGAAGTCCAGAGAGTCAAAGGAAACTAAATGATAACGAAAACGCTTCACCTGGGGCAGTTTAAATAAACGAAAAGGACTCACTTGAGGCAGTTTAAATGATAATAAAAACGCTTCACCCTGGAGCAGTTTACATGCTTATCGACAGCACGGCACCAAACAGGGAGCAGGTTAATTATGAAGCATGAAGGTCGACATAAAAAAAAACCTCAGCACAGTCATCTGCCTCTGAAGCCGCGATATGATTTCGAGTAGTTTATTTTAAACTGCAGCGCCTAGAGATGGCTAGCTGTACAGTGCCAGCTTTGTCTGAAGGACATATTTGTAATCGGTAATGCATGGTAACAAATCGGTATCGTGACGTGGTCACATGACCGTCGACATTATTGCCCTTTGCAGTTCCTTTCAGTGTGATCGCTACACTGCGTCCGTAGCCGTGGGAATGCTGCCACAATCGTGAGAACAGTCCTCATATGAGCACACCACAATCGAAGAAAAACCCGTACATTCAAAGGAGCACACCCATAATCGTAGGAACATTCCCACTGTGAGTACTGACAGTCAAAATGTTTAATCGCGCTCAAGTAAAGCTCCATCTATTTACGGGTGACATCATAGATGATCATCCTAAATGCCACCCGAAGCCATAAAAATATATTCACGGGGCACTTTTTGGTGAGAGCTGTGAGCCATGTCTGGCCCTTTTACGGATAGATGTAAAGGATGGCGTCTTTCTAGAGCGCAAAGTGATCTTATCAACAGCGAAAGCATATGCAGGCTCATGACATGATAGGACTGGCCTCAAAACAAAAAGAACGGCCATGGCCTCACTGGAAAACCTCGCTGCAGTGTAGTACACAGACAAGACTCTTGATCACAAGTCAGATGACAGAGAACACACACACACACACACACACACACACACACACACACACACACACACAGAGGCGAAGGTCGACTTCTAAGTGGTGTACAAACAGGTCAGGGTAGATGGGATGTCGGGGGTGTGGGTGGGTCAGAAGAAGGAACCCCCGAGCTCCGCGAGACAGAAGCGACCAGAATTTGCGCCTTTTATCGTCCTATTTGAATCCAAATAAAATGTTTTAATAAGCAGCAATATATTCATTTGACTCTTTCTACACTGTTCTCAATTCTCGTCTTCACATTGACGTTTCGATCCCAGTGTTTTTATAAATGAACAGCAGCTAGTTGTTGAGTCATTGTCTTCTTCAAACTGATATTTTTTAAAAAGCTAATGGTGATCATGGTCACGTTTTGCTTCGCTCGTCTAATGCGCTAAAAATAACTGTGACGTCTGCATAGTTTTGAAAGACAGCACTTCAAAACAGAACTTGCTTGCACTTTGTAGTCATTCTCGCAGGCGGTCCGGTGGCGCAACGGTTAGCGCCTGTCACAGTGAAGGTTGGCTGCCCCGGGTTCAGATTTCGTATCGGGCACGCTGCTCTTTCTCTGCATGTGGCATGTTTATAGGGCTGGCTGCGTTGCCGTGATATAGCCTTAGTTGCTGGCTCGGCGTAAATGGGCAATGCCCTCCCCCCCCCCCCCACACACACAAACACCTTCTGTCACTCTCTAAGATGCGATGAATCCATTAATGGATTGTCTCCCATTTCTTCCCGTTTCTCTCGAAACTCCTCTTCTTCTACATCCTTAGCTGTACTGCTCCCTTAAGGTTCCTCAAGGTTCCTCTCTGCGACTTCATAGCAACCTAAAGATTACGTGACTTTCTTTACTTCTTAAGAATTTCTTTACCTTCCTGTATCCGTTACAGGATGGTCTGTGCAAGTCCTGTTGATCTTGAGATGTTCCCACACCACTTCAGCTTGAGACTTTTCCATGAGGCCAGGAGGTCTTCGAATGGCCTAATTATTTTCATGGTTTTCTTTCGTGCTTCTTCGTGGAAACAGACTGATTATAAATATTGAAATAAAAACTGTGTTTGGAGCAGAAAGCTTGGCCACTAAATGCAATGTCTTTAAATTTGTGTGGGGAATACGCGTCCCTCTTTTACAGGTTCAACAACCTGGACATGTACGCCGCCCCGGACCACATCAGTGCCGTGCTGGTCGGCACCGTGCACCAGGGTCACGAACGTTGCGTGACCTCCGATCGGGCCTTCAAGCTGGCCGACGGCCTGCAGCTGACCTACATGGAGACGGACGTTCGTGACGAGCAGATGGTGCTGTGGATCCTCCAGAAACTCGTCAACAACGTCATCATGAGCCGGGCGCGACGCCAGAGCCTAGCCATTTCCATAATGCCCCCACTGAAGGAGAAGATGCCCGCAAAAAAGAAGCGGTTTAAGTGCTGCGGTGCGTCCTGACAATACCCATGTGCACGACGGTCGTCTGCTTGCAGACTTCCAAAAGGAAGATAAAAATGTGGCGAGTTCTTTCAAGTAGGACGAGAAAAAAAATCGGTAATGTATGTTACTTGATTCTTGCCTTAGGAAGTGAAGGTACGTGTCTTTTTTCTGGACATAGAAGTGATGGTAGGGTTTACTCATCCCGCGGAATAAACTGTTATGCATGCAAAAGAAAAGAAAAAAATAATGCAGTCCATCCCACAACTGTGCTGTTATAGTGGGGCATATTTTTATTTGCCTTTGGATGCTGGTCCACGTAAAAGAGGCCAGGTAAACAGAATTTAAGACAGAAATGTTCTTGTGCAGAACTTTCACCAATAAACTTTGCCACATTTCATTATATCTTCTACATTGACCGAAATACCATAATGTTTGGCCATACACAGGCGTGGGAAATTTTTTCGGACAAAAAGATCATATGCAGGTAATCCGAAAGTAACTGCAGAGGAAATTATGTAACAAAAAAGACCTGCGTGTACTTCAATGTGACTTCAGGAAGATTGCACGGATGGAGACATACTGACGACCGGAAAACAGATCAGTCGGTTGGCACTCATCCCAAACATCGACTAACCGGCGGTTACATCCTGCAACATTTCATGACTGGATGTAGATTGTTTAGTCCGTCCGCTTTTTACAATGCAGTGAGTCAGTTGTCATAGCACTTGTAGCCCCTAAAGTACTATCACTGAGTTATATAAGAACGTTTTCTTTTTTCAAGTGAATGATAGATTGAAGATGCTCGATTCCCTATCCTCGAAGGTAGCGCCGGAAGTTGCTTAAACCGAATGCGCGAACACAACTGGTTTTCGCGCTTTCGGAGCAGACGGCCAAGCTGGTCCTCAATTTATGTAACTCCGTGGTTGTATCTTTTATAGATTTTTTTCGCGCCTGAGTCTGATTTCACTTTTCAGCCATCGAACAGCTCAGAAAGAAATCAATCAATCACTTTTATTTTTATTTCAGCAGTCACAGTTAATGAAAATCAGTCTTGCCAGTAATTGAAATATCTGAGAGATCTAAACTTTTATTTTTTTAATTCAAATAATTCTAATTAATGAAAAAAATCTTGCAAGTAATTGTAATTGTCCGATAGCTCTAAACTCGTACTTATCAATTCAAATAATTCTAATTAATAAAGCGATCTTATTTTATTTTAATGGGGTTTTTTTCATCTTGATCAGATAAAAAAAACAACAACAGATGAGTCGAACGATTTTGGTGCAGATATTTTCTTACGTCTGTCTACAAGATGTAGGCCCGAGGCAATTCTGTGTTTGTATCTATATATATATTAGGGCACTTATCAACAGTTTTGAGGTCTATGTTTGAAGGGACAGTAAAGGTTAAGAAATAAAACCAGTGTTCAAGAGTGAAAAACTCCCTCTACCCACCCTGCTGATGGGTACCTCATTTATCAGGAAATGTAAAAAGCGAGGATCCCATATTCTACAGTTAACCGCTTTAAAGATGCTTTACACTTTTTTTTAGGGAGGTGGGGGACGAGCCAGTGTTTTCTTTTTCTGTGTGTGTGTGTGTGTAACGCCACAGACTCTTTTCCCCCTATAAATCTCACTCGGCAGGTGCATCAAACAATCTGTTCAAGCCTGTCAAGAAGACTTGTTTATAACAAAATGTTTTTTAAAAGGCATGTATTATATACTTAATTCTGAATGGGGATCTACATTCAGCCGTGTAGTAGTCGTTTTTTTCTCTCTCTCTCTCTCTTTAAAGTGACGTTTGTTGGTTAACACATGTTACGAATTCCAATCTACTTTCTTCTAGCACCACCTTCACAAGCTCATCGGAAGTTTAGACGTTTGTATCTTCAAACCAATCTACTTTGACTTGTTTGTGAATTCACTACAGTTCAGGTGTTCACGTGCTTTACATTTGCATACCAGATATTCTTCATGCATTGACAGTTACCGTACAATTTTAACCTAGCACTTATAAATAAACTTGCACTCACATTACACTGTAAATTTTTAAGTTTGAAATCTGTATGAAAATCGATCCCCGCAAAGTTACATCTGTAACAGCATACAAAACTTATATGTTTGAGTCTTGCATTCTGTACACAGCATGATCAGCCTCTGTATACTTGATTACAGTTTATCCGAAAAGAAAAATCAAACGACATCCACCAGTCAAATCACGTGTGTGTGTGTGTGTGTGGGGGGTGAAATCGGTACATGGTTGCTTAATATTCATGTCAACGCGCATATATATATATATATATATATACTGTATTTCTGAATGAGTCTATTCCCGACATATTTGTTGACCCGGTGTTATAAGACGAAGAAATCGACGAAATGGACAGGAAAGAGATGTGGGCGTGCGCGACGACCTCTCACCCTTAATACGTGTTATGCCGTTCATCAGGGGCAGAGGGCCAGTAGCTGCCGTCTCGACTCCAGTGCCAGCATCCATTATCAGTTAATCCAAGAATGTACGCATATAACCAGTTGTACATTATTTGTACGGTTATTGTTATTATTTTTTTGTCTTCCTAGATCAACAATGTCGAACTTCCTCCCTCTTTGTAGATCAACAATACAAACTTTGTTCAAGATAAAAAGATAAAGATGTTATAAACTTCAGATTTCTCGGTGCCGATCTCTTCTCTTTCTCTCTCGCTTCCTTACCATCCCCAATCCTCTATAGATTCGGGTATCCAGTCCCAAAGCTGGGTCGACTGGGGGGAAGTTTGCAGCGCTAAACGGGTATCGAACCTGCGCGCCTCTTAGTTCGTAGGCCAGAGCTACCCGCTTTCTATAAGCTCAATTAATGACGCTGTTAATTTTTGTAAGCCGACTCTGTATAGAACAGTTGTGTGTTTTTTTTCTTAAGCGTGTTTTATTTTTTGAGGATGGCGGCCAACTCGATTTTTTTCACTAGTGGCCATTAACGTAGGAAATGTGGGCTGACTTTAGCATGTAATGAACTGTGATTGTATCCACAGGTAGAATTTTCAATAAATGTACAGTATGTGCTTTCGATATATGAGCGAGTCATGTCGTAAAGAAAGAAAGAAAAAAAGAACGAACGAACGAACGAACGCACGCACGCATGAACGAACGAACCCCAAACAGACAGTAAGGAAGAAAGGTGGATTTCGGTGATGAACACCCCGTATTCTCACAGCAAAGCATGCAGCAAACATCAGGGCAGACATTACGACAGAATCGACACTTTTTATTGCAGTTGTGATCATCATCTCAAAATCGATTAAACACAAGAACCTCTGTTTGTATACACGATTAAATAAAATGTTATTACTTTTACTCAAAATATCCTTAACAATGCACTGCTATTGGGCTGCCACCACCACCACCACAAACCCCTCACTCTCTAAAACCCATTCCCCTTTCCATAAATGTCCATGTGTCAGAAAGTATTAGCGATCAACTCAATAGTCAGCTTTCCCAACAATGGGTCAGCGCCCAAAATAAAACGGACGGGTTTCCCTTAATGCTCTACTTTTAAACCACGCACGTATTCCCAGAAACATACGTGACTCATGTGCGCTAAATATACAAACTAACAACTTCATGAGCGCTCTGGGAGACAGAAAGTTCTTTACTCGAATGTGAAAGCACCCACCAACACACACACACACACACACAAACAGGCGCTCACCATAGCCTCGATACCCAAAATCCTCGACGTAGCAAACCTTTCCATCGCCCTATGACGACCGAGAACTCTCGTGAACTGAACGGGAAATCACGACAGCTGAGCGAGAATCGCCTTGCAGAAATCCGGGAGATCCTTAGGCATGCGGGAGGTAATCAAGTTGCCGTCCACCACAACAGAAGCGTCTTCATAGATGGCGCTGTGACATTCAAAGAAAAGGAAACAGTATAGGAACAACAGCCTTGCTAAAGTGTATGGGTGTTCGTGCAATAAACACGCTTGTGTATGTGCACGTGCGTGTCTAAAAATCCGCTTAGCGTTGTAAAGCACAATGAGCATAATTATGAAAATGCGCTACATAAATGTACTGTATTATTATTATTATTATTCAGGACATATACAGAGCCTTACAAATAGTGTACCAAATACAGATACAGGTACGAACACATAAGGCTACCTACGGATACAGCACACCCTTAATCTCCTACCCTGCGTTCTCCATGTCGTCTTTGATGGCGACAAACCCCGTAGCACGTTTTCCCTTCAGAATCTTCGCGGAGCAAAACATCCATGGCCCATGACATATCGCCGCCAGGGGGCGCCCTAAAAAACAGTTGTTACTTGTTTAAATGGAAACAAGACCTGAATTCACATGCAATTCTCTCTCTCTCTCACACACACACACACACACACACACACACACACACACATAAACATCCATCCAAGTGTCAAGTAAACAGCGCTATCAAAACACGTCGTACCAGAAATAATGATAACAGGTGACAACAGATCGAACAAATATGCTGATGTGTGATTTCACCTATGTGTCGGGGAAACACGTTTCATAAGCTGACTCTTACGATTTATCGCTGACTGCACGAGCTCGACTGACTACGTCCCGTGCAGTTTCTAATAGTTCTAATAAACACCGCGCACTCTGACGACAGCAAGCCCTCGAAAGATAACCGACGAGAGGAGTAACGGACTATTACAGCATTGGACCGTTCAGCTGCCCGAAAACGAGTTCGTCGAGCTTAAAAATAAAT
This sequence comes from Marisa cornuarietis, assembly GCA_004794655.1. NCBI lineage: Eukaryota > Metazoa > Mollusca > Gastropoda > Architaenioglossa > Ampullariidae > Marisa > Marisa cornuarietis. Next base: position 784,445 of record SMMW01000565.1, on the reverse strand, counting down.
CATGCCGGCTGAACACATCACGGACACCACCACCCGTGTGATACGCAGCCTGTTTGTGAACTTCGATCCGCTGTTGAAGGTCGTTATTTGAGTGCAATGTTCGGAGACTTAATTAGCTGGTGGGCAGCGACTAGAGAAGTAAAGGCTGTTAGCTGCGGTTCGCTAATTTGCAAGTTACATCGCTAGCAGCCTCGGGGCAGTCGACAAAGACTGATCGATAAGCACTTTTGTACAGGCATTTGGACTACAAACGGACCACTGAAGATGTGAATATTTAAAAAAAAAGCAAAACATATATATATTATTTTTGTCACCTGACCTGGCAACAAAATTCAAACAAGAGCATTACGGAAAGATTAAAGTCTCCAAAAACCAGATTCAAGCCACCAGACGGGGACAGACTTGTATCAAGGAGAAAAACGGAACTTTTTAGGAAAGAAGATGCGGGTCCTTCGTCGACAGAATCGACAAGGAATTCTCCTCTTTCTTCTTTCCTACCTTGGTTTGATTCTTAGTCGGGGACTCGGTGAGACAGGAAAATTCGAGACAAGTGCGCCTACACATTTGTGAAATCCCTCTAGTGAACTGGAAATTCAGTGGAGACATTGCACTCATACAGCAAGAAAACCGTAAAAAGAAAATTCATCGAGATTTTCTTTTTCTTAACACCAAGACTATTTTGACGGGGCATCCTTCACGGTAAGAGAACTAAAAATATCCTATTTTGTCTTATGACGAATACTTCCAACTAGAGAGTAATTAAGTGATAATAACAATATGAGTTGGACCAGGCGTTGGTGTCATTTTCACTCCATTAATCTAGATTTGTAGCTAGGAAAAATCAAGCAATTTCGCAAATCAAATGAAAGCTTGCATTAAAACTGTTTCTGTTATCTTTTTTTTTCTCGATCGCGTTTCTGTTATCTTAAGACCCCGCTTCTGAAAAAAATGAAATCACAAAATAAAAGACAGTCTCCACGATTTGCGCTTCATAGTGTTGTCATGAATAGTGGAACGAAACGGCAACCCATAAAGAAAATGGAAATTTGAGTTACCTTTTAGCACTTTGACCTTTACTTATGGCCCAATGTGAGAATTATGTTTATTGTTAAACGGGTCAATCAGCTGTACCTTCTTTGCAGAAATGAGCGGTCAGTCAGATTTTGAATTCCCCTTTACTTCTTGTTAAACGTTTTGCCAACGTTAAACGGCTTTATACTCTTTGTAGAAAACCTAGCAGCTGTATTCAGGTTATTTATTTATTTATTTTCAGACTTGAAGCGAGCATCGGCAAACCTTGGTTTTCTTCAGTTGCTAAACCACTTGTAGACTACTCAAGGACGCTTGTAAAGGTCGAGAAACTCGACACAGGTAAATCTCAACATGTCTCTCAGGAGCCAGCGGTCCAGAGACGACCCCGCCTACTGCATCAAAGTTATTCTGCTGGGGGACCTTGGGGTGGGCAAAACCACCTTCATGCGTGCCTACAACCGGGCAAAACCTCAGCCACCTACTCTGCACTCCGGCAGCAACATCCCACATTACCCAGCCTCCATGAAGAAGACCCTCAACTATCAAGGAAAGAAGGTCCAGATAGTCATCTGGGACACTGCAGGTATGAATCATTTAGACAGACACTGGGTGACCTAACACATAATAATCTGGCTTAGTCACTCGTGTTACATTTCAATGAAAAACAGACATTTCTTGCATTTTTCGCCAAGCTTACATCGATGACAAATCGAAAGCGGTAATTATCGGGCGGTCCTTTAGTGTCATCATTACAGCGACGATCGTACCGTACTGGGTTTAGATCTAGTCTCGGGGCTCATGTAACATTCTCTCTAGATGAGGCATCTGTTCACAAAGCTGACCGTCAGAGGTTCTACTCCTGATACTCTGTATCCCTCCTCCTTCATCCGTTGATTTTGTTTTATGTTGTGAAACTTATCCACATCTTAAAGTTAGATATATGCATAGAAAATTCTTCTCCTTGCCAAAATTTATTTAAACTTAGTATAATGTTAGCACCAACAAAACAAAGTGTTGTAAAAAAAAAAGTCATTATATCTACTATATGCATTTAAAATTAGAAAGTCATTGGTTGTATAGATTGATAAATATGATAGCTGCACCTTTACCTCTCTAGTCAGTTACTGCAGTGTCGTTATTCTTGATTGTAATATTATTTTACCATTGTTTTGTTTTCTCCCCTTCTATAGAGCAATGTCCTTAGAATAAATAAATCAATCAATCAATCCTCCTTTATCATCCCCCTTTCCCCTCGAATCATGAAAGATGGAAACACTTTTCTACCGAACAGAGAGGATCATCGATTGTGATACTGTAACAAGCTCAGACCTGCGGGAATTAATTGCACCAAACTCCGCACAGAAAGTAAGTTTGGATAAAGCAAGCAAATACAGGAATCGACAATGTCTCATGACAGTACTTTGTAACGGTACGCACTATCAAACCTTGAACAAAAAGTAATCTAGGATAAAACAAACTGGGTCGGAGCCATCCATTATGGTCGGAGGGCAGGACAACTCCAATGTGCGATGAGAGTTATGGACCTTTGTACCCCAAGAGAACATCTCGCTCAGCTACAAAAGTGCTCCGACGCCCGGCCGGGTGGGTGTCCAGCTGCTGGATGACGAAGAACGTCAAGAACCACTTGTCATGTGAACACTTCAGGCTACGTAATCACCCTGAGCTAATTCTGCGCGCAACGTGCTTGCCTTGTCATACAAGGGTTTCTCGCGATCATGTCTGCAAAACCTCGAATCCTGATGTACGCATCTTTATGCTCCTCCCTTCAGGTAGACTCAAACTCAAAATCTGTTGTGCAGTGTAAAAGGGCAATTTTAGAGTTAAGTGCGATCTTCGTTTTCGTTTAGAAGTAACATTCGAAAGGACAACGCGGTGAGTCAATGGGGAGGGGAAAGATGCCGGTATGAACCCCTCCCCAACTAGTGTTACAACGGACGTGTATTACTGGACTGCTCGCAGACGATTGTTTTTCAGTGAAGTCATAGAACGAGGCTGGTTACAAATAGCTTCCGGTTTAGTCACGTTTCTGTTGAACTACTAGAAGGAGGCTGGTGTATAAGAAGCTTCCGGTTTATTCACATTCATTGTTAAGGCTCGCCGAGACTAACAGCGGAGAACTTCGCAAGAGGCTCAGTGTTGGTCTCGGCAGACAGACAGCAATCCTCCGTGGTGTTACTGTATTCAACGGAAACAATACACGGTGTAACGGCCCTGTTGGCGCAGTGAACAGTTTTACTGAACGTTACAACACGCTTATCACAATCATTAGGGTCCGCACAGTCAAGAAATCTAATATAAGAAACAGATATATTATTAAGATAAAGGAAGCAGTAGTGTAAATAATACATATAGAAAGCTACATAATCAAGAGCGTTAGAACTAATTAGAAACTTATCTTTCAAATGCGGCTGTTGTTTCTCGCTTAGTTCACATACTATTTTTCAGTACAGTCCAGGTCACAGACATATTTTTTACGGCGCAGCTCAGTTTACACACGCTTTAAAGCAGAATAAGTGGTTTTCTACGCCTTCATTGTCCACTCCTGCTAATCTGACTCTTCATTAACCGCGATAGGTCTATCGCTACCTTTCCTACTTGTCTGCTGGCCCTTTGATCCTTTCTTTTCTCTCTCTTTCTCATCATACAGATGAACAATCAAGTAGTGCCGCACTGACCAGGCGCTACCTGCTTTAAAGTATAAAACTGGTTTCCTACACTTGGAGAGAAGGGACCTATGGAAACAGCAGTTACAAAATGAAGCGGTTGTTACCTTATATTACAAGACTCGGGCGGAGTCGTCATAAACAAAATGTTTGAAAACCATTTTCCACTAGCTTCTGAGGATAAGCTGGGTGCTTATGGTTTTATACTTACCACTAAGACACTGCTTTAAAAAGAAAATGAAAAGGTGTAGAGTGTTAGCATTAACATCTCGATTATACAATTGTCGTCCTTTGGTTGATTGCTTGGTTAGTTTCGTAGGAAAGTGCGTTCACCTTGAGGCGATTTCGTAGTATGGGGGAAGATGGAGGGTGGAAGAATTCCGCTAATGACATTCCTACGAATAGGTGTCACACACCGTGTCCCGAGAAGAGATCTGAACCAGGACCTTTACATTGCAGTGGTACCGGGTGCTACGTCATCTTTTGTCAACCTCAATCATCAGTCAAAAATCCGTTACAAGGAGCCACATACTTTATCTTTCTATGTTTATCAACAGTATAAAAAAATCCCCAAAAGTACCCAGGACAATCAGTCACGGCTATTTGTTGACATGCAGCACTCGTTATCGGATAAGCAGACAAACACGCACACGACACGAGCGTGCAATTAGAAATGTGTCCATTTCATATGAATCTTGCAGTGTCATCCGTGTTTTAACGACCGTTACAAACAGCAGACTATGCAGAGACTATGTATCAACATGCCCAGTGTATTTTTCTACCTGCTTTCTGAAAAGCATGTGTCAGTCAGTTGTGGAAGGAAAGGTGGAAAAAGAAAATTGGAAGTATTTCATAAACTGCAGCCCCCGCATGCACGGTGTTAAGTCTACCACAAGCTTCATGGAAAGAGCAGTTAACAAGACCTGAAAATCAGACGCGGTGTTCTCTATACGGTACGTGCGAGTTCAGGTGATGGGTCACCGGCCCGGCCTATGCAAAGGCACAACATCAGCCTCAGATAACTACCGATCCTGCCTTATCGGTCATTTTACACACATTTTAGTCCCTTTGTTCTTATGAAAAGGTTTCGCAGAGTCGCTAACAACAACACGGGTCCACGTGAAGCTCTTCCTCAACAGAAAAAATAAACCTCTGTTTATTGCAAGTTTATTCAAAACGGTGACGTCAGACGATGCCAAACGAACCTTAGATTAAACCATAAATTTATGCCCTTGACAAAGACTCGACCAGTGCTTTATCGAAATGGATCGTGTACTTTGTGAAATAGGACACTGGAACTCTCGAAATACATTACCGCTTTCCGTTATAGACAGATACTTTTAAAATGATAACACCATGTATTTATGCTTTTTTTCTATTTGCGCCACTGATTTCCAACTCGCAGAGACATAAGGCATTTCTGTTCTATGCATCCGGAGGCAACTATTATAACCCTAACACCCAGTCAAATTCTTTCTTACTACAAATTTAATTCTTGCTCGTTCTGTTCCCCCACCTTATTGCGTGGTGTGCATGCTGACATGCACGTGATTAAGAGAGGGGTTAGTGTGTTCTGCAATCAGCTGTTTAAACTAAGCACGCTGTGTGAGTCACGGCGAGTCTGATATGGTACACCATCCCGTCAGCTCAGAGGGCGAGTATACATGTCCCCGTTAGCTGATAAAAGGCTGTTTAAGCCTCATCACTCTCGACAGGGCTTGTTTGTCTAGATGTGGTTACGTGATAATATTCCTGATGCCAAAAGTGCACACGCCACAAGGAGTATGTGGAGAACTTTAAGAAGGTACACGGGTTTGCCAGTCCACAGTCTTCTCCCTCCTATATAAACTACTAAAACAGGAGAATAGCTTGCAGCAGATCCTGCAGACCACACATACACCCACTGAGAATTGGCACATCTCCCAGGAATATAGCAGGAGTTGAACAATCGTATTTAGAACGTTAATGTACGTTCCGTGGTGATTTGATCTCCATTATGCCTTGCCGACAGTTGGGATGGCGTGGGGGAGGAAGCAATGACGATGATCCTCCACTGCCGCCTCTCCCAGGCCTGTTTTTCCAATACTCCTCAGGTGTGGTTCAGGGTCTGTAGTTCTGCCGCCATTATAGGTCGCCAAATGTTTCTGGGGCTTCCTCACTTGCATCTCCTTTCAGGACTCCAGTGTCGAGCAGTTCTATTGATAGATCCGCTGTCGCTTCTGATGATGTGCACAGTCCAGCGCCATTGTCTTTCCATGGAAATGGTGGACGTGGTCTCCTGTTTGGACTGAGAAGCAGTTGTATATTTCCATAGTTCGTGGTCACATGATTCGTAAGATTTAGCGCAAGCACTTGGTCTGGATTCGGGACTATCAGGTCAGGCCTCTCCTTCACGGAACACTGATGATGTAGGCTACTGCGGTAGACTACAGAGGTCTGATGACTCACAACACTGCTAGCGACTAACACATTTTTGCTTCCTTTTTTTTTTTCTTCTTTACTTGTACTTCAGTTTGTGAGATTATTTTAAAGGCCCTTCTTAACTGAGGAAGTGTTGTCGAACACATGACTAACTTTGAAAAAGTGTGCAAAGTTCACATAAAACCGATGGTTCGGGAAGGCGAACGTTCTATGCACTAGACATTACTCAATATGATGAGCAGTATTCTTCAGTACATTGGCAATCCACTAGGACGTTGAGGAGGTTTGACGCTTCGACACTTTTCCCGGTTAAGAAAGGGCTGATAGCGATTCCATATTAGTGGTAGCGGATAGCCAGGGGAAGTGGTTAGAGCGCTGGCGTCCGAATTGAGAGGCCCACTGATTCGATACCCGAGTAGCGCAGCTCACTTTCCCCAGTCGACCAGCTGGCGGGAATGGGTACCTGACTTCAAAAAGGGTTGGGGAAGGTAAAGCAGCGAGGTAGAGGAGATGGTACCCGCCCTCACGTAAAGCCGGCCGCGAGGAAAGTGAGGTCTCTAAAACCTTACCCTCAACGACCCAAAAAAGCCCAACGGACGGCCTTTACCATTATTAGGTTGGCGAGTGACACTAGAAATACCACAACAGCTTCTACAAGTGTCTAAAACATTTCTCTAAGTCAAGTGTTACTACAACATTTCTCTGTGCAGGACAAGAGCGTTACCGCAGCCTCACAGCTTCACACTACCGCGGGGCGCATGCGTGCATCATCATGTATGACGTCTGCAGCGAGGACTCCTTCAACCACCTGCCCATCTGGTAAATAGCGGCACAAGCAGTAGGTTACACAAAATGATGGGATTTGACAGATAGGTTACCGAGAGTTGTAAGTTCATGCACTAAAATAGTTTCTAATACATTAGTTCGATGTATCAAAATGAAGAGACACATTCTGGAACGCCACCTAGTGTTGAACTACGCTGTAACAATCCCAAAATGAACGATAACCTTTTGACGTTAACAATAGGAGGCGACGTTTAAACATTACAGACCTTGACAAAGACTTAGTTCATTAAAATGTTGACCTATTCATAGAACATTGTGTACATGTAAAGCACCTTACGTTAAGTGACTAGTGTTCACGACGGTGCAACGGACATTTTCGAACCTATTAGTGCGGCTCCTGATTGTCCACAGGTTAGGCCAATCTTTGAAGTGTACAATGACAGAAACAGTGACAGTACGTATCTTCTTCTCGTGGCAAAGCTCCGTGCAAGCTGAAGACAATCAGAAGCCATGCTAACCAATAACCTGCACTCTTAAATGGTGTTCTTAGCCGGACACACTCCGTGACTGTGTTTGACTAAATTTACATCAATACAAAAATTGCCAAACGTAATCACACATTCGCCGGCAATGTGTAGTTAAAGGTCTAGTACTGTGCAATAAACTTTCATAAATCACGGGAACGAGCTCAAGACAATGTACCATTGCCCCCAGGTTGGATGAAATATTCGACTCCACTCTCGACATACACCTCTAGCAATATTAGCAAATAAAGAAAAATCAAACTCGTGATGTTACGATATATAATCAAAGCTCAGGTGCAGTATATTTAATGACTGGTAAAAGTGCGAATGTGTCAGCTGATCTAGGGCCATAAACGTTAATTAGTTGTATTTGTGTACAAAGGGGAAGTCATGTATTTGACCTTTTTTGGTTCATGATTGTGATCTTTGTAGGAGTGTATATTGAGAAAGGAAAGTGATTATTCGCCCACAGTTTGGGAAGTAGTCTCTTACATCAAGCTTTATCCAGTAACTAGACAACAATTTTCACCCCACGAGAGACCTTTAACATACAGCCACACCAGTTCCCTTGGGTGCAACCTTCACAATGTACGTAAATGCATTCATCCACAATCTGGTTTTTTTTTAACGTTTATGTGAATGGTAGTGGTTGTAACCCTGTATCTCGAGAACGGACAGGAAAGGTTATTTCCACAGATTCTGAGAAACAAAACCTTGGACCGAGTTCTACCCAATCATTAGAAAAAATAATCGCACTGTAGTATACATTTAAGAAGTTTTTTAACAGCTCCTGATGCTCAGTTGTGTTTTCGCAAACCAGGCTGGATTCTGTGCGCGAGTACTGCCCGGGGGCTAACGACCGCACGCTACTGGTCGGCAGTTGGAAGGGCTTAAGTCCCTCCCGCCGCAAGGTGGAGCTGGAACGGGTACTGGGCTTCGCCGCCCACCACCGTCTGCCGCACTTCGAAGTGGACAGCACCGCCAGCCCCAACACCGTCGACACTGTGCTGGATAACGTGGTGCGCCTGGTGCTGACGGAAGCCAACGAGAACCGCCAGCTGTCGGACTCCATCAAGCCGCAAGGCACCAGGTTGGCGCCGCACAAGACAGAGTTCAAGTGTTCCGGGTGTTGCCACTCGTGACCTTGCGTTTCATCGCCGCCTTTGCCTTCTATTTAGGCCATGGCAGGGGACCATGGACCGAGAGAATGAAGAAGTGACCATACTGTTTCTTGTTCTCTGCTTGGTTCCAACAAAGCGACCTGACCATTTAAAGTAGAATGAGACTTTTCCTTGTGCTTTTGTCGTATGAACAACCTGAATGTCAGACAAACACCCTGTTGAAACGGTCGGGAGAGGTGGATGAGGGGGTAGATCAGTGAGGCGGGAAGACAGTGTCCGGCAAGTAACTAATGACATTTCGAAAATAATAGTAAGCAACCAGTTAATCCCCTTCCTACATGTACTATATTCACTCAGTTGTACTATGGAGTCCTCAGAACAAGTAATCTTCCCTCACCATTCTGGACCAGAAGGTACCATGACTACAACCTGCTTTCAAAACTTTATAAAACCCCAATGCTGATGTTCGTAAACGATTCAATGTTTAAGAAAGCTATGAATATAAACCCTTTCAGGAAGGCATCTGAAATCCAAGTGCACAGGCTTGTCTGAGATTATACCACTAATACCAGATATGGAATAAGAACTGAAAGAAACAGTCAGTGATATTTCTGGTCTGGTAACGAGATCCCACATAGAAAAAAAGTTTTGAAAAAAAATCGTGTTTTTCAAGGCTCAAGACCTGACCACTGAAATTTGCAGACCATGTGTTTCATTGTTTTCATTATGGGTAGTGATAATAATGTTGATGCTGATGTTGGAGAGAGAAGGAGCACAGGGAGAGAACCACAGAACTACAAAACCATCTACCTTTTACACAATCTCCAGTCTTTGAGACATCGAGTTTGCTGTAATATGAAAAACAAACTTCTGTTGTGCACTGGCACAGTCAAGTAGTTGTACTGTGTGTTTCTCAGAAAATTTTAAAAATCAATTTGTATATTTAGAATTTATATATGTGCATATGTATCAATTAAGTAGGTACACCTAAATACCTCAAAACAAAGGGTTAAAACTTACAAAAATTACAATTAGGAGTATTAATAATGCTATTATAGTTATGTTTAAAAACAAGCTGGCTACATTTTCTTTTTTTTCAAGCCATCTCCACATGGAACCAAAGGGTTCACAGCCCCTCCCCTTACACACCAGTACCAGCACCTCAGTCACATTCACCACACCCAGGCACGTTTACACTCACATAAAGAATGCATTGCTATGAACTTACTAAAGCCCCTAGCTATGTTTTATCAAGTTTTATGTCAATTATATGTCAGTCTGAGAAAGCGTCTCAGAGCAATAATGGAATTCAGTATAGTTGGTCAGAAAAGACTGAAACCATGAAAGGTTTCATGTCCCCTAGGCTGGAAAGGAAGTCATCTGGTATGTCACAATATGTAAGATAATTAAATACATAGCCTCACACTGCATTAACCCAACAAGTCAGTATCTTATCACCAAGCGCTTCCAGTCCTGTCGACAGCGTCCTCTGTGAAATCCTCTTATAATAATAATAAATGAAGATTTGTATAGCGCATATTCACACTCATAGAGAGCATGCTCTCAGCGCTTAAACGGGGATGAAACATGGACTAAATGGAGAGAACATGAGGGACGAAGAATAAACAACAGTACTAACGACAAAGAGAAAACAAGGATAGAAAACACAAAAAGGCACCATGTAACAAGAACAGAGAATATAGTGATTCTGCAGAGAAAGATGGGCAGAAAAGTAGCAAGAGCAGAAGGGGGGGGGGTAAGAAGGACCAGCATTGTGTGGACTGTGTTAGGAGTAATGCTCAAGGAAGAGGTGGGTTTTCAGTGCGGATTTGAAGGACTCAGTTGTAGGAAGGTGGCGGATATGGTAAGGGAGAGAGTTCCATTGTTTTGCTGCTAGTAGCCAAAAATCCTGTGACCATATGTTGTTGTTCTGGTGACAGGAACAGTTAGGATACGGTCATCAGACGAAGAACGTAGTTGTCTGGCCGGAACTTAAGGGATGAGAAGTTCAGAGAAATAGTCAGGACAGGAGCCTGCAAAGAAATTAAAACACAGCACAGACAGTTTGTACTGAATGTGAGAACGGATGGGTAGCCAGTGTAGAAAACGAAGGAGAGGAGTGACATGGTCCCTTTTTGTGGCTCTAAGAAGTGCAGCGGAGTTCTGTACTCTCTGGAGTCTCTGAATGAGGGATGAGGGGCAGCCAGCCAGCAAGGAGTTGCAGTAGTCAAGTCGAGAAAGAACAAACGCACAGACAAGAGTGTTGGTAGTGCGTGTAGAGAGAAAGTGATGGATGGCACTGACCTTACGGAGCTCATAATAGGCAGACTGAGAGACAAAAAGATTTAGGTTCATTGCAGATGTGATGGCTACCACTGACTTTTAATGGTCTTTATTAAACGGTGCTGCTGAAGAGTTGGTGAGGGTGGGCTGGCCAGCCTCCTGCTGTGGCAGACAAAACTGGCTGGGAGATTGTATCAATATGACCCCCTCCACAAGCTGACGTTAATTTTGTGGTCCCTGTAATGACACCAAGGGGTTATTTTGGTGAAGTATGCAGTGACTGTTGGTGGGTCTTTGCAAGCATGGAGCATGCTGTTGAGCCATACTCCAGATGAGGATAAGCTTCAATAGAACATTTCTTTCCCTCCTCTACCCTCATGAATGGTGTCCGAGATGGTCCTCTTCTCTCTGATCCGGATTCATCTTTCTGAATGTGTTGTTTCCAGGTTTTTTTTTCTACTTTTATATTTGCTCAAAGGTGATGCCCACTGTCCTTTCTCATACATGCATTATCAAGGCTCATGGGTTCTACGGGTTTTTTTTGGTGGGGAGATGACATTTTTCTATAAAATGTTACTTTCTTGCCTTGTTGGTAGTATTCATGAATGACTGTGATATCAGCTTCTTTTCAATGTTTTCATGTCTGATTTAAATTAAAAGAAGATTTGAAGATTTGGTGCTAGTAATCTACAACAAATAAAAGTTTTTAAAACTTCCCCATGTTTTCTTCCTGTGACCCCTGTTGTCAATATTTCTCTGTTGTGGTATGTGCCGTGTGTATGGGTGGGTGGGTAAAAAAAAAAGAGCCTAATACAACTTTTTCTCTTCACATGTTTACATTGTATTGAAATGCACAACATTTGTCCCAAACTCCTGCTTTTTTTAAATACAAAAATGCATTCTTCCTGATGATGTTTTAGATTTTAACAACATATTTGACATTGCCACTCTTCTTATGATCAAATAACTTTTCTGAGTCTAGCAGAACACATAGTATTTACCTCAGTCAGAATAGAAATTTGAAAAGGCAGATTTATGTGGTTTGTACCAGGACTATGTTCACTCTTTAATGCACTTTCATTGTGTCCACCAGCTGTGCTCATTAAAATAAAAATACATGCATTTTTGACAGAGATATCCAGAGCGCATGCAAGTCAGCAGAAAATCTTGTCACTGGTGACTGATTTTGTTTTACATATTTCAGGATATGCTTACCCTGTGAGACAGCATTTTCTTACAGCTTTACTATCATCACTGTGACTTCAAGCAGTGTTTACTTCATGTAAGGACATCTTATAGACAGCCATGACCTTGTCAGCACAATTTAACTTATCTTAGTTTAATCATAAGAGCTTGCATTACAATAGCAACTTCTACTGGTGTTTCATAGAATTTTTTTTAATAAATGGCCAGAATAGTCTGTTGTAATGATTAGCAAATAAATATTTTTTGCATGTTGTCCACTAAACCAACATTCAAGATGTCAAATAAAATTTATCTCAGCATTTGATAATGCTGTTTTTTTTCTAATTTAGGACAAATGTAGCAAAATCAATGAGTGAGTTTTCTGCCTGTCAAATTTAATTCTATCAAGTATGTGCAGCCCTCGCTTTGTTCAAGAAAAGTGCATCTGGGACAGGATGTCTTAACAAGAATCCATTAAATGCATAAAATTAAGAGCACTGAAGGTGTGGATTTAAGCAATCAACTGGCTGAAAAAATACTTATTAAGAAGCTTAGGCTTTAATTTTTGTTAACTTTTCCCATTTATTCAATTTTAGCCTAAGAAATATAATATACTTGAGTACTCTTTTTTTTTTAAAAAGTTATGATATAATGGTCTTTAAAACATGTTTTCTTCAGCATACACTTTAATAAACAGCAGGTCCAATAAAAAAAACCCACAAAATACGACAACAGATATACAGTGTATTTCTCTTTGGTGTTAAGTGTTGATGCATGAACAGGTTGCATTTAACAGGTGATTATGATATATCAAAAATACAAATATCTGTTCTCAGATATTTGCATAACTGTACAACAGACCGTCAGCAACATGCTCTGATTTTTAACCTCAGTTTATTTGATCATGATAATTGATCACTGCATGGCAATGAAAATTAAATGGACTGACCGTTTCAACTTGTTACAACTCTTTTAAGTATCTGCTATGACCTGTATGTACATACCTAAATCATTCATCTGTCTGATGAGGTCTAAGAAACGCTTGTCTCTGCGCCAGTAGTCAGGTGCAAATCCACCTGGGATGATCAGAGCTGCAAGCTCCTGAAAATTCAAGAATTTTGAATCCAAGAAATCACTGTGATCTCCATAGTAAATATTTACCTATTTAAATTAAAAATACTATGAAAAAAATCAATGTTCAATAAAATTATCTCCTTCAGATGTTCAATTTATCTCTTAAAAATGTAGTATTGTCTAAACTGGAAAAGCTTGAAGATAATAAGATACAACGAATGAAGCTAAAACTGTTATGAAAGTTTGAAAATAAAGCAAATAACAGAATATTTCCTCTTTACAATCAGCAAGTATAAATAAAACTTACATTTCAAATTAAATCTCATGCTCTTGCTAATCAAATAAACTTAATAATTATAAACTACTGCGATGTATGTACAGTGCGCTGGCTGATTTTCTTCAACGGTCCATTAATTAAAATCTTTTTACTTTAAAACCAACGATAATCATTCACCAGCAGTAAACAGTCTTGAAATATAATACAGCTATTATAATTAAACACTTTAATTAAAGAATAGAAGAAAATACTACGTGATTGCAGCTGTAAGGATTTTCATAATTTTGTCTCACCTCTGGTTTTATATCTTGAATGGACACTTCAGCTTTGAAGGGATACCCATGTTTACCTTTGTATACAGTATCTGTAGATGGCCCAATGCTTACCGTTTCAAATCCAGCTTCTTTAAATCTATAGTATGGATATAGGAACTGCAAAAAAAGACCAAAGTATGATAACTGCTACTATTTATTAGTACTATCTCATGTCTATTTTGTATGAAGCCTGTGATAATGTTAAAAAACACTTAAATCCCAATCAGACATATTTGATAACACACAACAGGTACAAAAAATGTTCAAACATAAAATCAAAAGAGCCCCTCACAAAGCATTTGCATATGTAATAACAAACACGTACATTCATGTTTAAAGCTGGTGATAAGGCTTGTGATTCCCTATTAATTACAAAACTGCATGACAAATATACTCATAGCATTTGTAATTTTGAAATGGCCACTTACTTTTCATACACCTTCCAAAGAAAGGAAACCGTAAATAATGCCAAAACTACAGAACCAACGATCAGTCACCTGAGCAAAGTGATGCTCAAAGTGACCCAGAATGTCTACACAGCACGGCTGAAGAACTGCTAGCAGAAGAACAGGCTGACCTCACACTAGGCAGGATTGCAGCTGAACAAATCTTGTTCTGCTGCATCCTGATAGTAAGACATCTATAACACCATCAGGGTCACTACAACAACTTCATCGATGCTAAAACACCATTTGACAGAGTCTGGTATGTGAAGCAGTGGCACGTAATGCAAAAATTCAACAATGAAGTTGCCTCATTCAAGGCACTGAAGAAGGTGCCTTGTTCAAGTCATGAAGCATCACACAAGAGCTTAGTGAGTGTGGTACGGCTGGATAACCAAATGGGAGCATTATAATACACCAGTGGGTGTCTGCCAAGAGTGCCACATGTCACCAGTTCAACATCTTGTTAAAGCATATCATAAAAGAAACTTTACATGACTATTACATCTATAGCTGCCCATCTGTGGAAGGCCCATATGCAACATTTATTTTGCAGATGACAGGGATCTGGTAGTAGGTAGCAAAGGCAAACTGCAACATTTTACTAACAGGTGGTGCAGATGCATTTGGAATGGAGAATCAAGTACACACTATACAGGTCCCTCACAGTTCCCATCCGGGTGTGCAGATGTGAGACGTGGACTTTGCTAGCCAATGCACAAAGGAGAATCCAAGCATTCAGAATCAAGTTCTCAAGAAAACTGCTCCGAATCTTCTACGTGGAAGGCAAAGCCAGCAACTTGGTATGAAGCACCGATGCCCTCGGCTATGTCACCCAGCAAAACACTGCCTATATAAGACCTTTTGGGGTAGCCTGGAAGGCAGTCGACGCAGACGCAGACAAAGAAGGAAACTGGCTAGCTAACATAATGAGTTTGTAATTGCAGAGTTAATAATTGTTTGTCTGGATACAATACATTTAAGTTATATATGTCATATATACGTCCCATGGCTATCTCATTTGAATCGATAACCTTATATGACTGATCAAGTGCCCATGTGTCAATGGGATTATGAATAAAATGGCACAAGGACCCCTATATAGGTCTACAAGAGGTAGTTCCTCCTTACCGGCCGTCACGTGGTCTGCGCTCTGGCTCCCAGTCACGCTTCTGTCTCCCTGCAGTGGAAGACACAAACAAGAAGCGCACTGGAGCCAGGGCCTTCAAAAACGCGGCACCTAAACTGTGGAATGCTCTGCCATCGTCATTGTCCACAATGTCACCAACCACGTTTCGAAAAAGACTGAAGACCCATCTGTTTACTTAAGACGGACTTAAACTTAAACAACCAAGCAACACTTGTGTCTTTATTTTTTACTTTCCTGGTGTTTATCTGTTTATTTACTTTTTTTTTTTTTGCTGCGCAATGAGCATTCTTCCGAATGGATACCTGCGCATTACAAATGGACATCATCATCATCATCATGGACATCATCATCATCATACTGGCATATCCTGCTTGCGAAGCTTCCCATTTATGTATGAGAATGTGTAGGTGCGCGTGTGTGTTAAATGTCTGTATAAATATGTATGCCTGCCCGTTATATGTTTTTGTGAGCTAAAGAAAATTTTCTGTCTTGGGCTTCCTCGAACAGATAATAAAGTTTGGTTTGATTTTGAAACGAAAGTAGACTCGCGGCCTACACGAATTCTACTATTAGGCATTTAACTATTTTATGTTATTGCTTCTAAAACTAGCTACCGTTTTAGTTTACACACAAACCTCAGGCTCCTCGTAGTTAAATTCCAGAAGTATTCCTACTTTCGAGTTCTGTGCCATCGTGTGTTTAAAATAAAATGTGCGTATTTCTTTCCCGCTGCATGGGCGACTCCCCGCGACCGGAAGTTCCATAACCGAGACTCGAATGAGGATCCGTTGCTCAAGTGAATAATAAAATGTCAAATGAAATACATTTGGTTTGATCAGATTCACTATTCAAACTATAAATCCAGCAGTGTAATAAGAGTCACCGGCTGGAGGAGCTTTAGCCCCGACCGTAAAGGTTAATCTTTTGCACTTTGGTCCTCGAGAGCTCGCGTCGTCTGCTTTACCTTTTGCGTTGACGGTCCCAGGTTATTCATTATCGTAACTTATGTGGTTGGTTGGTTGGTTTGTTGCCATTAATCTCGTGCTTATATTATGTGGGCATGTTGTTTGTCTTGTGTCTGTGTGTTAATATTAAGACTGATAGAAAAGCTGCATGGGTTATTTGTGGAACTGTTAGTCGTGCCGTCGTCATACACAGTGACCGCGAAACACACTTCGCCTTCTGTTTGGTCTACTCAACTAGTTTGTTTTGTTTTTTCAGGTCACGAGTCGATTCAAACATACAACTTGCTAACCATTAGAGAAGATGTTACAAGCGAACAAGAAAATAACATATTCTGGCAATGTGACAGGATGTATCGAAAGAGCTAGTCCATCCTTTTTTTAACTGTATGTTTACATGCGCACAAGCACACACACACACACACACAGTGGAAAAAAACAAAACTGTATTTTTCTTTTGTTCTTTTTCTGTCAGACATTGCAAACAGAAAACTGACCATTGAAATAAAAACCACTGAGCATGTCACAAGATATTTCTTTCACACATCAACATAACACAATGAGCTAACCAGCTGAATGGAATAGGTCGATTTGATTTGTTACAGTCCATGTCAAGCAGTACAGTCATATTATTTGGTCTGTACAGTTCAACAAACCTGTTCACACATTAAAACACTGCTTACTATACTACACATGTATTGTACACACTGACTTGAAAGGTGCGCAGGTCTACACAAAACACACACATACGTCTCTTTTAAATACTAACACCAAGCTATTCCAGTAGAGTGTTACTAAACAGCACTGACCCGTTATACAAAGGTATACATATTATCTTAGGTAAAAAGCTTAAAATTAAGTAACATTTAGCTTAACACCATCAGATTCTGAATGCTGCAGAGCAAATGTGGGAAACTGCGCTTAACATGTGCATTCAATGTGAAATCACAGCAGTCTTTGGGGAGAAACCAAAGCAATGTCAAATCGATGTTATGCAAATGAAGACAGTAAAGTCTCAAAGAAACCAAAAACATCCATTATATACCATTTTTTAAGAATTAAGACTTTTAAGATGCACTTGAACAAGTTAAACACAGATTTATTCACCTTTCTGGGTTCATGTTTACTGTACTAAGGGGTATGAAATGGGAAAAAAAAAGAAAACAATTACAACAGACACTTTAAATTCTGCATCCAGCACCGATTAATTGTAAACAACAGATGGCCTTTCAATGTTCCCTGCTTAGATAAGAGAAATGTCCTATATGTACAAGTGAAAAAACGAAAGCCTGGCCATGGTTGTGGAACAAACTGAACAAGAATGCTGCATCATTCTGAGTTCTGGTTAGAATAGTTTGGGAAAGGATAGTGAAGAGATCCATTGCTGACATCTGTTTCATGTGATTTTTACAGCTAAAGAAAGTGTTATAAATTTTAGTGAAAAAGTAATGTTTATTGTTCTAATCTGTTGCCAACTCAAAATATGCTGCTGTTGACACCCAGCGGGAAATTTACAGGAAGCAAAGCAAATTTTTTTCTTTTCTTTTCTTTTCAATGTCTTTTTTCACATTTTGAATCTATCAAAAACAAAATGGTTACATAATCAACATATTCTGCCTTCTAGTATTTTGCCTGTTTGAGATATTAATTAGAAAAAGTGTCCTCTACAAAAAGCCAGAGACTTTAATTCAGAAATAGTATGCTCAAGAAAAAGAGACTTGGAATCCTCATCTCTCACAACAAAATGTAGGCAACAGTGATAAACATGGAAATATGAACTTTAACCAGAATTAGCATGGCACTTAAACCAGCTTTGAGCAAGGGACATGGATTGTGAAAATGTAAAGAAAATGTATAAGAGGTGCAAAGAAGCTGGGATGGGGAGCTAAATAATTTGACAACTGTGTAGCTGGTTGTGGCAAACATTTTGAACATCTGCCATTCTGAAAATTGTAACTATCTGTATCTGTTTTCAGTTTATAATGAGTCTGTGTGCATGTGGACACTGTTTTTGTTGGTGACGGACACTTAATCCGGACACTTAATCCCCTAGACACTTAATCCCCAGACACTTAATCCTCAAAAATGCCCCCAAATCTCAACACAACACTCAAAACTGCTATTTTGTGAACTTGAAATATTATAACCGTACATGTGTCGCGTGGTAACTCTGGGTAACTCTGGTAAGACTGGGATGCGTTGGGTTTACAATTAGCAATCTACCCTCTAGGTGGACTCCCTAAAATAACCAGCCAGTTCCAAGGCCATACTGACCAGGATCAGACCACTGGTTGTAAAAACTATGAACTAATGTTATAAATGTTAAAGTTCAGTATTATTTTAATTGTCAAACTTATTTTGATGTTTACATGAAAATAATTATTTGAATTTGAATTAAATTTTTCATTCACTTCATAATTTTTTGAGTTGAAATTTCATTTTGAGGATTAAGTGTCGGGGATTAAGTGTCTGGGATTCGTTTTTGTTAACATAAACCTCAGTAATGCAGGTACATATGCATAGTGAAGCTTGCACATAAAATTTACAGAAAAAGATACTAACAAGCAGCCCAAACAGTTGGGCATGAGTGCATACACAATCTCTTTCTTGTACAAAAAAAAGAATGCATGAAGAAATAAATGGTTGGTGGCAAAATCTTAAGACCAAAGATCTCTTAAGATGACATCAGCATATATAAGACTCAGCTGACCAGAAAGTGATGTGGGTCAAACATCCTGTTCCGAGTGATCCATAAGGGTCACCTTGACGATGGGAAAATCACAAGACATAGTGACAAACTCCAACATTTAAAAAAATGCACATTGCATAAATAAATGATAGTGAACGATGAATCACACATACCTTAACGGGTCTAACAGTAGTAGTAGATGAAAAGCAGAAATAAATATGGAACAAACTGAAACCATAACTATGAAACAACTAGGCTAATTGAAAAATCTACACCATATTTAACAAAGTAAAAAGATGCAAGAACAAAAATACAAACCTCATGAATAAAACTAAGAATGAGCAGAGCAGATTTAAATCACAAGAAACATAAATATATTGTGTTATGGATCTATTTCAATCACAAATTGCCTGAAAAACTAATAATGAGGAAAAGGTCATGTTCGAATAACCTGCTAAGGGGAAAACTTTATTTTCTTCACAAGCCTGATGAAGAAGCGAAGGCCATGGGCCAGTTTAATGAAAAAGGAAAGAACTATCAGCTTGCTTAAAAACACACAAAAAGTAAAGCTTTGTCAGCTGGATGGACCCAAAGAGGATGTCTCCTTTGTCTTTTTCAATGACCCTAGTTAACAGAATAAAACTTTATTTATTTTTCTCTTTAAATCAGAATGTAAGTTTAAAGGCCTGGGACTAGGATCTTTTGAATAAAGAATTCAGAATAAGGAAACAAAATAAAATCCTACAAAGATTGCTCATGATCTGTAGGAACCTGGATGAAATCAAATATTTTTTTACTAAACATCACAAATATTCTGCATGACCATTTGCGAGAAGCTGATGTTTAAAGTCTTTAAATCCCCCAAATCAATCTAGACTTAAGTACCACAGCAATGTGGCTGGCATGACATTATTTCACATGGCTGCTGTACTCTGTTTAACATCTCCTTTAGTCGTTTATATTAAAAACAAATCCACCAACAACCTCCAGGAAAACGCACTCTTTACAAATGAATACTTCAATCACTTAAGGAACTTGAGAAGAACTAAACAAGTTAAAATTCCTAAACAAGTTAAAATTCTCTGTCCATCTTGAATGGGTTATTTTTCTTGTAAATTAGCACACAATATTTCTGTCTATTGTGAGTGCATGCATGTGTTTTGAATACACTAATATGAAATTTATCAACAAGCAGGAAAATGAACAGCTCAGTCTAGTAGATAGCTGCAAAATAGGGATTCCAAGCAGCCACTACCTCAGACCAAAAATAAAGCTGCTGGTATACAGGCACCAAAACTGAGGGATTCAAGGTGCCTGAAGGTGATCTGGTGGAGAGAGCAAAGGGTTAAAGAAAGCCTGAAATAGTGATGAGTATGCTGCTGCAGTTAGTCTTGTAAAAATGAAGTTATACATCTGACTGAACATCGTACTCCAATTTGTAGTCAACAGATACTATATGAACAGATATGATATTGTCATTAAGGCCAAAACATGAGGCGTGCATTTTCATGAACACAGTGTAGTTCACCAGGAAAAAATGGAGATAAGACTGGGCTTAAAAAAAATAGGAAAAAAAAAAACACCACAGGTTAAGTGAAAACCTTGGTGGTGAGAGAATGTCTGATTCTCCGTACATATCTCTTCATGCTAAATCTAAGAAAACGCCAATGGCTATGCTCTGTGATTATGTATTTCATCTATTGAGAACTAAAGATTTCAAACAAATTCTTAAAATCTGATGTCAGCAGCAAATAAATGTTTTTCCTACTTAGGAAGCTAAAAACTATCTATCCAGCTTTTTATGGTCATGACTAGAAGGTGCTCTTGTTCTTCAGATTATTGCCTTTGACAGATTGACACTGATGCAGCTGACTATAAGCAGCAAACATCATATTTCAGTATCTCTGATAGCTAACATACAAAAGTTGATACATCTTTAGAAATACAGCACTATGCAACATTAGTGTCAGAGGGGAATTGAAGTATCAGTGGTAAATAAAATTTATGCAGGAAGTTTCTAAAGTATGCTATTTAAGTTAGAGAACAAGCAGAAGTAGCAAAACCTAGAGCACTTGCACAATATTTTTACCCAGCTTTACATTCAGAATTCTACATAGACTTCGTCCGTCTTGGCTTTTGTTCTTGGTAACATCATCATTTAACCTATTTTACTTCTTTTGTCTTAAGGGGAAACATTAATTTAGTAAAAACATCCATTAACACTTATAAAACATCTGATGA
Source organism: Marisa cornuarietis (assembly GCA_004794655.1). Taxonomy (NCBI): domain Eukaryota; kingdom Metazoa; phylum Mollusca; class Gastropoda; order Architaenioglossa; family Ampullariidae; genus Marisa; species Marisa cornuarietis. Next base: position 763,259 of record SMMW01000565.1, on the reverse strand, counting down.
CATCATCTCTTTCCACTTTGCCACTTTCATGTGCCACCTTATATTCCACAGGCACACACATACACAGACACACCACAAAACAGTTAATGACTGATGTAGAACTGTATGAATGGAGGTCTGAATGAGAACATCATCCATAAAACCTCATGCACAAAACACACTGCATTAAAAAAGGTGGGTGGGCAAAGGAAGGGGTTGATAAGTGAGCTAGTATGTCAGTCATGCATACATGGGTGTTCAAACAAACAAACAAATGTCAAATGAGACCAAAAGGACTTGACATTGTCTTTTCATGTGGCCTTAGAGATCAGGACAGGCAAATAATATAATAAACATATGAACATATCATTTGAATGCCAGCTGTGATGAAAAAAGATGTGGCTATGTGCTCCACTCAATAGAAATGTTCTCAAGAGAAGACATGCGGAAACAGAATAAAACATGTGAAACCCAATTATAATGCAGCTCTGCCTAATATGATAACATGAAAATAATTAAATTATTTTGCAAAATAATAAAACAAATGACAATTTCTATGTTGGGGGAGGTGTTTTATTCTAAGCCAACAACTAAATTTGTATCATGGCAAGGCAGCCCCCCACCCCTGTAAACAGTTGCCACATGCAGAGAAAGAACAGCGTGCCTAAGACAAGATCTGAACCTAGAACAGCCAATCCTCACTGTATTGGTGACAGGTGCTAACTGTTGTGAAACTAGACCACTCAATGTGGGGGCTAGACTTATTGTAGGCTATTCCAACCTGAAAATTAAAAGGCATACACATACACAAAAATAATGTTCATGTATCTAAACTGGCAAGAAAATGGAATTCACTGAAGCGGTGACTAGTAGTAGCAGTACCAGAAAATTCCTATATCCCCATAACTGCAGAAATTTTATCCCCTGAAATATGCAACAAAAAAATTTAATTTTAAAAAACTTAGGTGCATAAAAAGATACACAAGAACTGGGGAATTCTGATCGTTATTTCTTTCCTTTTTTTTTTACTAAATTATTAAATCCACAATTTACATTATGCATTAAATTATCCACTTTTAAATTTTAAATTATTTGCTAGTCTAAGAAAAAAAAATGGACATCTGCACTGTTACTTTTTTCTAAGATTGATATTTCTGCTTCACCAACACATTCTAATGTCCTGCAAACAATCTTGATGAAAAATTATATTCACTGGTAAGAATTAAAATAAAAATGCATATCTGTTGTATCACAGACTATTTTCACACCAAATCACAGGCTGACTGAGAGGAAATCAAGCACAAATAAAAAATTGTTAAATGTGCAAACAGCTACACTAGTTGCATGTTAATAAAACATCGACATTTTATAAACACTAATTGTTACAAACTCACAAAAAGTCACTGCACAAATCCTACAAAGGACATATTCACACTGCACACTGTCCAGTCATTAGATGACAATGGTGCAAACAATAGGCAACATCCCTGAAAGCTCTTGCAACAACAAAGCAATGGAACTCCAAGAATCAATTTCAAGAATCAATGAAAGATATTAAGATATTTTAAGCCTCCCTTCAAACACTGTAACAATTAGCCAAATACACTGATTAAGAAAGAAAGTAAATATTCTTGAGCCTGGCTATCCTTTGAAATAGCTGACATCCATATAATTTTTGTGTTTCTGTTTGGAAAGTCATGATAGATACATGTTTGGAGGCTTGGCCAGTTCAAACTTGTCTCCGGCCTTGCCACTGTTTTTGAAAACAGGACAGGACATTATCTATAGGTTTGCAAAGTCATCACACTCAGACACTAAATTCACATGAAGTTATAGCATTACTCATTATTCCATGAAAGTCAATTCACCATTCTGAATACAAGCTGTGAAACTATGTACATGTCAGCCCAGACTCGACTTTTCTGAACCAAGAAATACACACAAACATTCTCTAACTAAAATAGCAGACAACAAAACTGGTTGATAACGATGTCATCTCAATGTGTGGAATGTTTTACATTTGGAGCTTGATTCAGCACAGCTCTGCCTCTTTCAAAATCACAGTTACTTACATTTGTTAGCATCTCCGTTCCTTCTTTTGTGCATAAATTAGTCTCATTAAATGACAGAAACCTTTCATGTTTAATTTCTGATCGGCCAGTAAATAAGCTAGAGAACAAGAATGTTAAATATGGAATCTTATCTAAGATAGTTTAAAGGTCTCAGGCATGAACATTCTTCTCTTTTTCAACCTAGAAAATAAAAACATAGAAACAAAGAAAGTAACATATTTGAAGAAGTTAAAAAAAAAAAGTTTTAGTAACAAAAAAATGAGCAACCAAAACACATAGGAGACATACCTCTGGGAATAACGTCGATTGTAAGAGGCACTTTGATCCTCCCTGGTTTTCTGAATTTTATAATCGTCTAGATCAAGACTAAATACAGGTTAAACTAGTGTGTCAAAACCATATGCATGCAGAAAAACTCTGAAAAGTAAATTAAAAACAACTTAAAAGATCTAATTAAAGATTTTCTGAAACTGACAAGTTTCATCTTATTTTATGTGAAACATTTATGCCTATAAGGATATGTTCATTTCTCATTTGGAGTGAAAGTAAAATTATTTTCTAGGAATTTTTGATTCTTTGAAAATTATAAAACTTCCCCATACAGGGCTGCATAGGTGCTATGTTACTGAGGCATGTCCCATTCTCAACAAACGCCATATAACACATGCCCTAACAAAGATCCAGGGCTTCACAGGCAGTGGACTAACAACAGCAGCGGTGGAAATAAAAGGAAGAGGAGGTAAAAAGCTATATTTTAATCTTTGGCATATTAAATTATCTGCACAACCTAGTTTTACCAGCCCATTCGTACCAGCCTTAACACAGCAGCTAAAATATGGTTCAGGAAAGTCAGCTAAAAGACTGGTATTAACCATGCATCTAAAATGTTTCTGAAAGTTGCTTTTCAACTGATTAGCATTGGAAGGTGAGAGTAGGGAAGCTGTAAGAGATGAAACACTGCTTCATTCCAGTTCTCTGCAGGCAGCCAAAGTGCAGTATCCATATCCGTCTACAAGAAACATGAGGCATGTTAGTTCGAATGGCACCACGACCAAAAAGCATGTCACAATGATTATGACTTAGTTATTGGTTACACTACCAATAGCTTGTGCACTCTGGATGAAAACTGTTTCCAGAAGTGCTGGATGTCTACAAACTATTGCACAACAAGAGAAGGCTAGGATTTTATCTAAGAAACAGACTCGAGAATCTTGTTGGTAGCAAGAGCACATTTCAGCCAGCAACACTCATTAACACAAAGTTGCTGGCATGGATAAGCACGTCACAAGAGGCCCTGTCCTGTCATGCTGTGCATGACCCATGAGCCATCAACAGTTTTGCTGAACACCATCACCACCTAACTTTTCCTGAGGAGAAATGTGTGGAATTTACAAGTGCACAAGATTTGCTCCAGTTCATCACCCTGTCATCCATCATGCTCAGCACAATGAGCAAAATAATGTGCCACTGTAAGCTTGTATCCACTGTGACCTTTGTGCAAAGATAATCTGGTGAAAAGTTTCCCACCATGAGCAGGATTTGGCATTTTTGTCACAAAGCAAATGAATGTTACAAATCATCCACGAAGAGTTTTTCCAAATATGTGTCCAGACACAACCTGCAACCTACATTTTTTGTGTGAATTTGGAGAATGGAAACAACACTTCATCCTCTGCAATCAGAAAAACTTACAAAAAAAATTAAACATTTGTGGCAGAGAAATATGCACCGGAAACTGAGCACAAAAAGAAGAAAAGATTCTTTATCTCTCTTTTGTCTCAAGTCACTGTAGTATACACATCTTCTTGAAGTCAGACTCAAACTCATCATCAATCTCTGACAAATCAGGTTCTTTTCCAATAGTGTCTGGCATAAATGTTGAGAAATTAACACCTTGTCTTTCGTAAAAGAGAATGTATGCAGAGTTTGTGTCAAGCTGGTCTTCTTGCACTTCCTGCAAAAGAAATACACTCACCATAAATAATGAGATAACCCAGCACTTTGGCAGGTATATCTATTTATCAATATATTTAGCCATCAATTACTTTTCTTAGTTTTATTTTTTTTGTGGTTTTTGTCATTTATCCCACTGATCAGTGACATACACAAAAATTGACTCTAAAAACTTATTTGTATCAACCAAGTGGCATTAGACCTGTCATGCTTTTTGCCTCCAATGTTTGTATTAGTCTAGATAGTTTGTGTGGCAGGGACAAAGACTCTCAAACTATTTTACAATTCACACTCCCACCCCACCCCCACCCCAACACCTTCCTCCACAAGAAGGCCTGGGCAGAAACTCTTCTGTCTTTTGGTAAATATGCGATTCATTATGACAGATAATACTGTACCTTGCAGCTGCTATCATTGTAGCAATACCATTTGTTATTGGGATTTTTGGCATAGGCAACATAATGCCCTCCTCCCAGAATTCCTGTGTGGCACTGAAAGAAAAATGTTCACTGTCTTAGTGGTTTTTTTGCATCGTCTACTTCGTAAAAAGACAAAACCACAAGATAAAACTGAGAGAATAGACAAGACTAAATATATTCTCTGTTGCCAATATTTCACATTGCTAATAATGTATATGAAGCCCAAAACCAACCAAGTCTAGCCACTCACTTTCTTGACCACAAATGAGCAGCTGCAAAAATTATAGTCTGTTTTCCATCAACATACAAATTTTCAAACACAAAAATTCTTAGGTGTTTACTCCCTTGCTCCTGTTGGGTAATTACTAGCATAGCACTGCTACAACACTTTTTGAAAAGAGATTTTGATCATAAAAATTTACTTTTTTAGAAAATACATAACAAGCATTAATGACTTTAGATAACAGTAAAAAGCCTTACCGACATAGCATACAGATCATATCGAGCATCTGTGAAATCTTCTCCATCATATAACTTCAGCTTTTTTTCTAGGAAAAATGCATACAATAACCAAGTTATATTAAATCACTTTAACAAAGAAACAAAAACGATTGAATTTAAAATTTATATTTTACCCCATTTTTGTTGAGTAGAAAGGGCAGCATTCTGAAATAATTGTAACTGAATCCATGAAAAAACTATAGAATTCACATAACTTCCAACATCCATTGCTCAATAAAGTGATGTTTCTGAGCACCATTTTCTTGTGATAAACAAGTCTTTCTCACCTAATTCACACACGCCGGAGCCAGTTTGAGACTGTCCATTCAACAGGCTGTGGTCACGCTGAGAACCATCATCGCCACCTGCCCTGCCCTCAGTGACCTCAGGTGTGGAAATGACTGTGGTAGTAGTGGTGGTATCTTGGGTGGTGACAGATGAACAGAATGATTGTTCCATGATTTCCTCAAAAACTTTTGGCTTTCTGGGTGCTAAGTATTTTGTAGGATCAAAGTCTTTGCGTGGGAAGCGCACAATCTTGTGAGACTTGACCCATCGTCCATTGAGATACTGGAATCGTTTAAGGTTAATAACCTGCCAAGGAAAGGAGATTGAAAATCATGACAACCATTCACAGAGAATATTATTATTCACTTTTTGTTCAATTGGCAGGAAAAACTATACTTGAAAAAAAAATCTAAACAGTTAAGCATCCTACTGAAAGATAAATGAATGCATGTGTATGCAACTCTTTTCTTAACAGTCTTTCTTCCAAAAAAAAAAGAAGGCTGCGTCTCTACACATATATGGCTACCAACATTAGTGGTTTATAAGTGCAAAAAAGAAACGCAGGCTTACTAGAACAGGTGGCAAGCGCCAAATGTCCAGCTTCTTGGAAGCTAGGCAATGCTTCTTGCAGTGGGAGCAATAGTAGAGCTCGTCTTCCCCCAGCTCCTCCTCCTTTGTGAATGCTTGCAGACAAGTGTCAAGGTCAATGGGGTCAGTCTGCAGCCGCCGGCTCTCCTCCACACTCTCATGTTCTTCATAGTACTAGAGAACAACCATCAAGCAGACTTTGCAACATTCTGACATAAACATTTTTCATAATACTAAAGAAAAATTATTAGGCAGACTTCGCAAAATTCAGACATGACATTCTTCATAGTACAAAGTGCTGGTCTGCGTGCATGGGGACACTTTTAAATTGTTGTTAAGTCTGAGTGGGAGAAAAGCTTCCACTTACGATGATTTCAAACTGTTGAGAAATGAGGACTTAAGGTATATGGGAAGAAAGGAATGAAGAGTGAAGATGATTGCCCATCTTTTGGTTGGGGAGTTTAAAGCCATTACTTTTAAACAAGTTTGCTACTTTGTTCAGATCTTCCAGAACATTTTAAAGTAGTTTAGCAATGAAAATAAATCGCTTCTTTCTGAACGTCAGTTCCATCTTTAAAAATGTTCGATATAGCTTTGTGTGTATGTGTGTGTGCACACGTGCAGGTGTAAGTGTTAAAAATATTCAGCTTTTAGTTATTACGCAGGATGACGTTACCGAGCATTAGCACTGTACTTATTTATACAAGACAAAACTACTGTTTTTAACAATGGTTAGAAAAAATAAGCTGATTTCAGTCAATTCTGATGGTGATAAGTCAAGGAACAAATTAACATGATAACAATCAAGAAGCTACTACCCACCCTCTCCTGTGAGGTTTGATAGCGGAGGTGCAAGGCTGTAGGTTCCCAGTCAATAGCCAGGAAGGAGCCACCTTGTCCCGCTTCAAAAACCTCTGCATTACAATCAATCCGACAACCTCGACAAAATCTGCAAATTTAATAACAAAAGATATAAGTTTTAATAAACAAATTTAAAATAAGCTTATTAAAATAGTTTATTAAACATTCTTTGTTATCTACCCACACCTATATATATATATATAATTGCAGCCCCTTTTAATGCAGTTAAATACAGTTAAACACCGCTATCCAAACTCCTACTGTGTTAAAACATACTGAGTTTTTTTTTTTAATACCTGAACAAATCAGGCCTAGAAATTTGACCTGAAAAATCAAGTCAGCAAGCAGTGAGGTTGTGTGTGCATTTGTGTAGCAGACACACACATAGATGACATTTTGAACTGTCTCAAACATTACACCTGAAAGATTCATGCATTTCTGCATCAAAGACATTGCTAAGGGATGAAAACTGGCAATTAATGCTCCTCACTGTTGATAACGACGTTTGCAGGAAAATTTTGTCACTATCCAGATACCACTGCCTCTACTTGCATTGTTTTTTCCTTCACCTTTGGTTAATGATCTAAACTTTTAGTTTTATCAGTGCTTAATTATAAGGTCACTTTTCTATATTATGGTGAAATCATTGATATGCACATGTTATAATGTGTCCATTATTCACTGAAAGAAGATAAATGCAACGAAGCAGGAATTATTTGCATAATAATAATGGAACAAGAACTTACACTATCCAAACAGTCATTGCTCAAAGTATAATTCATATAATAAATATTAATATGTACAACAACACTTCAGCCTACAGATTTTGCAAACATGCAACGACACACTCACATACCTGTGCTATGGACAGGTGCATGTAACTCACCTATTCTACAGACACTTGGGCCATGTGTCTCATCTGTACTATGGGAAATGCATCATGTAACTCATCAGTACCAAGCACATTTGATGAATGTAACTCACCTGTACCATGGACACTTGGCACATGTAAAACCATCCTTCTGTACAAGCTTCAGGGTGAAAGGGTACTCATAACCCAAACTGTCATCACTGTAACAGTTGACATGAAGGCTTAATTGAATAGGTTCAAATTCCTTTGGTCATACTCACTGTCTAGTGACAATGAACACATAAGAGTCAAACTTGGTCTAGTGACAATGAGCACCTACAGTCAGTCAAACTCACTGTCTAGTGACAATGAGCACCTGCAGTCAGTCAAACTCACTGTCTAGTGACAATGAGCACCTACAGTCAGTCAAACTCAGTGTCTAGTGACAATGAGCACCTGCAGTCAGTCAAACTCAGTGTCTAGTGACAATGAGCATCTACAGTCAGTCAAACTCACTGTCTAGTGACAATGAGCACCTACAGTCAGTCAAACTCACTGTCTAGTGACAATGAGTACCTATGGTCAAACTATCTAGTAACAATGTGCAAAGGAGAATAGGTTACAATTAGGAAGTGGAAGTGGAAATGCTGAAAAAAGTATGGCTACCCTTTAACTAAGGAAACAGCTCATGGATGTGATGATCAATTTTTTAGTGAGCCAGAGTGAAAGTATTAAAGAAGAGCATGGGCCATGGAACTTGCATATTCACACATTAGAAATGCATTGTCAGAACTGGAATGACATTCTTTTACTTCCCAGGAACCTTCTTTGCCAGTGATCCTGCTTCAGACAATACAATCAACACCCAAAGCATCCTCAGGTGTTGGGCATCCGCCATCAAAGACTCTCAGAAACAACAATAATAAAAGCATTTCTATCGTGCATTTCCCTTTTGGCACCAAACTCAAACACACATACATACATGCACACACACACACAGCACAAATGCACACAAAAAAGTGCTTACACAAAAAAAAAACAGACCTATGCTTGCAAGAGAGTGGAAGGTGTGATTAAGAGCAAAAGAATGCCACCAGGTACTTAAAGTATTTCTGGAAAAGGTGGCCCTTAAGGCCAGACTTGAAAGGATCCAAGGTGGAATGTGTGGGAAGTGACAACAGCAAAGCATTGCAGATCTTGAGCCAAAGGAAGAAAAAGAGAGGTGACCAAACCAATCCCATTTGATAGGCGGCCAATGCAGGAGTTAGGCAGAGCAAATCAGACAAACAAGACTGAACAACATATAGCAAACACTGCTTTTCATTGCATGGAGCTTGGGTGTGTCACATTCGAGGAACTTGAATGTGATGGTCCTGAAACAAGTTGTGCACTGAACAGTTCAACCACGAATATAGGAACCAAACAAAATTTTGAAAAGAAAGCATTCCACAATGTCTAAAATACGATGTTTGTGATCTCAGGCTTGCCCATGCATACCAGTCCTGTGCGTGGTTTGTGGTGCGCTGCTCACTGGGAGGAAGCGGGCTGACCAGACGTGCCACCTGAACCCACACAAAATGGTAGAGGTCCTGACATGTGGTGTTCTCATCTCTTGGAATGATGATAGGTGTGCCAAACAAACTTGGACGCGTCTTTTGTGACGACAGGAAGTAGACATCCATAAGTACCTGCAAAAGGACAGACATGCGCACTGCTGGTAGAAAAACCTTGTACAGTTTCAATTGACTTTTGTATCATAACATTTAACAAATTTCAGCATTTCAAGGTATGTGCCCATAGGTATGTGCATCAGGGTTAAGGGTATAAAAGTATTTAAAGTCCATTTAGTCCATGTCTCTTCCCCGTTTTAAGCACTAAGAGAATGCTCTCTATGAGTGTGAATATGCACTATAAAAATCTTCATTATTATTATTATTATTAAAGACAGTCTCCCATCCAACTTAGAGACAAGCATCAATACAAAATGACTTACCATTTTCCGATGCACTCCAATCAGAAAATTGTCAAAAAGTTCTAGTGAGCGCGTAAGGCTGTCTGAAGTGCTGCTAATCATGCTGGGGGTTCCAGCGTTTAAAGGTGAGTCTTGACCTCCCAGTGCTGGTGCTTGAGACAAGGTGTACTCGAGGGCTTGCTGCTGTCCCTGCTGATAATGGTGGGGCAGCTGACCATTGGACATCTTGCATGGGGACAAGGAAGTGATGCTGCCTGACATAGTTTCTGGGAGAAAAAAATGAATCGCATCACATTTCCTAACAGCTTCTGGGTACAAAAGTTGAGGATGATGGCTTAAGCACAGGCAGCTCAATAAAACAAGGCAAAATAATCAGCATCCTGCCCTAACACCAATCATCTGTGTAATAAGATCTGAATGACACCCTCAAATGATCTTTCATCTCTGGATCTTTCATCTCCACCTTTCAACAGGAATTTTGTAAAAATTTACTGTGCCTTCAAGATTTTAGAATAAAGCAAGGTATACATAGCAGGGTATTTCAATGTAAGAGATAAGTGCATGAAGGGGAGAACATATACAGGGTGGGTCTACCTCATTCAACCGTATTATAGGAGGTGGGCTACTTTTATTTGGCTCACCCTTTACGAAGTGAGCTGAAGTTAATGAAAAGCAGAAATTAACAGACCAGAGAAAGTGGTCTCCTCTCCCTGGCCTTGTACACCAAACTACATGCTTGGGAAATATATGCCGCATCAGCAGTTCTAGCAAGTCACAACCTTCTTTTCTGATAGTTGTTTCATGGTAGCAGAAAAGAAATGCTGCTTTTTCACTCAACAATTCTAACCACCATGCTCACCTTTTTGATGCAGCATACAATAATGCTTCTAGAAATAACTTGGCCAAAAAAAGAAAGCTTACTTGTAATTTTGCCACGCTGGATTTCATTCAGTCCAATGCTTTCTTTGGCCACAGCCTGATAATGGTGTTCTTCTTCTGCTGATATCTGGGGAATTTCTGGAGGAACTGGCAACTCATAGGCATAAAGAGTCCCTCCCAGAAGTGTTCGAATCTTCTGCTCATCCTTGGGTAAAGTCTGATATTAAGAAACGAAGCACATGAACAGACATGGTAATTGAGAACTATGGATTATGCCTTTATCAAAAAGACAAAAAAATGTACATTTACTGTAGCATAAAAATTAACAATTTATGCCAAAGTCATACAGACTTACCCTTTGACCTATTTCTCACCTTTACAATGGGTCCCAAAACTTCCACCAGGAGGAGCTGTTCCACTGGAATGCCAGACAATGAGCACAACTCCCGTTTCAGAGCTTTGTACTTTTCATCCATGTTGAGCCGCAAGCCATACTTCACTGGAACCGACCCGTCCAGCCTGTTGACTGCAAACAAAGAATCTCCAATGAGCAGCAGGTTTCCGTCAGCCATGACACTCGAGCGTCCTGCTTGCAGACATTCGCCCATGCTCTGCACTGCAGATGGCTTTCACAGCTTCTTGTGGTTCACGACCTTATTATAAAAACTTAATTAGCAATAACCAATGACCTAGATAACTGCCATTCACTGAATACCTACAATGACAATGACCAACTTTATTTGTCCCAGTGGGCAATTTGAATACGAGAATGTGCTCTAGTCGCAAAACTAAAAGTTAGAAATAAAGGTAAAAAATAAAGTTCGTTGCAAGGTGCAGCATTAAGGATGTCAACAGTGAAAAAAAAAAGAAAAATGACAAAAGAAGTGGACAAGAGACAATCATATCATATATATATAATTTTACATCAGAGGTAACCATGTTTGCACCTACAACAGCACACACACACACACACCATTGACAGTTCATCTAAGATTAAGCAGCTGGACTACAGATGGCACAAATGATTTCAGGTGCCTGTTACTTTTACATATAGGCATGGCATAACGTTTACCTGACCTTAATAATAAAACAAATTCTTTTGTTAGTACATGTTCAGGTAATGATAAAATGCATGAAGCTTTCCTTACTATTTGTTGGTCACAGAAGGAAGCTAAATCCCTTTGTTTGATAGCAAACGGCTTTTTATTGCCAAGCAGGAAGGAACTGTGTTGGCTACTACTTTCAGAACTGGTAGTCCTCAAGCCCACAAGGTTGCAGTAATTAAAAAATAACAAAAAGTGTGAGGAGTGTAAGGGAAAAAAAAGAGATAAAACAATTGACTTTAATACAAATATGATTAAAACACAAGAGAGCTCGGCGCTCACCAAGAATCTCTAGATGAATGCAAGAGTCCATTGGCAGAGGCAGCGACAGGTAGGAGTATGGGTCAAAGCGTACAGACACCTTGCCACACTCCTTGCACCGCACCTGCGACTTTAACTGCCCATGGAAAAGGTCGACGATCAAGGACTGGTTCCGCAAAAGATGGTTCTCCCATGCCTGCAACCATCTTTCACTTGAAAATAACAAAGAAAATGTAAACTATCTGTGCAAAAACACTTCTTCAAGCATTCCGCTATGTCTTCACATGTACGTTAAGCAGATGACCCTGAGAGTGCTCTGTTTTCTCTCAATCCAAGTACTTCAAGCTTATTCTTCTCTTAATATTTTATTCCCTTCGGCTAGGATGACAAAGAATGTTTTTATTTTCGTTTTTCACAACAAGAGTGCTACAAGTAGCAAGTGAAATAGTGTGTGAGAGGTTCAAGTGTGTGCTCATAATTACAGCACAACTTACATGCATCTAAAATCCTACACTTAAAGCAGAGCTATTTAACTCACAGTGATAGCACCATCAAGCTGCACCTGACGGCTTACCTTATTTAAAAACTCACATCGTACAGCTGTGTAAAATGCTTTTTCTTTTTTTTTTATTTGCAACAGTGAACAATACAGAAGCAAAAAATTGTGCATTTTAAAGCTAAATCATTTCTCTACCAGTTACTTTGCTTGGCTTAAATGACAGGATACGGTCTTTTTCAAATTTAATTCCTTTTGTGGTGAAACGAGCAAAACATGACAGACCACATGGGTCAATGTTTCACACATTTTCTGTCAACGTTAGGGTTGGTGCAGCAAAATCATCAGAATTACCGTGTGTCTTGTGATTTTCACGATTCTGGATAATCTTCATTCACTTAAGGATGAATATAGTTTACTCGTGTGAATCGTGAAGTTCTATCCATTTAGTCCATGTCTCTTTTTTTGTTTTAAGCGCTAAGAGCATGCTCTCTATGAGTGAATATGCGCTATAAAAATCTTCATTTATTATTATTAATTGATAACAGGAAATTTTTACCTACACACCAAATTTTCATTGGGGCTCTACTTCAGAAATACGTGTTTGAAGGGCAAATTTGGGTAAGGTAATATATGTGAATTTTCTATTTAAAAAAAACTACAAAAACACATGCTACCTTATGGAGTTAATATTAGTGTCAGATACATAGTGATGTCTATAGGACTTTAAAAATGTAAATAAATAAAGAACACACCTCTCTTGCCACCACCTCATCTGGCCGATCATCACTGTCCTTAAGTTCAACATAAGGCTTTTTGTGAACTCTGTAAACACATCAAAAGCAATAATGACTTAACACGTACTAAAATTGTGTAAAAATTAATCAAACTGGTCAAAACATCATCATCATCATCTGCACAGTGATTAAGGCACTGATCACTCCCTCTACACCAAGGCACCCAATCCTCACTGCATTGATAACAAGAGCTTTAAAGGCTAACCCGATTGTTCAGCAAAAATTGCTGGAAATAGAGCATAAGGTATCACAAAAACATATTCCGGTGGTATTTTATGACAAAGAGGCATGAGAGATTTTATATTAATATTTTTCTCTTAAGCACACCTGGATTTGTCGAGAAAACTGGAAGTGATGAAAATAGCATCATCTGCATGAGCTGAAGTTGAAGAGAAAAGATGCCATCCCCGGTAAAAGAAAACAGACCGGAACACAATGTGCTGTTGCTGAATGTTCTCTTCGACACTCAGATGGAGTTAGTTTGTTCTCATTAAGGAAATCCTAAAGATAATGGCAACAAACGCCAGTGGATTAATTTTGCTCAGAGATGTGTATATACAGGTCTCTGCTTTGTTCAAACATGCCGTGTGAACTTCGTCCCTACTCCGCACTCAAGAATTTGCTCAAAACATTTCAAAAGCCACTGTTATCCAGTCACAGTACAGGCAAGTGTTGAACTTAAAAGTGAAACGAAGAGATCTTCCTACAGCAGCATTGCCGACTATACAAAAGGACAAGCTTTTAAAACCAACTATGACTGCTGGTTGGTAAAATGCTTAAACAAAGATCAAGCACCAGATATGCAATACCGATAGGTTCTACACCGTCTTTTCTACAATTAACATCGTGACTGTCACAAACACATCATCAGTTGTATCCTTATCCAGCACAATGCTAAAAACAACTGACATTGTGAGGGCATCATTGATGTGCGTGCTCGAAACAGCTAAAAAAAGAAGTGAGGGTGAAAAATGAAGCACGTGCGAGTATCTGTAAGTAAATTTTGCATGCAGCTAAATGAGGAAGAAATATTAAAATTTTTACATATATAAATATATATCAAATTATTATGTTCTATTTTTAATGGTAAAAAGTCATCGGCAGTCAGTTGTAACTATAAAATAAAAATGTAGCACTGGAAATAAACCATCAAATAAAACAAATTACAAGAGTTTAGCTTAGACAAACGCACATTTGAAATGTGCTTATATTTTATTAACAATAATACACGTAGAAGAATTAACTCATATGCACCCACTTAGTAATAGAGAATCAATAATATAACGCAGACTGCATTGAACCTGACTGTTGTTGCCCATTAAATTTTGATCTGGAGAAGATTTACTTTCCAGTCTGTTGAGTGAATTCAGTTTGGATCTTTCTTTTTTTTAATTTCGGTGGAAGCTTCTAAAAAATGTTTAAATCTGAATGGCTCTATCCCAAAATCAGCTGTTTCGTTTTTTGGGGCAAAAAAAAATTGCTTCTTGAACACGAGAACCTGAGCTATGTTTCTTCATTTGACTCAAAGACATGCATAGATTTGCTGAACTGAGCCTCACTCGCTGGCGCATAAAAGAACTCTTCAGTACCAGAAAAGTTAAGAAAAGTTATGCACATTCTGTAACTTGTGTTGCTACAGTTTTACCTGTTAAGATCCTCGTGCAGCCCATCCAGCAAAAAACTCAGAAGTTCTTGAGAGTCGTGCTGCTGGAAGCCATTAAACCGTGGCGCATACTTCCCAATTGTCCACTAAGACACAAGAATGTAGAGATGGTCTTCAAAACTCTTTGAACATAAATCTGGCTAAAGCTGCATAATCACTTCTAAGACATTTATATGTCAATAAAAAGGTTTTTATGTTCTTTTTATAGATGTTTTATTGAGTCTGTGTTGACATTTGGATTTTTATGTTGGTATGGAGGATTGAGGGTTAGAAATAGGAATGTGTTAGATGGAATGGTGAGGGCGAGTGGGAGAGTGATTGGGGAGAAACAGGAGTGTCTGAGTAAGTTGTATGAAAGAAGAGTAGTACGGAAGGCAAGAGTGATTATGAAAAATAGTACACATGTGTTAGCGCAGTATTATAACCTTCTTCCCTCCAAGAGACGTTATTATGTCCCAAGAGTGTCCACTGCCCGCTCTAAGAATAGTTTTATAAATAAGTCTGTTGCCCTTCTTAACAAGTGATGCAGGGGCCTGTGAGTGTGTGGGCGTGTGCGTGATTTTTTTGCAGACTGTTTTTGGTGATGTGTGAATTTTAGGGTGTGTGTGAATTGATTGTTTATTGTTGTGAGCGTGGTCAAGTTTTCAGTTGTTTCACTACGTCTTGTAATTTCTCCCTGTTGAGATAATAAAGTTGAATTGAATTGAATTGAATTGAAGACATTTATATAGATTTTCTTCAAAACTGTGTTTTACACACAGACTTTTACCCTTAATCTTTCCACCTCCCCCCAACAAACAAATCATCAGCATGGTGTCCAGGAATATGTTCGTATCAAATTGAATGACAAAAACCTCGCCTAAATTTTGCCTTATGTGGTCAAGAGCAGGTTGTTTTTTTTAAATCATATGCTTACTGTTATGCTATTCAATAATGTTTGCTTGCATTTTCTAAAACAACACAGTGTTCAACACTGTGATGATATTTCAGAAACACCGAATGGTTTGCAACTCACCCTGAGCTTGAGTGGTGCAACTGTCCGTGACGTGCCACTCCAGAGATCTTTTATGAGCTCCCCATACCGTTGGGCAATGTGTCCTTTCATACCCAGGGGATTGTCCCTTTAAAAAAAGCAAGAAAGGTTTGGAAATGGTTAATCTGAAATGGCTGAGGAGTGTCTCTACTACTATGCTACAAACATTATTTGGATTATGTTGCTCTCTTAAAACAAAAAAAAAGTATGCTATCTGTGCAGAATGACCCACCTGTTGAGTTCAAAAAGATGAAGATTTCCAGCAAAGTACTGTGTGAGAGGCCATGTGTTGGAGACACACTGCAGGGCTGCATTCATGAAGCAAGTGTTGCCTAGATTGTTCAGGCCTGTAGCACCTTTTGTGGTAGGGACTACAATAAAATGTTGAAAGTTTCAGAAATACCTTGACTAATCATTCAGTGCATGGAGGTCTCAAGTCATTAGCATCAGTCACAAATTTTTCTAAACTTTCAATGAATCTGACTACCATCTGCTTATTGCTAGCGCATTATAATGCTAACAATAAATGTAGGCCAATGGCCTGTAATGAACTGCAGCTGGAGGGCCATAGGAGCTATCCATGGAATCTACAAGTCTCTGAGGGTCGGGGAGCTGGGGAGGGTAAATGTTGATCGGTCACTGATCATGTGGCTATGTATGGTCACTGGGTAAGACTCCGATCCTCAGAAATCTTTCTGATTGTTTTGTGGAAGGTTTCAGTGAGCTGCACTGGAAATGCAAAATAGGGAAAAATGTAGCACAGCCTGTAGTTGTACCATTTGGTGAAGGCAAAAAAATAAATAAATAAAATGAAGGGTGAAGCGATAAAACTTACTGTCATCCTTTTTCAGCATTTTATTTTTTGCAAGTTGAGACATTTCTTCTGGCCAAGTGAGATCTTTGTTTCGCACTAGAAATAAAATTGTAATGTCTTTTAAAACAATAATCGAAGAAAAGACAGATATATCTTGCTTCTTGGCAGAATGAATCTCTTACTGCTCTGCGTTCTTAGCAGCATGTATTTTATAGAACCCAAATAAAATATAAATTCTGTGGTATCAACTTTTGTTCAAATAGCACTATAACACAATGTGACAAAGATATAGAATACATGATGGATGTTTTAATGTTTTTTCTAATCTTTTTTTGGTTGTCAAAGGTAATACAAGTCATGTTGGACAACTTACAGAGTACTCAATAAGGCTTCAAAATATCCTGGTTCTCCAAAGGTTAGTTTTAATACATAATACATTCCAAACTTTTAAATTTATAATCGTTTGCTTCTGTATAACTGACCATACCTTCTATAAGAACCTGCTGGTTGTCCTCTATAGCTGTTTCTTCTACAGTAAGGTTTTCATCATCAAGTAGTGTCATGCTTTGCTGCACATTAGCATTCAATCATTAGTCCCTTATCCTAAATATATTTGAAACTACCACTTTACTTTGATTACATTTTTTTTTTAGCAAAGTCATCATCAACATATTATATTGCCATACTGAAGCATTGTGTCACACTTTCTAAACACTGCAGTCCAAGAGATGTCCCTAACTACTATTAACAACAGTTTAGCAGGATAACAGACCAAACTTTCTAAACATTACCATACAAGTGATGTTCTTAACTATTATTACCAACAGTTTAGCTCAGCAACAGACCAGACTTACCCAAGTTCTTGCAATAAATCACAAGAGAATTTTGTTATTCTTGACATGAATTTATCATTACTGAACAAGATAAAAACAAAAATAACGAAACAAATATTTTGCACTGAGATGTTTTTTAAAAATCTTTTTCTAGTTCAAAACTTCTACACCAAAATAAAAAGTCAGCCATCATTGTGATAAACTACCTCATCTTTAGAACTGATTTTCCATAGCCTGATGTCCTCTCTGCAGAAGCGAAGCTTGGAACACAGGAAGTCATAAACCTGCTGCAGAGTGTGCTTGCGACTGAAGGCTGCTGTGTATGCCAGGTAGCGTCGTGGAGTTGCAGGACTGTTTGCAAGGCCTGTTAGCCAGACATGAGAGAAGTCTTTTGAACAGAAGTCACATCTGTCTTCCAACATATGTTTAATGTTCACTTTTCTCAATCTTTTGTTTCTTACAACAAACAAATGAAATATCAGGGTTTTCTTTAAACTACATCCACTGAAATTTTTAAGCCGAAACCAAAATTTTAAAGGGACATAATTTTAGTAAATAATTTTCTTTTGGAACTCAATTTTACCTACAGACCATAATAAATGTGAAAATGTGGGGTTCAAAGGATCGTCACACCAAACCTACAGTAGTGAAATCAAACTGAACATTTGTCACAGAAGTGTATAGCTTATCCTGAGTTACATACTGCTACACAATAAGCAGTCTCTTTAAAACCTAAACATGTAAACAAGCAATGCAGATTGCTAATACTTGTTTCCTAAATGTATTTTAGGGTTCCAAAACTAGATTTTCAAATTAACAACTTTAAATTTTCCAAGAAAAAATTACTTTAAAAGCAGACACAAACTTTTGTATGCCATTGTTATCAAAGGTTGCCTGAAGTAGTCTTGAATAGGGTTAAGACACTTCCAAAGATCTCAGATGCAAACATTTCAAGCCTAACCTTGCATTCTAACATCTGATAATGATAACAGAGATTCCACTTACTCCATGCCATGCCACCAATGCCAGCCATCATGCCAGTAATGGAAGTGGCAGGCTGCGGTCGTTGACTTGGCATCTGATGTCGCAGCAAGCGTACACTGATTGGGTACAGCTCTAGACTGGGGGCATCATCTTCTTTATTTCTTTGGATAACCTAAAAGACACAACATATTATAGGCCAGTCTTATCAGAAGGTATTCTTCTACCATAAATTTCACTGACAGGTGGATGAACAATGTGTATGCACATGGATATCTGACTCTCTAGACAAAATGTATCAGGAAGTATTTCAATTCTGCCACTCCACTAAGTGGTTCAATTTAAGGCTTCTTTTCTTGAAGATATTAATGCTGTAAACATGCCAGGGTCTACATCATGTTTATTCAAGTATATATCAAAATATTTTAACATTGGTGATACCCTTCTAAGGCTCCACTAAGCATCCATCAACTTTAAACGCCGAACTTTTACTGCCTGGCAGGAAAGAATGGTTCAACCTGGAGAAGGGAAGTTGAGGGTACTTGTCGAACATATGGAAACAATTAGTGAAGCCTGACAACTAGAGTAGAAGAATGATCCCTAGTGTAGCCAGCACCTCATGTGCTCAACTCCCTCCCCTTGGTTGAATCATTCTTTCCAAACCTAAGTTCAGCCTTTACACTTCAGAATTGATCATTCATGCTTAATGACTGCAACTAAAGCTAAAGCAACATCAAGATGATTTAGGATAATTGATGTTTAGTGATTGCAGGTCAAACTAAAGCAACATCAACGTGATTTATAATAAAGAATTTCTCACAATTTCTCCCCCTATTGTTGCCACCAGCAAGAAGTATGATACAACCTCTCTCAATATATTGTCAAAATCAACAGACTTACAGTTCTAGGAAGGGCTGGGGAACCCCCATACCAGCTGGCAAGGGCCCGCCAGATGGGTTCTGGCACAATCTCAAAATCCTTGCCCCTCACCAGCATGATGTCTCGCCTCAGCCTGCCACCTTCGTTTGTCAGGGATGAGAACTGACAAGCACAATCATAAAACATGTTCAAGTGCTTCATTCACAAAAGACTCAGTAAGATAGGATGAAACAATTGGGTCACACAATTGGATGATGAGAATTCAAATGAAAAAGGATAATATAAATGCCTGGAAAGAGATTGGATTAGATGAAGTTGTGGAAATCTTCTGAAGAATTGACAACAGGTGAACAAAATTTACCTCAGTGCAAGCATATGCATGTTTATATGTGTGGACACACAATGCATATGCATACATACACACATGCATATTGTTGCTGCATGGAAACTGAAGAGCTCTATATATACATGACAGCAGATGAAAGGTCCTCATTTCACTAAACCTCCTCATTTTCCAACTAAAATTTTCCTTAACAGATCAATTTTTCTTTACCTATTTGATACAGTTAACACGTGTCTTTCACTTCTAGCCCCCATCATAATCACACCCTGAAAATCTACTAAATCTCACTCCTAAACCTACCCCACTATCATACTATCCCTTATCTTAATCCCACCCCATCAATATAAAACTCCAACTCCTATCCCACCAATATACTTATCCTTACTATTATCTCCCCCAACCCAATATACTAATCTTCCCTCCTAAGCCTCTTCCCACCAATATACTAACCCTAACTTCTAATCCAACCCAATATACTAACCCCTATCCTAATCCCCCCCCCCCCAATATACTTACCCTCACTTTCATCTCTCAACTCCCACCCGATATTCTAATCATCCCTTCTAAGCCTTCCCCAACCAATATACTTACCCTTACTTCTAATCCCACCCCACCGATATACTAACCCTCAGTGCTAATCCTAACCTCTGCTCATCTAGCTCTTTGGTTCCCCACGCATGCAGGCACATGCACACAGACAATGTGCCTGCAGAAGTATATGAGATTTTTGTTGCCTGAATATCTGAACATCCCACAAACCTTATTTGGTGAGGAGGCTAAAAGAGGACTGTTGTCAATGGCTGGTGGTCGCTGGGGGCAGGAAGAAGTCAAGGCCTTACGCTTCATCTTAGGTGAGGTGCTTGGACTATGAGGCTGACTGCCTGTGTCTGGGGGATTTAACCCATGCTTGCGCACAGGACGAGTAGAATTGCCCAATGTTCCTCCAATGCTGCTGTTGCTGTTGTTGTTGCCAGATTTATCAGATGATTTCATGCCAATCATAATGACGCTTTCATCTTCCCATGCAAGGGAGGACCCACCTGAATTCTTGCCTTTGGCTATCCGATGTTTTGGTGTAGAGGTTGATCCGTCAAGCTACAGAAGAATTTGCCGAGTTTGATGTTTTTATAACTGAACATTTTCAGGCCATGACACAAAATAATCTCTTCTACCGCAGTAAACCAAAACCTTGAAAATACCAAACAACACTAGTGAATATCTGATTCAAAGTACAAACACTTGGCCAAAATGTACAAGCAAATAGTCCTGTAAATTAATCACAAAACTCAAGGAGATGCAGCATGACCATATATTAAAAAAAAAGAGTCAAGTCACAAAAGTTCTCATGCATACTATTCAACAAGCTTAAGCATGCCTGCATAACCCAGCCAAAATTTACCAATAAGTTTAACCATTAACAATTAAAACAAGTATGTTGTGAAACAAGAATCATTTTACATTGTGTCTTTCATAATTCCTGTCTGGCCACTCAAAAAATTTGTGTGACTGCAAACAGAAATAAATCTTATAATACCTGTAAAGCTCTTGTTATTGCAACACTAATTAAATCTAATTAAGTACTAATTACATCTGGTCAAACAATGGCTCTAGAACTCATAAGATTGCTCTTCTAGACTGCTCCAGATCATGAGTTACAAGAAAGAAAGACTCAAAAATTAAGTGATCCTTGTGGCATCTCTTATGACTGAGAATGGAGGGGTGGGGACTGGTGTTTAACGCCAAGCCAGCAACTAAGGTTATATCACGGTAAGGCAGACAGTCCTGTAAACAAATGCCACATGCAGAGAAAGAACAGCATGCCCGAAACAAGAGCTTAACCCAGGACAGCCAACCTTCACCGTATTGGTGACAGGCGCTAACAGTTGCACTACCGGGCCGCCCAACTGAGAATGGAGAACGAATACCAATGTCACAACAAATAATAACACACCTGTAAAAGAAAACCTTGGACTGCAACCAGAAAGTGAATGTATAACCCTCTTGGTTCGAGATAAAAATGAACATTACAATGACTGGTTCATAACTGAAGACTGCGAAGATGACAGTGGTGAAGTTTGTTTTTTTATTATTGCTGCTCTAAGATAAACATTAGACCAAGAAACCTATACATTTTTGGAAAAGAGAAAAGTTGAACTTTGCAATAAAAAGTAAGGAAAATTGCCTTGCCCGTGCTACCCGGCAAAGCGTGGCCTTTCAAACCAAGAGAGTTAAGCAACTAAGAAAACCATCTTAGCCTAACAGGCTTGAGGGGACCAGCTCTCCGCATTTTCGTTTTCTTCTTGGATTTGTTGTGCTTGTAGTGGCTATTGTACTGACCTGCACTTTTTTCTGATGTCGTCGGCATTGTGTTTGACTGTTTACTTGCCTGTGGATTTTTATTTATTCCTCTGCTGATATCAACTCTCTCATTGCCGTTAGTCCTCTGGCAAACGCCATTACAGTTTCTTCATTCTTACAAGTCGTTCCTGCGATAGCCTTAACATCAGTGCCAAACATTGCGTTTCAACATTGTACTGCAATTTCTGCTTTGTGATCGTCTGGATATTCTCCTGGCGATTTGATCGACGTGTTTGAGTATTGCTCTAGTCTGCTCGAGTCCAGTGACTGTAGATCTGTCTCATTGACATCGTGATCTACGAACGTCACCCTTTAGAAGAACGAGCTGGTATTCCCATTAACTTCACTTAGAGAGCCACAGGAATTGTGTCTGTCTTGTGTTTTTATGTTTGTAATGCGCGGAGAGCCTGGCTTTGGCTGGGATACCGCGCTATAAAAGCTCACACTATATATCTTAGGATCATGGAGGGTTTCCCAGTCAAATGTAAAAAAAAAGTTACCTGTATGTTAACATACTCAAGCCAAGCAGTGTACCACTGCATGCTGATGAGGTACCACACCTGACCCACTTTCAGGGGATGTCGAGATTCCCTTTCAAGCCAGTTTCTGTAAAAGCAGAAACTGATCAAGTGTGACAGGTCACTCATGACATGCATATACACCTACCCACTCCCATACACATTCATACATATAAACATACATTTGTACAGAAGAGAGTAACAAACTGGTAGCTATCTTTTGTCACCTGGTTAAGTTCCCTGACAAAAAAAATCTTTAGAGTGAAGTTTTAAGCTGAAATATGTCAATAAATAACATACACAGTGTATTATAACTTACTGGATAATTTTCCCTTCCTCTTCTCGATTTTGTGGCTTAAGTCCTAACACAATGTGGCAAACCTGAGCAGTCAAGACAAATTCTGATGTTATGTATTTTCTTTGAGGCTAATGAGATGACTAGATCTTCATTGTGTACCTATTTCTATTAAAATAGCAACAACACTTGTAAGGCCAAATAATTTACTGAAATCAAAGGAGAAATAGCATTTTAATGCAAAATGCTCACATCAAGCAAAGAATGATACCAATTATTTACACATTAATGCCACTGCTAGACCTCCTACACTTATTATTTCACCAATTATTGGGTTGTCGGAAAAGTCGTAACGTATTTTTCTGTTTTTCCAGCGGCATTTATTGCAAAAATGCATCATGACTTTTCCAACAACCCAATAGTTAAAGTTAGCTTACGCTGACTATAGACTAAGTAACTTGTAACTGTGCCAGTCTACAATCATGATTAACATTAGACAGCAACAAGCTTTAATTAAAAAAATACAACCTACCTGACTAAGAAGGCTGAGAAAATCATCAGTAAGGTTGTTGTTTACTGTCCACATCAGATAGTCCTCTAAGGAAATGGCTCCACTCTGCACAAGATAAGGCATATAGTGGGAAAAATAGAAAGGCATTTCTAAATTGTGCAGAACAAATCAGAGCTTTTCAGTCTCAAACCGAACTGTCCTAAAAAAGTTTTTTTGTGGATGCCTGCATACATGCAAGCATGCAACAGAAAAAATAGCTGCAAAGAAAAAGATAAATAATATTTTCTGAAATGAATAAAATCTTCCCTATAAAAAAATTCTATCCCACATATTCTATTTTACTCAATATTATTCACCAAAGAAAAAAGTAAACCTTTTTGAACTTAAATAAAAACTGAGTTTATTTCATATAAACTTTCAGAACAAATAAAACTAGTGAGTGAAAACTCAAGGTAGCAATGCAGAAGTCTTTATTTTAACACACCTTACTGTTATCGTGGCATGATAAGATCTCCTGGGCAACAGTGTCTGGATCCAGCGATGGAAGGTCTTGATCTGCCTGTCAATATGTAGCGAATAATTTATGTTTTACAGGTGTTAAATACTTTCTTTCTCACAAGCAATAATCACAGGTTCCTAAATGGATACCATCACTTGCAGTGTTTCATTCCTCGCTACTTACCAGAGTTTCTGGTGAGTTGTACTCATTGCGAACAATGTGCAAGGACTCCAGCATCTCCATTAGCTCCTGCTTGTTTAGCTGACCATCATGGTCTTTGTCAAATACCTTGAAACAAACTGAAACAGAAGAGTAACAGTTATCAAGACTGGCCACTCTGGGCATCCCATCAGTTCACTCCTTACGACTATCATGTCTTAATGCTCTCATTTCATGTCTTCTACATTGTTCTTTTTTGTGAAGTGCATTGAGCTCACTAGCCTGTGACGAAATGCACTATAAAAGCACTTGTTATTTTTTTTTTTTAAACCCAACCTGTTCAAAAAACATAACATTCTCAACATGAGAAAAATCTTGCCATAAATGTGTTTCAATGTAGATGTGTGTGTGTGGGATGGCAAGGGGACTGGTGTTTTATGCCGAGCCAGCAACTAAGACTATATTATGGCATGCAGCCAGCCCTGTAAACAGATGCCACATACAAAGAAACAACAGCATGCCCGAGGTGAAAGCTGAACCCAGGACAGCCAACCATCAGTGTATTGTGATGACCACCCAAATGTGTGTGTGGAACCCTTCCCCAACACACATATGAATGTAAGCAGCATACAACATTCCACGCACTCATGCACCACCACCACCACCACCATCACAAAGACACACACAAAGCCAATTCATTCCTGGTTTATAATTTTCATTTTAAACATGTTTTACTTATCATCCTGTTGTCAACATGTTTTGATAATCAAACAGAAAAAGATATTCATTCTCAAAACAAGCTGTATACACTGTAAATAGCTAAATAAAGTATAATTTACATTTCTGCCTCTCTGTGTCTGGGCCTCGGCAACAAGCAGAAATCCCACATGCCATTTCCTTGAAATCAATGTGGTTGTCACGGTTCTCATCAAAGGCCAGGAAAAGAGCTACAACCAGTAAGGGCAAAATGTGAAAACTGATCACACTCCTCACACATCAGCAAAATCAACCAAAATCAGGTCAAAACTGAAAGGGGTCTTCGTAGGAAAATCAACCTGTTTGCTTTTATATCATGAGCCATTAATTCAAACACCTACAAAGTCAAGTTCATTTATTTAAATATTGAAAAAACCATATCATCATTATTTTCTTTGTCATCCTGTCTGATTCAGCCATTGTATTGCTGTGTTGAAGATTTACTTATTACCTCTCCTCTATAAGCAATCAATCAATAAACATTTACCCTGGCAGACAGGCTCTCTTAAAATGTAATAGATCTCATTGTCAGGCAGTTACAACAATCTTATTTTTTATTAGCACATGACTTCTGCAAAAGGTTGTAATGAAGCATAATTGACTGATGTGTGCTGGTAAACAAAAACACAACAATGAACAATATACTTAATTTATGTTACTTTTCCAGAAAGTCATAATATAGGGTAAACGGTTGGCTAAGAGGAGACTGTTTAAAATGTGCTTAATTTTTATCAACACGCAGCTACTGCAAAAACATTGTAACAGAGCACAATCTGTTGGTGGTAAGTAAGGATGGGGAGGAAGTCATAACAGAAAAGATGTTTATATAGTGAAATACATCCATGAACATTTTTGGGGATATCTAAAAGGAGGTCACAATAGGAAAACTCTTCATGAGGAGGTTTAACTTTATTAGGTTATCAATACAAATAATATGGTTTAGACTTACCATCACACAGGGTATCAGGCACTGGTGGGCAGACATGCTGCCTGAAAAGGTCAAGATCAAACCGGCCAGTCTTGGACTGACCTTTGATGAGCCAGTATCTCTTTTCCAGCTCAATGATATCAGTTTCCTCCACTGAATGTCACCACAGTTGAAGACATATTACCAGTACATCAACAGTTATGGAAAGCATGTATTTAATTATTGAAACATTGAAGTTACATAATCACCTACTATGCCCTCTTTAGTTTTGTAGTTTAGGCTAAAATTGGGCTTCTCCAGGGTTTTAGTCACCTGGAGTAAGCAAAGTAAAATGCACCCCAGCTCAGTATCCCTTGATATACATCCTCCTTTTATAAAAGGCAAATCAGAGGACCTTAAAGGAATGAGCCCATAAATTCTGTTAATTTAAAAAAATATGTTGAGATCAAAAACAGAGGCTTCTTGTGAAAATATGATACTTCAGAATAATCAAAATATTACAGAATAAAAATGGGTTAAAACAAGCTGCTTTATGACATTAATGACAGGAAAAAACAAATGTTACCACCCTAATGCCAAAACTACAAATGCATAGAATGATTTTTTTTAATGAATATAGTGAGCTTACAGTGAGTGACTCCTGCCAAAGTTTGGTAGAATGTAGGTGTATCCATCTCATTGGAAAGAGAAATAAGACTTTGTTCTGTCAGCAGCCATCTTGATATTATGGTGGCATCAGGGTGCTCTCGTATCCATGCACAAAACTGTTCATAGCTAACCTGGTCAGACTGTAAAGATTGGAGTAAAAGTAAGCTTGCTATCTAAAATTTACAGACAAACTGAAATTTTTATTGTAAATTCTCTATCTTTGATACTTACTAGATGACATTCATATAGGCTATGTTTGCTCTCTAACCATCGAAAATTGACCACATGACAATGACCTCGCATGTGTCTGGTGTGCAAGACTGGTCAAGTGAGCAAAAGCCCTCACACAACTATAAAAGCAACAGCACAGCCAGTACACCAGACTAACACACTTTGACCTGACCAGATAGCAGGACCATAAGAGAAAAGAAATCTGAACAAGGAAAGAAAAAACAACTCCCCTGCTTATCCCATCATGGCATGTGATGCTGAGGTGGGTCCAAAAGTGCCAGAATAGTAGCATGCACAGAATAAACCCTTCCACAGGTAGAGCTGAAATGCCAGCTGATGACAGACACAAAGGTAATTAACACTACATTAGGAGAGAATTGTTGGAATCGCTCATACATCATGAGTGCAAACATGAAAGAAACGAGAGGCTGTGGAAAAAGACTGTCATCAGTATCTTCAACCCCCACCAGCCTTTGGGGAGAAATCTCATCCTGATCAGCACCAAGAGGTAAGAAAAGGTGGGCTCAGTTTTGTTAAATCAGCCATGTGCACCCCCTGGTAGATGCGTTGTCCTGCAGTTGAACCATGTCATGTCATCTGGAGGCTGGCAAGGGCTGAACCACCAAAGGTTGCTGTGGCAAAAGTGACAGGCAATTCTTTGCTAAGAAACAGGGTGAGTTATCAGCCATACAGAATCATTATCTTGAAACTGCAGGAAGACTGGGTTGGCTGAGAGTGCATGAAGCTCAGAGACCCTTGCTGCAGTGGTTAGGGCCAACAGGAAAACTGTCTTTTCCATGACCCTATGAAACAGGACCAAAACCAGAGGCTCATAGGTTAAATTTAGGTATGCCAAGAGCCAGACCAGATTCCAGATCAGAAACATGTGGCAGGCCACTCTTGAGAAAGGATAACCAGCAGATCAGAATGTCCTGGTGTTTCCTGACATCCCACAGATCCAGATGATGAAAGGTAAATAAAAGCATCTGCCTGTAGCCTTGTAGCACCTCTTGGGATAAGTCCATCATCCAAGCTTTCTCCCATCTCACTGGCATGATGAGAACTATCCTGACCCTTGACTCCTGGAATATGGTCAGAATACGAGACAGCTGAATTGTCCATGGAAAAGTGTACCCCATCATTCTGTCCCATGGAATCGAAATCAATTGCCAAAGCCTGAAGGTCTGTTACTGGGATCTTCACATTCTAGCAAGTGGCAAACCGGTCTACATGTAGCTGGTAAAATGTCAGATCCCTCCACCTACTTGTAAGTGTGTTGGCGAATGGGAATGTGACAGACCTTAAGCTGAATCCCATGAAGGATATCTGAGGGCTCACCTAACTGAGGAAGTGCCCTGCACACCAGGCACATGCCAGCTCACTTTCAAGAAGTCAACTTCTGATTGTTAGAGAGCATTTGTAGCATTTTATTTCGTACTGTCATGTCATCTGGTAAGGTCAAAGAAGAATTTCTTTTTCAAACAATCATAATTTTTGTTGTATACTATTAGTGACAATACACACACAGTAAACTTACATCTGTGCTTATTAAAAGTAGATGGCTACAGCTAGGATAAGAAAAGCTAAAACTTGAGCATATGATAAGTGGTCAAAGCAAAGATGCTTTTCTGATTTCTTCTCTCCCCCTCCCTCCCACTTGTGTGTGCCCATACAGAATAAATAATAAATAATAAATAGAACATTTGTATAGCGCCTTTGTCCAGCATCAGCCAGACTCAAGGCGCTTAAAATATAAACACACAGACATGAGAATAATAATGGTCTCAAAACAAAGAGTTCCTTGTGTTTTCAAAGTGAATGCCATCAACATAGATTCAGTCACCACAGCTCAGTTAAACTACCAGCTGCAGCTGAGATTTGTAGTCGTAATATAAGTGGAAGTGGCGGCACAAATAACATAAACATTAAGTTGTTCATTGTTAGCGCACATATGACTGTCACAGAGGTCACATCAATACAGCAGCAGTGAAGAAAATAGATAAAGCAGGAAGCAGGGTTGTAGACAAGAGATGAGAGAATCAAGCCCATGCTTGTAGACTCACGGAGATCCACAATCTAAAGCATAGGAAAGAATGTTGCGAGGAAAATGTACCGTAAGTAGAGCAGAAAGTGTTGAGCAATCTGCAGGGTAGTGATGATTTAAATCAACAAGCAAAAATCCAGGAGTCGAGATGATGTAGATATGACGTTCACGACCGTTAGACGATAAAGAAGACAAAAATGGGCCACAGGCTCAGAAAATAGTCCAGAACAGCGACAGGTGCAACGCAGTGAAAAGCACAGACTAACAGTTGTCAGCAAACACTAAACACAATAAAAATCCAAAGGCACTACACAAAATAAAAGAAAAAGAGCAGAGAGCTCGTCCCCTCCAGCAGGTAAGGCAAAGGGACACCACTCAAGATAGGGAGACTAAGAATTTGAAAAAAGTGCATAGTACTGCAGTGTCATTTCAAGTAGCGAAAAATCATTTCAAATTCACACACAATTTCAGCAATCATAAAAACTGTACGTATTACTAAGCACACAGCTACCTCTCTGAAAAGACTAGACAGGGCCGGTGATACATGTCCCTCAGTCTCCAGCACTTTACGGTCCATCTCATCTTTCTGGACATAACTGTAGCTTTCATCTGCATACATGCCAAAGATCACTGCAAAGAAGATAGTTATTCTGTATGTCAAGCATATTATTTTTAACTGTCACTGTGCATGTGACTACTGTACTTACAAGCCCATGTGAATGTCTATGCCTAATATTTGCAAACACAGCTGTTTTAATAATATTCCAACTGCTAAGCTGACCATGACTGAATAATTTAAAACTGTATGCCATGACAGACAGGTCTGCTGTTAAAATGAGAGTGTGGAACACAATCGAACATCCCTGCATGTACAGAAAACAAAATTCCAAAGTCCATCACTTTTCTTTTTGTATAAAACGCAAACAGAATTTATCATCTGTCTCCCAGGTTGGCAAACAAACAACTCCTTTTTCTAGAAGCCTCCATCCCTCCACACTGGCATAAATTAAGCAATCTCAAAACAACAAATGACTGTGTGATCTCTATAGAGCCTTATTCTTACACTTGATTCTCTCCTCTCTAATGCCTTTGGTAAGAACAACCAGTCCACACAACAAATCTTTGAAAGACAGACCCTTGGAGCTTCCTCCAAATCCTTTGTATATCAGCTGAAAAGAAACAAAACACACATGGCCAGCCAGAACACAGTAATCAATCACTAATCTCTAGATACAGAACAGGGCATCTACTGGAATGCTTGGAAGAAAAATTGTAGTCACGCTTCTCACTTATCTCACAAACATCTCTATAGCTTGTACAAGATTCCTCCACCTCCCCATAAGCACTTAAGCATACTTTTTTGGGTAGTCTTTTTAAGCTTTTTGTTACCAAGACCCATGCAATTTATTTGCTACTTTTTCACACAAGAAGACATGATGATGATGATGATGATGATGATGATGATGATGATGATGATGATGATGATGTCCATTTGTAATGCGCAGGTATCCATTCGGAAGAATGCTCATTGCGCAGCAAAAACAAAATAAATAAAAAATAAGAAAACAAAAATTAAAAAAATAAAGTAAATAAATAGATAAACACCAGGAAAGTAAAAAATAAAGACACAAGTGTTGCTTGGTTGTTTAAGTTTAAGTCCGTCTTAAGTAAACAGATGGGTCTTCAGCCTTTTAAGACAAAAGTAAGGACAAAAGAAATGCACTGTACAGTCTAAGTGCACCTGGACAAAAATGACCAACCTAAGAAAAACAAGCTAGCTAACATTTTGGGAACCCTAAAGGCTATTTTTGCATAACTTTAATGTTGACACAGAACATAGAAAATATTAAATCAGAACACATACCTGAGCCAGCTTTGGAGGCACACCATCCCACAAAACTTCCCTAACGAAGAGGTTCTCTGTCATCCATCCATTAAGAGTAGATGCCCTTTTGAAGGCTTCTTTCAGCCTCTTTAGCTCTGCTTCTGTAACTATTTAAATAAAGAAATGGAAAACATAAAACTTAGTCCTTCTTTCTTCTTGTACCTAGGAATCAGCTTGAACTCACAATGCTTATAAGATTTCAGATATATCACAACATGTGGTCAAAATTAACAAAAAGCCAGATCCACTATAACAGATTTAAAAATACAAACATTAAAAAGATTTTATTTTAATAATCTGGACATTTTTTCTATTACGGCTTGATGGATAATAAGATTCATCATAAGCCACAAACAAAAATATTTTTTCAAATGAGCACAATATAATGACAAAAAGTAAGCAATACTTTCGATGACGAGAAACGAGATCTGTGCATGACCTGGAAGCATGCCTTTTCAATTAAAAAAAAAACAGGTCGCACAAGAGTAGATACAATGGCCCACATATTACATAAAGTGATCTTAGTTGTCTGTCCAGAAGCAGCAAGCCATGGCCTAAAGAGATGCTGATTCCTTGGTCAAGTGGACAAAAACAAGTAGTTTCCAGAAAGAACAGACATAACAGAGTGCGTACAAAGTATGCAGTCACTGCTGAATAAAAATCAACTGCAGATACACACCTGTATCATGACATAGCAGAACCGTACCTGAACCATAAATCCATGACAAATGCATATTCTAAGGCAAAAATGTAAACAAGGCCAAATGATGAGATATAATCCAGACAAACAACTGAAGCTTGTTAGTCACTTATGTGAGATGCTGTAAACAAACCAATTTACTGTTTTATATAGTGTCACCCTGTGTCTCTTTCCATTTCACAGTTTGTTTCAAATCTAATATCTACAATAATGTAAGGGTTCCTCATCTTGCGAAACATCAGCAGGTTCTTCCCACTTCCCTTTTGAATCAACAACATTTTCTAACACTTGTGTGTGAATCAACAACCAAATTTGTGAGATGTATACTCTTTTTTGCAGACTACGCATTCAAACAGGGGAAAAAAGCTTGGATCTGCACATTTCAAGACCTAAGGAATTTTAATGTCATCATAAACCTAGTAGTAAGCATACCACTTTCAAAGCAAAGCATATGTAATAATATGAATATAAGCAGAAAAAATTGGTAAAAGAGAAACCATACGGTCTTTGAACTATGTTAAATGCTGGGTTGATGGGAGATACCAAGGTAGTACAAACAAAAAAATTAAATGCAAAGGATGACAAATGCATGTCTGGAATTTTCTGGGCACAACAACGTTTTACAACCTCTGGCTACACTGCAGCATCTGGTAGTTTAGTTTTCAAATTATATTTATGCTCTACTGCTTACTTAATGTTGGCATTTAAAAGAAGCGGCTCAATCTTTTTTCTTTTCCAAAATTAATTTCTAATAGTAATAGACATAATGCGGTGACCGGACACTTAATCCCCAGACATTTAATCCCCGACACTTAATCCCCTAGACATTTAATCCCCTAGACATTTAATCCCTAACCACTTAATCCCCAGACAATTAATCCTCAAAAATGCCCCCAAATCGCAACACAACACTCAAAATGGCTCCAAACTAATGAGAAATGACCTTTTAATAAAATAAATTTTCTGATTGGTTGTGGAGTAAGCTGGTAAACCATGAAACTGGCCCTGTGGAGTCAGAGGGATTATTCATCGTTGAACTGCTATTTTGTGAACTTGAAATATAACTGTAAGAGAAATGTGTCACGTGGTAACTCTAACGAGACGTAACAATCGCCCCAATTAGGGTCTAGGGTGGCTTGCTGACAAGCCTGAGGCCCTTTATGCAAAAAAAGGGGGGCATATGTGCTAGCATAGAGGTGTTGTTCGGAAAGTGGTTTTAGCCAGCCAAGCACAACCAGCTGGCTGACAGAGGCGCCAATGACGTCTGGGGAGAGAGAGACACCTCAAGGGCTCGCACACCTGTCTCCTCTTGTCGAATTGGCTACCCAATGGCATCCCTCATTGTATGTGTCTGTACGAATGTGGAGAGTAAAATAGCGAAAAGAAGGCATTGCAAGACACTTCTCGCCACAACGGAGGTGTGGACGGAGCTAAGAACTCAGGAATACTGAAACAAAATGCCTCTTGAGTTCATAATAAGTAGTAAAGGTAGATCTATACTAGTTCATGATGGCTATGAATTCTGGCTCAAGAAGAAGGTGCTCAATGGAAACATGAACTGGAGATGTACAAAGCATCAATCAATCAAGTGTCCGGTAACATTAGTGACAGCCGGAAATGAAATAATCAACCAGTTATCTACTCACAATCATGAATGCAACAGAGAAAAGGCGATGGAAAGAACTCAGTGAGAAAAATGAAGGAGAAGATGACTGAATCAACAATAACGGCTGTGGCTTGTCAAGCTGCAGTAAACATCGACTTACCTCCATCTGTTTTAATGGCTCTACCAAGTAAGAGTACTATAAACTACTTATTAGTAGTTTACTTATTAGCTACTTATTAGTAGTTTACATTCCGTCCTTGACATTTCAAAAATAAAAGGATGAGAATAATCGATAACTGACATTTTTTCAATCTAAGACTGGACTAGCAAGCAAGAGCCAATGGAATATAATTTCTGTCAGAAAGAAAAGACGATGGGACAATTCTGACTTCTAAATTTTTTTACTGCAGCAAGTATAAGAATTTTAAAATTTGAAAAAAAACATAAATTCTACCTCTATCAATTTAATGTTACATTATGAGTCTAAGATTGTAGCCCTTCCAGTTGTGAAATAATTAAAAAAAAATTAAGTTGTAAACAATCAAGTGAAAGAAGTTAAGGAAATCAATCCTAAATTTATATCCCAAGAGAGTCAAAACCAAGAAAATATCTACTCTCATTCATACTCTTTCTTTCTAAGAATAATAATGATATGCATGCCGCCTGCTGATGCAGGGGCTCGTGACATTTAGAAAGATAAAGACAAAATCCTTATGCACCTCGGACTCTCTTGACCGACACAAAATACATCTCATGCATTCCAATATAGCAACACTGACATAAAAAAATACACTCATCATACCATACAACACAAACCAAACCAACCAGCCAAAAACACACCATATGCAATCCAAACATAAGAAGACTGATATAAAAACCAAAAATGTGTCACTGGGATAGGCATATAGTAACCTGGTATAGAGTAAACATAACAAGATTTTAACATTTTTTTCTGCAGCATGATAGTTACGGTCATTGGTGAACTATTACAACTAATGTCTGCAGCAACTAATGTCTTTCACTTCTTGAAACCGTATGGCTAACAGATGAGCAGCAGTAAAAATTTAAAAAAGAAAAAGACAAACGTATTTGCTGAATAGAGCAAAATATGCCACACTCTTGGCATATATATATAAAGTACTTTCCACAATTTATCTTGTGACCTACATATGTGCCCAACTCAAAATCTGTCTCTCCTTATCACATGTCTGCTCAGTGTGTAAAGTCATATATCTGTTATTCTGACTTCTCACTGACATGACCTTTCTCACATAAAGTGTGACTTGCATGCATGGTTATAAATTGAATAGTCAGTGGTTACAACAAGTTATCCTGAAAAGTAGAGAGAACATGAGCACACACAATTATACTGATGTTCAACATAAGGTATTATTTCACTGACCCAGTGATGTTAAAAAATAAGCAATACTTATTCAATGTCATATGATGATGATGATGATGATAACAAAAGCTGGTTTTAAAAACGGCTGGTATTTCTTAGCACCATCTCGAACAAAATCTAGACAACTTCAAGTTGGGTCTGAAGCACTGTGATTACTATGTGCAAAAGCTTGATTCCTTCAGTAAAATGCTTTCTTTGTGCAAATTTGAACTGTGTACATCATTCACTATTATGCATGCCCTTTTAAACTTGACATACCAACAAATAAATATTTCTTTTAAGATATCAAATTACTGCATTCTGTTTCTTTTTAAACACAGCTGCAGATGTTTATGGTAAACATAGCATCAATAGTCTTCATTTATCTTGTTTATATTAACTGTTTATCATAACACAACTATCTTTAGCAGCAAAGGTGTACAGTGTACTTTTTGTTCAAGGTATGATGCGAATGCAGTGAAAAATGGCATGGTGTGGTGCACCTAGGAGGTGAGATGAACTGTGTTTGAATGACAAGAAAAGAGGTTGGATACTGCTTGAATGTGAAGTTGAAATGGCACATATCTTTTAATCTGTGAAGTGCACAGCCTAGTTTTTGCAAAATAAAAAAAAAACACTTTAACACATTGAGGTATTCCCAATATATTAAATGTAGATTTCATGATGTAATGACAGTTGTGTAACATTGTTGTCATAATGCATGCTACAGTTTGTGTCTGATTAGAGCTGGCAAGTCTAACTGACCATACACATGACAAAAGCACATACACAGTCTTTATATAAATTCACACTAGGGGCAGCTCAAACAAATCTTGCAACAGGCATTGCGAAATTTCGGCATGCGTATCCTGCATGACTCTCGCTTTCAACTAAAAACCGACACTGTTCTGAAAATAAATAAATAAATAATAAAAAAAAAGAAGTGGGTCAGGCTAAAACGAAGCGCCAGCTATCAGGACCGCGATTTAATAAAAGAAATAATCATTAATTTCATGCTTGCCGTGTAGGCCACTATCGTCTGATAATGATTGGGCGCAACAAACGTCTTATGCATATGAGCCTGTCATTAGTCTATTTAGCGAATATTAAAACTGATGACAACAAAAAGCGTTCCCTACCAACGCAACAGATGAACATAAATTTAGATACCTCTTTTGGATGCATCCTCGTAGGTTATAAATGCTAATTTTGAATCCTTTCCACCCATGGCTAGCAGCGTGTAGGAGCGTTTTAGGAGTGGGGGTGAAGACTTTTCATGACAGACGATATCGTATTTGCGTTTCCGTGTCAGCCATGCCAGATCACGCGACAGTTAATCAAGTCTTCGAGATTTCACCAGTTGTTTCCCTTGCTCAGCTTCGCGTAACAGGTTTCGTCGAAATGGAGCGAAATTAGCTTGACTGCCACACATTATAGCTAGTTACCAA
The DNA here is from genome assembly GCA_004794655.1 of Marisa cornuarietis. Classification (NCBI taxonomy): domain Eukaryota; kingdom Metazoa; phylum Mollusca; class Gastropoda; order Architaenioglossa; family Ampullariidae; genus Marisa; species Marisa cornuarietis. The sequence continues at coordinate 727,727 of SMMW01000565.1, read as the reverse complement.
AATTATGCATCGTTTCTAAAGCAGTAATTCAACATGCAACGGTACTATCGTTTTCGTGTTCGATCGAGCCATAGTTTTTTGCTTTGCTTGTGCGTTGGCCCGTTGGGAACGAAATAATCAGATCAACATGTAAGTTATGCACATATCGAAATTGGCCAGAACTAGACCAAGGGGCAAGGGTATTTGCAATAAATAACAGCGTTTCAATTTTCGCGATATGTGTCTTTGCATGACGTAAACGGAGACCAGGCCGGTGTGGGCCTCGCGCTTCCGTCGCAAGCCCTCCGGAGCAGAAGCATTGCGCATGCGCATTCCATGGTCGGGAGGCCTGGGGAGTACCTCCATCGCCAACGATGATAATGCGGGGTGGGTCCGCGAACGGCTGAATGCAGCCGCTCTGCTCGGACCTTGCCACCCTCCGTTTCATTTGTTACACAGGGCCGGTTCTACCTACGGAGTGGGGGGGGGAAGCAAAAATGGTCTGCTGGGTTTTTTTTCAAAGATGAATAATTTTAGAGAGAAATATCATTTTCACAGAATGACACTAGCAAGACACCTTTCCTCTGTTTGTAGACAATAGGCTGACCACGCTAGTTTCTCAGTACATGTATTACAGGAATACCCCATGTTCCAGGGGGCACTTGCGGTGACCAGCTAATCAGCAGGGAAGTAGAGGGCGCGAATTTGGGGCGGGTGTTGGTGGTTGGGGAAGGGGAGGGGGCTGATGAAGTTGGGGGGAGCAAAAATGGCCTGCTGCTTCGTTTGTTTGGTTTTTTTTTTAAAGTGATGAGCAGTGTGAGGGAAAAATATCATTTTGATAGAATGACATTAGCAGGACCCCTTTCCTCTGCTTGTAGGTTGACCACCCCACGAGTTTCTCACTTATTGTGTATTACAGGAAAACTCATTATTACAGGGCGCTCTTGACGTGACCAACCGGCAAGAAGATGGTGGAGGATAGCAGAGATTCGGGGGAGGGGCCGTGTTGGTGGATGGGGCCTGGTCGGTGCGAACCCCTGGAATGGATGGGACCACATTTCCCTGATACCGACCCCACCTTTCTTTCTTCTGTCCTACTTTGGAGGAAGTTCGGCACTTACGCATTGAAAACACTGCAGCTGAGATCAGGGACAACAACACTGACTTGAGTTTGCTACGCGAGTTTCTTTTTGATTATGACAACTGTTTTATGGTCAATATATTTTACACTTAAGAACTTTGAACCCGAGGGAACTTAGCTAATGTCACGATCGCCTTCTTAGTTAATAAGAGTATTAAAGCCTTTAGCAAACAAATATCAGAGTCACTTGAAGTTAAATAGTGTATATCTATTATCTATCTATGTATTATCTATTTATCTATTATTGTCAAATTTCAGATCAATTTATTTAATTCACTGTCATGAACCTGTTTTCTCCTTAGTGCTGTGTACAGCGGTGCCACTGATGGCCTATATCAGAGGTTTTCAAACTGTGGTACGCGTACCACTACTGATACGCGAAGGTATGACTGGTGGTACGCGAGCACAAAATAAAAGAATTGTGTATATATATATTTTACGGGGGCTGTATGTAGGGCTGAGAGGTGGTACTCGGTCAATTCGAATTTTCGAAAGGGGTACGCGTCTGGAAAAGTTTGAAAACCTCTGGCCTATAGAGTCTTGTACTTACTGTTGTGACTCATGATCATGAATATTTAACTTTCTTATTAATTATTAAATTTATTATTATTTTCAGTTCGATGGGTGTATTACGCTTAATTTATTTGTGACATTGTAATGTCTTTTTTTATTATCTAAGAGTGCGTCTGTTTACAGTTTGAACGGATAGCCTGTTGTTATGCTCTATTGACAGAATATTTGAAATTGGTTATTAAGTGATAATGCCTACTAAGACCTATAGTCTATAAACTTCTCTTTTTTCCAACAAACCCTATCAGGCCGGACACCAAGCGATGCTGGCTATTGGAATGTTTTTGGGCAGCTGCCTTGACACCATGATTTACAACTTTGTATTGTTAGTGTGTAGAAGACTCTCCCTTGTACCGCCCCGCCCACCTGTCAGGTGTGACTTGGGATGGGAACATTTGGTAGCTTCGATGAGGGTGATCTAGATGCTAGAAGCTGTGATAGCTTGAATTTTAGACCACACAGCAAAATAAGACCAGAGCAATGTGCTACAGATTTCTTGTCTCCATCAGTGTGCAGTCAGTCGTCACTCCATAAAGTCTTTTACACGAGTGTTTGAAATCCCCCTACTCATAAGTGTAGGTCTGATTTGGTAGGCATGCAAGTATCCATGTGTGCATGATGCACGCCTGGAATTGAAAAACAGACGTACTTTTTCTTGAAAAAAGTAGTTCTTATTTATGTTATTTATCAAATCGGAGAGCAGATTCTCGAAAAAGGTTTAATTTTAATAAGCCATTCTTTGACACTTCTGGGCTCTAAGATTTCTGGTCATAATGAGTTCTTGTAGAAAACCACTTTTCCACTATTTAGGTTGTTTAGTGGACTTAGCCGTACAAAACTGAACAGTGCATACTGTCCTACAGCCAAATCATGAGAGTTTGTAAAGGTAAGTCCCATGCTTTTAAACACTGTGATATATCTGTATATATTTTATTAACACAATTTATGTCTTTCTTTACATTAATTTTATTTCTTTATTTTTTATGGTGCTTATTTTGCTTGTGTGGATGCAAAGGGTTGCGATAGTGGTGGTGTAACTTTTTGCAAAACTTTTCATTGCACAAACTGGTCCGTTACGCGCAGTCCTGTGGTGTTTTTATCACATCATAATCGCGTTGAGTCCTGAGACAGACCGCCACAATCATTACTGGTGATATTTAAGCCTAGCTTCCTTGTTTGAAATTTCTGTTAAGGAAATAGAATTAAACGTATAATTATTCCAATATCTGTGTTGATAAATGGATACCAAACGACTGTCTGGAGCTCATTATCGGAAGCGAAGAGCAGAAAATTAATTAAAAATTGTATGACATAACAATGTTGCAAGAGAGACTGAGTGGGGTGACCACCATATCTACTGAGCATGATTTGGCAAATGAACTAAATCTGAAGGAACTGATAACTCGTTTTGCACAACAAAAAGCAAGAAAAGTGAGTTTTTAACCATTAATTTCATGACGAGGACTAAATAAAATGAAAAATAAATGATATAACATGGTTCACTGTTTGTGAGGTAGGGGGCGCCTATAGGGCGCAACACAGCCTAGCGCCGGCCCTGGTTACAAGCAGCGTCTTTCTTTCAAGCATGCAAGTGCATGCGCATGACTTGTATCTATGTACGTGTGTGCATGTGAGAGAGAGAAGCGATCAGTGCACATAATCATGTGTAGCCAGACTGAAGACACTAACGGCCCTAGCGCCAAGTCAGTCCGTTCCTCTTTCTGGTTCCAGGGATGGAGGACGAAATTTCCCAATGATAATTTTAAAATTCTACTAGCTCTCGTTAGTCGGGTGCGTTATCTAATGTACTACCTCGCGTTGTGTTCTTTTTTTCATCTTCTACTATACATCCGCACTTAGCCGACCTTGGAGTCTACAAAAGACCCTGCTTTTTCCCTAATAAAAAGTGTTTTCTGCGGTGTATCTCTCAGCTTCACGGATCTTCGTGTGTGTTCTCCTGCGTGACAATTACGGACGACACAATTTCTTCCGCTCTAGTGATTCTCATTCACACGACGAGGACACACGTACATCACGCTAGCATACGTACGGACTAAGGTAAATAAGTTCAAAGACATAAATTTTATTTACAGTATTTACACCTACAACTACTATTATTCCTATTCTAACTAACCTACCTAACTTACTAAATCCTATAGCACCTAACTCCCTGGGGTGGGGAAAAAGGGGGTTGAGTGACGAGAGTCGCTTTCCAGCGGGACCATAACACCTTGCGGCAAGATGGTGCCTCTCCCGTACTCGGGGTGGGTTAGAGGGAAGGGGCTGAGTAACAAGAGTCGCTTTCCAAGCAGGACCAAAACACCTTGCGGCAGAATGGTGCCCCTCTTGTACTCAGGGTGGGTTTGCTTTTACTGTTCTTCCAAGCAGGACCAATATCTTTCGGTAAACAGGTGCAGGAACCGGCTTTTTCCTGACATTTATATTGAAGTTGCTGGGTGCTACCTCACCCGTTGTGTTGTCTGTCTGCCTCAAGCATATGGAGTGGAAGGGGGTGCAGCCGGGTAGAGGGAAGCTGCCTAGCGCTCCCGCTACACATGTAATTGAGCGTGTGTGTGTGTATGTGTGTGTGAGAGAGATTTATGCTAATTGTTGGGGGTGACGCAGTGGCCTGTTTAGTGCCTTCGACCGCAGCAGAAGGTCTCTTGAGACCAACTTTCCCAAACCTTCCTTGTTATATCTTCGATGCTATCCTATTTAAAAAAAAAAAAAAGCAAGCGCGCACGCGTACAATCATGTTCTCTTATGCCCACATCTACACACGGGAAAGCGTGCGAGGGTAGATCAATGCTACACACATGTTGCCTTAGATTACGCTCAAATCCCACGGGCCGCGGCAACCATTTGGTTTTCAAAAATCGTTGGTGTACCTCCACCTTGTAGCCGACTTCAACAACAGCTCGATGCAGCCACGCCGACGATCAAACTCGTAGTGCCGACGTGGACAGTGACGTGCCACGATCTTTACCCCCTCGAGACCTCTCAATACTCGTACATTCTGCAAGTATTCTTTATCCCGGAGACAGCTTGTACACATCTTAGACACGTCTGTTGTACGTTGTAACTAATCAAAGTTACTAACTTTCCTCAAACCTCTTTGAATCGGTTAAGACTCAACGCGCTGTTGTCAATCGCTGCAAAGTACCCTACCGTGAGTTACATCAAGAACGACTTTGTCTTTGTGTAAATTGTAGCTTGTCTGTATCGAGCTCATCGACAAAGCTCCGAAGAGGTTTTCCTCTTTACATCGCACCCGAAGTTTCCAGACAATGATTGACATCATTGCCTTTGTGTCGATGTTGTGGGCTGTCTGCAGTTGGAGTGTCCAGGGTGAAGATAGAGCCGGTCGCTTGTTTTATTCGTCCTCCAGGCTTCAGACCTTCCTGTCTCTCAACGTCTCACACGGACTGGACCGCTACATCGACCACGAAAGAAAGCGTCTTGAAATCATCAAAACGTGAGTCACAGTTCCATCGAAAAGCGTCATCTCATCTCACGGCATCTCATGCCATGTCATCTAGTTTCATTTCATCTCATGTCATTCCATCTCATTTGGCCTCATCAGTCATCTCATGGTTGGTTGGTTGGTTGGTTGGTTGGTTTTTTCCTCATTATATAAGCAATCGAAATTTAGGTGAGTCTTTTTTATTCACTTTTCCAGAGCTAAAGGTTATGAAGAGGAGGTCCCTCAAGTTATAACAAGACTGGAAAAGCTTCACGTGTAAGAGTTAACAGTTGCAGCAGCGAACATTGTAAAACAAAGCTAGCGTGTTTCCCATCTAACGAGACGGCTGCTTTTTTCTTTCTTTCTCTTGCTTTATTTCTCTTACTCTATTTTTTTCTTTCCTCTTTTTCTATGCTAATTTCTTTTTTTATCGTTCTTTTTATTTTTCCTTTTTTCTTTTCTTCTTTCTTGTTTTCTTCTTTCTTTTCTTCCTTCTCTGTTGTTTGATAGTTAGTCGCTCTAAACATCGTCGAATCAAGCGCAAATGCGATGGTCGAAACAGCTCCCGGCAGCCCATTCTCGTAGCTTTATCATGTTTTTATATTGTAGTTATATCGCCCGGGAACAAATCACTATTTTGAGAGCTTATTCTCCATTATTGCCACCCTAACTCATCGGCATACCCCCAGCGAGAAATAACCTTGTTGTAAGATCTTATTCTTCCATGCCCTCCGCAAGCCGGCGTAATCTGAAGTCTGTCACTTCTTCAGAGATGCCTTGCTTAACTTCTGTTAGCCTTGCTGTTTGAGCTCTGAATTCCATAATGCCATTTGAAGCTCCACTTCTTGTCAAAATTATATCATCAATCAGCCTGAGACACAGTCATGTATGCAGACAAAAAAAATTTTTTTTATATAAAGAAAGGAAATACTGTACGGACAGATGCAGCAAACACAGAGAATATTCTCACATCATACTGACAACAATCTCTAGCAGACGACTCTCTCTCTCTCTCTCTCACACACACACACTTACACACGCACATCAGAAGTAGCAGGAGACGACGACGACTACACTCTTCCATTCTCTTACGCAATAAACACTTAGGGCAATTGTCTTTAACATCATTTAAGTTCTGCCTCAAAGAGGCGATAATTTTCTCAAGGCCGCCTGCCCCCACCTGCCCCTCTCCTCGAACACACCTCACGATAAAGTAGCTTGGAAACTTGTGTTAGTAGACGCAAACCCGTGACACGCTAGTAGTGGCAACCTTCTGACAACCACGATGAAAATGTCGACGACAGAGACAATACTTTACTGTCTTAACTGAGCGATCCTGCCGGTCGGCATCTGGTTCAGGCAATCCATGATATGTTCTCATGTAAAGGAGCAGTGGGGTGAACATTTTTTTTCTAGTGATTGGGTAAAGCGCAGTACAAGATAAAAAATAAAATTTCTCCAAATCTAGGTAAATACTCTCCTTTCTACGGGTCCTTTTTTTCGAGAGGAACGCCTACAAACATCGCCATGCATAGGAGGAGGTCAACAGGACACAAGTCAGGATAGTACATGGAACACCAGCCAATGGGAGAGCTGGGAAATCTAATACTTAGACAGATTAACTTCACGATTCCGTCTTTGCCACTGTCGATAGGAAAGCTCAACCATGAGCTGCAAACATCGACTAGTACATAGATGAAAGATTTCCAAAGCACATTCTAGTACCCTTTTCCCGCTTGAACCTAGTTTGAGACAATCGGTTCGGAGCGGGGTTCTTCCTAGTTATTAAAAAAACGGGCGACCCGGTGGCGCAACGGTTAGCGCCTGTCACCAATACAGTGAGGGTTGACTGTCCTGGGTTCAACTCTCGTCTCGGGCACGCTGTTCTTTCTCTGCATGTGGCATATGTTTACATGGCTACCTGCCTTGCCGTGATGTAGCCTTAGTTGCTGGCTCGGCGTAAAACACCATTTCCCCCAATTCCTAGTTAAGAACGAAACTGGGATCGGCGATATAGTTTATAGATATATGATTCTTCTAAACTGAATTCAGAGATGGATCGCTCAATTTAAGATACGGTTTAAAAGAATTAAGAAAGTACTGCCATTATTTGCCTTTATTTTCTACCAATGTTTGCTGGCTGTACTAGCATTACTACTCACACATTGCCCATGTCAGCCTGAGTCAGGAGCTGCACGCACGCGCCATCCAGCGTGATGAGGTTACAAGGCGTATGAACGATCTTCACCCAACCACCGCGCTCCGCCATGTCAGCGATTTCGTCAACACGTGGGTCGACAAGATTGCCAACGAGAGCGTGTACGGCTTCCGTGAGTGGTCTTCAATCCTTATGGCAAGAAACTACCAAGATTTAACCAAAATTTAAACATGAAACAGAAAGTTGCCATTAGTTTATCTTAAACATGCTTAATGATTTTTTAAACTTTTTTTTCGAAAATGCGCGTGTATAGTAGTCTACATTGTGACTGCTGGTATCAATCAAGGAGCCACCAATGCGTGAGCTTCATTCGCCTTCTAATCAGAGAGTCTGGTGAGGCGACGAAGTGAGGAGAAAGAGGATATAAAAATGTCAATGTAACTGACTCTGAAGGCATTTTTTTTTTAATTAAAGGATTTCCTTGTGTAAGAATTACCAAAACTCCACAAACACTATCTTTTGTTCCCAGGCCTTCCAGAATTCTTGTCGAACAAACAAGGCGGTTTACCATCTAGAGACGATCTGGACGGCCTGGCGGAAGCTGTGGCGGAGTTACAGTTTGCCTACAACCTCTCGACCTCTGATATCTACGCTGGGAGGATTCTGGGGCATCAGGGGGCGCCTCTGGCACCTCACGATGCTTTCGCCGTTGGCTGTCGGTCCAAGCACCTTGGCCTTCTGCGTCAGGCTGCAACCTGGTTTACAAAGGCTCTAGCTGAGACAACGGACCACGACGAGAAGACTACTGGCAATGCTGCTTACTCGGTGGCAAAAGCCACAGCCTACCTTGGAGTGATTAAATACACTGTACGTCTGATGATTTAGTGTACGTCTGAGGATTAAGTAGAGCGTAGGTCTGATTGATAAAAAAAGACACCTTAAAAATATTTAAAAGCAAACACTTAACAGATTGACTCCCATATGTGAGTGCGTGCGTGTATGAGTGAATGAGAGAGAAAAAAGTGAGCGAGAGAGAGAGAGCGCGAACGAGAATGAGCTTCAGACATAGTGTGTGCGTATGCGTAAGAAAAAGAGATACAGAAGATACGACTATAATAATAATAATAATAATAAAAGTTAGCTTGTATAGCGCCTTATATATCCTCCCTTTTGGCCGAACTCGAGGCGCTTCACAAATGGCAGATGGTGTGACGTGAAAATAATGTGACGTCAGAACAAAATGACGTAGCTCCAGCTCATAGGACAGCATCTACACACAGCACCAACACAGTCCGCAGGCCAAATATCAAACGTCACACAAGTCGTAATACACTCCCTAGTCAATGTAGTTCCTAATAACACATCCTACACACAGCACACATCACACTAGTCGTAACACACTCCCTAGTCAATGTAGTTCCTAATAACACATCCTACACACAGCACACATCACACTAGTCGTAATACACTCCCTAGTCAATGTAGTTCCTAATAACACATCCTACACACAGCACACATCACACTAGTCGTAATACACTCCCTAGTCAATGTAGTTCCTAATAACACATCCTACACACAGCACACATCACACTAGTCGTAATACACTCCCTAGTCAATGTAGTTCCTAACAACACATCCTACACACAGCACACATCACACTAGTCGTAATACACTCCCTAGTCAATGTAGTTCCTAACAACACATCCTACACACAGCACACATCACACTAGTCGTAATACACTCCCTAGTCAATGTAGTTCCTAACAACACATCCTACAAACAGCACACATCACACATCACACTAGGACGACGAATGAGCCCCAGCACACGCAAAAGTTCACAGGTCAACAAAAGTCAAGGAGACATGATGCCCGCAGAACTTCACCGATTGTCGAGTCTGCTTGTTAAAAGGAACCGAAGCCACGGAAACCAAAGAGGCAGCGCATTCCAAACGCATGATGGCAGGCCCATCAAAAAGATACACAACCACAAGTCCAACACGAGGAAGACGTCAGATAAGACAAAAATATGACAGAGTTCTGCCCCCTCCAGCCAGTTAGGCGAAGGGACATCACTCTATCAAAACTCTAAAAAAGAGAGAAAAAAAATTATAGTTGACTGTTTGAAGGATTTGTTTTCAACGTTATAATCACACCACCACCAGGGTTCGCAAACAAACCCAGCACTGAAATAGAAATGCTGGCTTTTTGAATTGGAAATGTCTCTTTACAATCATCTGTGGACAGGACTATAATTAGAATTTAGCACTGGATTTGCAAAGAAGGAGAATGCTGACACTCCCTCATACTCACAATTTAGACCCTATTCTGTGTTGGGGCTGAGCAAAGCTTAAAGCTGCATGACAAAACAATATCCTAAATCCTATCAGCATTCAAAAGTTCTCCAATATTCCGCCAACATGTGTGTGTGAGAGAGAGAGCAGATTTGGTAGCTTTAATGAAGCAGTCCAAACTCTAAGCGATAATGTTTTAATACCTCATAGAAATATATTATTTTCCATTACTTTCAAAAACCATTTGTCTTTTCTTTCAGGCAGACCAGGTCTCAGAAGGGCTATCTCTGATGGAAAAAGCATCGGAAATAGGTTGGACTCTTCTACAGATTTTATTTTCTTTTATGATTAAAATTAATCCTGAGTTAAAATCGAAACCGTCCTGCGCGTTGCGTGCGTGTGTACGTCCATGCGTTTGTGCGAGAGAGAGAATGTGTGTGTGTGTGTGTGTGTGTGTGTGTTATTTCCCTGCGTGAATCTGTGTTGGAACAGCATACACATGTGTCAGCCTATGATGTATACGTGTGAGTGCGAGAGCTGCTAGCTTACTCTGTGTGTGTGTGTGTGTGTGTGTGTGTGTGTGTGTGTGTGTGTGTGTGTGTGTGTGTGTGTGTGTGTGTGTGTGTGTAACAGAAAATCGACATACACCCGTTCGTGCATTGACGTAAACAAAACTTCGCTTTGCGAATCGAACGAAAGAGGAAGGAAAATGCCGACCCGACTGTCACGTGACAGCATGCTTTCACATTCTCTCCCTGCAGATACTCCTATATCTCGTCCTTCCACCCCCTACCTACCGACACACACTTCTCTTGTGTATTTTCAGATCCCGAAGACGACGAGATCGTGAAGCTGTATCTCAGTCATCGACACGGTCGCGACATTCAGCGGTTGAAGGAGGCTGCAACAGAAGCCAAGATGGCGCACTGGCTGCAGCTTTGTCAGAACGCATCACGAGCCCAGAACAGCACCGTGAGCAGGAAAAACTTAACTAATCTTTCATTAGAGATCGGCGATCAATTTGATGGACATTGCTTCTCGTGTGCAGTAAGCTGCAGCCAGCGAGGAAAGATGTCTTTATTTTTCTTGTCTTTACCCCAAGCTGCGACCCAAAATAAAACGAATGAAAGAAAGAAAGATGGATAAATGTTTTATGTGAACTGTCAGGGCTTGACAGCATAAGTAGCTTAAAGACCATGTTCTGGGGAGAGGTTCGGCCATCACTCATTCTCCTTCTCTGGACCCAGTATTTATTTACAATGCTCTGTCTCTCAGTACAGGTCGGGGTGGGGGGGGGTGGTAGTACATGGTCTCCGTTCTGGACTTAAACTTTCTTTCTATAATCGATCTACCCTGATTGTTTCTTTCTCAACCTTACTCCTATCTCCTGCGTTGCACATGTGTGTGTGTGTGTGTGTGTGTGTGTGTGTGTGTGTGTGTGTGTGTGTGTGTGTGTGTGTGTGTGTGTGATGCTGGGTCATTATCTGTTGCCCCGAGTCGCACTGACCACGCCTTCGTGTGGGTAAATGCGTTATAATATTGTTATTATAATTATTGTTCATGTTCTTTCTGTGTAAGGCGAATGGAGCTGTCAGTATTCTTTCTAGTCCAATGACAGTAAACAGTTCCGCACTAATTTCATGGCGGAAGCCACAATGCTTCGACCGGCCATCCGTACGCTTTGCCATGACTCCCATTAGTACATAATTGAAATTATCTATTTTTCGACTCTTTGTAATTATAACAAAACAAACCTCATAATTAACCGTAAAAGGATGCAGTCAGCATTCGTATAACTGCACGAATCACACGTAAATCATATTTTTAATGAATGGGCTGTTAGACATTATAATACAGGTAAATAAAATGACACCAGGTAAATATACAAAGTGACCAACCTACTAGTTTAGCAGTCGTGAGTTAGTTATAGTTGTTATTTCCCTTTAATGATCTTACACTGTCGGCCGCTCGATTTAAAGTTATTCGATAGTCAAGATGGGTTTAAAACTTTTTTTTAAAAGAACGTTTATAGAAAATGGCGCGAAAAATAATGAGATGGTGTCTATAAATGATTTATAATACTGATTTACCGTACTGATCTACCATTCTTCGCGTTTCTCCATAATTTTAGAAGTTATTTATTATTATTATTTTTTTTTTCAAAGTACCTTTAACAACAGAAAAAGAATGAGTGATGAGCTTGCTGTCATCTTGTGACATGATCTCGTCCCTGATTTTGCTATATCACGCTGCAGGTGCTGCTGAGTGCGCCCACCAAGTGGTACCACGTGTGCCGCTACAGGAGGGCGCGTGCGGTACCGTACAATGTGTACCGCGAAGAGATCCTCAGCCGCTCACCTCATCTGTCGCTGCTGCACCAGGTGGTCAGCGATGCCCAGGCGGACGAGCTCATCAACGTTGCACTGACGAAGGTATCCACCTACTGTTGACCGGGTGGCCAGGTGTTTTTCTACCCGTGGCTCATCCTTCGCAGTGTGTCGTCTTTTCTACCCTCCCTCTCCCTCTTCTTCCTTCGTGAGTAGTCCGCTCCTGTTAGCAGTTGGTTTCGTGTGGTCTTCATCTTCCACAGCTCTGTTTATTTTGTGAGTCATTGTCGTGTTCATGTTGTTGTCATATTCATCAACATAACGGCGCGCAAACAACCACTAAAACAGTAACAATATAGACGGGTAGAGACAAAAACTGAACAGCGATAGTAATAATCGCACACACACACGCGCACACACACACACACACACCTGTGCGCCAAGCTTATATATAACAAGAAGCTTATAAGAGAAATATCCGTCAGGAGCACATTATAAAAAAGTATTATCGGAAGCGAATCGTAAGAGTTATTTTCAGGAGAAAATTATCAAATCCTGTTCTTGGGATTTTTTTTTTGTGGTGTGCAAGGTAAGCAGTTTCTATATTACAACTGTTTAATGGTAGATGTTCAGTGAAAAATGTGTTTTACAGCAGCTGCAGCAGAAGTCAGTGCCTGGAGCAGAAGGTCTCCTCCATTTCGTAGAAGGGTAAGATACAGCACAGCAAATCACGAACGATCGTTTAGTTAGCCTGCGTCTTTCCAGGTCCCTGATCGCAAGTCCAGGGTGCAGGTCATGTGACACAATCTGCTTCCAAAAAGGAGCTTGTAGAAAGCGATTTAGAGTTGACAGAAGATGTGTGAATTTAAAAGCTAGAGTTCCGCAAGGTCGCTTAGATCAGCCAAAACCACAAGCAAGGAGGAAAAAAAAACCACTGCTGAATCATGTGACCCAAATTAGTAGTCTGTTAATTCGTATTCAATCTTATCTGCAGCACAAGTGTCATGAACAACGTTGAAGTAGCGGCGACCCTGTCCGCGCGCCTGTCAGAGTTCACGGGGTTAGACACGACAGAAAGGTTCCCACACCATTCCAGCGGTGAACCATTTCATGTGAGTGTATGATGACATAATTTTAGACATCATCATCATCATCGCATTATTTATTTATTTGTTTGTTTGTTTGTTTATTTGATTATTAAGATTTTGCTAACATAGGGTTTGTTTCAAATGTTCAAGTTTTCTTCCAACAGCTTTACAAGTCGACATACCTCATCATGTTGATAATGACGATGAGAAATCAGAGAACTGAAATTTTGATGCTTATATTCTCTCTGTCTCTAGGTTTTGAATTACGGACTGGCTGGGACGTTCTTCCCACACTTAGATGTGAATAGGGTGAGTAGAGTTCACATCAAGTGTACAATCTGTATTGGATAATTGCGTGATTGGAGACTGACAAGCGGTGCTGCAAACAAACAGAAAGAAAAGAAATTTAAACTCAGCCAGACAACTAGTTAGCCAGATGAACGTCTGATGTTTGGTCACTAACAGGGTGAACGTTACACGAAAGACCATCAGCTAAACTGCTACGACTGAATAAAGCGTCCAACGGACAAAAGAGAGAGCTAACGAAAAGATAACTGATCAGTAGATGGATGAATAAAATAAACGAACAGTATTCTGATTTTAATTTGGGGTTTTTCGTGTACAGACACGACTACAACTGAGAAATCACGAAATCTGGCTGTCCAGTACACATTATTTATTTATTTATTTATTTATTGTTTGTTTGTTTGTTTGTTTGTTTGTTTGTTAAGATTTTACTAACATAGGGTTTGTTTCAAATGTTCAAGTTTTCTTCCAACAGCGTTACAAGTCGACATACCTCATGAATCATTCTGGAGAGAGAATGGCGTCGTTGATTTTATACGTAAGTATCGAGTGATCATCACAGTGTGTGTGTGAATGTACAAGCATCACAATTTGTCGCCTTTTTCCTGCTGAAGTTGTGTTTATTGAACCCAGACTCTCGGTGACATTTCAGTCGCTTTTACGAGCTTTACTGAGGGATGTAATGACAGGCGTTGTGGACGATAATGTTCTAATATTCTAAGTTTTCTAACCCTTGTAGTCTGGTGTCAGCCATTTCTGGTGGAGATCCTTTTCTATTTACAGCTTAGTGACGTCATTTCCGGAGGCGCTACAGCTTTCAACTTGCTTAACATTACAGTCATACCACGAAAGGTACATTAATTCAGTATCATACTGGAGAAGAAATTGCAATAAAATAAAAAATTTGTTTGGGTTTATTATGTGAGAGTAGTGGAGACAGGAGGACAAAAATAATAATAATGAGAGCCTGCCTTAATGTTTTCTTTTTTTCCCCCAATCTTCTTTATTCTCTCCCCTTTCTCCCCCTCCTCTTTTGCCTCCTCTCTCTCTTCCCCATACCTCTTCTTACTAGAGATATAATTACTGTCTCATGCACCTTTGTAAATGTCTCCTTTCTTACTGTTTCATACATTTTGTTATAGTAGTACATTGAGGTTAAACATATTTTTCCTCTTTGGGGCGAGGGCTAGGTGTACGAAGCACGCTGTTTGCTCATCCTTTCATCCTTGTGAATGAAGAATTTTCCTTGTTATTGCCTCACCTCACCTCATCTCCCCTCCTTTTTTTTTCCTGATTTCTTTCTTTCTAACAGTAGACGAATTCATTATACTAACATAGCATTAAGATAGTGGGGATAAAACTTCCTGATTACCATGAAAATGCCATAATCTCCAGGGCAACGCCCTGCTGCTGTACAATCTTCGTGCAAGCGGCGACAGGGAGGAAGAGGCTGAGCATACTGGATGCCCGGTGGCAGTTGGAGCTAAATGGGGTTAGTTCCCTTGATTTCAGCCTGTTTTTATCTGTAAATGGCGACATGTTGTTGTTTTCGTTTTCAGTTTTTTTTCACTGTCCGTCTTGAACTAGCTGTAGTGTACCTGAATTGTAATGTGTATACTTCATTTCTATTTCACAATTGAATTAAATGTTTTTAACGGTGATGTCATATGGACGAGCACAGTCATCCTTTTCGTCACCATCGGCTGTTTAAAATGGTAGTGATACATTTGTGGATATATACAAGGACATATAGACATACATACGAAGCATACACTACATACATATGTTCGTACGTACTTACATACGGGTGATGGTGCGATTATGTTCCTGTTACAAATTCTTTTTGTCCCATGCGCTCATAAATGTCAGTCTCACACCACAAAAATCAAACAAACAAACAAACAAGCGCAAAACTCCTCATAATTCAAGCTCACTCATGACAGTGCATTCAGTGAAGATTTCTAAAATCCTAAGATTTTACAACTGTGTGAACTAAGTACAAAAATGTCTTGGGTAGCGATGATAACTGAGAAGTATGTACCTTAGGATGCACTCTTTCCCACTCATGGGTGGGGTTCGGGCACAAGCTGCTGTGTTTGGTGCTTGATGTTGCCCTTCACTCACTCACTCACTCACTCACTCACTCACTCACTCACTCACTCACTCACTCACTCACTCACTCGCTGGCTCGCTCGCTCTCTCGCTCACTCTACACTGGCTGGACAGCAAGACATAAACACACCTGGCTCGTATACACGCGGGTAGAACACATCGCTGACCCTCCTACCCAGGAGAACGCATCAAACACATATAATTGTTTTTTCAATCCATAACAACATACATACACAGTTCAGTTTAGTTCAGAGCGATGTTTTGAGAACTGTGTTCTTAGCCAAATAACAATTCCTGTCCCAGTGGCCAGCAAGGGTGTGTGGAACTGGGGCAATGAGCTGAGACACCCGTGTGGCAAGCGGAAGACGTCATCACATTTGGAGGTTGACAAAATGACGCAGCGATTGCGAACATAATGGTGTGCACCCCGAACACTGATAACGCCCTCGTCATCAACAACCTGGCAGGAGTGACGTCACTGTCATCCCCGACTATTTGGGATTTTAAGAAAGAAAGAACATTTGAGAGCGTATGCGAGCGCGCGTGTGTGTGGGCGCGTGCGTGCGTGTGTGTGTGTGTGCTTGCAATGTTCATGTGTACGTGCGTGCGCGCGTGTGTGCATGTTCGTGTTTCACAAGTATAATTTCTTGCATGCTAACATGGTGCAATACGGCATAAGAACACAGCTGTTACTTAACTTGTGTACTTAAGTATCATGGTTTGTGCATCAGCTCATTCCCTGCTGGAGTTGAACACCGAACGACCATTAGGTGGTCATCCATGGCTAGCCCCATCAAGAAAATCTTCATTTTTTCAGGTTTTCTGAATGTTTTATTTTATGCTTCACTTCTAAAGCTTTCTGTCACTGCTATATGAACAGCTCCTGCAATTCCAGTCATAATCGTTGATTATTATGATTACCATTAGAACTTTTTAAAGCCAAAGACAAATAAGTTTTTCACTTTTAATCTGCATAGAACAGATATCTTTTCCTTACGCCTGGCAGAGATGGGTATATTTCCAAGATACACTTCACGCCCAGTCATGTGTCAGATGTCGGTGGGGGTTGGGGTGGACAGTCACAAACACATCATCATCAGTCGTATCTTTATCCAGTGCTCAAAACAACTGACAGTGTGAGGGGACCATTGATGTGCGTGATCGAAACAGCCAAAAAAAAAAGGGGGGGGAAGAATTGAGGGTGATAAACATTATAAGGAGCTTAAAGGAGAACACGTGCGAGTATCAGTAAGTAAATAGACAATTTTGCATGCAGCTAAATGAGGAAGAAATAAGTTTTTTCATCAATAAACATGTTTCAAACTATCATCATATTTTTAATTATAAAAAAATCCTTATCAGCAGTCAGTTGTAACTATTGATGCCCATTAAATTTTGATCTGATTGACTTACCAGTGTGTTGAATGAATTCAGTTTGGACCATTTAATTATTTTTTAACTTCATTAGAAGCTTCTAAATAAAGTTTCAATCTGTATGGCTGTATTCCAAATTCAGCTGTTTCATTTTTTGGGCGAACAAAATCGCTTCTTGAACACGACAACCTGAGTGATGTTTCTTCATTTGACATGCAAATTCGTTGTTACAAATACTTCGATCACGTGAGAGAACTCTTCAGTATAGGAGAGTAATTTTTCTTGCCTTCATAGTTACAGGTGAGAATGCCGATGTTTGAAGGCTTATATCTTCAAAATTAAGGATCATTATGTACTCATATTTTGGTAATTACTATTTTAAAACGAGCTTAACCCGATCATAAAGAAATAATGTTGCGGACGGCTTGACCTTTAAGGAGTTTTGTTTGTTTTTCTTTTCGCCTCAATCTTTCTTGACAAAAGAATCGCTTCACGGAAGTACACGTGTCAAGAGGTAGTGATTACAGACACACACCACGGGGTTATCTTCTATCTTCTCGCCAAGACACGTTGGCATAGCAACCAGTAGCAGCTGCCGTAGTTTTGTCACCGATAGTAGTGCTCCACCAGAATGTTCTGGAAACCAGCTTTGTCTACCTTGGCCAGCTAGCGAGTATATTTTTGGCTCGCATACGCAGACCATATTTTAGTTTGTCCATTTATCAAAATATATCACTTCAAAATATTAGCTAGTGACTTTTTAGTAAACTATGTAATGAGTAAAACAGTTTCCAATACAAAGGTTGTTGGTTCGATTTTTCTTTCGGATACTTTTTATCCTTGTTATTCGGGTTTGAATTTTTTTTAAATTTTATTGTTACAGAGAACTTGTTATGCGTGGAAGAGGTCAGTGCCAAAACGTCTTGGGGGAAAAATATAGTCCCGACTATAGGTACCGCCGCGTAACAGCGAGACACCCTGTGAAGAAAGAGCACCAGGTGACCCCGCGAACTGTACCGTGAAAGTGCCCGAACTTCTGTAGGATCCGGTCCCAGGTTGACAGCAACCTTCCCCTTCTCCTCCCACTTCCAAGCCCTATGGCCTCCTCCTCGACAAAGCTCGGTTTTTCCGCGCGCCTCGGCGACTCACTGTGTCATCAGGCTACATTCTGAGCGCGTGTGATTGAAAGTTGAGAGAGTGCAGTTTTGTAAAACCGCCTGGACACGAAATGACTTAGTTGAGTACACAATGATCAAGAATTAGTCCATCATCATCATCATCATCATCATCATCATTATCATCATCATCGGAAAAATTTAATAATTGTTTTTTAGAAAACGAAGATCAATTTTCTATCTACATTTCCACATCTGCCATATTATTATTATTTGAAAAAAATTAAATGTCTTGTGGAAAACGAAGACCTATCTTATGTCTACATTTCCACATCTCCCACCCAAACTGCTGTCTTGACTTTACTGGACATGTCATGAATATCAGAAGTCAACATTTCTAACGTATTTCTGATTTCAACACGTTTAAAAAAAAGCAACAACCTTCTTTCAACAGGAATAAAAAAAAGGTGATGAATGTTAGGCATTGAAGAATGCGGGACTGTCGGCACCAGCGGTCGAGCTTTTAGTGCTGCGATTTGTCGATGTGAGTGACAATGATGTAGAAGTGGCAGAACACTTCATCAAATTTTTACATTCCACTGGCAAAGGGTTGACAGACACTCTGCTTGAAACACTTCCAAAACATGGACTGCAGAGGTCAAGGCTATGACAATGGAGCAAACATGAAAGGCAAGCATCAAGGTGTTCAAGCTCGAATACTGCAAATAAGTCGCCGTGCTTTTTACATGCCCTGTGGGTACGACAACCTTAACCTTCTTTTGGGGGACATGGTGAAATGCGATCCTCAAGCCTTGACGTTCTTCTGTGTGTTGCAGAGAATATACTGTGTCTTTGCAAGTTGCCATGGCAGGTGGAAGATATTTAAAGATAATGTCCCGTTTCTTACACCAAAAGCTTTTGTCAGAAACATGATGGGAGTGTCCCATGGAGAGTGTGAAAGCCGTACCCTATCTAACGGCTGAAATTCAAAATGCGTTGCTACTCGTTCTGACGGCAAATGATCCAAAAGTGGCGAGTGAAGCTGGTTGCCTTGCAAACTACCAGCTGGGGAATTTTGAATTTCTGGTTGCCGTCGTTGTGTGGTACGACATCCTGTTTGCCGTCAACACCGTCAGCAAAACCTTGCAGTCGTCAAATATGCAACTCGATGTAGCCATTAAACACGTTCAGTCTCTTATATATTTCTTCATCAAGTATAGAGACAATGGATTTGCGTCAGCAATAATCACCGCAAAAGAAATAGCATCAACAATGAACATCGAACCAGTATTTAAAGAGCGCCGCCTTAGGCGAAGAAAGAGACAATTTGAATATGAAGTCATGGATGAACCACAGGAGACACCTGAAGAATCTTTTAGGGTTGGGTATTTCTTGTGGATCGTCGATCAAGCATTGGGATTTCTGAAAAACGTTTTTAGCAACTAGAGCACCATGCCGAAATATTAGGCTTCCTTTACAATGTTTCACAACTTACGCACAATCACAATGAATGAATTGAGCAAACATTGCAAGGATTTGGATTTGGCATTGAGAAACTGCGATACCCGGGATTTGCTTCCAAAGGCCCCGCAATTCTATTTGCCCAAGGCCCCGCACCCCCCTAGCGCCGGCTCTGAAACGAACTCCCCTGACAAAGCGAGCTGCAAGTCAAACTGCGAGCTGACCGCCATGTTTGAGTGAGTAACAAAAGTGAGTGACGATATTCTAGACGATGTCGATAATCATGTAGGGCTTATTTCTCAGCTTTCAAATGTCCGCGGGCCTCTCGTTCTGAGAAAAAAAAAAGTGGATAGGTAGATGGTGGGAGGGGGAGGTGCGCGTGTGTCTGTGTTTTTGTGTTTGTGCACGCACCTCACATTTTAAGAAAGTGTTTTTGATAAGACAAACTGTCGTTGTCTTGTCTCCACAGTTAAAACAGGCCGACCTGTTTTGTCGGCGGTGCACCGACTTTCAGGGAGAAACTTTTCGATGGTCCAACAAATCGACCACAAGACCAGAGGTATGCACGAAGCCCCAGTTGGACTATCGTCACGATAGCGCGTGAAAATTCTGATGCTGGGCCCCCGCGTGCACACCGTATCGTACGATAGCCGGCTATCAGGGGCCCCTTTATCTGAATTTTCCTTAGGGAGGGGAGGTGGTAAACTGCCTTGGGTAATCAGAAGGGTGTGATTACGTCACCTCACTGTGAACGGCTGAACATGAAGTAGCGGGTAGAGCTGGAATGACCACGTGCTCCCCCTAAGTCTGTCCGGAACATTTGCATACGACTATTTATGGCACGGGTTCAAGAAATTTTCTCTTGGCAGACGTTGAAGGTGAGTGTCATAGATCGGATTGTCCTGCAAGAAAAGGGTCGACAGAGTCCGATAATTTTCTCTTGGTGGGTTTTCGCCATTTTGCCATCCCTGCAGCTGGAATTCCCCTGGAAAGCGGGTATGTGTCTTATACTTCGTTATCGCCTGGGTTTCGTGTGGTGGGTTGGTGATAGTAAGAATAAATCCCTTTAACATTTCTCTGCTTAGCTAAATGATCGATTTAATTGCTTGGTTAAAAATATGGTTCATAGTTCAAATAAAATCTATATTAGTCGTATGTTTATCCGTCTTTCAAAGTCTCACTGTCCCTTTTTCTCTTTCTCTCAAATAATAATAATAATAATAATACAATTTTATGTCTATAGAAATAAATTTGTCAGTACTTCTCAAACTTGTTTTATAGTGTAATTGGTCACTTAATTTTAATGAAAACCTTTCTAAAAGTTACTGTATATGTCTAAAAGAGGAAGTTAAGCTGGAGTGTAACAACACGTTACGTACTTTGATATTTTGACATGTGTGCACCTCCTGTTACACTGTGCGCGTGCGTGATTATGCGTGTACGTGTGCGTCCGTGCGTGTATGTGTGAAAGAGAGAGAGAGTGAACCAGAGAATAATGGACTGCTTTCCATTTTTATGGGTCTTAAGAAAGAAAACTTGTTTCATCATAATGGATTGAGTTTTTTTACACCAAGGAATCGTCTAAGAGTTTATTTTATTGGAGAATAATGCTGTTGTTGTATTATGTTTACTATGCTGACCTATTCAGTAAGCAAACGAACAACGTAATACAGAGGTAAGATCAGTGCAATTCTAGATCCTTTTTTGCTAACTTTCCGATATTTTTAGTCCCTCGCTAAGATCGAGTGCCTATGTTTCAGCCTCACTTTAAACTTCACTTACTTTGCATATAAAACTTGTGAAATGATTACAGGCACAATCAGCATTTTAACGAACATTTTAATGTGGCCTTCAACTGTGAAACGATCTATGCTGTCTGTAAATTTTCTTACGCTCTTAACCGAGGTTATGCCCTCCACTGGACATTTGTTACTGGTCGAGTTTTCGCCATGATGGTAGTAAGTCTCCCGCTGACGTCACAGTCCTATAATAAATCACGTGACTTCTGTGGCTGACATAATTCCTCAGTCACATACCTGGGACCCCTTCTCTCCAATGATAGTCAGTGCGTGGATTATTTCTTCCTTACTGCTGCGCGTTCTTGCCTTTGACTTTGCTGATCAGGGGGGAAGGGGAGTAGGTGTGTAGAGGGAGGAATGGAGGTGAAGAAAGGAGGGTGGTCACCTCACAAAAAAACAACGGAAAGCCGAAAAGCATGCTGCGAACGAAAATGACTCGCTTTGCAGTGTGATATTTAAGATAAGGAGTTCCGCCCTCTTCGTCTGTTCAGCAACCCATGTTTTTCAGGCGTGTCCGAGTCGTTTCGGACAGCGTGGAACCGCCATATAATATGTCAGGACGAGCAAGAGACTGGGACGGCAAAGGCCTTCAAACTGCACGAAACTGATACGTGTGATGCTCCTTTCGTCCCGCCTCCTCATTGAACGAGGCATAACCGCTGCCCTGAACATTCTGTGAAGATCTTCGTCCATTTTTCTGTTTGTACGGGCAGGTCGTTATTTTCTGCAAACCAGGGATGTGTCAACAATTTTTTATTCTTCTGGTACCACAATATTTTGTTATTGTTGCAGAGGGATCATATTCTAAAATGAGTAAGAAGGAAGAATTTTTGAGTAGAGAAGTTTTCTGGTAAGTAAAGGTATGTGCTAACTTTATAATTTGTACCAATTATCTTCGCGGTTAAATGAACATTTAAGTATAATTTCTGGCGTTATCTCTGTATCACGTTCAGAAATTAGTGGCTTTAAACACTCGTCTACCGTCTCCAGTAACAGATGCGCAAAGAACGCAGTGCACTCTGTGATTATCCAGTCACACAGTGCATGCTGCGTAGCCGAGACCTGCCTTGCGACTATCGTGGGGCGAAATACAAACGCATTTTTTTATACAATGAGTAAGAAATGTCTATATGTTAAATATGAGTATGTAAAAAGTTGCGGATATAGTGATATTGCAAATGTCGTGACGAAATTAAGGTACTTTTCCAGAAGTCTGGCTCTGTGTGAAAATATATGTCAAAGTCTCCGCTAATGACTATGAATTTTACCATTGAACTGAGTATCTAGACGATCTTTATAAAGTAGTTTAAGCCTTTGTTCACATAGTTTACAGTTAAAACGAATGTAACAGCTATATTAGCGAAACAGACACTCTAAGCCAGAGACATAATACGCTGTGCACAGATATCGAGGAGCACTCTGCACTCACATTTTAATTAGATTGTACTTTCATCTCTAATAAAAATGTCGTGCTTCATATTATCTTCTGACAAAAGGAAATTGGAAGCAGCTTTTGCTGATTTTATAAAGAATCAGCCCAAAGAATCAGAGTACAAAATACAATAGTATCTATTATATATAAGCAACAAACACACTGCAGAAAAAATATATAGCATTTATTGATTTCGCTATGGCCTTTGACTCTATGACAAGAAAAAACTTTGTAATATACTGCATAAAAGTGGAATTCAGCGCATGAAGTTCACAGCAATCAAAAGCATGTACAAGAGTTCATGTAGGTGCAGACATCTCTGGTTGTTTAAAATGCCTAAGGGGTCTAAAACAAGAAGTAAAATTTGTCCAGTACTATTTTCATTATTTAGATAAAGATATCCAAATGATCATTTTTGAACATTTAGGCAATAGTTTGTACTTTACATCACCATCGGTCCTCCTTGTGCCGTCTGGCACGTGAGGCGACAAGCTCTAGCTGTCCTTTCCGTAGCATAAAAATTTTATGGGATAGGGCTGTTAGCCCTCTGTCCAACCCTCCTCCTTTCTCATCGGGGCTTGGGACCGACAATGGCAAAGTTTTTGTACTTTACAAAGACACTAAAATCAATGATATATGATTTTTGGTACTGTCTGAAAGTTATTTTGAAAAAAAAGTACGATTTTCAAAAACAGTCATCGATTGCAGTCAAAATTTCATCGTAATCACTTTAAAATATATTCTTAGATAGTTGGCACGGCAAACAGTTCCACTCTTACAGTCTTTTTCACTGGCGTTGATCATACGGACAGCATACATCGACGAAACTACTCCGACAGTATTAACGGCAGACAAATGATCAAGTCAATAATAATTCCCACAGTAGGTAAACGTAATCCACACAGTTATATGCTCTCTATGAGTGTGAATATGCGCTATAAAAATATTCACTATTATTATTATTATAAAACCTTCCCAGGAGATCACACGTACAGCAGCTAGGAAAATTAGTAAAGCGAGGAACCACACAGCCGCTTATCAATGACAATCCACTCAGTTAATATTTCTCCACACAGTTAATATTTCTCCACACAAATAATATAAATTCTAACCTCTTTCGCAAATTCTTCCTTGTACCAGACTCTCACGTCTGCTTCTCTCTTCCAATTTCTAAACAACGCCCCCTATATCAACATTCAATTCAGGGGGGACAATTCCATGCAAGAAAATACACAAGGGTGACAACCTCGTTACACCAACGTTCAGGGGTGGTAACCCATGTTCCTAACAGGGATAAAAATAACCCTTCTTCCACAACAAACAACGTCAATGTTAAAGTATTTAAGTCCCGACATGTTACAGTAGCTATAGCATTGTTTCATCTTGGGCAAGAGATAACATCTCAGAACGGAAGAAATAAGCATCAAGTATAAGCACACTGCTCATGGCAACGTACACCTACCTTGCATAGCTCATGACTGAGTCACCATGGAAACGAATGGTCCTACCAGATTTAGTACGAATCGTACAGTGAGGATCTAATAAAGCTTCCACAGCCCCTTCCCCACCACACACACACACACACACACATTCTCTTTCACTCACATCCCACATTCTGCTTTATTTATAAAAAAAAATCATTTTCTAAATAAAGTACAACAAATATAATCTCAAAAAAGTAATCAGCCCAACAGCTCAACGTTCAGATAGCAAAACAATCCGACACTGTTTCTCAGCCCTGCACATATCATCATCTGCATTCTCTCCTCCAACCCTTTTAAAAATATTTCTTTAGTGTTACATAACAGCTTCGTATGTATTTAGAAGAAAGGGAGTAGTGAGTCGAAATATTAATGGTTCAGTATTTGATATTGAGGCTGAGATCAGGTGAATGACACAAGTCACTAATAATGGAATTTCGAATAAGAGTATTCATTTGTCCAGTCTTTTGAGACAGGAAGCACAATAGACAGGTTTGTTCTCCACCAATCCACCTTTCCACTTCAAGAAAAACGTCCAACGCTTTTCTATGTTTGTATCCCACGAAACCCCCTCCTGATGCTCTTATCGTTTGACACAAACCCGTGTTGTGGGAAGCGGATACATTATGGTGGCAATGGCATAGTAGCGCAACGGGTCACTGTAACCCTTGAAGACCCCTGCCAAGCTTTTTTTTTCTTCAAAAGCGTTGATCTCCCTGTACAAGGGACCAATCCTCTAGCAAAGATCCTATCTCCACTTTTTTCTCCGTCTTGGCTCAAAGAACCTCAACTTGGACTGGCAGGCTGCTGAACTCTCTCCAACGTACCCGCCCACCACAACCCATAACCCTAACCCACATCCTATACACAGCTTCGGGTGTATTATTTCAGAACACAGAGTCTCGTGGAGATAACAAAGGGAACAAACCCCTCTGATCGCTACCCAAGTTCCGCCCTGAAAACTTTGAAGGTGGCCTGGTTCATAGTGCTTTGCACCAAGTAAACCCAGATACAAAATAAATTTTCTTGTGTTCATACGCTGTCCCTCTCTTCTCGTTCTTCCCTACCCTTTAAAATACCCGTATCCCCTCGAGAGGTGGTTCCTATAGGACATGTCCCGTCAACAAGGCTGTTCCCTTTTTTCTCTTCTTTCTTGGGCTCAATAACACAACATTATTTGGTGTACAGGAGCTTTGAACAAGTAAGTATGTTATACAGACGCAAAATAAGTGTATTGATGGCTGTGCGATCTTTCCTAACGCTTCCATGGCTATTTCCATACACGTCAGTGATGTAGTAGACGACTTTGTAACACTTCAGCCGTAAACAAATTTTGGGAGCAAAAAAGGTGTGACTGCTGACTTTTGACCTAATCGTCGTCACTGGCATGACGGTTTCCCTGCTCTCGTTCAGGTTGGTTGGTTGGTTGGTTGGTTGTTGGTTGGTTGGTTGGTTGGTTGGTTGGTTGGTTGGTTGGTTGGTTGGTTGGTTGGTTGGTTGGTTGGTTGGTTGGTTGGTTGGTTGGTTGGTTGGTTGGTTGGTTGGTTGGTTGGTTGGTTGGTTTTTATCCCACCCGCCCACTCTCGATCATCTAACTATTTTGCACAAATCTTTGCTGTGTGATACCTAGAGAGCATGCTGTAACTTTTGTATACTCTAAAGTTCAGCAGTATGATTTACACACCCTCGTCTCGTTTGTCAGTCAGACTGGTGCCGGTCGTTGAGGGGAGCAGATAGAGGCGGCAGCTGACTAGGCCCGCCACTTTTACCTGTTTTAGTGAGCAGGTCCTGTACAGGACGACCGGTCCGGTCTTTGACGGTCGAAAGCCAGTTTTCCTCTGACCACCTCGGCGTCGACCACCTCCAAGGTGCCTTGAAAGACAGTCTTCGACATGTGTCTTGCTGGGTCACATGGCAAACCCAGATCACCTTACATCGCTTGACTGTTGCAAGAAAAGGTTCCTGGTGTCCTACGATCGAATGTGGCAAAAGTGCTTCATAGAAAGTGGTTTTATGTTCTCTGTACGAGCTTAGTTGCTGGCACGGCGTTAAACACTAACAAACGAACAAACATCTCTGTACGAGATCCGGGAGCAGCCTCCTCAGACAGTTGTTCTCGAATGCCTTGATTCTCCTCTCTTTTCAAAAACAAGTGTTCACCTAATCAACTGCAAGGATCAACTAGTAGACGAAAGGTTTTCATAGTAGGTAGGGAGAACCTTTATCCTATCTAAACTCGTGACATGTGGTTGAACCAGGGTTTGGAACGGGAATTTCCTTGTGAATAACGAAATTAGGATTGACAATGATTGCGGACCCTTCTTGAAGAATCTAAACAACAGCAGCAGCAGCAGCAGCGGCAATAATAATAATAATAGAATTTGTAGATTGTTTTCCCCTTGCAGAGGTGACTTTATAAGCTGTGCACGGAAGAGGACAAACGAACCAATAGAAAATATGTCCGCCTCGAAACTGGATCGTGATCCATTTGCAGGTAACCCACACTCACGATGTTTTATGACTTATGGCCTCTTGGAGATAATGTTACGTTTTACTTTTTCTTTTATTTTTCTGTTTTCGTCTTTAAGTGAATAAGAATTCAATTAAGCAATAAAACGAATTTGTAACAGCATGTGTACAGTTTTCTTTCGAGCAAGTTTGTAATGGCTACATGCAGTAGCATGTTTCACATTCTTACGAAGGACTGTTTCGATTCCAGCTTCTGCTACATAATTCTTTGCTTATATTTTTTTCTTTGTTTTCCTGGTTTTATGACTTGTGATTGCCTTTGGGTTCTGCTCCAAGACATATCCTCGTCTCAGTTTCTGGAGCTGAAGGACAAGTTCGGTAACCCGCTCCACTTTCTGCACGCTGGTGACGTCTGGCTGGGGGCTACACCGTTGATCAAAGACGCCCGAGAAAGACTTGATCAAATTAGGGAAATGGACCTCCGCAAAGACGATATTGTCATCGCTGGTTTTGTGAAATCAGGTAGAGAATTTGTATCGCGTTTTGTTTAGTTTCAGGTGGTGGTGGTGGTGGTGGTGGTGGTGGTGGTTGGTTGGTTGGTTGGTTGGTTGGTTGGTTGGTTGGTTGGTTGGTTGGTTGGTTGGTTGGTTGGTTGGTTGGTTGGTTGGTTTACGTTTTAGAGTTTTCTTTTAACTTTTAGGTTTTTAAGTTTTCAAAATATTTTAAGAAAGCATTTTCCTCTATGTGTAAGTACTGCGGATGTGTATCTCCGTACTTACGAGAGTGAGTAAATGAGTGTTTCATTATAAACACGTTTTAAAATCCTACGCTAACTACGAAACTAGAGAATTAAAGGCCAACCTAAATGGTTTGCGTTTTTTGCAGATATCCATAGATATAGGCGATATAAGTCTAACCTGTAAATTGCAGCCTCCAAAACGTATCCGTTAATTAATTATCCGCTAACAAAGTGTGTGATTCGCACCTACGATCACCGAGCGCCGCTAACAGTGTACTACGTCACACTAGTGCACCATTCACAACATTGACAGTCGTCAACACCAGACAGAGAGAGAGAATGAGCGACAGTTGGGATTATTCGGACTGCTTTTCTCGTGCTAAAGTAGCAGTTTTTCAGAACCCAACGTCCCAAAACCCA